>WIQG01000040.1:0-600000 GCA_014925785.1 Mycena galopus ATCC 62051
TGAACAAAGCTGGCGGCGAACCAATGTGCTCCGGTGACCACCCGACAGTTACTTCTGCAAATGCAGCAAAGGCCCAGGCATTTGAGCGCGCACGCCGTCTTCGTGCAGTCACAGCAGATTATTGGAAACACCGAGGGAATAAATAGTTGGTAGTTTGAGTGCAAACGGTTCAATACGTGCAGAAATATGAAGAATTCCTAATGCGGCGAGGTGTTGTGTCTAAAAAACACTACCAAAAGCGGAAGTCGCTTTCTAGTTCGATGCACCGCAAAAATCATGGAACCACAAAACAAGACATTCTAGTTAGTACTTGCTACACGTATAATGCATTCTAGTTAGTACTCGCTACACGCCATGCAGTACGTCCATCGTCCATCACAAATTGCTGAACCGCTCCTTCGCAAGACCAAAGACGGTGGCCCTCCGCATTAATTTTGAAAACCTTCTGGTCGAATTGTTTTCGCGGCTTCCAGGCTTGATAATACTGGAACCACTCATTGGCAAGAATGAGGACCAGGCGATATATCCTGAGTAAAATAATCAGATCACGTAAAAATATAAGATCATTCAAGACGAACGATTTGTTGTTACGATTGCCTAGGAAGACTTGGTTGAAGGTCTTGAAAGCTCGCTCAGTCCAGTTATTGGTGGACAGCATGTTGTCCCTGTTTCGCCCGGCTGGCAACCCCATGTCTGTCCAAAGTTCTGATACTGCAGTTAGAGGTTGCTAATGAGGCGTCACAAAAAGCTTGCCTCTCCATTCATCACAGAACCAGTTCGCTGAAAAATACTCCCAGAGAGTTTCGCTGCTAGTTCGGGATCCCTCTGTGATATAATCCAAACGTTGGCGGAACTGGTCCAAATAGGTCTGCCATTGGGCAGGATCGCGGCATCTCTGAATTTCTCGCACTGCCCAGAGTAGCTGGTGTTTGCGACGAAGGTCTAGAGCTGGCCGGCTTTGCTGCTCCCCGGGAGTGCCGCTATCACGCTCCCAACGCAGAATGGCCTGTAATGTATATATGAACTGGGAGAATGGCGACCGTGGAAGGATTCAAACCTGCATGACATGGAATTGGCAGATACGAATGGCAACACCAGGAAAAACTGGCGATACCTGAGACGAAAAATCTGAAAGCCGATATAAGACTCACCTTGTCGGATTGCATTCTTGGCTGGTCGGTACTTGTCTATCATAAAAAAGGCTGGTTTCCACCCATGCCGGCAGATAAGATGGGCCTGTTTCATGACTGTGTTCGCGTGGTCCTTGAGTCCTTCTACAACTTCGACTTTGCCTTGGAGCAGAATAAAATGACGGTCCAGTTGAATAGTTTGTTTTGCTCACCTTCAACCAAGTCGCGAGCCATCTGCTCGACAAGTCTTTTGACTTCTTGAAGAAATGTGACTTGGGTTGGAGTTGTGGTGTCGCTGGATAGATAAGCAAAGCCTGTCAAAGAATGAGGAAGCTAAAATAAGAAAGGGGGTGAGTGTTACCGGGAACCATGCGGGCTGCATCATCAAGGGTGTCCACAATAGTCAGAGGGGCTCGGTTCTCGTTCATATGTCGATAAGTTGAGTCGTGACCCACACCGTTGACCGAGCTCCAGAGAAGCATTGACTGCGTGCCGTATGGATGGTGGATTCCGGTAGAAAACCCGCTGGGAGGGTTCTGGGCAGTATTTGGCTCGGTGTAACTGGGTCTTTTTAGAATCGGAAGCAAGACAAGCAGGAGTACATACCGAAATACTTTATCGGGATTGAGCTCGGCAAAGACACCAATACTGAGTAAAGGGTCCGAAAGCAGGCGATCTTTTCTCCGGGAATTGTTGACAACATTATTGACTTGAGTCGCATCAGGGCGGCGGTAAAATGGGGTTGGGTGCTGCTTGTCTTCTTCGAAAAGATGTAACAGCCCTAAAATGGATTTGATAACAGGCTCGCAAAATTACATCTCACTCACTGCGCTTGATACTGGCAGACGTTAAACCTAGCGTGCGTGCCATTTCCAACATGCACTGGCGTATATAGTGTGAGGGGTCCAAATATTTCTCGAGGGTTTCAGGATGTGTGTTCTTCTGGAAGAAGTGGAGCTTTGAAAGGTCGTCCGAAAAAACTTCGGCCTGAAGTTTTAATAAGCTTGATGTTTGTCGCAAGAAAAATCAAATGCTGGGTACTTGCATGAAGGACAACATTGCACCTTTCTGCTGCAGGCCGCTTGCTCTTCCGAGTAGAGCCTGCGTTGAGCTTGTTGTTGAGTTCCTTGACATTCAGCTCAGAAATAGATTTTTGGACGGAGCATTGGATTTGGAGAAAGAATCAGAGTTCTCGGTGTCTGTGGTGTTGGTGTCAGAGTCGTCCTCTGTATTACTCTTGCCCTCATCAGAATCATTGGACGTGTCGCCATGCTTGCAGTGCCCACTGCATGTAAATACAACACGGTACAATGATACCGTTTTACCAGCTAATTCTGGAGGGGGATTGCGATCCTGTGTATCCCAGGCCAAAATCCATGGGCGGGCACGAATATCTTGGGGACGATCACAAGGGTTACCAAGATGGATAACCCGGGCTGATTTGGCGAGATAATAATTCTGGGGTTTGTAGTCGTTTTTCTACCAAAGAAAAATGAATGATGGGAGCGATTGATTGGTTATCGGTTATAACGCACCCAGGTCTCGAACTTTTTGTAAGCTTCTACAGTAAGGCAAGCTCCGGCAGAGACCCAGCCGCTTTCAGGAGAATGGGTAAAGTGCTTGTTAGCTAGTCGTTCGCCCTGCTTCTTCTGGCCGCCACTAGTGCCTAGAGATAGTTTAGGAGGAGATGCAAGGGCAAAGTGGATCGGCTGCTGTGTGGTGAAAGCGGCGATCCGACTGGTTTGAGGCGTCAAAAAGTTTGCGGGACTGTTGTCGGCTTTCAATTTTTTATCGCGTTTTCGTTTTTTCTTAGGTGGCGTCTGAGGTGCGGGAAGGAGGTTGGTGAGCTGGGCTGGAGGCACTTGATCCGTGCGAGTACCCCGTTTGTTGTGGGCTGGCCGACCTGCTTCTGGGCGTGTTGGCTGAATAGATAGCACTTGAAAAAGGAACCCGAATATTATGTTATGCACTGAACTTACAGCAGGAGGTCCTGCACGCTTTTCCGGCCTCTCGTCGGTCTCTGGTTCTGAGGGAGCAGTCTGAAAGTGGTCATGGATATAAACAAACCCAACGATGGCAGTACTCACCTTTCGCTTGAGAATGCGGCCCACATGCTAATGAGAGTGAGCAAGGGTGGAGCACAGACCAGATGGTCAACGAACATCGGTAGGTGAAGGACTTGCGTTGGGCTGTGGAAAGGCTCCTGCAGTCTGTTTGATCAATTTTCTTGCCGGAGGGACGATAGCCTGAGAGCCCTGGAAGAGCATCAAGAAGTGAATAATAAGTGGAGAAGAAGCCACCGGCCTCGGGACTGGTCGAGCGGGATCGTTTGCTAGCCATTGAAGAACAAAATCAAAGTGCTACAGGGGCATTTGAAATAATCAAGGAATGTCGCCATTATTGGAAATGCCCAACAGTCGAATCAACAACTAGAATGTAGAGTCGAATCAACACCGAAAGGTGGGGTTGAGTCAACATAGCAGGTCAACCGAATCCTGAGTTGGATCAACAACAGAGGTCCACCGAAAAAGAGGGTTGGGTCAACACAGAGTGTACTTGAAAATCTTGAGTTGTATCAACAAGTAAGTGAATATGAATTCATCGTTGTATCAGCACAAAAACTGGGGTTAGTTCAACATCCTCAATCGGACTCGAGATACCTCAACATGCTCGTAAGCTGAATCAAGACATGAAATGGTGAGTAGAATCAACAGCAAGAAACTGGGGTTGAATCAACATTGGTGGAAAGCTCAGTCAACATAGGCCACAAGTTGAGTCAAAACGGAAATTTGGAGTTGCGTCAACAAGTCGCGTAAAGTTAGGTCAACAACCCAAACTGGGGTTTGATCACATCAACTTTCAGGCGAAAACATACTTTGCTATAAAGTAAGCGAGTAGGTTGTACATTTACCACCACCATGGCCTCCGCACAGCTCGCGACTTTCTCAGTTCCTGCAATTGACAATGAACCAATGGCGCGCCAATATCCCAGCATTTACTGTGCTCCGCTAACCCTTTCTACAGCGTTCCTATGGTCCGGGTTCTCCAGAGCGCGCTGCTCTTCAGGCCGCGATCTCGCAGATGCAGGCCGATCTCCCCTTCGAGGTTCCCTGTGTCATCAACGGAAAGCCGGTAGGTACTGTCCGAAACGTAGGTCCGGGATCTAAGTAATTTATTTCGAGGTGAAAACGGGCAAATTGGGTTCCCAACCCATGCCGCATGACCACGCGAAGAATCTCTGCAATTACCATGAAGCCGATGCTGCCATAGTCGCACAGGCCATCGACGGCGCCCTGGCTGCGAAATACGACTGGGAGTCGATGCCTTGGAACGACCGCGCCGCCATCTTCCTCAAGGCCGCGGATCTTGTTTCGGGCAAGTATCGGTACAAGATCATGGCGGCGACCATTCTCGGACAGGGCAAGAACGCCTGGCAAGCTGAGATCGATGCGGCGGCGGAAGTGCGTCCTTATTGGCGTCACGGAATTTTAGTGTTGAACTTCGTCTAGTTGGCGGATTTCTTGAGATTCGGCGTCAAGTTCGTCCAGGATTTGTACGCCCAGCAGCCGACGAAGAATTCCCCTGGGGCTTGGAAGTAGGTGATATCGCACTTTGAAGTTCTATTCTAACATCAATCGTAGCCGGGTTGAATACCGTGCTCTGGAAGGTTTCGTGCTCGCAATCTCTCCTTTCAACTTTACGGCCATTGGCGGTAATCTCAACGCAACACCCGCACTGGTCGGAAATGTCACCATCTGGAAGCCCTCGCCCATGGCGACCCTCTCGAGCTACATTGTCCACCAAGTCTTCCTCGAAGCCGGTGTCCCTCCTTCTGTGATTCAATTTGTCCCCGGCCCACCCGAGATCGTCGCGCAGCAGTCGCTCAAGCACCCCATGTTTGCCGCCCTCAACTTCACTGGCAGCACGTTTGTGTTCAAGCAGCTCTGGAAAGACATTGCGGCGAACATGGACGTGTACAAGGGCTACCCTAAAATCGTCGGTGAGACGGGCGGGAAGAATTTCCACGTCGTGCACGAGAGTGCGGAGATCCGGAACGCGGCGATCCAGGCCATACGAGGGGCGTTTGAATATCAGGGTAATTAGTTTTGTTTCGGATTTGGACGTGGTCCTGACTCGCAACAGGTCAGAAATGCTCTGCGCTCTCTCGTCTGTATGTATCGTCGTCGGTGTGGTCTTCTGGATTCAAGGACACTTTATTGGCCGAAATCGCCAAGATCAAGGTGGGCGGCCCCGACGACTGGTCCAACTATATGGGCCCCGTTATGTTTGTGTTTTTTTTCTCTCCCAAGACGGTTTCTGATGACGCGACAGCAACCGCCCTGCCTATGAAAAAATACTGGCCTACGTCGAAAAGGCCAAGCAAGCCGGCGGAGAAATCTTGGCTGGCGGAACTGGTTTGTTTTTCTTTCAGCAGCCGAAACCCTACCTTTACGTCTTACCCAGGCGACGATTCGAAGGGTTACTTTGTGCAGCCAACGGTCATCCTCACCAAGGACCCTAACTCGGTCACCATGGTGGAGGAGATCTTTGGTCCTGTCGTCACTGTTCGTCATTCTTCATAATGTTTCAGTGAGGCCGGCCTGTAATTTTTTCTTTCATAGGTTTTCGTCTATCAAGACTCGGAATACGAACAGATTCTTAAACTGGTTGACTCGACCTCGCAATACGCCCTCACGGGTGCTATGTCCGTCCCCACCTTTTCCTCAAGTAGCACGCATAGTACTAACAGCACACACATTATCACAGCTTTGCGACCGACCGCGCGGCCTTGATTAAGGCGACCAATGCACTCCGTAACGCCGCGGGAAATGTGTACTACAACGAAAAATGCACCGGCGCCGTTGTCGGGCAGCAGCCTTTCGGCGGTGGGCGGGCGAGCGGCACGAACGATAAAGCGGGCAGCATAAGCATCTTCTACCGGTTCGTGAGCCCGCGCAGCATCAAGGAGAACTTTGTGAATTTGGAGGATTACATATATCTCAGTAATTTGGTGTAGGAATAGGCTTAAGGACGCTGTAAAAATCGAAGAATTAAAAGTTAAATGTAATTCGGCACCCGTTATGGCATTGTGGACGCGACGCGCCAAACGATTGAGTAATTATAGCTCTGCTCCTCGATGTACGACGCGTCGCATCGCAAGACTGGAACCCATTTCGCGCTCCAATTTTTGCTGCGGCTTCCCAAAATCCGCAGTAAAAATTCGGATCATTTGAAATCTCTCGGCTTGGATATGTCGTAGGCCGGGGCACGCCTCGTACACGCCATCGGCACGACCTATTGTTATCTATTGCAACTTGAACTCTTCTCATAGCGACTATGGAGGAGAAGAAAGGTCCCCCCAGTGGGACAGACTACATTCCCTTGCCGGTCACAGACAGCCCTGTGCCCGCTCCCAAGACCACCCGCCGCCGTAGATTTGTCGGCTTGACCATCCTTCTCGTGCATCTTCTCGTGTTCCACTACTTTGTCGCGCGGCCTGCTGCTCAGTGGTACAGGTCGCATCACGGCGACGACGTCCAAGGATTCGATGCGCACCCGCACCGTCCGCACCACCCGAAGAAAGGCATCTGGGGCAAGAAGGCCGAGGAACTGTTCCTGTGAGCCGGGCGGAAGGCGCATTAATTTAAGGTACTCAACGACGTTCATGCAGGTCCGTTCCCGATGAAGAGTCCGCCATAGCCGCCTCTCGGCTCTACGCGACCAAGCCCCATCTCGCGGGGTCCGAAGGGGATCTCAAGACTGCGAAAGATTGGCTTTCCCTGCTGCAAACTGAACTCGGGATCAAGACCCCTGAGGCCGAGCCCATCTTCGCCGCGGGCTCCCCCGAATCTCAGGCCGCAACCAAATCCATCCCAAAGAGCATGCATCCCAGAGCATGGAGTGCGTTATCATTTTCGAACTTTCTTGATGCATGCATGAGTTTCTCATGCTATTTTATTATTTGCAACTTAGTCGACGTGTATTACCCGGTGATGAACACCCCGTTGGACAGGGCACTCCAGGTTTTGGACAAGGATGGGGAGGTCGTGTGGGAAGCTGCCCTGGAAGAGGTGGCGGACGACACCGACCCCGAGGCGGGCGAGCACTATCTGGATGTGCCAACGTTCCATGGGCTCAGTGCGGCCGGAGACGTGAAAGGAAAGCTCGTATACGCGAATTACGGAACGAAAGAGGTGCCGTGGCTTCTTTGTGCGGTGCTAGTGGCTTATGTGTTTGCTAGGACTACGATGCTCTGGTTGAGGATGGTATAAGCATAGTTTTGATCAGGGCTCTGTTTTACTTGCTGAAATGTATCTATTCAAGGCGTCGATCTCACTGGGGCCATCGTAATCTGCCGCTATGGCTCTATCTTCCGTGGGTTGAAGGTAAAAAATATTTCTTCCCCGTGCTGCCGCCCATTCACCGTTACTGCAGATCAAAGGCGCTGAAGACCTCGGAGCAGCTGGGTTCGCAGCATTCCCGGCCTCCGCAAGATATATTAATCTTGGCTTTTTTCAAGTGTTCTCATTTACAGCGATTTACGCGATGATGGGTCCATTACGGAGGAGAATGGTTACCTTGCGTCAGTCTGTGTACTCAATTCTAGAACCAAAGCTGACTTGTTTTTTCAACAGGTATCCTCATGGACCTGCCCGCAACGTCAACTCTGTGCAACGCGGATCCGTCCAATACTTGAGTGTTTACCCTGGCGATCCTACCGTTTGTTTCTCCTCTTTGCGACCGCCGCGCTATTCACGTTTGTATTTCAGACACCTGGTTACCCCGCCTACGAGAATAGCACGCGCACGGACGGTGACAATATCCCCAAGATTCCCTCTCTGCCCATATCGGCAGCGAATGCCGCTAAGCTGTTCAAGTTGGTCGAGGAGGAAGGAGCCGAGGTTCACCTCGTCAACAATGGTATGTTCACGCTTCCCTTGTATAGTCGTGTAACATATAACCGTGGCTTCGCAGTCGACACCAAGGGTAGTGCTCATCATTTCTACTATCTTCCATCTTGATTTCATTCATTCTAGTCACACCGATTTGGAACACCATGGGCGTTATTCCGGGGTTCATCACGGCACGCACTACTGTCTCGAGATGGAGCAATACCTAACAGTTTTACCAGGACGAAGTTGTTGTACTGGGTAACCATCGGGATGGTACGCAGAATCGTATCTGGTCTTTGCCTTGTCCATCTGACCCCATTCATTTCTAGCTTGGGTAAATCCTGTTTTTTTCTAGCGTAGACCGCTTCTCATTTGTCAAGGTGATGGGTGCTGCCGATCCATCCAGCGGTTCTGCCTCCGTGAACGAGGTTGTCCGCGGCCTGGGTGCTTTGTTGAAGAAGGGCTGGAAACCTCTGCGGACCATCTTGATCGCCTCTTGGGACGGTGAGCTTTCTCGCTTCGTTGGCATCGTTCTTGTTCATTAGAGTCGACCAATAGCGGAGGAGGTTGGTGAACCTTAACATATCTTACATGCTAGCTCACCCGATGGGCAGTATGGTCTCATTGGCAGCACCGAGTGAGTGACTTGATCACTGACCGGGAACTATCTAATGCGCTGGTAGATGGGTTGAAGACTTCCCGGAGTTCATTGATAACCACGTTGTCACCTACTTGAACCTGGGTAAATCCACTCAAAATTCCATTTTCCCATTCCTTATCTACTTCTTCAGATAGCTCCGTCTCAGGCTCCAGGTTCTCATCTGTGAGTATCGGTCATGACTGCGGAACAACACTGCATTGACATTCCGTAGAGCGCCTCTCCATCGCTCTCACACTTCTTGCGCCAAGCTGCTCTTGATATTCCACATCCGACATCGCCCGGACGTACGTTGTGGGATGCCCGTTTCGACACTGGCCCGTATGCCGGCGACGCCGACAACTCAGAGAGCGAGAGCCAAGGTGCAAGGTTCACCATCAACGCCGTCGCGGACAGTGTTGGCGTCTCCCCGTTAGGGTCTGGTTCAGACTACACGTCCGTCCTTTCCCAATAAAATGCGACATCCGCTTACCCGTGCGCCCTCAGCGCCTTTTTGCAACTGATCGGAGTGCGTTCCGGATCGAGTGAGGTGTGCAGCTAACTGATACCTTTGCAGGTTGCTAGTTCGAACACCGGATTCGGAGGCTCGGAGGGTGATGCTGTTTACCACTACCACTCGGTCTTTGACTCGGAGCGCTGGCAAGAAATCTATGCCGACCCCGGTTTCTATCGCCATGTCAGAGTCCTGTTCCCAACCAGCCGCCTTTCCCTAACAGAATGATCACTTGTTCAGGTTGCTGTTGCTAAACATATCGGCCTCGAGCTTGTCCGATTGTCCACTGCCGTCGTCCTTCCTCTCAATACCACCCACTACACTTACGAATTGGAAAATTACCTGAACGGGTATATCCGATTGCTTCAACGTTATCGAGTTGCTGATATCTCTTTCTAGGGTTGAGGCCCTAGCTCGCGATTCTTCCATTGATGTTGACCTTGCGCCGCTCCGCAAATCGATCGTTGCTCTTCAAACTGCGAGCCACAGCCTCGACTTTGAGAAGGCCGGCGCCGAAAAGGAGCTCCACAAGATAATCCATAAATTCATCAAGCGTCAAGGAAAGCTCAAGAAGAAGCTCCGCAAAGCATACTGCCGACTCAGGAAGGTCTTTGGTCGCCCATGTCACAAGAAGTTCGCGGAAGGACATGGGTGTGCAGGAAAGTCCTCCGAGGCCTCATTCCTGGACGAGCAGGAAGACCTCAGTCAGGAAATCTTGTTAGGGCTCGCCCTTCACACCGGCTCCTTCGGCACCCCCCCAGGACATTTCCCTCTGGCCAAGCTCAAAAAGGTTGTTCGACGCATCCGCGAGGTTAACAAGAAGCTAGTCAGTTTCGAGAAGGGTTTCATCTCGAAAGATGGAATTCCGGACCGCGAGTGGTACAAACATCTGGCGATCGCGCCTGGGAAATGGCTTGGTATGCTCTCTTCATTTATGCGTGAATTTAGGCATTAAATGTGTGCAGGTTACGGCGCCACGCCGCTCCCAGCGCTGCAGGTTCGGGTTATATTAAATTTCGGTATTCGGTGATTGACTGTGAGTTTAGGAAGCCATCAAGTTCGAGCAGAACGCGACCTTGGCGCAGTATGAAGTCAAACGTCTCACCACTCTGATCGATGCACTTGCGGACAACATTTCGTATAAACGCCTCGATTAAACACGTTGAGAGGACTTCCATGTATACGAAATTTTGTACATTCTGTAAATCGAGTTTGGCATGATTTGGATGGCATGTGATCGCGGTCGCAATTTCGGTGGCTTGGCGAATTCCTCAACTTGCGACCACGATTCTATTCGCCGATAAATGAGACGCGCTGTCCAGTAGAGCTCTTTTCAACCCTCCATGTCCCTCGTATCGTGGCCCGTCGGTGCTCGAGGAATTGCCTGCCGATTGGGAGCGAACTTGACTGTGCTCGTGGCACTTTCTCTTGTTCTCTTCATCTATGAACGTGCTCTAATCCCCGTCTACGCATCCGGCCCCACGCAATATACTCTCAATCTTGCTGTGCTAATTGCGACACTGGTTGCAGCGGCACACCCAATTCAAGTTTCTCCGAGCCGAATTCTGTTGTTCGGAGGTTTCCTTTTCGCTGCTGCACCTCTTTCGACATACTGGGTCGCTACATGGACTGCGAGATGGCGAAAACCGATCGTTGGGCCCTTATTAACCCACTCTGTGGTGCTGGTACCTTTGCTTTCCACTCTGGAAACATTCGTGGTGCAAATTAACGTGTGTTTCAATTCAAGACCTGGCATATTTAGTTACTAAACAAAAATACATTGTTTTAAGCCCATGCAAACCACACACTCTTCCGCAAATTCGGTTGGATACCGTTCGCTCGCGGGACTAGCGAGCTATGTCGGGACAATTGGCTTATCATCCTGGTGGGCCCAGGTTTCTTACCTGAATAATGTGTCTGAAACCCAAGTTGTACGTCTCTGGTTCGCAAACCATGGTGAGAAACCTGACCTTAGGCTGGTCTAGTTTCTTGGTCTGGCTGCCGCCATGGCCAATATTTGGATTGTGACTTTCCAGGACCACCGTTCTGGAGTGCTACGGAAACCCAAAAAGAAAGCATCTTCCCAAACCAAACCAGCCTCATCAACCTCACCAGTGTTGATCAGGTCTCTGCTTCTGCTCGTATTCAATGCCCTCTGGTGGAAGACGTATGGATTTCTTACATCCCCTGTTTTACCGCATCCTCTCCTCAAGCCCTACTTGCACCCGAGTTTCCCGCTGCTCATACATTCGTCCGTACAGTCAACCACGGGATTAATCGTCGTTGGTGAAGCTCTCCCACCTCCGTCGTACCGCGGTGGTTCTGATGCAGAAATGCACTCTTTACGATACCTACGAGCGTCCCACTCCCTTTTGGGTGGCATGTGGATGGGTGGTAAAATCGCGACCCTTGATGATGTCCCCCCTCAAGTGGATTCTCACGGGACCGAACTTGGCGACTCGATATATGGCGCATTCGTTCTCCAAGAGGCCGTTCGCCTCGTAAACAGTTCATCCAGAGCCGGGAAATGGGAACGGGCATTGATAATGTACGACCTCTCACTCTATCGCCTTTGATACCGCTCAAAGTTGCTCAGTGGGCTTGGTGTTGGGATTTCAGCCACTGCTTTCAATCGTCACGGCATCGAGACCACCATCGTGGAAATCGATCCCGCAGTGTATGATGCAGCTCATCTCTATTTCGGCCTGCCCGACCATCCTGCTCAGAATCTTTTTCTCGAAGACGCGCGTACTTGGGCAGCCAGGAGACGAGCTAGTCTCGAAACCGGAAGCCCGCAGCCTCTTTTCGATATCGTTGTACATGACTGTTTTTCTGGCGGTGGTGTACCGGAGCATATCTTTACTGTGGAATTTTGGGAAGACCTGAAAGCCGCATTGCACCCAGAGGGCGTTCTCGTTGTGGTAAGATTTCACTGTCCGTTATTTCGTTATTCTAATCCACATTCTTTGAAGAACTTTGCGGGTACGATCAAATCGCAGGCGTCTCGCATGATTTCCCAAACTCTACAATCAAGTTTTGGGAATTGCCGTGCTTTCCACGACTCGCAAGGGAGTATCAAGGAGGAGGAGTATGAAACTGAGATCATCAATATGGTATGTCGGAACTTTGAATCCAGACTATGCTCATGAGCACCCACAGGTACTGTTCTGTACCCCTCACGGCAGTCCCTTGACATTCCGGAAGGCTCGTCGGTCTGATTACCTTGATTCATACCTGCGAGAGCACGTCTTGTCGGGGCTGCCAGGCCGCGAAGTAGCACTCGAACTCCTTACTGGCCAATTAGAAGACGAATTTATTCTCAGAGATGCCCATAATCCTTTGGGTAAATTGCAAGATGCACTGGGACATCATCACTGGTCCTGTACGGGAAGTTGCATTCTCATTGGGTTCCGCAACTGATCTTTCGTTACAGTAATGCGCCAGGTTTTACCCGACATTTTCTGGGAAACGTATTGACCTGAAAAAAAAACAGCTTATGTACATTCGCCGAAGGGCAGGGAAGTTAGATAAACGATGTACTAGATACAATTGCCAGACAATTGAAGGACGCGTACAAAGACGCGTTGATCGACGCGCCGTTAAGTTCAAGTTAACGCCATTAGTCACACTGAGGCTCTCCTTAACCATATCGTAACTCCCATGCGCTAGAGCATGTCTGACTTGACACGCACCGCGTCCCCTCTGTCCTCTTCACCTGGACGCAACAGCGATTCGTTTGAGAGACCCACTTGGCCTTGGCAGTCAAGGTGTCAACCCACCCAACCCCGTTTGCCTCTTCGCTCATACGTACACGGCAGATTTTCTCGCAGAACCTCAAGTTCATTGTCCGCCCCGTCGCCTTCCAATCTGGCAGCCGTCTGGGATCCTTCGGCTGTTAGGCCGAGCTCCAGTCAAACGGGGTCATTCACTGCCAGTGCAAGTGGCTCTTGGAACCCGAGACAACACACCGGCTCAACAACAACAATGGGCGAGATCCGCCCAGATGACTCTACTCGGCAATGGTCCTTCATGGTACTTCGGACACTCCTTGTCGAGTCCCCAAGCCAAGCTAAATATAACAGGGCTTTGAATGGGTTGTTCGAGACGTCCACAAAGTATGTCTTACCTGTTCTCTTCTGTCACTTGACGAATTGCACCCCCAAGTTACGCGATTTTGTTGAGGGTGTACAAGCCGACACCACTGAAGACGAAGATGGATCTGCAGTAGGGCCGGACGATTTCGAGATTCTGAAGCTTGCCCCTCTCATTGGAGATGATAAATTCAAGCTGGAAATTCAAGCTCGTGAGTCCTACCTTCGTTAAGATTTTTCTGATTTTAACAGTATTTCAGCGGCACCTACCGAAGGCGCTCCGGACAGCAAACCGCCTACGTTGATGCTCTGTATTACATCCCTGATATTGGACTTTGCTCACAATTATGAGATGCAATCGAGCATGATGGCAGCTATTAAATATCACGATGAGCGTGTCGGTGCGCGTCCGGAGTGGGTCTTTGATTACTTTCAAAGTGACTGGGTATGATAAACGATTGGGGTGTGCTACAATTCTTACCGTTCGCAGGTGTTTCGGCGGGAATCCGAGGTTTGGGGTAAGCCAACCAATTTTGTTGCGGAACAATTCTGATTATTTTCTTTTAGAGTGTGCGCTCCCGTCCCTATCAGCTCTTCTGGAAAACCCCAGGATACGAGACAGCGACTCATTCACCATTTGCGTGCAGATACATTGCCCCGTAGGACCGTTCTTTCCTCAGCACCCCACCGCGTACTATGTGCCCCGTGATCTGCTTGACGGTTTGGAGGCTTCCTTGGACAACCCTAGTGCATTTTCCTCTTCGGATCAGTTTTCAACTTAGATTTACTCTTTCGCAGACACTGGGGATGTGAGATTTGTCTGTTTGGAGCGGATGCCGCCTGACGCAGAGACTCCTGCCACTCCGTTGTCGGAGACCTCCCCGTCTACATCTCGCAGGCCATCCTCATCAACATCATCCCAATCACCATTTTCCCTTCAAACCACCGCTCGCAAACGAGTAATATATGCTCATTCTGGTAGCAACCTTTTCTCTGCCGATGGAACAGGAATTAATGGGTTTTGTCTAGATATATTGACACGTCGTTCCGAGTACTTTGCCACCATGCTTTCTTCGACCTTCTCCGAGACGAAGTTGGTACCGGGAGATCGCAAACTATACACTATTGTCGTCGAGGAGGCGGACTTCGAAACGGTATGTACCCCACTCTGTGTGAGTACAAGCCGCTTACGGATAACCATTTAGGTGTACTGGCTGCTCAAGTACTGCTACGCTAACTGGTTGTCATTCAAGGAGCATGACGATCCTCGTCTTGCTGTAGAAGGGATCGGGCGTGGATGGAGCGCGCGGTGGTTAACTCAACAACGTGGGGGAGAATGGGACTGGCGGACATTCCCTTTCATAAAGACTTCCGGCGAGGAAAGCACAGCTGCATCCGTCAGAAGTGCAGCGAGTGCCGAGAGTATCGTTCAAGAAAACGCTACGACAAGTATCAAAGGCAAATCTGTTGCGACGGACCCTTCCTCAATATCCTCTCCGACGCGATCTTCGCCGCAGGCTCCGAGAGCACCGTCTAAGGTTGTGTCCAATTCGGCCAGCTCGTCTCGTCAGACCCCGTCTACCACCCGTCGGCCGGTTCAGCCTTCGGTCTCTGGTAGCTCAACGATGGGAATGCCGTCGAGCGGCATTTCGCGCACGAAACCTATGCCGTTGGCTGGGTCTGCCGGATATCCATCCTCAGGGCATTATCCGCTTTCACCTCGTACTCAAAGGCAATCTTCGGTTATGTCGACGCCAGATCCCCACCCCCATCCAACTCCACATCCACCACCTGCGTCTGCATTGGCCATTTATCAGGTGGCCCATAGATATGCCATGCCGGCCCTGGCTGCGCTCGCTCTAGACCATATGATGTCCACAATCACGCCAGCCACCAGTTTTTCGGTTCGTTCGCTCGCTTCTCTTCAAGCTGCCTTCCTTACACCCTCTACAGTTGTTACTCGCCACTTCAGTCTGGGATGAGTTGCGTACTCTTGTCGAAGTGAGCATTGTTATTCTAAATGTTCTGAACTCTTCTGACTTCCTGAATCTTAGGACTACGTGGTAACATCGCTCCTTACTCTTTTTCATTTTGACCTGATTCAGTATTGGGCAGGTCGAAAAATGGGACGAAGTGTCGGTGTCTCCCGAGTTCGAGCAATGCTGCCAAGAGGTTTCCTCTGGCGAGTGAGTTTTTTTTATTCAAAAGCCAGGAAGTTGGTTTGACGGGTTTTTAGATGGGGCCCGGAGGGTGGCGTGCGGATGGTGGCGTTATTCAGGCGGCTGCGGTCGCCCAGTGCTATGGGATACGCTCGTACATGATTCGGGATGTAATTTAGTAGACGAAGGTGTATCTACATGCGCTGGGCTGCATTCACGTCAAGTTCACGTGGATTTGTCTTGGCGCTAAGTCTAGACCGGGGTAATCACATGGGCGGTCGTACTTATCTCTGAGTATCTCGGACTTTGCTTTTGAACGTGAACCAGCGGCAGGAGCTGGACGATGTTCTCACTCCGAGCCTCGGTCGTTTTACGTACATGCCTGAAGAGCCGTGGTCTCGCAACAGTTTCGGACGCACAGGCAGCTTCGTTCCGGATTCCTTTGATCGACTTCGCCAAGTTCCAAGCAGGCTCTTCGACAGAGAAAAAACAAGCTGCTACCGACATCGTTGACGGTTTCAAAACTGCTGGATTCATTTATCTGTCCAACCATGGGATCCCCGCAGGCGCGTTTTTACCACCTTGAGAGAAATGCATCGATTGTTTAAACTTGGCCTGCAGCGACTATTCAGAACGCGTTTGCGAAGGTAATTGACGAACACATCCTCTCATTTCGGCTTCCTGAGCGCCAGCTCAGAGCGCGGAGTTCTTCCGCATGCCCATGGATGTGAAAGAGACACTGAAGTGGGAAGACCCACGTTCAAACCGAGGCTACGTCAAAATCGGCCGCGAGCGCGTTACTCAGGCCACTGACGCCGCTGAGATTGCTGCGTTGCGCGAGAAGGCCCCTGACTTCAAGGAGACCATGGAAATTGGGCGCGACTGGGATTCGATCTGGAAAAACCAGTGGCCGCAAGAGGCACATGCGCCCGAGTTCAAAACAACCATGCTGGATTTCTTCCAGCAGTGCCACGAGCTGCATGTGCATGTCATGCGGTCTATAGCCCTTGGACTCGATCTGGAGGAACAGTTTTTCGATGAGAAGATTCAAGAGCAGTCTCATAACTTGCGTCTGCTGTCATACCCTCCCATCAAGCGGGCTCTGTTGGATAACGAAGGTCAAGCTAGGGCTGGTGCCCATAGTGGTAAGCTCTCTCCATCGACCAGCAAGTGGCTTGATATAAGTTCTCTCTTAGACTACGGCACTTTGACGTTGTTGTTCCAAGACCAAGTACTTTTCCATATATCTCGTTGTTCTTTCATCTCATTCAGCTTTAGGTTGGCGGGCTTGAAGTGCAGAACCCGCATACCGGAGTGTTCATTCCTGCCACGCCTATTGTAAGTCGAATGCACATACGATCGAGGTACCTTCAGGCATCTTAACGCCAATTCCAGCCGGGAACAATCGTAGTTAATGTGGCAGATTTGCTTGCGCGCTGGAGCAACGACGTCCTGCGTTCCACCCTTCACAGGGTTGTCGCGCCACCAGCAAAACCAATCAACCTGGAGGAAGCGATCACTCCTGCTCGTCAGTCTATTGCGTTCTTTTGCAATCCCAATTTCTCTGCAGAAATTGCATGCCTCCCAAATTGCGGACCCGTAGCAAAATATCCACCAATCAGCACCGAGGCGTATATAGTTGGGCGGTTGGCCGCCACTTACACCTAGGTCAGTTTCTATACGATTTACACAAATCTCAGTGGTAATTAATGGGCCAGCTGCATCTACTTCGATAGACCTAGTACTCCTCGAGACGTGGGAACGATATGCGTTGTTCTTCACATCATCTCGCTTCCTCCGGGGTGCCTTGGCCCTCGATTCTCGTCACGCGAGTCCCTCCTCACTCTTAGCTTTTTCCGAACCATTCTCGTTCTTCGTTGCGCTAGTGCGACACGCGGTCTCGAGCCTTCTCTGGAGCCTTGTCCGCGGCCGATTGTGAGAAGTGTTGCGTTCTCATTGCCTGACTCGCGGCGGATGCTTCCATTCGTTCAGCGTGTTTCGAGACTTACAGGTGGTTTGCAGAATGACAATAGACCTTTCTCGTTAATCTTTTCATCATCTGAATATTATGCTGGTGGTCGCCCCAGCAGATTCTCCACCACCCTGTCTCGCTGTCTCGGACATGGCCAAAAAAAAAACTTTCAGTGTTATCGCGCTCCATGCCTTTTACCTTCCTTATATTGTGAACGCCGTGCATGGTGAGTGGCCGGGGTTGATAGTTATATTCTGTCATGTGACAGGTTGCTCACTTGACGCGGGAACCAATTATAATAGACTGCTGAGAAAAATCTTCAATAAATTCTTGGGCTGTAATTTCAAGCCAAATAAGTTGGATATGTGCTGATGCCACAAGCAGTTTCAGCGGTAGGGAGGAGGCGCTGAACAGATGATCATTGCCTTTTTGGGGAGGGAGGGTCGTCGGCCTAATTGGAGATCGCTCGCCTCTTGAGCTGGACGATGTTCTCACTCCGAGCCTCCATCATTTTGCGTACATGCCTGAAGAGCCGTGGTCTCGCAACAGTTTCGGACGCACAGGTAGCTTCGTTCCGGATGCCTTTGGTCGACTTCGCAAAGCTCCAAGCAGGCACGACAGAGAAAAAGCAGGCCGCTACCGACATCGTTGACGGTTTCAAAAATGCTGGATTCATTTATCTATTTAATCATGGGATCCCCGCAGGCGCGTTTGTGCCACCTTGAGAGATATGCATCGGTTGTTTAACTCGGCCTGCAGCGACTATTCAGAACGCGTTTGCAAAGGTATTTACGAGCACATCCTCTCATTTCGGTTTCCCGAGCGCCAGCCTCAGAGCGCGGAGTTCTTCCGCATGCCCATGGATGTGAAAGAGACGCTGAAGTGGGAAGACCCCCGCTCAAACCGAGGCTACGTCAAAATCGGCCGCGAGCGCTCTACTCAGGCCACTGACGCCGCTGAGATTGCTGCGCTGCGCGAGAAAGCCCCTGACTTCAAGGAGACCATGGAAATTGGGCGCGACTGGGATTCGTCTGGAAAAACCAGTGGCCGCAAGAGGCACATGCGCCCGAGTTCAAAACAACCATGCTGGATTTCTTCCAGCAGTGCCACGAGCTGCATGTGCATGTCATGCGGTCTATAGCCCTTGGACTCGATCTGGAGGAACAGTTTTTCGATGAGAAGATTCGAGAGCAGTCTCATAACCTGCGCCTGCTGTCATACCCTCCCATCAAGCGGGCTCTGTTGGATAACGAAGGTCAAGCTAGGAGTGGTGCCCAGAGTGGTAAGCTCTCTCCATTGACGAGCAAGTGGCTTGATGTAAGTTCTCTCGTAGACTACGGTACTTTGACGTTGTTGTTCCAAGACCAAGTACTTTTCCATATATCTCGTTATTCTTTCATCTCATTCAGCTTTAGGTTGGCGGGCTTGAAGTGCAGAACCCGCATACCGGAGTGTTCATTCCGGCCCCGCCTATTGTAAGTCGAATGCACATACGATCGAGGTACCTTCAGGCATCTTGACGCCAATTCCAGCCGGGAACAATCGTAGTTAATGTGGCAGATTTGCTTGCGCGCTGGAGCAACGACGTCCTGCGTTCCACCCTTCACAGGGTTGTCGCGCCACCAGCAAAACCAATCAACCTGGAGGAAGCGATCACTCCTGCTCGTCAGTCTATTGCGTTCTTTTGCAATCCCAATTTCTCTGCAGAAATTGCATGCCTCCCAAATTGCGGACCCGTAGCAAAATATCCACCAATCAGCACCGAGGCGTATATAGTTGGGCGGTTGGCCGCCACTTACATCTAGGTCAGTTCCTATACGATTTACACAACTCTCAGTGGTCATTAATGGGCTAGCTGCATCTACTTCGATAGACCTAGTACTCCTCGAGACGTGGGAACGAATGCGTTGTTCTTCACATCATCTCGCTTCCTCCAAGATGCCTTGGCCCTCGATTCTCGTCGCGCGAGTCCCTCCTCACTCTTAGCTTCTTCCGAACCATTCTCGTTCTTCGTTACGCTAGCGCGACACGCGGTCTCGAGCCTTATCTGGAGCCTTGTCCGCGGCCGGAGAAGTGTTGTGCCCTCATTGCCTGACTCGCGGCGGATGCTTGCGATTTTTCAACCATTCGTTCAGCGTGTTTCGAGACTTGCAGGTGTCGGTTTGCAGAATGACAATAGATCTTTCTCATTACTCTTTTCATCATCTGAATACTATGCTGGCGGTCGCCCCAGCAGATTATCCATCACCCTGTCTCGGACATGGCAAAAAAAACATTAGCTTTCAGTGTTATTGTCCATGCTTTTTACTTTCCCTACATTGTGAACGCATGGTGAGTGGCCGGGGTTAAGTATGTTATAGTTATATTCTGTCATCTGACAGGTTGCTCACTTGAGCGGGAACCACGACGCGGATAAAAACACAGGCACAAAAATAGATCTGCTCTCCACACCTTCAATATGCCGGTCCTTGGAAACGCCACTACCGGTTCGCTCCATCAGAAACTATACCGATAAGGGTCTGGCATATACACTCAGTCTCCGGATATCCACATGGCCGACGAGGGTCCTACCTACATTGGTCATCGATGCTATATCATCTATCTTCCCGACCACTGCTCTACCCTTACCCATGTCCACCGCAAGTCTCCCGCCTTTGGCCTTGCAGCCGTCCTTCAGTCGCACCCCCTCGTATTCCGCCGAGCCGGGACTCTACGAGCAGCGCCTAGCCCTGAATGCCCGTTCGCTACCCCAGGCCATTGGCACTTTCATCAAATCATCCAAAAGTGGCAATGCTAAATTGCGCTTGTCTGCCCAAGAAAACAATATTGGTCTCCCCATTTATGGCACTGGTGGCGTGGTGGGCGGTGTGGTTGAACTGACCAAGACCGAAAACATTTCTACGGTTGAAATTACGGTAAGGCACCCCTATGTTTAGAAACCGACCAGGCTCTTGACTGGTAGCATAGGTGGAAGGTCGCCTCCAGCTGAAGGAAATCGCAGAGGGGGGACATACCGAAACCACGTTATGTCTGGATACAGTATTGTTATGGATGAAGGACGCGAACAATACTGTCTGCCCCAGCGTCCTACCCTTTTCCCTCACGCTTCCGACTACGTTCGAATATAACGGCCGGAGTTATGTAGGTGCATCTCTCATGCATTATCAGCTCCCCTGTCTCATTATTCCAGCCCCTCCCTCCTTCATATGCCATTAAGCTCAAAGGACTGCCTGGGTTCTACGCCGCTATTGATGTAAGGACCCACCCATGCTCTTAAGATGACTGCCTAACCGAAGAATAGTATTCGGTCAGCGCCATCATGAACAAGCCCAATTCAGTGCCCAACATCGTCCCGCTAGTGAAGTCCAAGAAACTTGGAATAAACATTGGGAGCACGTACGTGTCTTATATGTTTCAGTCGAAATCAAATCCAGATTGTGTTCAGGATCTTGTCAACACCCTTCATTTACTATCCCCGTACCCGTCCCGCCACTCCCATTCCTGCTTCTTTGCGGCGCTTCGAAGGAGGATTTATTGAAAGCCCAGAATGGAAAACGTACGAATCGGTGCTGAAAGCTAAGGCAAAGGCTGGAACTCAGGATATTTACGTGAAGTTCTACATCCCCGGTACGCTTTTCCTTCACCGGATTCTTGGATTCCTCACCCTTCAATCGACACTAGCGTCCCGAATATTCTGCGCATCGCAGGCTATTCCATTCCACGTCACTTTCGAGAGCACCGCCTTTTCTCTCGCCGCTTTCCTGCCATACGGGCCGACCACGGGCAAATCGGGAAAGATGCGCGCTACACGCATTCAATTGATGAGGCAGTCTACGGTGGACGTCAGGTTTGTCTACGCTTGGGCCGTGTTATTCGTGCTAATAACGGGGCGAAAGAGGAACCACCACTATCCCCGGTACGAAAACCGACATCTGGCGTGTCGACTCCATTGGGGAAGGGGTGTTCAGGCATGCGGTGCGTAACCTTGTCGGGCGTTGTAAAACATGCGCTGAACGCGTGGATTGTTAGGGCGATGGTGCAACCTGGATGTCGTTCTCGGGTGAGATCCCAATAGAGCCCGTGAAGGTTACGGGCTTCAGAATCGCCGGTCTGTCTGTGATGGTGGGCTCATCTTTATTCCCCTTTCCAAGAGCCAGTTTCATGTTCACACGAAGGATTGCCTCTTGCTCACGGTGAACCCGCCGGACGTGACAAAATCGGCCTTTGTAGGGATTCGAGAAGTGATTCCAGTGCGTCTGACCACAGATGTATGGACGGAGGATGGTCGTGGCATAGCTCCCCGGCAATCCTTCTCGATCCCGCCTTCGCCTGAAGAGGCACCAGATAATTTTGCGCCTGCGATGTGAAGGACACTTGAACTATAAAACAGACATACGAGTAAGATATTACTGTCAAGCATTAAGACAATCAATACACTAAGTGCAGGCATCTAGTACCAGATGCTCCGAGTCCGATGTGTGGGTACCATGTTTTCGGTTGTTTCGATACCCTCTATGCGCTCTTCCCCACGCTCAACTCTTTTAGCCAGATCCCATAGATAGAAATCAATCAATACGCTATTGACTGCGCTTTCTGCGGGTTCTTTCTTGGCCTGCAGAGTTAACATTTCCGCGCGCACACGCTCCACGGCTACGATGCTCGCCGCACGCAGACTCAGTTCCTCCCGAGATCCAGGAGCGAGCATCGTCCCGGCGCGAAGAAGCTGTAACAGTGATGACGGATAAGACAGTATTTGCAGATGGTGCAGAATTTGGGGCACTCGGTAGTCCGCGAACATCGTGAGCTGGTGGATCGCTGGTCCTGATGGACCAGGGAAGAGCGGGTGGACGGCGTCTGGAGTAGCAGGATAAAATGCCGCCCAGGTTTCTGCGACCAGAATCTGTGGGCGCTTCCAGAGACAAACTTGACACAGGTGTTCAGTGCTTTTTTTGTTTGACAGGGTGGGAGGGAATGATACCTTTGCGGCCTTCGAAAAATACTTCGTCCCGAAAGGAAGGGAATGTCTCGGTAACCTTCTGGACAAGCTGGAGAGCCGTTCCCTCGCCGTCGTGCTGGCGTTGGAATTCATCCAGAAAGCCTTGGAAAGAGCCTCCGAAACCCTGTGAAAATATTGAACAAATATAACCTTGTGAACATATAGAAAACCTTACATGACATAGGATGAACCCAACCTCTCTCATGACTGCGATCCGTTGTGCTAATAAAGGAATAGTTTCACTGCATCCTTCTGCAGATCGAAAAACATGTTCTATCAACGAGTCGGGGCAAAGAATCTCTGAGGAGTAAAAGTGAGGGTCGGTGATAGGTATGGAGTCATCCTGGAGAGCTTTAAAATGAATCAGAAAAGTCCACAGGAAAAGGCGAATATAGCGCTACCTCGGTTAAGGGACGCGACCAAGCTCCAGTACCCGGTATAAAGCTTTGGCTTCGAAGACACCCAACTTTCCTGCCACAGCACGCCGTATCTATCTGGACGGCCTTCCAGTTCAGACCAAAAGCTGAAATTGAGGGCCGAAATAATAAATATCCAGTCCAAAACAGCCTTGTTCAGTGGCTCGGTAGAGGAGTGAGGTTCTACAGGGCAGATGTGCAAGGGGTGCGAGCGCCAGGTGCGGGGACTGTAGGATTCAATGCGGATTTTTTCGTGAATCTAAGGAATACGCGTCATTGGCTTCACGAATATACGTTGGAAACACTTACGTGCTTTGCAGCCATCCGTACGCCCGCCTCGTTCACATGGACGAGGTTCGTTTTCTGCGGCAGTGAGGATAATATCTGTGAAAATGAAGGGCCATACCTGATAGGCAAATTCTGCACTCTCTACAACAGGGTTTCTTGGAGGCTCCGAGTCATCTTCGATCCAAATCTCGAGTTTCTCATCCAGGGCGGGTTCTGTCGCGATGCTTGCCAAAGCATCGACTTGTGCCATTGTGGGGTAGACAATTAGGGGTTTTAGGGGTTATAATGCTGCAATGTGCCAAGTGGCAAATTTCTGACGACGGTTTACCAAAAAGGAAAGATATGAAATTTTAGGTTACAGCGTTACAAGCGGTGTCAAAGTACGTAAGGCTCCACTATCTAATCGGCACAGCCACTAGACCAAGACACTGCCACTGTCACATCTCCCTCGCACCTTCAATGTTGTAATCTCGAAATGCTTTATATTGTAGGGGAAGGAACATGCCTAGATAATAACAAACCTATGTAGATGTAGATGCGATAGTCCAATAGATAGTTTGTGATACATATGCTAGGAATGCGAGATCATTTTTGCCGTTTTCTGAACAGGCCCAAGGTGTGCTGTCCACCGCACGCGACCCCTTCTGCAGCCCACGAACCGCCCTCGCGGCGCACGAGAATCCGCGGAGTCGCGACTTCTTCATCTGGGACGCCAAGTTCGCCTTGCGTACCCTGTCCCCAGCAGTACAGTGCCCCGTCTTTGGTGACTGCCATGTTGTTATGCAGGCCGGCAGAGATATGGACGACGGGGTCGTCGTCGTCCGGGAAGGTGACCAGAACAGGCTCCGCCAAAAATTCACGAGTGGAGTCGCCCTCGAACGCTTCGTCGTCCGCCGCCAAGCCCAGCTGTGACCCGTTCGCCCGACCACAGGCAAAGACTCTGCCTCCCGAAGTCAGAAATATGGTGTGGTGCTCTCCACCTGCGATCTGCACCACGGTCTCGCCGCCCAGCTCCTCCTTGCTCAGACGACGCACAACCTTGGGCATTGCGACAGTTTCGTCGTCTTTGCTGTCGAGACCAGTGCCGGTTTGGCCCATGCTGTTCAAGCCCCAACCCCAAACGGTGCCCGCCTCATCGACAGCGAACGAGTGGTACGTGCCGGCGCCGACGGCCACGGCTCGCAGGGCACGGCCGTCAAGAATTACTCTTTGAGGATTTGTTCCCTTGACTTGGTGACGCTCGAGGACCTTGCGGCCGAGTTGGGCCTGCTGCCCGTTCCCCCAAGTAAAGATGTGGCCGTGGGTAGTCAATACGAGGATGTGGTTGCCACCGGCCGTGACGCTCGAGACTTTCTCGTAGTCGCCAGGCTTGTGGTATAGATCCATGGCGATCGGTATAGGAACAAACTGGTGTCTCGCAGACTCTGAGAAACCGAGGGAACCTTCATTTGCCTGAAAGATTGAATATGAGCGCCATAAGTCGGGACATCGTCCAGGAAATACTTACGCGGAATGAGCCCCATACTCTGATGTCGCCGTGGTTGTCGACCGCTACACATATACTATCACCGGTAGCAACCTGAACGGCACGGAAATTCTCCCCGACGAGTGATTCAAGCGGGTGGGGAAGATTGGTCAGGGTGCCGTCTGGGTCCGGAATACCCTCAGTAACTCGACCCAGAGCGGCATCGTCATTGACACCACACGTCCAGAGCTGTGAAAACGAGGGACGTAAAATATGACTTGAATTGCGTTTCCGAGTCACTAACCGTGCCTTTCTCGTCGACAAAAACGCTGTGCATGCCGCCTGCTGCGACAGCCTCAATCCCAGCGTTGTCGGGGCCGAATGTGCCCTGTTCAATCTGCTCCTCTACCCAAGCGTGCTTCTTCGGCTTGTCGAGTTCTCCAAGAAATTCCGGACCCATGCCAAACTGCCCGAAATTGCCCGCGCCCCATACGAAGACCTGCAGACCAGGGCGCTTTTTCTCCGGTGGCGTGGGGAGAGGGTTGAAATAAGGCTTTGTCTGAACGTGGTGAACAGGGGAGGGGGACTTCTTCTTCTTCAACGGACGAGCAGGGACAGTGGGATCCACGTTTTCGGCGGCCTGTTTTTTTGTGCGCTTCGGCGGCGGGGACGGAGAACGCTCAGGAGACGCAGCGCGTTTTTTGCTTGCCTTTAGTGCGGGCTTCGCCTTGGACATGGGTTTGGCTGCTGCTTTCGAAGGTGGAGCCTTTGCCACGGGCGCAGCTTTCGACACTGGTGCCCGAGAGGATCGGCGAACAGGAGCCTCTGTAGTCATCTAGGCGGATGGTCACAGACAGAAATTGAAGTAAGGAATGAAAACTCACGATGATTTCAGAGGGCGGGGGAAGATGGTGGCAGGAGAAAACAAGGGACTCAAGTTCAACTCGGCAGTTTTGGCTTTGGTCTCTCGGCCACGTGACGGCCGACGCGCTCCGGCCCGGTTGTTGAACCGAACCGTGACTCCACCAACTCGAGGCGAAATTGGCCGCCGTTTCCCCTGGATCTGACCATAAATGCTGCGCCGCAAATGGGGGACGCGTTTTATCCATCGATCTGGCTATGCACCAGTTGTACCCACAGTCCCCTTTCCGGATCCTCAGGCAAAGCCTCGTGAACAGTGAGTACATACCGAGCTCGAGCCGCGGAAAACGCGTATGAATCTCGCTAGATTTACTGTCTCGAACCCTGCCAATGGACAGCAGCTATGTGTGTACGTTGGTATCTCTTTGAATTCACACGGTTGGCGAAGGTGCATTGCAGAGTCGAAGTGGCTTCGGAGTCAGATGTCAAGCAGACTGTCGCTGGAGCTCAGTCTATTTTCCAAGCTGGCACATGGTCAAGAGCTCCTGCAATAGAACGTTCTAAAGTTCTCTCCCGTCTTGCCCGAGCACTGGAGGAGCGTATTCCTGAATTTGCAGAGATTGAGACACTCCAAACCGGCAGAGCAATTCGAGAGATGAAGGCACAGCTGACAAGGCTGCCAGAATGGATGTCAGCCTTCTCCAATTCTTTACGATAATACAGACATATTTCCCTCCCAGTGATTACTATGCGGCTCTTTTACGGACCAGTCAAGGGTTCGTTGCCCCGACTCAGGGAAAACTCCTCAACTACGTGCAGCGTGTACCTCTTGGGGTCGTCGCCCAAATTACGGTGATTAACAACAACTGAGTAGCACAATTTTCGACCGGAATTCACGCCCTTCCATAGCCTTTCAATCATCCATTACTTATCGCGGTCAAGAAAATCGCGCCCGCGCTTGCTGCTGGAAACTCTGTGATCGTGAAACCCTCCGAAGTATCCCTTTCATCCATCGTCCTGCCCTATCGTCGAACAAGCTTCTCCAGCTCGCACCTATCTCAGTTCTAGAGTTCTCTCGAATGGCAGATAGCGCTGGAGGTGTGTTGCACTCGTGTAAATTTCAAGCATCACTAAACAATCTTCTCAGTTCCGTCTGGTGTATTGTCAGTCTTGCCTGGATTCGGGGAAACAGCTCAGTTGTTAGCCCGAAATCCCCTTGTCCGTAAAGTGGATATTACTGCAAGTGGAGCACATTACGCCTTACTTTTGTAAACTAATAAAACACAGGCTGGAACGCAAACCGGCCGTCTACTAGGCAGCACAGTGGGGCACAATCTTGCCATGTTCACTGCCGAATTGGGCGGCAAGGTTCATAAATTTCTTCAGTTAAAATTCCTCCACGGGCTCTCAATGTAGTCTCCAGGCGCCAATCGTCATCTTCGAAGACGCGGATATCCCTTCAGCCGTGAACGGCGCGGCCTTTGCTGCCTTTGTTGCTTCCGGCCAAACCTGTGTCTCTGGGACTCGCCTCATCATCTCGGACGCCATTTGGGACACATTCATGCCATTATTCCTTGAAAAGGCGGAAAGCATTCGCCGACGAATGGGGAACCGTGCGCATTTGCTTGCTCTCCCGAATACCGTATAACGTTCCGTAGCCTCGAATCCAAAAAGCACGATGGGGACGGTGATATCCGAACGGCACCTCAAACGAATCCAAACTATGTTGGAACAATCGAACACGGGCAGCATTCTTACAGGAGGCCAGCGTCTCACTGGAAAATCTGAATTGGACGGGTTCGATTTTGACGGCGGGAGCTTCTTCCCTCCTACAGTTATTGCGGACATTGCCACCTCCGACCTACTTTGGCAAGAGGAGATCTTCGGACCTGTGGTCGTTGCCAAACGTTTTTCAGTAAGCCAGTCTGCGTGACATTCGTTTAGTCTCATTTTGAATAGTGTAGACGGAGGATGAAGCCATCGCCCTCGCCAACGACAGCAAGTATGGCCTGGGGGCCAGCGTCTGGACGCAAAATCTGTCTCGCGCCCACCGTGTTTCTGCTGCGATCGAAGCTGGCATATGCTGGGTGAATAGTGCACATCGCAATGATCCTTCCAGTCCTTGGTACGATCCTCCTCTTCGCTTGGGGATATGACGTTGAGATATGCGCAGGGGCGGCATGAAGGAAAGTGGGATAGGGAGAGAAAATGGGATTGAAGCGTTTGAATCCTGCGAGTAGCTGATATTCAAGCGCTTCCTCTTTGCTTATTTCGTTTCTTGCAGATTCTCAAAGTAAATCGACAATCATCAACGTCGCGCCGCCGGCCGAGTCGAGGAAAACAGACGATTGGTTTGCCGAGGACACTGAAGGGAAAAGATATGGGTAGTCATAATTCCTACACAGATGTCTGGTGTATATGCTGTACAGTTGCTGGTATCTTAAATGCCCGGTGCTAATGTTACAAGATCGCCGCCTTTACCACTTGACGGCTTGAGCGGGTGTTGGCGACTGACAAATATCAGTATTGCAAAGATTTTCAAGATAATTTGGAGAGCACTGACTTCGCCAACCTCCACTGGTGGTTCGTCTACGAAATCCGGGACCTTATTCAGATCCGACAAGTAAGAAGTACCTTCCTCGTCGGGCCCTTCTAAGGCTAACGCGTCCAGTTCTGCGGAATGGGTTTAGAGAATGCATTCAGAGATTGCACCGGAACATCTACCTGCTTCCAGGTCCGCTTCATCGATCTCGTCTGGAACTGCGTACGAACGTCCCATGATTTCTTGAATTTCGTTACTTTGCTCGAGCATGTCTTCCATGTCGTAGTGCATAGCCTGAAACAACCAATTATTTAGCTGTACAGGACAGCAAGACAACCGCAAGGACCTCAATTTTGTCGATGTCGATCTTGCCATATTGTTTCTGCATCTCTTTATTAGCGACCTTCATAGCATCGAACGTGGCCATAGTGTTCCGCAAGTTCTCCGTTGTAAGAGCCGCAGATTCCATGTTGAACGTCTGCTGCGCTAGTTGGGCCAACTGCGCCTCGTACATGCGCTTTTGCTTCAGTGTCCGCAGTGCGCGTTGTGAAACAGCATCCTACAGCCGTATCTCAGCAGGAGGTCGAGCGGGTAGGACGGTAATCGGACCTTCCCAGGACCATTTCGCAGCTTGGCCATTTGTTCCTTGTATCGTCCCAGCTCGCCATCCAGTTTCTTTATTTTTACTTCGATGGAAGACATTCGGACGTCGGTCTAAATTGATTGAGGGCGACTGCATCAGAGCCTTCCCTGCAGCTACTCACCGATGCAATAGCATCCTGTAGACTGGGCTTGGGTTTCTTGCTTGCGGACGATCCAAATATGCGGTTCATGGTGGTTGCGGCGAAGGCGGAATACTGCGACTGCCAAGCGGGCTCATCGGACGTCACCTTTCCGTATTGGGCACTTCATCTTATCCGACCCAACATGTCTTGATTTCTGACCACCATGTCCCTCGCCGATTCAAAGGCTTCTGTCTGCATCGACCGACTAGGTATCCTTTGGAAGGGAGGGAAGGAAGGTTGTGGATTCAAAAGGTACCCGAGTTGTGTAAGTACGCGGCCTTCTCCTCGCAGGAATTCATCTGACTGGTCACTTCGCTTGTGTCGGAGCGCCTGGCAGCCAATAAGTATCGAAGTCAATTCAGAGGCCTCTTGGCTTCCAACCGCCATGTCCCTCACCAATTCTCCCTTGAGAAATTGCTGAACACAAACTACGTTCCTTCAGATTCCGAAATGCTCCAGATCCGTGCCCTTCTCGCGAGTCCTGCAGATGAGCTCGCCGCATCGATGCTCAAATCAACGAGATGGAAGTCGCCCTTGATCGACTCAAAGAGCAGCGCGCATCACTCAAGGCGCAGCCTCTGGTGCTCTCTCATGGGATCCCTGCCCATCTCCTCCATCCTATCATTAACATCGAGCGGTCGCGCCAACTTGATGCATGCCAGTTACACGGAGAACAACGTCCATTACTGGATTTACTTCTCACTCACTCGGAATGTTGGGGAAATGTTGCTGTTTGCAATCTGGGCGACGGAGGCGCGGGGCCAGTCATACTGCGGTCATTACGAGACGGAGACAGACCTGGCTGATTTTTGGCCCAAAGGCCACTTTTCAGACAGGGAAATTGCGATTTTTGGCCCTCAAAAAGCCACTTTTTTGGAGCTTCCCGGGGCCTCCAGTAACCAAAGAAAGCAAAGCAACACGCTAAATCGGCGCAAATTGCGTGCGACGAACTCTGGGACGCGGAATATATATCGGGGGAGCGGTGCGCAGCGCAGCAGATGTGCACGAACAACCCACAGACAACCGCAGCGATCGCACACAGAGGCCAAAGAGAACTGGGATTTCTAATGGTCTGTCTGGATCACTTTTCTCCCAAGAATAATGTGTGTGGGTGATAATACAAGTGTAAATTTGGATGTATGTACGTCTGGACGAAGGAGGAATATAAGAGGATACATTCAAGTAAAGCAAACTGGCCGCTTGAAATAAATGTTGCGTCGGGTAGAATCATGAAAGTGGAAGTTCGAAAATGGAAGGCAAAATTCCGGGATTTCGGAGGATCTCGATGATAGTCGCAACAATGAAGCCAGAATTTTGACACCAAGTCAGGCCGGGACCCCGAACGACCTTCACCTTTGTGTCGTTCGCCATGGCGCAATAAAAGAACCAAGCGCTTCCGTCGGTTAATGCTCCTAAAAAATAGGGCCGACCACTACTGAGATTGTCAGAAATATGTCGTGAGACTGACGGAAGAAAGCAAACCTCGCTACAAGCAACGCAGCACATTGGGATTCGGTTTGAGACTGTGCACTCTCGAATTTCACTTCAGAGCTTAGATCTGCTTCGTGAATCACGAATACCGCGGAATCCGCCTCCAGTAAAGGAGAAGATCCACCTTGGATCACCCCTACGCAGATAAGTTGCCAGTGGATGAGGAATTTGACCCAAACTCACCGAAACTGTCATCATCGACCATGAAAACCGCATAGTGCATGGGACCTCCTTGGAAAGGAACCCCTATGGCTTCTAGCGAGTACTCCGGCACGACCACGAGATGGTCGGTGGAGAGAGTTAGACAGCTCCCTGTGTTGTTGGTGACGGTTATAGGACTCGTCTCTTGGAGTTTTTGAGCCGCGTAAACGGCAGAGACGATAACGGTGTCAATTAAAAATCGACACACCGTCCCAATCTGTGACGATATTGCCACCTCCGTCAGCGACCTCGAAGGGTAAGTACGAAGTGGAGGACCAACCTGGTGCCATACGACATCGCGAACACGTTCACGGTAGAGTTCATACTCGTCCAGAACTGCGTTTCCGGCTTGGGTTAAGCGTTCACGCTCCTCAGAATTAAATCGCATCCGTCCGCGGATGCGCTCCAGAGTGAGGACAGCGGTCGGGGATCCTGTAACCTAAAGTTAAAATATCAATGCTGGCCTAGCGAGAAAGAGGAGTAGACAGGACAACCGTCGTGGTCTTCATCGAAGATAGCAGTAACTGTTTAACGGAGGTTTCGGACAACCCGAAGGCTCTCGCGAGCATGGTTAAATCAAATTCGGCTTCGAGGGCTTCGAGGGCCGCTGAGTCGATGTTGGCCTCTGCTAGGAAGGGCATAATGGTGGAGCAAGACATGCGTTGGTGAGTTTCGATCAGGGGTTGATCTCACGCTCAGGTCGCGGAGACAGATTCGCCATTGACATCGACTCGCAGCTACTTCATTTCGAGCTGGACATCGGTTGGAGGTCAACCTAGCAGCAACATGATGGGAGAGAGAAAGGGGCATTTGGATGTTGGCATCAAAGGATTGTCCCGAAATATCAACTAAAAAATACGACTCCGTACAAAAGGAGCTAACGGATCGCGTCGCGATCGAACGACGTCACAACAAAAGGTGAGAAGCGCGTCTTTCTCTCCACCACTACCACGACCATGCCCACCGAAGCCCTCGACCCCAAAATCGTTCTCAAGCTCGACGGCTACCTTGAGCCCAACATCCCTGCCATCGTACATAGACACAACGTTTTCAGGAAGTGGAAAGAAACGATTGAGCAGCATGAAGGCGGATACGATAACTTCACCAAGGGCTATCTCAAATTTGGCCTGAATATTGGCTCAAACGGAGAAGTGGTTTACAGAGAATGGGCCCCAAATGCCAAGGAAGCGTATCTTATTGGCGATTTCAGTGGGTGTCAGCTTTTGCGGCTATTTTCTTGCGAGAATTCAACGGCTTGCAGATGAATGGAACAGGTCGTCACATCCATGAAAAAGAATGACTTTGGGGTCTGGGAGATTACCTTACCACCTACAAACTCGGGCGCGTGTGCAATACCCACGATTCCAAGCTCAAGGTACCATTCTCCACCGCCCTATCTGTCGAATCTGCTGTCTTATTGAGCCCAGATCTCGATGGTCCTCCCGTCCGGAGAACGCATCGACCGTCTCCCTGCCTGGATTAAGCGAGTGACCCAGGATCTCGACGTTTCGCCCGTGTACGACGCTCGGTTCTGGAACCCTCCTGCTTCCGAGCGCTACACTTTCAAAAATGCGCGTCCTCCGAAACCCAAAGATGCCAGAATCTACGAGGCGCACGTCGGTATCTCTTCTCCTGAAGGCAGAGTAGGCACGTATAAGGAATTCACGCAAAACATCCTGCCCCGTATCAAGAACTTGGGGTACAACATCATCCAGCTCATGGCGATTATGGAACACGCGTATTACGCTTGTAGGTCTTGAACCTCCGACTTATGCATCTTTTCTGATTCACGGCCGTATTCGTAGCTTTTGGGTACCAAGTCACGAGTTTCTTTGCTGCAAGCTCCCGCTATGGCACTCCAGAAGACCTCAAAGAGCTCATCGACACCGCGCACGGAATGGGTCTCACAGTCCTCCTCGACATCGTGCATTCACATGCCTGCAAGAACGTCCTCGACGGCATCAACGAGTTTGACGGCACTGACCACCTATACTTCCACGAAGGAGCCAAAGGTCGTCACCAGCTCTGGGACAGCCGACTTTTCAATTATGGGTCGCACGAAGTTTTACGATTCCTTCTCAGCAATCTGCGGTTCTATATGGAAGAGTATCAGTTCGACGGCTTCAGATTCGACGGCGTTACTAGCATGATGTACGTTCACCACGGCATTGGCACTGGCTTCTCCGGAGGCTATCACGAATACTTTGGGCCCGGCGCTGACGAGGAAGGCGTCGTGTATCTCATGCTGGTATGTGGTAGGTAGGCCTTTCCGGGACGCTCAATCTAACTTGAACCCAAGGCCAATGACGCGATGCACACTCTTTTCCCGCCGGTCATCACCATTGCTGAGGATGTGTCGGGCATGCCGCTACTCGGAGTTCCCGTCTCGCAGGGCGGCCTCGGCTTCGATTATCGCTTGTCCATGGCCATCCCCGACATGTGGATCAAGCTCCTGAAGCACAAGACAGACGACGAGTGGGATCTGGCCAACATTGTTCACACACTGACAAACAGGCGGCACGGGGAGAAGAGCGTCGCTTACTGCGAGAGTCATGACCAGGCGCTTGTGGGAGACAAGACGCTCGCGTTTTGGTTGATGGACAAGGAGATGTGTAAAAGTCTTCTTTTCCTGGAGACGGTTCTTGCTTAACTCTTTCCTCAGACACAAATATGTCGGATCTGACGGAGATGACGCCCATCATCGCGCGGGGACTGGCGCTGCACAAGATGATTCGGTAAGAAACCCATCTTAAACAATGAGCTAGCCTAACCCCGTGTAGGTTGCTTACGCATTCTCTGGGTGGCGAAGGGTATCTGAATTTCGAAGGAAACGAATTCGGGCATCCGGAAGTATGCCACATGCTCCCTTTTGCAGCACATACTTAATTGATACCCTGCAGTGGCTCGACTTCCCTCGCGCGGGCAACAACAACTCCTTCCACTACGCACGGCGCCAGTGGAACGTCGTCGATGACCCCATGCTGCGCTACCGCTACCTAAACGCCTTCGACGGCGCGATGAACTACATGGCGGGGAAATACGGGTGGCTCGAGGCGCCCCAAGTATCACCTTCTTCCTTTTCTAATACCGCAGCTGCGAGTCCTGACGTGCCGTCGTCTTCGCACCAGGCGTATGTGTCCCTGAAGCACGAGTCCGACAAGGTCATTGTGTATGAGCGCGCGGGCCTACTGTTCGCGTTCAATTTCCACGCGACGAACAGCTACACGGACTATCGTGTCGGTGTGGACGAGCCGGGTAAGTACGCCGTCGTGCTTACGAGCGACGAGAAGCGCTTTGGAGGATTCGACAATGTGGGCCTGGGCGGGGAGTATCTGACGACGCCGATGGAGTGGAATGGCAGGAGGAACTTCTTGCAGGCAAATAATGTCGCCGCACCAGCATTACTGAGCTGACCAAGTGTCGATTTAGGTTTACATCCCTGCAAGGACCTGCATTGTTCTTGCCAAAGTGGACTGAGCAAATCGGTGAGGCAGTACTCCTTTTGTTCTGACAAGTCACTGAGCTGCTTCCCAGCCTAAAACACCAAACCAAAACAGAATAAAACCGAATGGACGGTTGTACATACGCGCCATAGACTGTAGACCATGACTCGCTCTACTTGAAGCTTTCGATAAATAGATGTTCGCTCTCAGAGCACGGAAATATTAATCCGCTCGACAGAAAATAAACAGGGCGGATTACTTTAGCATAAAATTTTGGTCCTCTCGCGTAAGGCACTCCTCCGTTATGTACAGTACAAATCAGGCAATCATGCATGCAGAAACGAATAAACCACAACCGTACGCTGTATGCGGCAATAGTAATACTAGGATACAGCTAGGCCTAGAACATATTCGCAAGGCTCTTCGCCGCCTCGCGCGCGTCCAGCCGGGGCCGCTGCGGCGGCGCGCGCACGGAGGCGGACATCGCTGCGGGCTGCACCCCGAGCCCGAGCGGGTCGAGCTCGTTGTGCAGCGCGCCGCCGCCGGGTGCCGGGTGCCCGTTCGGGCCCCTGCTGCTATTCCCGTTTGCGCCTGCGTGCAAGGGCGAGCTGAACGAAGAGGAGGGGCCGCGCGGGAAGGTGCCCGCGCCCCCGCCGAGGAGCGGGTCGCCAGAGTAGCTCGGCGTGGACGATTGCGCGTGCAGAGGCGAGGGGGGTACGACCGAGGAGGGCGGCTTGATGAACATGGACTTTGAGCCCTCGACCAGGCGGCCGCCGAGGGGCGGCTCGTTCGACGGGATTTGCGTCTGTTGGTGCGCGAAAGAGGGCGAGGACGGGCCTGCACCCGGCGACTGGGGGATGGGCTGGTGTTGTAGCTGCGGTGAGGGCTGGTGGGCTAGGGGGCCGGATGCGGACGGGGGGAGAGCTTGGGGCGGGGGTTGAGAGCCGAGCGGGCCGAAGGTGGACTGCACAGAGGGCGAGGGTGTCGGGTGGCGAGAGGCAAAGGACGACTGCGTGGAGGACGGCGTCAGCGAGTCGGGCCGGTCGTATATTGCCTGCGTCGAAGAGGCGGAAGGCGGACCAGGCGACCCGGGGTTCCCTAGCGGGCCACCAGCATTTCCGAGGGGGTTTGCTAGCGGGACTGAGTTGTACAGAGACTGGCTGAACGCCTGGAAGGGCGCACGCTGCGGGGTCTGAATGCGCGGAGGCGGGGGTTGCGTTCCGGGAGTGGAAGCAGGTGCATGTTGGGCAGTAACATTCACCGGAGCCGGAGCTGGAGCAGGAGCGGTGGAAGGTGCGGGTACGGTCCTCGACGGCAGTTTTGGATGATATTCTTCGACAACCGGAATCGGGGGCTTCGGGACGCCATTCGCTGGTGGTACGTATTTATCGGCGGCCTTCGCCACGTCCACCCGTAGCGCCTCCAGTTCGCGCAACAGTTGCCGCTCGTACATGATCGAGGAACGGGTATGCTCAATTAAAGCGGTGGTGATATCGTCGTTGGCGTATCGGTTGTGCGTCTCTAATGCCTGGTGCAGATTCTGCGAGATGCCCTGTGCGCGGCGGGCCAGCACTTGTTCGTATTTATTGGCCTGTGCAATTATTAGTTACTGCGGATGAAGAAGATGTAATCCAATCCTGACCTCCTCCATGTCCTCCAGCGCCTCATCAACGCGGTCTGGCCGGATATTGGAGCTCGCCTTGAGGCGCTCAATTTGGCGGCGCTTGGAGATGGTAGTCTTGACCGCGGCCTGGTACTCCTCGAGAACGCCAGTGCGCATTTGGAGGGTCTCCTTCGCAGACCGGGCGTTCATGCCCTGGTATCCGAGCGAGTCGCCGAGAATGACACACTCGCTAATCGCTTGTGCCTGGTCGAGGTCGGCGAGACTGTGCCACGTCCGCCCAATCTTGCGGAATGCATTACCGAGCGGCGGGTGCGCTTCCGTGGTGGCCACATTGATGAGCTTGTTGCCCATTTCGGCGTGTGCTACGGCCAGCGCTGCATTCTAAATTAAGAAAACGTATCTTGGAAGATGTAAAGCAGGCGACCAACATTTTCGTGCAATAGACAACTTGTCGACGGCCTTTGCAGTGTCGAAAAACTGGCCCTCAAGCTTCGTGAGTTCAAACCGCGCGCGCTGCAAGTCCTCGTCCTCATCCGGCACGCCGCGGCGCATAATTCCGAAACTGGAGGTTGTCTTGCGGCGCGGGCGCGGCGTCGGTTGATATCCAAAGTCGCTCTCGATGAAAGCCCTTAGGTCTTCATCGTGTATCAAAATGGGGTCCTCGCACACGCGGGTGATCCAGCGCTGCAGCATGATCTTGACCAGCCTGTCGTCCTCCTCGTCCGTCGGGGCCGAGGTCTGCGCGAGTGGCAGGGCGGGGACGATGGTCTGGGGGTTGCTGTGCACAACCGAGTCGTAGAACTGCTGGAACTCGAGGTACGAACGCGACACGTTCCGATACGTGTTGCCCGTGAAATTGGAGAGGTTGGTCTGGCGAGGGCAAAATGAGCTTCGGAAATAATACTACACTTATGGCTCCGACACACTTGAGCGTCCAACTTGACGAGAATGTCCCGCCTGTTTCTGTCGAGTCCGGTGATGCGCACGCGCAGGTATGGTTCTGGCTTCTCATAACTCGCGCCAGTAGGACTAACAACGTCGCGAGGAGAGATCAAGCCAGACTCGGGCTGGCCATAAATTTGGGGCTCCTTGCCAAAGAGGCCCGGTGTAGGGCCCTTGTCGGGAGTCGGGGGAACCGGTGTCGATGCGCGGCGCAGGTTCCCTGGGATGGGTGAGTTGGGAACATGCGGGGTTGTGGGCCACGGAGGATTCAGCACATCGTCTGCAAACCCGCCGCTCAGTGGATCCATGGCGGCTGCCAACAAAGTCGCTTATTTGGCAAAAGCTTCCGGCGACTGCGTTTCTGTCAAACCACCTTGTCCAACCAGCGATTTTACTGATGCTGTTTTTCTCTTGAACTTTGTTTCTCCCTACATGGTCGGAGCCCAAGTAATCGGAGGTCTATTTCCTTGCTACCTAGTGACGTATAACCCGATCTACTGGAGACTTTCCATGGGGCTACGACACTGCAAGTTCTTCTTCATTCTTTCCAGAATTTATTTTCGTCTTGATCCTCTATTCTTTGGGCGCATTGAGAGTTTCCAAGTGGGTTGTGTCCCAGACATCGGTGGTATGTACGTTCATATAGTTATTTGCAGCCGCAGACTCCATACATGCAACAGATGTTTGGTTGCCGCATTCTACTGAATACCGATCCACAGACAGGAAACAGCAAGTACGGATGCACCGGCTCCAATGTTTCAGGCTGGCCGCGGAGGATTTCATCTCGAGAGCTATTCAAAATGCGCCCCACCTGCTTCGTACAGTTTCTGCAAAAAAGTGGCCCTCCGTGAGTGCGGCGCAGTATGGGACACAATACATGTGAGCTGGTCGGCGCGCAAGCGTCGACGACCGAGCTTCGGGCCGCCCCGAAATTGATGACTTAATTTCATAGTAAGCCCCAGCCTGGTAGCGGGCCGCGCTCGTCGGCCTTACCAACGGATGTCATCCGGATGATCCGTGCTAGAGCTGTTAATAAACCACTCCTGTCGAATATAGCCGTCTTTCCGACTTCACGACTTCATTGTACAGCCGACGGTGCGTACTGTCCTGCCGCATTGACAAATACTACCTGACGAAAGGATGACCGATCCTTCCTTTCGCCAAAACCCGTCTGGATCAACCACTCGCCCCAAGGCACCAAACTCAATTTCCTATATCTTGACGGGACCGCGCCGGAATACACCTACCTACCCACTTACCACCATGGCTAACACTCCCTCAAAATCGTTTTTGGCGGAGGATCCATTGGACCGGGCTTCGGGCCAGCCTTTGGTGATGAAGAGAAAATCGAGAAAGTGTACAAGCTGCTGGAGGAGGGAGGTTGTACGACTTTAGACACGGCGTTGATCTACCCAGGCTCTGAAGAGTGGTAATTTTTTTTTGGAACTAACTGAGTTACAGAAATATTAATGATTTGACTAGGATGGGAAAAACTGGCGCCGGCACGCGATTCACCATCGATAGCAAGACGCCGGAGGCTTTGGGCCCGGCACTAGCACCAGCGAGAACATTCCTCAGCACGCTAAGCAGACGGTCGAGCGCCTGGGCGTCAAGAGCGTAAGTGATCGGTGCTTAGGCGCGCAAGTCCCAATGTTGACAACTTCTGCAGGTGGACGTGTACTACATCCACGCGCCGGATCCCTCCGTAGAGCTGGAGGATCAGCTCAAGGGCATCAACGAGGCTACAAAGCCGGCTACTTGAAGCGTTTCGGCCTGAGCAACTTCAAGGCCGAAGATGTGCAGCGAGTCTACGACATTTGCAGAGAGAAGGGATATCCACTCCCTACCGTCTACCAGGGCAATTACAGTGCCGTTGCCCGCAGGATTGACACCGAGGTCGTGCCCACGCTGCGCAAGCTGGGCATTGCCTTCTACGTTTACAGCCCTCTTGCCGGCGGGCTGCTAACGAAAACCCCTCAGCAACTTCGCGAGGGGACCAAGGACGGCCGCTTAGCTCACGGCCATATGTTGCGCGAGCTGTACGACAAGCTGTACAATAAACCGTCGTATTACACGGCGCTCGAAATGTGGGAGGAAGCGGCCAAGGAAGTTGGGTGCAGCAGGGCGGAACTCGCGTATCGCTGGGTGGCCTTCGACTCGGCCGTCGACCCCAAGTACGGTGACGCAGTAATTTCGGTGCCAGCTCGTACACTCAGATTTCGGAGACGCTGGCCTGGCTTAAGAAGGGTTCCGTGGGCGAGGCGGCCAAGGCCAAGATCGACGCGATCTGGAAGGTCATTGAGCATGACGCGCCGCTCGACAACTACAATGCGTGAAGAAAACCAATTGTATTTCGATGTATTTCGTGTACGAGGACGTTTTATTAATTTTCGCCTCGTAATCCCGTTCCACTGTTACCACTTTCTTCCGAGGAAAATATGTCGCAGAACATTGAACCTCATTCTTTTTTTCCTAATCAATGCCAGATCGCGAAGGTCACTGAGCTGGCCGTGGTGTGTTGGCGAATCGAGTTGCAGTTCGGGAAAAGTAGATCATGTAGACGTAGTCGACCTCAACTGGCGGTTTTTCGTCAATTCGAATGTCACAGCGGTAATATCACCGATCGCGAGGCCGTCCACATTTCATTGCGAGATAAAAGATCTCGGTCAGCACTATCGAGCCAAGTAGAATCAGGGATGTGCCGCAACGTCGGGATATACTTACATTACTCATCTGACTCTCGGATCCACGGATGTCTGCTGTACTGATTCATTCCGGAAAGACGGATGCCTTCAAATTTAAGGGCGTTCCATGCGTGCTTTTGAAGAAATCTTGAAAATGGGTATTTTTCAACCAGCCGTACATCCTCTCCCAGATTCTCTCTCATTCGCAGGGAAGTGTGCGATCGTCACGGGAGTGGCAAACGGAGGTCTCGGATTGGCCGCCGCTCTACACCTCGTCCACCACAACATCTCCACTCTCATCCTCGCAGTGCGCAATACAAAGGCAGGCGAGGGGGCCAAGGCCGATCTGCTCGCCGATCCCATCGCCCAAAAGCGCGCGACCCAGCCCACCATCCTGGTTTATGAACTAGACCTCGCGCGCCCGTCCTCCGTAGCGGCCTTCGCGTCCAAAATCCGCACAGAGATCCCGACGCTCAACATCCTCCTTTTGAACGCCGGAATAGGCGCCCTGGACTGGAAGCTCGCACCCGAAACCAAGAACGAGCTCCAGTTCCAGGTCAATTACCTGTCAAACGTGATCCTTTCCGTGCGCCTCCTCCCTCCTGCGTGCTTCGGCCGAGAGGTCGGGCGAGCGATCGTACCTCTCCATTGTAGGATCGCGCGGTATATCGATGCACTCGCTCACCAAATATCCGGTTCCCGACACGACATCTGTCTTCGCGTTCCTCAACGACCCCGCACACTTCCACGGATTACCGCGTTACGCGGACACGAAACTCCTAGTTTCTATGTGGGTGCATGAACTCGCGAAGCACACCGACGCATCGGTGGTGACCGTGAACAACGTGTGTCCAGGGATGGTCAGGACAAACTTTGAGTCAAAGGCGCCGTGGTGGATAAAAGGAATTATGGGCACTATGAAAGGCATCAGGGGCAGGTCGCCCGAAGTCGGGGCTCGGCTTTTAATCAACGCAGTGTCCTCAGGCCCAGAATCGCACGGTAAAATGCTGGCGGATTACACAGAGTGGCAGTGAGGCTTTTGACCCTTGAATGCGGTTCATGACACCTGACCTACTCCACAGGAATACGACTTTGGAAACGGAGCAAGGGAAGAAAATGAAGAAGAAACTCTGGGAAGAAACCTTGGCAGCTGCCGAGAGCAGTGCACCGGGATCGGTCCAGGAAGCGTTGTTGAAAGATTGAGGTAATTTGATTGAATACCTTGTAAATACCCGTTCATGGTACAAATTTCACTACTGTCCGCATGGAAAGGGAAATAGCAGCATTGAAAACCATCGGTTGAGCGCCAGTCCTTTGGCCATTGAGCACTTGTGACTTGATTGGGCACCAAAAAATCTACGGCAGGATGTTTTCGGGGGCGCTAAGAGACCTCAGTCGAGCGCTCTTGCACGTCAGACAGATTAGAAAGGCCGTTAAAAGTGTCGCCGCCGCGGGGAGTGGTCGGGAGTTCAAAGACAAGACGCATCAAGCTTATGGATCATCAACGTCTACTGTTAACAGAATACAACAACCGCTAGCGACCTAATTAGGCAAGAGCACGAAAGAAATCTATGATCTAGCAACTTATCTATACTGGCGGCTATTTAAAATCCAGTGTAATTTTCTGATTTCAAGATGGGCTGCTGCAGTTTAATTTCTCGTTCAAAGGCTTTATTTGATCCTTGATCGCTCGCATTGGGACCTTAGCTGTCTGGTTCAAGTCTAGTCTCGTTAGACCATTCGATGGATATAAAAAAAGTGCTTAATTTCAATCACCTTCGAGTTTTCAAGGGCCGTTTGGAGCCTAGTTCGATGTTTCCCAGGTGACTACTTGACAATTTCTTTTGCGAGTGATAGTCTCGTTCAATAGCAGGTCTTTGAATGTAGAACAATCTTACATGCGGCATGGCTCCAACTGGGCTATGCCTCATCGGTGTAGTCGCCGGTGGGCCCGCGGCGATCTTCAAGCGGTCTTGAATTATCTTCTGGTTGTTCCAAGATCGTTCAGTATATTGTTTATGCGAGTCTCAGCAGTGCTCCAATTGTGGTCAAATCCTATGGCACAACGGGCTCAATGAATGCGGCCTATTCCTCAATTTGGTCAGCTCGGTTATAGCGGTTGACTTGATTCGCCCTATTCAGTTCATCGTCTTCGTGTTGGGCCGGCCACATGGCCTATTCTTCAACTTGGTTGATTCGGTTGATGACTCCCGTCTTCGCGTCGGGCCGCGCCGCGGAATGGGTGTTTGGTCAGGGTTCCTTGACCCTCAGCGGTCCCTTGGCGAATCCTGAGCGGTCCGAGGACTTGCCATCAGATGGGACTACCGGCGAAGCGCACATGCCAAACATCTCCGAGTCACTACATTTAATAATGATGAAGCCGCGCCTCTGAATGCGAAATGTCTTTTTAGGTTCCAGTCGTGCATCCTCTCCTTCGCAGGGAAGTGACCGATCACTGACTCAAATATGCACACCAACTAGCGAATGAGGTAGACGACTCAAGCAAGCTATTAAGACGACGCCAGTCACAGGCATAGAGCGGTTTTTCATAATGTCCGATAAATATATACCAATAAGTAGGCTAGGTAAATTACCGCGTGTGCATGAGTAGTCCGAGAGAATGTAGTGGTCGTCGTTACAGGTCGTCAGCAAGCTGTCAGTCCAATCAAAACGTTAATACAAGTTCAAATGTCCGTCCGAGGCCACCGTGGCCACAGAATGCGCTGCGCTGCACCTCATCCATCTCATGACAATACGCAGTCCGGAATAGTGATGTTCTTGAGCGTTCGGCTAGAAGCAGACGGACAATTAGTTAAGTTCGGATAACCAGACAATTCAGAAACGCACTCGGAGTTGAAGAGACCCCAATAGCCCTTTAGCAAAAAAAAAATCAGACTCGTCGGGAACGAATTCATCAAGGAATTAATGCGCACCTCAACTCCGCCAAACTCGATATCCTGAATTGAGAGCCGATTAGCCACGAATGAAGAGAAAAAAACAGGTGGAAAAGCGAACCTTCCAGGTCTCATCGAAGTACTCAAAGAAAAAGTAGCCGGTCCCATTTGTGTTCGCCTGGCAGACGAAGGTATCGAGGTAGATCTGTTATTTACATGTCAGCGGAATGCGGAGGGATGACATCAATCGCGTGCATACCTGAAGGTTAGCGTCCGATGCATCGGATGGACCGTCCGTCTCGGCTGCGGCAGTCGTGGAGTTCTGCACGGGGAAAAAATCAACTCTTGTACGCACGTAACTACGACCAAAAACTTACCGTTGGCCACCCAGTCTCTGCGATGTACATCGTGGGCTAAATCGAGGTAAGGATTTCGGTTTTCGAGCAAATAAAGCAAAAAAAAAAACCCACGTTGTTGCTGAGCGCAGCGGCGGCAGCTACATTCGTCGTGGCAAAGAACTCTGCCGTCCACCCTGCCGCATCAGCTACGGCTTCGTTAGCAAACCAGGGGTGTACGTTAGCCATCTATCATGGGGCTAGTCAGAACTGAAAAAAACAATCAAGAAAATTCTCAAGACCAACCCCGTATTTTACACCCTGTAGAATCTGAGTGTTGAAGTAGCTTCCCGCATCGGCATTTCCAATAGGAATGCTGCCGAAGCCCATACTAGACATCACGGTTATGGTGTCAGTTATATTCACAAGAAGCATCGCCGCGGCTAAGTCATATTTGGTCAGAAAGAAAGGTCTTCGGACGGCTCCAATGCACATACCAATATTTCCAACTGAGCCATTAGGATCCTGTTGCGCGCCACCGTTGTCTGTTAGATAGCTGCAGCCAGTCAGCATCGTCGGGAAATCGAGAACACAACTTACTCCAAAACAAACTCGTTTCCAACGGTCACTCCCGCAACGTTGGCGGTGCCGTAGGTGGTAAGAGCGGCCTGATAGTGTCTTAGATGGTTCAAGGAAGTGAGTACCGTCCAAAAAATTACCGTGATTTCGTCTCGTTGACGAACATACGCCGCGCCGCCGTCTGTTGCAGCGGGGTAGTTTCCAAGGAAGACTGACATGTTCACTTTGGTCTGCTTGATAGCCTCTAGCTGTTGAGAAGCCACATGTTGGTTCAACCAAAACATCCATGCAACTGCAGAACACAAACCACGAGGGCCGACTGGTTGCAATCTACCCAAGTCACAGGTCAGACAGGCTAACCGCAATAGGAAGTCAACGGCGTACCAGCACCGTACAGACGGATACGTGTGGTCAATTGGGATAGTAACTAAACAACGGAGTGAGAACACTGAGCGCGGGGGTCCAAATCCCAATCCTACCTGAATGTCGGTAATCACTTCCTCTACAATTCCACCATTCAACCAAAGATCTAGGGAGGTGTAGGAGAAACGCACCGAGGGTATTGTTGCATGTCGGAAGTTGCGAGCCGTAAGGGGTATATGCAATGCCGTAGAACGACTGCTTTAGTGCGGGGTCTTTGACGAATGTGCTCGGGTCGTTGGGATTTGTCTGTGAAACGACGCCACTCGAATTGGAGGACGCAAGCGCCGAGGAGGAGCCGGAGCTCTTGTGACTCTTCGACACCCCGACCCCTACGCCGACACCAATTGCGATGAGAAGCAGCACACCGACGACCGATCCAATGGTCTGCGGGATTCGGCTTATTAGAAATTTTGCAAAGACGGATACATATGCAGCGCACAATCATTTTGGAGCGCCGGTCTTGTGCCTTCCGGGACTGCTCCATATCGTACGCATAGCTGCTGGGTTGGGTGGTGCCGTAGTTGTCGACGGCTTGATATTGAGTATTTTGGTAGGAAGACATAATGGTTCAAAAGCAAGGAGGGACAGGACCCTAGGGAGGGGAAAGGTGGTATGTAGCAGGAAGCAAGGAGAGTTGGAGCCGCTTCTCAACTCAAAGCACAGCCGCTTTTGCCGATGTCATCATGAATACGATCACGGCGATACAGCGGCTTCTAAAATTGCTTTCTTCCCACCTCGGTGTTCTTGGTGCGACCTCTGAAAATTATGTGGCAAGCCCCGGCCGCATTAGAGTGTATCAGCCCACATTTTTCTGCAATTTCTGCCCGCATTGTAGCCTCAACCTTTGCTCAAGTCTCCAGCAAGTTTTATTTAGATTGATTCCGCAGCACAAAACAAAAATAGGAACGCGTTTTCATCGGAAAGGGTTGGCCTGGGAAGGAAGGCAGGAAAAGACTTTACGCCGTCCAAAATTAAATAGCAGTCATGTATACTTAAGTAGGCGTAACATGTATGCTCGTCGCCGCTGCGTCGCTGTGAACAACCTACTTGTCATCTTACTTGCTTCCATCTGTGTCTAAGAAAAGTAAGTAAAAGTCGTATTACCGTACGCGTCTCACCACGATCGAACGTCAGGACAGCAAGAATTACCGTAAGTTTTTTTTTGATTTCGGACACAGGCGAGACTCGCTAGGCAGACCCATGAAATCTAGAACACACTCGACGCCTTCCTTCTGGATTGTGGGAAGAGAGGTGTATGGGCAGGATTATCATATCAGATATTCCAGATAAATAATTTGCCGAAGGGAGCCTAAAAGACTTCCCGAAAGCCGCCTGGGTGAAGTTACGATCCAATCAATAGGTCGTATTCATAAGTTGTGTTCAGACTCGGCTCCGACATAAGATACATCGGCGTAGCGCAGGGGGCCCGAACAGCATCCACTGTTGAAGTAACAGCATCGGCAAAAGGCGGTACACTGGGAGGAGTCGTGGAGCAAAAAGCAGTGTGGGCGACGTAGAAGACGGGAATGCCGGACTGGCTCCGAGGGAAAATGGGTTCGGAGGCCTGGGCGAGTGTAAATACGCGGAATGCGGACTTCAAGGGCACTGAGCCCGAGTACTCCCACCTGACGAGACCTGGCGACAGCCACATCCCTTGCAAACATTAGCGCATTAGTTAAGAGAGCCCGGTTGGCGATGATCAAGACCTTGGGAGTCCATAAAGCCATAAATAAGGGACAAACCAACTTCGTGTGACGAAAGGAGGAGCTGTTCGCAAAGAAAGATGTGATGAAGTCGAACGCGCGGACAAAGAAAGAAGGAAGTCATCGCAGGCAGACCTCCCCGATTGGTACGCTCCCGCAGCTCCTGGCCATCTCAAAGACGAGCTCTTTCCGCGTAATGAATGTATGTAGGGGACCGTTTCAATTTTGGGGGGTGGCGACGAGGCGATTTTCCAGCCAATGGTGGTGTAGTGTACAAAGCAGTAGTTGCTGCAGGGTCATTCGCCCTTGGGAATCCAGGAGTCCGATAGTCAGTGCTTCGTAGTTCGATGGGAAGGATGTTTGGGAAAGGGTAGAGGAATAGAGGCCATGTTTCGACGACCCAAGGATCGAGGATTGGGCAGTTGAACCGGGATTTCCAGCGTAATGTATTATTTTATGCAAGCAGACCTATGATAAGGGCGCAACAGATGGAGGAAACAACGTTTACCTGGTTGTTTGTGAGGATGTCCCAGCCGCTGATCACCTTTAGCTTTCCCTTCTCGCCGTCCTCGACTACTAATTTCCTCTCGTCGTCGTACCGCGTCATTTGGATCGTGGCACCTAGCAGCGAGTCGAGCCCACTCCCACCTACACCGCCGAGCCCGCCCCATATTATAAGGTCGCGGGAGAGAGGAAACCAGGAAGCTCTGCAGGCAGAGTTTTCAATGAGGAGACAGATGCTCATCATCATGCCCATCGTGAGTCCGCCGGCGAACGAGGCCAGTGTCCCGCCCACAGAGACCCCGCCGTTCGTGCCAGGCGGTACTGTTTTTCCCGTCGTGATGAGTCGTGGCGGAGAGGACGACAAAATGCCTAGTTCAGAGGCAAGGGTATCACCGAGACAGCACGCAAAGTGTCTTCATGCATCGTGAGTGGGCTGGTATCGAAAGAACGGGATTTGCACGAACCCCAACGCGGCGAACAATAGGGCCCGACTCCATCCACTGCCCACATCATTTGACGACGGGCACCACGCATCGCTGGAATAAGTGCGCGCGATGGTATTCGGAACCTCCATGGCACCGGCGGTCAGAGCGCCCCAAACCCAGGCATGCACGCCCTGCGGGTCAAAGAAAATGTTCCACGCAGAGCACGCGACGGCCGCGCTGAACGAATTGCTGAGGACCTGCCATCCCGAGCGGTTGCCGTAGTCGTGGTATCCCGCCTCTAACTTCCTCTTTCTTTGCTTGCCGTCTAGTGGGACGAACTAGTCAGCGTCGCAGGAAGACGTTTCAAAGTGAAAGCGCCGCACACTTGGTTGCGCGGCTTCCAAGCAAGTAAAAGCCGATGAGTGAGACGCCCCATAACTGTGCTTTATTTCACATATGTGACATCATTGATGGGATCAATGCGAACCTTCAGACTGCCTGAGAACATGAAAAAGCCGACGAAAAAGGCTGTGAGCGCGCCGCTGGTGCTGAGACTTTTCTTGGAAAGCCCATGGGCTGCTAGTAAGGTGGGGAGGAGAACAGACACAACTGATATGTGTGGCATGGCGGATATAGACGCTAGTCTCGCTACTGAATATCTGCCAGCAATGAGGGAGAAGACAAGCAACGTACACCGCAAGATTGATTGGTCATCATGGTTGCGTTACGGCGTCTAAGTACATACCTATCAGTGACACTTCCACCCAGTATGTTTGGCCAAGGTCAGCTATGCTAGTTCACCACGATGGATTGCATTACACGCTTTCCGTAAAGACAAACATCTTCAGAAACTCGTCCTGCGTCAACAGCGGCGCAGTAATGATACCCTCGTCGGATTTCTCAGCAAGCACATGCGAGAAATCAACCGCATTCCTCCCAGAGTCCAGATTGGCGAGGGGCAGACGTCTACGCTCGGGTGATGAGATGCACGACGAGTACGCGGCGCTCCGATATTGATCTCGTTGGTTTACGGCCTGGATATCGTATATGCTGACCGGCCGACTGCTCTTCTCAGACGTTTTGCTGAGGCTGGAACTCCGCGAACCCAACTCGATCGCGTCGCACAAGCTGTCTCGCGAGATCCGCCGCATATACATGTTAAAGTCGAAGAGATCGGGGTACGGCGCCACAGTGCTGCTTTCTCCGACAAGCGCTACGGTGGATTGAAAATGAGGCGTGGACAGGAATCCGGGTGCGGCGCCTGGGAGGGGTGTCGAGTGTGAGACGGAGAACGACGGAGGGTCCCAGAGAAGTCCGGAAACAGCAGAGTGCGGGGTTGAGGTGTACGGGGAGAACGACGGCACCAGTGCGACGACTGTATCGTCTCTGCTTGATTTGGGCTTGGTCCTGGTCTTGGTCTTGCGGGTAGGATGCATCTGCTGGACATCACTGGACTGGGATGCGGGCGATCCAAGACTCGAAGATTGAGCAAGAGAGCGTGGCGAGGATGACGTGCTTGGCTGTGACATCGACGATTCAAGACTCGACGCGCCGTTATCGTTCCCAAAGTGTTCTGAGGACGTATTTGGCGGTGCAGGTGCAGGACTCGACAAGGTATTACCATTCGCAAGGGATTCTGACTCGGCCTCCGGGACAGTCGCAAGTGCAGAGGAATTATTCGTCGAAACGCCAGACTCGACCGCCGCGGCCACAGACCGAGAGGACGGCGTCTCGAAGAAATTGGCCATGTTCAGCCCGCGGGAGCTCCAGTCCTCCACGTATATTTCGGGCCCTCGTGGCGGGGTGAGTGGTATTTGCTTCTGCGACTCGTGTGTGCTCGCCCTTCGAAGACTCGGACGGCGCAGAAATTGTTGCTTGTCGTTTTGCCATGATCCTGAAAAGCAAAAATATATCAGTAGCTCGTTCTCGCACCATAATCGAGACATACTTAAGCTATCCGTCTCATAGTGCGGTGCCGGCGCGACGGTCGGGAGCTCAGGCGAAGACGGAGACTTTCTGCGCCGGGAAGAACATGAGAAGAAGAACCAATAGACTTGAGTGAGAATCGAGGGAGACATGGTGACAAAGAGTAAGGTGGGTGGGAGGCTGACGGAACGCTTGCAATTGGGTTACCTTTTTGTCCAGTGGCTGACAACTTCAAGTCCAGGAATCTCCCATTAAGGATTTTGCTTGATAACAGATACCGATGACCTATCCGACCGTTCGTACTCCTTCAGAGTAGATGTATCTTGAAATCGGGTTGAAGAGCAGCAGGAGACTAGCAAAGCGTCGCATTCAAGCCGCATTGACAGATAACGTCGCGAAAAGCTCAACATCAGTGGCAGTGCTGCTGTTCATCAAATTCATTTCAACTTTACTCTTTCCTTTTGCCTTCTTCTTGGCCAAAATTCAGTACGAGCAAAAGTGTAGTCCAGAACATCTAGCCGATGCCTTCTAGGATAACATATCACTATGACCGCCGTGGGATCTAGAGCTCCACTTCCATCACTTCGAGATCAAGGTCGTGTGAGCTGCCGAAACAAATCTATCGCGGCCTGCACGGCTCCTCAAGCTTTTCCTGTGCATCTTATACCCGCTAGTATTCTCCGTGTGATATTTTAGGAGCGTTTGTCCGCGAAAATACTCACTGATATCACAGTCTCCGTCATTTTGCGGTGTACTTTGCCCGATCATGTTACTACTTAACTTAGACCGGGTGCCCTTATCCAAGCCTTATCCGCGAGAAAAATGCGTGTTCAGAATCCCTCGTTCTTCTGTTCTTTTCCCTCGCGTGCTAGTGGGCTGAGGTCCTTCACTTCCTCATGTCTTCAACGCCGCTCTGGACCTCTGACTCGACACGCACCTCCAATGCTACCAAATACGCTCCGCCCCCATCGCTGCCCGGAAAACGAAATAAGAAACGCACAATTATAGCGATCGTTGCTGCGGTTCTTCTTGTGGCAGTCGTGGTTGTGCTAGTCGTATACTTTGTTGTGATAAGACCAAAACATGGCGGCAGCACTTCAAGTTCATCTTCATCCTCCACTTCGTCTTCCGGAGGTAGCACGAAAGTGACGGTAATTTTCCTGGTACGTATTGGAGCTTTAACTTACCAGGTACACACCCAGATTGGGGGAGACGGGTCAACTGTGACTGCAGCGAATGGCACCACGTTCATCTACAACAATACTTTTGGCGGCTTTTGTGAGTCCACCTTATTATTTCTCTCCACCGTCCTCACCAAAACGCAGGGGTGGACGATCCTAGCAATCCTTTCAATAACGACGCACAGGTGAATTTCTTTTTGCCCTGTACAATGAATTTCTTTTTAAAGCAGCCTTACGACGCGCAGCCCAATTCATGGACCCCGCCTTTGAACACAAGTTGGCGGTGGGGCGTAGATCGTATCTACGGCGTCAACCTGGGCGGACTTTTCGTTATGGGTGAGAATTATCCTCTTTCTCGTGGTTGTATATTTGATAATGTAACAGAGCCCTTCATTACTGCGTCTTATTTCGACCAATATTCGCCAACTGCCGTCGACGAGTGGACCCTGAGCATCGCAATGGCTAATGACACTGCTCGTGGCGGTATTGGGCAACTAGAAACTCATTATGACACCTTTATCGTCAGTGGGTGCGACGTATGAATTGCGCACTGCTAACGATTCAACAGACCGAGGAGGACATAGCAGAAATGGCAGGTGAACTTTTCCATAACTAATGTCCAGAGTTGCTTGCTGAAAAATCTTCAGGCGCTGGTCTCAACTGGCTCAGAATTCCGATTGGTTTTTGGGCGATTGAAACATGGCCTGGGGAGCCTTTCCTGGCCAAGACTTCTTGGACGTATGTTAGGGTGGTAATTATTTAGTCACCGCTCTCACAGTGATGCCAGATACTTCGTTCGCGTTCTTGGATGGGCGCGCAAATACGGCCTTCGGGTCCTTTTGGATCTCCACGCAGTACCAGGTCTGTCCTTTGGTTTCGCAGATGAGTAGTTATCTCCTAACTTTTTGTTCTCAAGGGTCTCAGAATGGTGCGCTTCGATAAATCTGTTTCGCGCCAAGCTAACCGTGGCTCAGGACTGAACCATTCTGGCCGGTATGGGCACCCGCATTACAGCAGCTCCATTCTGATCTTTGAATTTTAGTTTGTCCCCTGTGAATTTCCTGTCAGGTAAATCTTTGCTCTCTCCGATTGCTTTTGAAGAGTATCCTTACCTTCTTCATAGGCAACATGTACGTTGGAAGTTTTTCGTTTCCTCCAGCTCATTACTTTCCAGGGGACTGGCAAATGCTGAAAGAACCCAATACTACATCCGAGTCCTCACAGAGTTCATTTCACAACCCGCCTATCAAAACCTTATCCCAATCTTCGGCATAATAAACGAGGTACCCAGCCAGCCTTTCCTCTTTCGCATATATTGAATGCGGCTCAGCCACTGCTCGGCATCATTGGGAAAGACTCGCTGACCTCGTTTTACCTTGACGGACACAACATGATTCGGGGAATCACCGGTTACGGGGAGGGAAACGGTGCTGTAGGTTATATGCTGGTATCGAGACATTCTGCTGATATCTTCACGCTCGGAAGTATATCGCAATTCACGACGGATTTCAAAGCCTAGCCTCCTGGGCTGGCTTTTTAGCAGGATCCGATCGTATCATATTGGATACACATCCTTATTTCTCGTTCGGTGGCATCGACACCTCACCTATAGCGGTAAATGACGCCAATGGAAACCCAGGAGGCAAATGGCCGCTTCAGGCATGTAACGCTTGGGGTCCTTCCATAGATGCAAGGTAGGTTGATATTTCCATCGAAAAATCCAGGCTGACCTCCCCGAAATCTAGTGAAACAGCCTTCGGTGTGACAATCGGAGGAGAGTGGGCGGCGTCGCCCAACGCCTGCGGCTATTTCCTCGTCGGCGTCGGCCCCGAATCCCCCAACTCTCAATGTCCGGAATACGACGATTATCAGAACTACAACGAGTCGATGAAGGCTGGCATATTAAATTATGTGGAGGCGACCATGGACGCCCTGGGTGACTGGTTCTTCTGGACATGGAAAGTAAGAAAACTCGCAGGGCTTGCTCTATTCGTTTTCATTGTTCTTGCAGGTTGGTCCGAACGGGGCCGGGGTGATAGGCTCGCCGTTGTGGTCCTATCAACTTGGTTTGCGCAATGGTTGGATCCCACGCGATCCACGAACGGCGGTTGGCAAGTGCGCGGCTCTAGGATTGGCTCCGGATCCCTTCAATGGGACCTACGCCGAGTGGGCAACTGGCGCCGTCACGTCGACTATTGCTGCTTCCTCATCTGCCTCATTTCCATGGCCACCCACCACCATTTCCAACGCAGTCGTACCGTTGACCCTATTGCCAACATACACGTCGACTGGATCGATCATCACCTTGCCTCCCGGAACATTCACGGCAGCACCAAGTTCGGTCACCGCTTCGGTAGATGGTTGGTTCGATACCCAAGATACTGGGGGCGGCGTCACCACTGTCGCAGGCTGTACATATCCAGATGAGTACAACGGGATTTTCACAACTACTCCAACGGCTCCTTGTACCGGACCTACGCAATGAACATCACGCACGGACATTTTATCTAACATTATTAGACAAACACGCACTCCAGCATCCTGACATTTTTTTATTGACTTCGTAGTATGAAGTACATTGGACGTTATAGTACTTTGCATGTCGGAGATCGGACTTGGATATTTTCGGCGTTCAACTTCCTCCGTTTCCCTCCGAATACAAGCTCCGTCTTGTTAGTAAAACAATTGAGGTTCCACGTCCCTTTTTGTTGCTTTTTAGTTTCCGTTTTTGTTTTGTTCTTCAATTGTCGCAAATCGGCACGTGATTCTGAGGCTTTAAACTCGATCACCATGCTCAGCCTGCTCGAGTCTCTGCCAGTCGAGCTCATTGGCCAGATTCTGGGCGAGCTCAATATCGCCGATGTAATCCAGATATCTCAGCTGTCTCGACGGCTGAGACTTGTTTCGTCCGACCCAATCCTTAACGTTTGGCGGCTTCCAATCCTCCGAAACCTCCGTTCAGAGCAGTATGAAAACTCCCTCAAGCACCTCAGTGTTTATATGGGCGTACCACGCCATAATTGGGTTGACATTCTCTCCAGAGCGAGAGCTTCGTACATTTTATTTGAAACGACGCTCCCAAACCTCAAAGAGGCGGAGTGGGAGGAGGTGTTCAAGCGGAGATTTCTCCCATCTTGGACGAGGTGGAGGAAGGACAGTACTTGGAGAGCTGCATTTCTCAGGTCGCCAAATTTCTTGTGAAATAGCAAGGTCGAGTTCTAACCGTACGTGTCTAGGGTGCTGCACCAAATCTGGCACCGTAGCTGCACGTCGTGCACTGCAAACGAAGCCTGGACGAAGTCAGCTTGGGGCTACTCTCGTCCTTTTTCCCTTGTGTGCTCAGCAATTTGGCCAGGTACATTGTGCTAAACCGAAACGGATCCGCCAACCAACTCGAAGTATTTTCGAGGAATTTCAATCCTGCACTGATCTTAGATGACATGAGGCACGGTTTGATGTTGTGGGAGACATGGCTCTTTTCTCAAGTTACTCACAGATTGCAGCAAAACATGCTCCACCTGGAGATGCGAGTTAGGGTCAGGCCGATGCTTCGCGTCGATTTTAACATCTTGATTTTATCCTTATAGCTCATCGTGCAATTCGCCGATGTCCGTGTGCTTGCGCTCGGCACTCTGAGACGGCCAAGTCCTCTGGCGGTGAATTCCAATGCCAGCGTCTTGCTGCACCCGCCAGGGATCCATCCCGAGAGCGTCGCGACAACAACGGCCCTTTCGGAGTACTCCCACCTGAATTACCCTTTGTCTGCCCAAACCCATATCGATTATCCCTTTTACACCCCCGGCGGGGCAGACAAGCGATGGATCATCTCTGAAGACGCGGAAGAATCGGATTTTGAATGGGTAGGCGGGCTCATGTAAGAGCATCACCTTTTTTCACCACTCGCGCGCGGCATTCGCATTCACATGGAATCAGGGTGGTGACCCAAATTCTTGGACAAGGAGTACATGAAGCGTCGCCGCAAAACGGACCGCCTCTCCAAGACCGCGATCTCATCTCTGGATCCGGTCGACAGCAATATGTGTCTTTTACATGGGACGATCTCTGGGCAATCGCGCCGTGGCTTGAAGAAAAAATCACGAAACAAATCGATGGGCCTGGTCTAGGGCTCTGACGCGGACTGTCTGCCCAGCCGAGGCGCCTTGTTCCCAATCTGGGTATCGTCGGTTGTGTGGTTCTTGAGATCTCATATCCACGTGTATTTCCCAAACGGGGTGATCGGGTTCCTTTGTTTTAGCTGAGACACAAAAACACAATTGAAAAAGGATTCGGGCCACAACGCGCCTTATTCCTTTTTTTGTCTTTCCTTGTCGGTCTGTAAAACTTGCTTCGTCTTGGCTGTGCGTCATTCCAAACACTGCAGGAAATTTCCTTTTATGGAGAGTATCCTTTTCAACTTGCTCTGAGAACAATAGGCTTTCCACGGTGCTTTGTACCTCATTGAGATTACCCTCGAGAGCCTTTAAAGAGCGGCTGCGGTGCGCAAATGTTTTATTTCCTGCCCTCTTCATCGCTATTTACTAACGTTGCAGGACATCGTTCCAACTCCGTCCTCTCATTAATCTATATCTTAATTTTAAGAACGCAATGACTACTTCAGTTCGTATTGATTTGGTCTCTGTTGGAGCCGACATTAATTAATATTTCAGTGGCCCTGCTCTGAATGCTCGAAGGCTTTTGCTCGCAAAGGGATCTCACCCGCCATCGTCTACTGCACACTGGATACAGGTACATTATTTTTTTCTCCAGTTTCCCATTTCCACTGATACCTATTTCTGTAGGCCTCACAGCTGTTCCGAGTGCGGGAAATCCTTTGCGCAATATTCCGCCATGAGGACTCATATGAATGTTCAGTAAGTTCCAAGGAAATTCGTCGTGTTCCTGCCTCATTGATGCGTAGTACTGGGGATAAACCGTTTCGTTGTGGTATTGCCCCATGCGAGGCTGCCTTTGGCGATCCTTCGTCCTGCTCTCGTCACCGCAAGGAGACTCATCGCCGTCCAGGCGCATACCAGTGTCCCGAAACCCGTTGTAAATCAAGGTAATTTGAGGGTTCTACACCGTGCGCCATAATCTGACTGCCTCCTCCCAAAGTATCAAGCGCCGCTCTGCGTTTATTGCTCATTTGCGGAAGCATGGTGCGAAGTACGCCGGGGTGGACATCGAGATCTTCTTCTCGGGCGTTACCCATGGCTCACGGGCGACCACGAGCAACATCGAACTTCCTGTCCTCGGCTTGCCTATTCCTCCAATCATGATCTGTGAGTTTCCGTCCCGTAAATTATTTGCCCAGTACTCTGATTTGATGTCAGACGAATCTCATCCTCCCTTCAACTCCGACGGCATGCTGGCGTTCCATAACGACTTTACTAATGACCTGGACCTGCACGTCGCGACCGGGGAGCTGCTCACGTTTAATAAATCACGCTCCTCGTCTCTTTCCCCATCCTCTATGACTTCGTCATCCTCTTCCCCCTCTCCTTCACCCGTCGAATTCCAGGAGGAACCTCGATTCAACCTACCTCCTGTAAATATCGCTCAGGCGAACGCTTACGACCCCGAGACGCCCGGCGCGTACGACCAAGTGTTGTCGCCAGTTTCACAACTTATGCACTCCTTGGGCTTCGACATTTCCGACTACCCCAAGCACTAGTTGACCGCTGTTGTTCGGTTGACCCTAAACGTGCCAGACACCCTTTTGTATCGATATTGCCTCGCTTTTCAGTCGTCGCCCTAATAATTTTACTATATCATAGCTCGTCGACCTTCCACTGTAGTTAATATTTTGTACTACTTATACTTTCCTAATGGCCCGAATATAACCGCTGTTGAAAATTTCCGTTGAAAGTGTCGTGCACGTGACCTTTTACGCGCTGAGAAAATAAACAAACCTTGGATATTGCTTCCGCATTCTGCCCGCATCCGCTGCTACGCTTCTCCGGGGTCCACTACGTTCGCTGCTTCGCCATAACTATCGGTCGTGTTTGATGCTCGCGTCGCCCCTCTATGCTGCCCCAGCTCCTTTCACCCCAGAACGTCCCAAATACACCAAGGATATAGACTCCTTCAACAAGCTCCTGCCGCCTCCCATAGAATTCATCGAAGGGTCCTCTTCTCTCGCCGTTCCAGAGGGCAAGTACGAGCCTATAAACGTCACCCCGAAGGCAGGAAAACCAGAGGTGGGTCTATACCATACTCCAGGCGCGTCCGACTCAACAGCAATCCAAATAGCAGCGGCCGCGTAATACTTCACCTCCGACTTCACCAGAAAAAGGACCCGCTGCGACTGCTTCCCCCGGTCGAGCGCCAAGGCTACTCCTCTTCACACTGGTGTTATCGAGACGACTTGGCCCTTGAATTGCACCATCACCGCCGGTTTCTACAACAGTGGCAATACTTGCTTTCTGAACAGTGCCTTGCAATGTCTTTTGCATACTCCTCCGCTTCTTCGTATGCTGCTTGAGCACTTGGAATCAACATGTTGGTCTTTGTGCGATTGCCCTGTCACTCTTTTCTTACAATCTCACCAGGTCGCGTCAAGTCAGGTGCCTTTTGTATGGCCTGCAGTCTACGAAAAGTATCGACTCAGGCACATGGAGGACGCAGCGCGTTTATTCCAACCGCCATTACCACCAAATTGCAAGGTGCGTAATCTTCTCGCTCCCTTTTCGCTATCTTACACGTATTCTAAGTTATCGCCAAACACATGCGAAAAGGTCGGCAGGAAGACTCGCACGAATTCCTTCGATATGCTATCGACGCGTTGCAAAAGTCCTGCTTGGCGGGACAGCCTTCGTGAGCAGACCCTATAATACATTGTACAGTTCTAATTTCCAACTAGAAAAATTGACCCCTTGCTGGCAGAGACGACTTGGGTGCACAAGATCTTCGGTGGACGTTTACGATCTCGCGTCTCATGCAACGAGTGCGGCTACAATAGCGACACCTTTGACAGTATCTTAGATCTCAGCCTCGACATCCACAATATGAATGGCGTCAAGGCCGCTCTTCGCAAATTCGTTCAACCAGACGTGTTGAAGGGGGCGGACAAGTATAAATGTGAAAAGTCAGTTGCAGCTCCGCACTTCTCATATATCCCTCACGTCTCAATTAGGTGCAAGAAAGCCGTCGTCGCGGAGAAGAGGTTTTCAATACACGAGGCACCCATGATCTTGACTGTTCATCTCAAGCGCTTCACTCCTATGGGCAGGAAGATTGGCAACCACGTCGATTACGAGGAACGACTAACTTTGAAGCCGTACATGAGCGAGGGACAGCACGGACCGACGTACTCGCTATATGGTGTGATCTGCCACGCTGGCGGTGGTCCAAACTCCGGACACTACTTTGCATACGTCAAGAGCCGCACAGGCAAATGGTGCGAGATGAACGACGAGTCGGTGACGCCCAACGTGTCCACGCCCGTGAACCTGAAAAATGCGTACATCCTATTTTATCTGCGCGACAAGGGACAGGGTCTGGATGCTGCGGTGAACGCTGCGCCGCAGACGCCGCAGACGAACGGCACCGGCGGTATTGCCGCAGGGATGAAGAAGCGGCGGTTGCGCGAGGATGACGAGGACATGGGCGCTAAGGTCAACAAGCCTTTCATCGGACCTCAGTTGCCCTCCCCAGCCGCCGAGCGTCCAAAGCCGACCCCTTTAGTGAACAGCAAGTCAGACCCACAGGCGGACCTTGTTCGCAAGAAGATCGAGGCAACGCGCAGCGGCAGCAGCAAGGCCCTGGCAGGCCTAGGAGAGTACGCCTCCGATAGCGATGACGAGGAACCTACCAAACCGTCGCCTTCTGTCCCCACATCATTGCCGCCATCCTCTCCCCTCCCCCCAACGACACCCGGGACCTCATCTGCCGCCATCTCACCCATCACCGCCACCGCTGCCTCTTTTTCTTCCCCCGCGACAACGGTCCCAGCGACAAATTTTTACGCAGCTACGCCGACGGCGCAGAAACGAAAACACTCGGAATCGTTCGGAGACCGCGACCGAGGAACGAAGCGCTCGTCCCTCGGTGCGAGCCTCACCCCATGGGGGAACAACCGACTTACAAACGGACCACAAAAACAATATGGGAAGCGTGCAAAGACCAGGCCGCGCGGTATATAGTAGAGCACGTATCCGCAACTTCCTCGTATCATTATTCTGCCTCCTACGTACGGACTCGTTCAGACGTGTAACGTATTGCTAACCTCGTGTAGTTCCCGTCTTTAAAGGCTGCTGGGTTAATGCCAGATCCTTGGATTAGATTTACGCGGGTGTGCGATGACCGCTAGCTTCAATGTTAGCAGCTGGCCCTAAAGCTTCACCTTCACTTCAACCTGCCTAACGCAAAATGTGCTTGCCATCCGCAAGCCAAACGAATAAATTAGACGAGAAATTGAGTAGCCTTCTGGCACAGCGGCTTGCTATCATGGACACTAATTGAGATCACGGACATTGGCACTCGCGAAACATCACAAATAGTCATATGGAATGCTTGCCCCTAATGCAGATTCCTTCTTCCTTCCATCTATTGCGGCGCCATCTCATCAATCTCTTTCCTGAATCCATGAAAGTTGATCTGCACCCGGAAAACGGTGATAATTCCTCTTCGACTTTGATACCCGGCCATCCCCAACGAAGTCTTGGCCTTGATTGAAAACTTTACACTCACCTCTTGTGGCAGTTCCAATGAACTCAACAAGTGAAAGTATTGGTCAAAGACTAATTGGGACTGTGACAATCCTCTCATTCCGCTACAAGTTCCCAGTGCTCAATGTCATGGTAACGAACCAAAATACATTAAAAAAGTGTATCTGGTGGACATACTGTCAAAGGAATGGGTGCGGGGTCAATTGACTCGAATGACAAGCTCTCCTTACATCACGGATGACTTGAGTCTCTGGGGGCTACGCACTGCACATCAGCCCGTACTGAGGTTGGATAAACCTTGTAGGTTCAGGAAACTGGACTTTGAACTATGACACATTACTGTGCTCTTTCCGGTTCAATGACGAGTCCGTCACACCTACAATTCATCATGGTTTAATCCCTGCTTCACGGATATGTGTGTGCTAACCTGGAGGGATTTGGGCTGTTCCTGTGTCCCGGGTTTGTTTTGAGGTTCTCGTTTTTCACTATTTGCTTCTCTATTTTTCCTTTAGTTCTACCGCGGCGAGTCGGGAGATTGCGACCGTGAGCTCGGCTACGGGGGAGTGGAGAAGTCCAGGAACCGTAGTGTACAAAGTGCCTGTACACTCAGATACTTCCTGGGCCCCGGCGTTCCTAAGGGGGACCGTGCCGTGTAATCCTACCTACCTACCTACCTACCTACCTACCTGGCAGTTTCTCTCACGATATCAAACCTCAACTCGCCATGTTGCTCGTTGATTCACCTTTTACGTATCGACTGAACACAAACTACGTTCCTTCGGATTCCGAAATACTCGAGATACGCGACCTTCTCGTGGATCCCGAAGTTGAACTTGCACGCATCAATGTCCAGATCGACGAGATGGAAAATACTCTGGATCAGCTCAAAACGCAGCGTGCATCGCTCAGGCAGCCGATTGACGCACACCGGGCTCTCATATCCCCCATCCGACGCATCCCTCAGGATGTCCTCATCGAGATTTTCCTCTCCTGCCTCCCCTCGGAGCACAACGCTATCATCGACCCTGCTGAAGCGCCCTTGGTCCTGGGTCGCATCTGCAGGCATTGGAGAAGCGTCGCCTATTCTACACCGATGCTCTGGAGTTCAATGCATATTCCTTCGTTGGATTTCTTCCACATGCCAGCCAATATGCTTTCAGTGTTGGAGAGGGCCGTCGAGGCATGGCTCGACCGATCTGGCACTTGTCCTCTATCTATTTCTATATTCGATCGCTTCAATTACTTTTCCCCCAGTCTCGAAAAACACCCCCTCGTACTCCAGCTACTCCAGGTTTCTCGGCGCCTTCGCCACCTAACACTGGAGGGGGATGTCGAGTTGTTTCGCCCACTTCTAAGGCTTGGTCCAGAGGAACTGCCACTTCTAACCGCTATGCGGATGCAATCTACTGTGAACCTGGTTGTGGAGAATAACCCAGATCTCATAAATGCGTTGGGGATCCCGACTCTTGAAGACGTAGCGTTGATATTTGCAGTAACCAAACCCCTTGCCCTTCCGTTGAAGTGGTCGGAGCTCACGAGACTCCGTTTCGAATGCTTTCCTATTTGGACAGAGCATGGCTCGGAGGGGGGTCTCCACCTCGGCGGGGCATTCGAGGTCCTTCGACAGTGTCCAAACCTTGTGCACTGCGAAATTCAAGTGACCAAGCCTACAGAAGACCCAGACCTAACACTTATTCATGCGTCCCCAATCGTCCTGCCCCATCTGCATACTCTGGTTTTGAGGGGGTGGCCATTCCATTTTGAAAAATGGATCTCGCATCTGGCCTTGCCAAATCTCGTCTTCCTACAAGTCGGAGAGACGTCTTTGGCAAGACCGAGTAGATTTGTTAGAGACGGAAATATGACCGCGGAGCTCGATCCAAATCGGTTCACATCGTCCAGCCTTCACGAACTTTTGCAGTCCTTCCCAATGATCTCCCATCTTCGACTGTCCGTCGCCGTACCTCCCCCGGAACCTATCTCTCTGGATAATGCATTCATGGAGCTCTTTTGTCCACCCCATGACTTGTGCCCAGGGCTGACCCATATCAGCATTCCGACATGTGCCGGGTTTTCCGATGCCGCTGTGTTGGCCTTTGTCAAGGCAAGGATGGCAATACCCACCCCACTCCAAGAAGTTCGGATTAAGTTCAACCGTCCCATGGAGTTCGATGTCATGCCGGAACTTCAGTCTTACATTTCGGATGGGCTGCAAGTCACCCTCGAATATCCGCGGACTCGGACACGTTGGCAATTTTACCCCCGAGCAGGATTGGACGGACAAGGGTCGTTCCATTGATTATCGACTACATCTTCACTTTCTCCCTTTGTTATGCCAGTGTCCATTGGCCCCTCTCCATACTTTTAATCCAATGTCATGCTTCGACGCTCAGCGCTCAACCCCGACCTTGCTCTAAAGAAGCTCAGCCAAAGTGATCGCGTAGCTGCGTGTTTTCTCCGCCGAGTCGAATTTCTGGCGCAAATCGCTCCCTTTCAAGTAGGGACTCGTTGAGTAAGAACTGTCCTCTATGTAACTTGACCAACGGCGAATGTGGTTTAGAAAATAAGAGGCTGAGATGGGTGTTGACCGGCAGCTCTGTAACATAGTGGGGTAACCCTTTACTCTGGGTCAACGTACAGAAACAAGTCTGCTAGCTCGTTAAGCTGCTTGAGAAGCTCGGGCTAGTAATATGTGAGGTTGAGACTCGGAGGCAAATAGGAAGGCACGCCAGTAGCAAGACTAGACTTACAAAGTTGGTGCCGCCGCTAGTAAAAGCATCATCAAAGATGTCGAAGTCAACATCCTGACGATTCTCCCCAAAGAAGCCCTGAACAACAAGGTCTCGCGAGGCCTCGAAATTATGAGGCAATGCATCCTCATTCTCCAGCCCAAGATGCAGGACGAGGAGCAGCTCAACCAAGGCAGAGAAATCGAAGCGAGCTAGGGAAAAGCTATGCAACGGGACAGGGCACAGGCCACCCTCGGCAACCAGCGTCTTGGCTAGCTGCGTGAAGTCATCCCGCCGCACATGAGGAGGCATGTCAGGGCCGTCTGGCTGCATCTCGAACATGATGTCAACCAGGTCATGGAAGATCTCGTCTCCGTCCTCATCCCGGTTGGTCTTGGCCCAGTCGCCCAATAGCTCCTGCCGTTCCGGCGAGCCGAACTCGTGGGCGCGATGTTCTGCTTTGGCCCGCCACTTTTGTTCGTTCGAGGGAGCTAAAGACGGGCAAGTGGTCTCGCGGGGCGTCGCCAAGCCCTGAAACAGCAGACGGCGATGATCAGCGGGGGTCCGGGCCCTGGTAAAGTTCCCGCCGCCGAAAAACTGAGCCGCGCGCTCAGAGCTGACAAGAACGAGAGCGCGCAGGAGCCCGTCACATGTCATGACTGGCTTGTTGTCCCCGAGCTTGGGAGGCGGGAGAAATGGGTATCGGGAGAGGTAGACGAACATGTGAAAGAGGATTGGGGCAGCCTTCTCGAGGGCCTTGGTGCCAGCGGTGGGGAGAAAGTCACTCAGGTAGACCTCCAGAGCAGCTTTGTCGCGAATCCGGACTAAATTTCTCAGCTGAGCTGCCTTCTTCAACTTTTTGGTGCCAAGAGCGAGTCTTTGGACACGCTCATCCATTCTCTCCAGGAACTGGGAGGATGACAAGTGCACTGCATCGCGCCAAGTGCGGAGGTAGACCTCTGGCTCCTCCATGATACGCATTTTTTATGCAAAATGTCAGTCCGAGAAAGTTCGTTGTCTTTGTGGATGGTTTTCAAGGGGAACGAAAGATACTGGGTACCCATTAGGCTAGGATTTGATGGGGTATCCAAGTACAGTAGTACTCGTGACCTCGTTGTCTAGTCTCCCAGAGGCAGAGTAGACGAGACCAATTCTCTTGAGCCTGGAATATTCCTTGATTCAGAATAGGAATTCGCAGTTCAGGCAGGTGGGGCCGTCTCGGAATAGCGGTCCCAAGACCATCCGAGTAAGCTTCACCTTCACTTCAACCTGCCTAACGCAAAATGTGCTTGCCATCCGCAAGCCAAACGAATAAATTAGACGAGAAATTGAGTAGCCTTCTGGCAGTTTCTCTCACGATATCAAACCTCAACTCGCCATGTTGCTCGTTGATTCACCCTTTGCGAATCGACTGAACACAAACTATGTTCCTTCGGATTCCGAAACACTCGAGATACGCGCGCTTCTCGTGGATCCCGAAGCTCAACTCGCCCGCATCGATGCCCAAATCAAGGAGGTGGAAAATACTCTGGATCAGCTCAAAACGCAGCGTGCATCGCTCAGGCAGCCGATTGACGCACACCGGGCTCTCATATCCCCCATCCGACGCATCCCTCAGGATGTCCTCATCGAGATTTTCCTCTCCTGCCTCCCCTCGGAGCACAACGCTATCATCGACCCTGCTGAAGCGCCCTTGGTCCTGGGTCGCATCTGCAGGTACTGGAAAAGCATTGCCTATTCTACACCGATGCTCTGGAGTTCACTGCATATCCCTTCGCTGGATCACCTCCACATGTCGGCCAATATGCTTTCGGGGTTGGAGAGAGCCGTCGAGGCATGGCTCGACCGATCTGGCACTTGTCCTCTATCTATCTCTATATTTGATCGCTTCAATTACTTTTCCTCCAGTCTCGAAAAACACCCCCTGGTACTCCAGCTACTCCCAGTTTCTCGGCGCCTTCGCCGCCTAACATTGGAGGTAGATGTCGAGTTGTTTCGTCCACTTTTAATGCTTGGTCCAGAGGAGCTGCCGCTTCTCACCACCTTCTGGATACAATCTAGGGCGGAATTGTTCATGGATGATCACCCAGATCTTATAAATGCGTTGGGGATCCCGACTCTGGAGGACGTAGCGTTGCTGTTTGCGGTGGTCCGACCTCTTTCCCTCCCGCTGAAGTGGTCGGAGCTTACGAGACTCCGTTTCGAATCCCATCCTATTTGGACGGAGCATGGTCCGGAGGGGGGTCTCGACGTCTGTGGGGCCTTCAATATGCTTCGACAGTGTCCACACCTTGTGCACTGCGAAATTAAAGTGACCAAGCCTACAGAAGACCCAGACCTGCAACTTATTGATGCGTCCCCGATCATCTTGCCCCATCTGCATACTCTCGTTTTGAGGGGGTGGTCGTTCCGTTTGTCAAAATGGATCTCCCATCTGGTGGTGCCAAACCTCGTCTTCCTACAAATTGGAGAGACGTCTTTGCCGAGGCCGAGTAGATTTACTAGAGACGGGAATATGGCCATAGACCTCGAACCACATCGGTTCACATTATCCGGCATTCACGAACTTTTGCAATCCTTCCCAATGATCTCCCATCTTCGACTGTCCTCCGTCCTACTTCCCCCGGAACCTATCTCTCTGGATAATGCATTCATGGAGCGCTTTTGTCCACCCCATGACTTGTGCCCAGGGTTGACCCATATCAGCATTCCGACATGTGCCGGGTTTTCCGACGCCGCTATGCTGGCCTTTATCAAGGCAAGGATGGCAATGCCCACCCCACTCCAAGAAGTTCGGATTCAGTTCAACCGTCCTATGGAGTTCGATGTCATGCCGGAACTTCAATCTTACATCTCGGACGGACTGCAAGTCACCCTCGAGTATCCGCTGACACAGTGGAAATTCCACCCCGGGGAAGGATTGGATGGACAAGGGTCGTTCCATTGATGTATCGACTACATCTTCACTTTCTCCCTTTGTTATGCCAGTGTCCATTGGCCCCTCTCCGCCCTTTAATCCAATCTCATGCTTCGACGCTCAACCTGAATCATCCCTATTACATACACATGAATAGCTGTATTTCATTTGCTTCTCTCTTCCCGCTCCCATTCAATCATGAGTACGAGGCTCAAAGGAAACAATGTTACTCTCCACAAAGAAGTCGTCCACAAAACAATAATGACCCAGCCCTCGAAAACCGTCGTTGTCCACAACTATACCAGTGAACCAACTTCGATTCTCGCCGCGATGGCCGACTCGACAACCAAGATAACCCCGACGCTTTCTCAGCCTGCCAATGAAATCACCAACGTCGAACTCATTGCGGAGTCTCCTGGAATGCCCGCGCAAGCCAAAGCAACCTACAGTGATAAAAGAGTTGATGGGGAGGCAAGTATTCTCATTTTGCTCCCCAAGTTCCGTATTGTGACGCGACGCATTAGATTGCCCTGGTCAAAGCCGTCGAGGTACTTCAAAACCAAGTACAGGCTATGACAATAGAACTCGCCCAGCAAAAGAAGGCGACGGAAGCCCTCCAAGGTGATCAAAAGATCCTCTACGACTATGCCCTTGTGCAACAAACCGAGTATGGTAAGTGTCTTGGCCCTTTTCTTGTTACATTGATCTCATTATCCCCAGCATTGTTCTGGGCTCTCATGGAGCAGGCTTCGGTATCGGAAATCACTGCTCTTGGAAAGGTCGCGATTCACCATCGTAAGCCAACGACTGTGGTGCCGAATGACTATGATCACTCATTATGTCGGATGTTGGACAGCAAAAGACCTACAAGCCGCAGCCTCCGCTCCATTGAACACCCCTATTCGCCTCGCCGCCCAGAAGTTCATAGGATCAAAACATGATGTTCGTCAGGCGGTTCAGCAGCTAAAAGACCTCAAAAAGAATCGCGCGCGCGCTCGTCACTCTGTCACCCACCCTGCACTAAGTGTTGCCGACCTCCTCGTGATGTTACGCGAACAAACTATAACCGTCCCTCCGGACATTCTTACACCCCTCAAGAAAGCCATGACCCCAGAGGGTGTGTCCGTGTTTGTGTAAAGGCAACAGGGCAGTAAACCCTGGTGAGGGAGTAGCAAAATATAACCGCAGAATAATTATACTTACAGTGGACGGACTTTTAACCCAGATCCGACGCTCAAAAAAGAAGGTAAACCAGTACACGGTGAGGTGATCATGAGCTGAACGCATTTCCCGCCGGTCGAGTCTCCCAAATGTCATCGGGTGTAAGATTTTCTCGTCTGCGTTGAGGCCTAAATAGTGAAGCTAGTGAAGATTTGGGCTCGACTTTGAAAGCCACAACGAACAAAGGTTGAAAACTTGAACTGACGACCCTCAATCATCTAGGTAAACAAAATGCTTCAGGCGTTCGCGCAACGCACGGCCGACCGGGAGCAGGAGCTCGCGCACCTCAAGCGAAACCTTGCGGCCCATAACATAGTACCATAGCGGCGATGACCGTTCGTTCTGGCGGCTGTGGATGTGAGGAGTTTCGCTACATTTCATCCTGGACTGCCTGACAGGCATATTAGTCGTCGTACCTTGTTGCAATCCCTTACTCTTCCAAGAATAAAATTTTCCTCCACCGTTATAGTCATGGTCGCACAAAGCAAGTCCCGTCATATTGGCCGCCTGGTTTGCACATATCCGTAACTTCCTTGTATCATTATTCTGTTTCCTATACGCCGATGGTGCAGTGAATGCAATGCTACCCGGGGTGCCGAGGTCCTAAAGCTTCGCCTTCACTTCATCCCGCCCGATGCTCAGCGACGCGATCTCCGGCGTCCCCTTTGCCTCCTCCCACCAGACAACGGTGACCGAAACGTCGTCCCTATGGCGGCGCGCAAGCGGAGCGGGGATGCTGAGGAGCCGACGCAACGCACCAGTGTCACCGCCCCCGAATGCGTTGCGTATGAGATGCGCGGACGGGTTGTCGTCAACAAAGGCCCATCGACCTTCGGACGCGCGCTGACGGCGAGCGTCCTTGCCCTCGACAGCCTTCGCACCGGCAGCGGTCGGCACGAGTGTGGATAACTGGTCCTTGGGCACCGTGCCAGAGAGACCAGCTAGGTGTCCGCCGACGAGCTGCACGACGTCTTCCGAGCTAGAAAATGTCGATGAATAATTATTCTGCAGTCGCAAAAGAAGAGTATGCACCTCAGTTCGTCCCACAGACCGTCTGTGGCAAGCACGATGAAGCGCATCGCGGGCTTGTCTTTCGGCGCAGCGGCGTCAGCTGTTGGGAGATTGAGGACACGGTGGGTGACGACAGGACGCGCGGTCACATATGGAGGGGTCTTTAGCATAGGCGGAGGAGCACGCATTGAGACATCAGTGCCTGCGAGGAAGGCGCGTGCGAGACTGGACCAGTTGAATGGTCAGTCAGACGATAATCGCGCTGAATTTGGGAGAAACTGTACGTCTCTTGCAACCCGCGGGACCACTTGTACCGTGCGTCACCAAACGCTCGCGAAGGCTCGAGACCGCCGAGAACTCGACCTTTCCGGATAACGTCGCCGGCTTCCGAGGCGGGGTGTTCGCTCTGTATCCTGGGGACGCATGTTGAGTTGAAAACGGAGGAAGTGAGACTGAATTCACCGTGCAAGTTCCGCAGGGTTGCGCCCTGTCTGGTCCTCGCTAAGGACTTCCACGCGCCAGTGGCCCTTGCCCTCCGCAGTATTGTCCGGCTCCCAGATGCCGGCGACTGCACGGCTGTCGCCTGTACACGCAACATAGAGGTTGCGATGTGCGGTGTCGAGCAGCGCGAGGAGTGCGCAGCTTCCAGACATAGCGGGAAGCATCGCGGGCAGCGCGAGTGGGTGCTTGCTGAGGTCCGGAATCTCCGTACTCTTGCTATCCTTGTCCTTTTCCAGAGCAGCAGCGAGGACGCGGACGGGCGCCGCAATTAGTTCGGCATCCAGGGAGGAAAAGGCGGTTTGAATCGCGCGCGCAACGCGCACAGGGTCTGCGTCCGGCTTGCGCGGAGTTGTCGGAGAGTCAGTATCTGGGCTAACGTGAATGTCGATGTCGGCTTTTTCGGCAGAGACAGTAGGCGGGCCCCAGAGAGCGCTTTTAATGCCGTCCAGCCACCCCGACGATGCATCCGACCCGGGTTTAGCCAAGTCAGAGAGTTGGAGGGCGACTGTATTGATGAGGACGCGCGAGAGAAGCTACAAGACGCGTTATATTGCGAAATAAGCTGCAATTTCGCGCCAGAGATTTAAAAAAATCAAGGACCTGAGATGTGTAATATCCTCCGTGCCCATCCATTACAGTAAAGAAGAGGAGGTCTCCATCGCCCTCGTCGCGTCGAATGACCTGATTGGCCGTCGCGTCCTCGATGGGATCGTTTGCATTGACCGATGCCGTGGTATGGTGCCAGACGATTCCGGGACGAGATACAGTATTTGCTGTAGCCTTTTCGCGGATACGTGCGTCGACAGCAGACATAGAAAGTAGCGGCAGGGTGCGCGTACTCATTGTCGCCTTGCCGTCAGGCCCCCGGACTCGTACGGGAAGGTCAAATGTCTGCTCTCGGGAGTAATACAAATATGCTCCTAGTGCAGGCGCAGAAATAGCCAGCGCCGGCTTCCAAGCACGTCGGAACATTCAAAGGATACAAGTGAAGTCTCGCGACGTGTAGAACCCAGTTTCAGTCGATCCAAGGAAGAGGTGGTAAGTAACGGCAACAAGAGAGGGAGTGGTTAAATAACCCTGGCAAGCGAGGCCGAGGTGGTCCAAGCTCAAAGCGGCCGTTTGTTTGGCGCCTTTGCGGCTTTCTTCCTTCTTTGACCCTCACCAGATCTTTTGTTCCTAGGCCTCCTTTCCTCACACAGAGCAAGGATTCTGCAAAGATCTCAATGCGACTTTGTCCGCTTCAAACTCACAGCTCTCGACACCCGGGCTCAGTGTTTTACGCCTACTATGATGGGAATCTCGGTGGTTTTACGCTTCTTCATGCGATTCAAGCTTGGGTGGAAACTTTTCATTACCACCTATCGACGTGTTCCCTCTACCGAAACTCTTCCTTTGACTTGGTTCCTTCAGCGCCTCAGTCCTATGTTTCTCTCAATCCCTCATTATCGACCACAGAAGAACGAAAAACGCTAATCTGTGTAGCCTTCCTCGTTTCCGTCCTGGAGTCGACGGTGGACCTTGTCCACAAAGGAATCTGTTGTCATTGCTTCCTCAGCGCTTGGAACTTGGATCATACATCTCAACTCACAGCAGGCGTTACATAACCCTCGTCCATCGCTCGGAGAGTAACCCTGGAATTGAGACTGTACGCTACATGATGAGCCTCGACGTTTGTGCCGTTAACATTAAGACTCGCCTTGCCAAAAGGGAATTCGAGAACACTGGAGGAAGCAGTTAGCCGTTCAAGTGCGGATTGCCGAGAGCTATGGCGTACGCCGCGCCGTAATAACCAGGAGTGCTATCCAAATGACTAGGGAGGTCCTGTCAGATTTTATTCACGCCGTAGAACGAAGGGGAGAAATACAGTTTGCTGTCATTGTCACATACTGGAAAAGAACTGAGCGGCTTCGAAGATGGAGCAGAAACGCGACATACGCAAATCAAAGTGACAACACCAAATACACTGGCCAAACAGAATCAAGGGGGGTTTGGGTGACTGGAGACTCAACTGACCTCGTTATCGTTCCAGTCTCTGCAAGTTGAATAAGCTAGAGAATTAACGTATAACGCAGAACACTAACCTATGGTCCATGCGATGAGCTTATCGACAAGAGCTGCGGTCCTGCGAGCACATAGATAACTAAAGTGAGCCAAACCAAAGAAAGTAGAGATCCCACCTCCGGGTGCGACTACCACGCTGACGAGAAAAAATGAATACCATTGTCCCCGCAATTATCACGTCGTTCGCAGCGCTGACGCTCCAAAGGGTAATGGCAAGCCACCCCCATTGCGTCTCGTAACTCGGCACAGTGACCATTCGCAGTCCCGAGGCGAAGGCCACCATGGACAGCGCGAAGCGAAAAATAGCTAGGCCCCATGTTACGAACGGAATGTATAAGCTCTTTCCCAGAACGTATATTCTGTACGAAAAGAAGGATTGCACCGCGGCTGCGATGATTCCTGAGAAGAAGATCGCGGCCTCCAGGGATGCGGGAACCCTTGATATTAGTCGCTCCGGGTGGCCGTAGTCGGTTATCGTGTATGTATACACTGTGTGTCCAATGCAGATCGCGTGGGCCAACTCGCACACCCTTGAAGTCAGCGGGGTTTTTCAGTGACTCGGGGAAAAAAATGCCGAGCATACTTACCATACGAATGTAACCTGGTAAGAGATTGAGTCAGTTATTTGATCTTCATTATACGAGCTTGCTCCTCACAAAAGCTTTCAGTTTCCACTGATCGTCGGGAAAACGAGTGTAGTATATGTAGGTCTGTGTAGTCGTCACTCCAAAGATCACATAAGAGACGAGGACCCCAATTTGTAGGGCGCCTGAGGAGTATGAGTTAATTCACAAGGGAACAGTCGAGACCGGCGCTGACCGATAGTGGGGTTGGGGTCGAAGGGAAGTAAAGCAGAATCCATGGGCTCGAAATCGGGCGGCGAACCAGTGCCTGGCGTGAGGCTGTCGATAAATACCACAAAGCCGAAGCCATAGTATTGTCAGCTTCGGTCGGAAATACAAGTCATCATCGCGAGCGTAACCGCTTTTGCTAATGTTTAGGGGTTGCTCGGCAGACAGGTTTAGCTGAAAGCTCTCGGCGGATTGTCTAGATTCCGGTGCGAGACGGTACCTCCGACACTCGACCGGATTTTTGATCTATCGCTAGCTGAACATCGCTGTTAGATACCTGGGACAATATGTGGCAGATGGAGGGCGACAAAACCATTGAGAGTGACACATTGCAGAATTTGATGTCGCAGACGCCGACAGGACATTGCATCGGCGGATTGAAATCATGATTGCGGTTTTTCTTCTGTTGCCGGAAATCCAAGATTGAAGTAAAAGAAACGAGAAGCCCGCCATAATTCCGGGACCCACTACGCGGCCTTGTTTTGTCTAGATGTGTGGCTGATGCAGGTTACCGAGGTCTGATACAGGATGCCAACTCGGCAGGTTACAAGATCAAAAGCTAAGAAAAAGGGTGGCAAGTACAAGCAAAAGTACAGGAAGTGAGAGGATCACCAAATGACATCCAAAATACAAATTGAGAGATAAAATGGACGCCAAGTACCAAAGCCTCCGGTCTTCTAATGGGACCGCCAAATAATATGGAATGCCAGCAGCAACAAAAACGCGTCCAATGGGATTTTTTGAATCAGGTAGGAATTTTATTTGGTCTTTCCTTATTGCTGTGCGTTTGAGTTCAGAAGAGCCAATTGAACTCTGGTCCGATCGGTGCATCGGCATGTTAGAAAATCGGTCAAAACCTGAGAGAGATCCAAAACTGCGGAGGCTAATAAAAGCAGGGGCTTCTCCGCATGGAAGCTAGTCAAAATCTCGCTGAAATTATTGAGTTAGCGTGCCAGCTGCTAAATACTCAAAATTAGTCCCTACGTGCTTCTGAGGTTGCCACGTACGCTCCGAGTCTTGCTCAAAGTCGTACGACTCGCACTAGGATGACCGTGACTTGGCGATCGTACTGGACGGATATTGTCCAGTGCCTGCCACGGAAGAAACAAGGGAAGAGCCTGAAGTGGGTTGAGGCGGCGAAAACAATAATTACAACAAGAATTCAACAACAGGGAATATGAGATTGAATGTTGGGCGGGCCCCTCGGATGGGGAAATTTTGCCGACCATTGTGGTGAAGACAGTCACAGAACCTCAAAAAGGAAATCCAAGAAATCGCTTAGCTGCGAACAATTAGCGGCACGTGAGCGCAGAACGCCCGTGTTCGGCAACATCCCATCCTATAAAGAATCGATTTGGTGGCTTGGGCCTTCTCACTAAGCCACCTGCTTTCGACTCCCATCCGTTGTATCCTTTATCCCATACTCCTTTGTCTGCATGGGAGTCAATTCCCAACCAGAATCCTCTACGAGCAAACGGCCGGCAGCCTCCTCGACCCAGGCTGTTCTTGACTTTCTACGCATCGGTGCGGCCCTCGAGGATGCCAGGCCAAAACCCGTAGAGAAAGCAGACGATCAGCCCTCGGTCGAATCCCTTGCGAAGCTGGGAATCAAGGTCCGGGATTTTGCATACGAGAGCACCCTTCCGCCCATCAAGCCATTCCGGTTTCAACCTCGACCCGTTGCTGCTCAAAATCAAGTGGCAGGCCCGAGCTCTTCCCGCCCGAGCTCGCGTGCACTGAAGCGCACGCGGCAGGATGGCACGGAGGTGGAAGATCTCGGATATGGATTTGTGATGGGTGTAGCGCGGGTAGCGCCCGAGAACGGTGGCCCCAGGCCACGGAAGCTGCAGCGCATGGGTACGGAGGGATCGCTGCTGCCCGAGGGGTTACATGCGTCGCTCCCATCGCGGAGGGAGAACGCAACGCTCAACTTTGACGACGAGACGGCGCTCCGGGCCGCAGCGTATGATATGTTTGGAGGTTCTCAGCCTCCAGATTCGCATTCGCAGGGATACTCCCAGCAATCACAGGGATACTCGCAGGGCTATTCGCAAGGCAACTCGCAGGAGACGGATGGCATCCCGACGCCGGTTGTCACCCCAAACGGCTCCTTGGTGTGGACGGATTCACCGCAACGGAACAACGACTCCCCGCTTGTACCGACCGAGCCCGCTTCTGAGTGCTGCTCAACCACTTCTATGCGCCTATCGCCGCTCGCGTCACCCACCCCCAAACCCAAACCTCTGCGCCGCGCCTCCCCTCTACTGCCGCAGCCTCTCGGCACTGGCACACCGACGCCGCCTGCATCCCCGCAGACCGCGACCGCACCCTTAACCATAAACACGGCAACGCCACCGCCTCCGGCTTTTACGCACATGAACTCGGGCATGCAGCCGCTGCTGCGCACGTTCTCGTCGCTGTCGACCTTCTCGTCCCCGCTCTCGGAGCCCCCGCCGAGCGCACCGCAGCCGCCCAAGGCCCGCACGCCGAGCCCCCCGCCGCGTTACCAGTTGCGCAAGCGGACGGGGGCGCCCGCGTCGCCGGCGCGGTCCACCAAGCGGCGGCGGCCCGCGCCGCGGAGAGAGGAGAGCCTCACGCTTACGATTCAGTCCTAACTTTGGTTGATTCGTGCGCGCACTTTAAGTGCCAGGATTTGGGTGAAGTAAGATTTGGGAAGTCAGGTGTTTGCATGGCGTCTGCATATGTTTCTGTAGTGTCCGCACTGTATCGGTATGCATTTGGTAGGTGTACTTTAACGCGTAGATGTAAGTCAGCAATGGATTAATTATTATGTTATTCGCTTGGTTAAGTACTGGACGCACCAGAGCTTAAAGCTCTATCCGACATATTTCATGAATGACTAGAATCTGTTGATCTCTTTGACCTTTCCTTCATACGATCTCTTTACGTCTCGTATCTCTTCTTGCCCTTTGCTTTCACTGTCCTCCTGACTTCGTACCAACCGTCCCCTACTGCGTGTTACAGGCCTTTCGGTGTCATTGCCTTCTGAAGGTTTGTAGAGTTTCCGGAGGGACTGTTATTTTTTGTTCTTGCAGCATGATGACAAGATCCAAAGTCCGTATAGAAGGGTAGGCGATAGCGTGACGAGCGATCTTGAGGTCTTTCAATTGTTGGGCCGCATGGCGAACGGCAGCAGGCTTTGATGCTAGAAACTTCACGGCAGCCTGGCGGAGAGGAGTTTGCATGGGGGCGGAGAACGCGGATTGTAGGTGTTTTGCTGTCCAACATCCATAATGAGCAACCATAGTTAAAGTTCGGCACCACGGTCGCTGGCAAATCTGGACAGCAACTTCTCTACAAACCTCATTACTTCCCTTTCCGAATCCTTCACTGCGTATTACGCAAAAACTAAGTTGCCCTCGGGTGTCTTTGCCTGCTTCAGGGCGTGCAAGGTGTTGGCGGGGACGACGATGTCCTCTTCGTGTAGTATGTTTACCAGGTCACTAGTTGTGATTGGGGTGTGTGCAATGGCGTGACGCGCTGGTGCATGGCGTGTCTTGGCCTCCTTCAGTTCTTGAGCCACTCGGCGAACGTCAGCCGGCTTGGCTTCCAAAAACTTGATGACGGTTTGGCGGAGAGCGGTGGTATTGTTGGCGGAAGCCCCTCCTTGCAGTCCTTTTGCTGTCCGACCATGGTCATTCGGCACCACAGCCGCCGGCTTACCGTCGCGGATAGAGACCTTTCCGAGGGAGGCTTTCTCCGCTGCCATAGCTTCGTCATAAAGGGCCCAGTATAACGCTGTGGATATAGGATCAATTGTACCTCCGAGAAAATGAGTCAAGACACCTACCATATTCCGCTCGTTCCAGGAGAGCGTATTCGGTCAGAATCCTTAGTCTCGTATTCAAGCTCTCTACATTTGCTTTAAGCTTCTGTAGCTCGGCCTTGGTCGTTTTGTCTTGTTCTTGCATTTGTCTTTCTTGTTCTTGCATTTGGGATTGGAGGGAAAGGAGTAATCTCAGCGTGGAAATCTAGGGCGTCGCGTCACCATACGGAGCTTGGAGCAAAATGAGAATGCTTGCCTCTGCGCCTGCGCCTCGATCGCAATAGGTCGCCTTAATCTCTGCGGGCATTCCGGGCGAACTAGGGATGAGCTCAATATTCGTTACATCGTAGAGGGCGCCAGGTTGCGATAACGCTGGGGTAATCGTGGTAGTGGTATCCGCCATAGCGGCCTGAACAGAGTCTTTGTCGTCCCTGTACTTGATTGAAGCAACGACTGCTGTTTTAGGGGCTTGCCGGATAACGGTACGCTCCGTGATTTCTTTCTGCAGGGTCAAAATACTGCCTTTAAGGCTAGTAGTCGGCATTGTGATGTTAGTGGAATTGAAAAGGGGAGGCAGGCTGAGGCTGAGGCAGTGATCGCCTTTAGTCAAACGAAATCTGATCGAATTTAATATTCCGCGTTCAGAGTTCGTCGATATCATCCCACTGGGCACGCAATTTGCATGGTTTCCCGCTGGGTTAACGTGTTACTTTGCTTTCTTTCGTTACCGGTCAGGGCAGATGACCGCGTTGTGCTCCTGCCATAATGCCGGGCGCGGCAACTGGCTTATCAGTACTATGTACTCCCCGGTCGCTCGGCGCCTTCGCCATCTAACACTGGAGGTGGACATTGAGTCGTTTTGCCCACTTCCAAGGCCCTTACAACTTCTGAGCCCGTCGATTTCTTGGACATGTTGCAGACCCCACTCTTGAGGATGTAGCACTGATGAGCTCGGTGGCCAAACCCTTTCACTTCCGCTGAAATGGTCCCAGCTGACAAGACTCCGCCTCGAATGCTTTCGCTTTTGGCACGAGGGCGGTCTCGACCTCAGCGGAGCATTTGATGTCCTTGGTCCGAATCTTGTGCAATCCCGATATAGAAGGTGCTTGGGTGCTTCTCCTCTGTTCCGCCCTCATCTCGCAGTCGCCACTCAACGCTTAGAGACGAGCCAGGCCCAAACACATCCTCACATGGAATATACAACCCAGGTTCCTCACGAAGTGCTCTCAGAAATCTTCCTATTCGTGGTCGAATCCCGAAGCTTCGACTCAGAGTGCAAGTTCGAACTTGATCCCCCATGGTTGTTAGGCCATATCTGCCATAGATGCAGGTTCGTCGCACTGACCACCCCGAGGCTCTGGTGCTCTTTGGTCCTATCCAGGGTGGACTCCCTGCCCATCTCCTGTATCCTATCAATCATATCTGCATCTATTGAGCGGCCGAGCCAACTTTCCTTGGAATTGACGCTCAATGCGGAATGGTCCCACGGAAATAAACGTCGCTTACTACTGGATTTACTTCTCAGTCACTCGAAACGCTGGAAGGATGCTTCCATTCGCAATACACCCTCCTAACATTGCAGACTGGCGACTTTGGTTGCTTGAAAAAAATCCGATTTGAGGGAGTTTGAGGGATGCTCTCTCTCAGCCCATCATTTCTTTGGACCTTTGAGCATTACCCTTCCCATTGGCAGTGTCACGGCCCTGACGCACCACCTAGTATGTATCTGACCTGCATCTGCCCGTCTCTGACTCGAAACTGCATACTCCGACTCGTCGACAATTGTAAAGGATGTTTCCTCCTTCCTGCGCAAGTCTCCGAGTTCTATTACTCTACTTGGATGGAGCACTGGCAATACCAAATAGACATCGAACTCATCGACCTGCTCAGAATCCTTCCCAATCTTACCGAGTTAGATATCTATTGCAATATCACTCCTCTAACCCTATCCAACATATTTCTCGTTGGCCTGGACCCCGAGAGGACTGTGCCATGCGTCGTCCCCAAGCTGAGGCGCCTGGGAGACATGCATGATTCGGCTGACCTTCTCCTCGACTTGCTCGAGGCTCACTCCTTCAACGAGACGACGTTGTCCAGTTGTATCTGTTCAACCACTTCGATCCCCAGCTGGTGCGGCTCCACGCACTATCTCATAGCGGCACAAACATCGGTATATTCATAAACACATTCCGCGGATGGATTACGACCCAGGCGCCGGAGACGGACCCAGAAGACGGTGCATTATGATCACACGGAAAAGATAAGATTGCCGCTACTATCATAGAGGGCTTCCCATCTCCATTCGTGGCGTCTCGAGCACTATACCCACTATGCACGTTTCGAGCTTCGGGGAAATTCTTTGCTGACGCCTGCCGAGCGTCTTTTCGCTGTCTGTAGAACAAGTCTTCAAGTTCCCGCAAGGGGAATGAATCATGCGCAATGATCAATACATCCTAGCCCGAGTAGCCCGAGCCTCTCGCTGGCGTTGTATATGGGTCAGTAGTGTTGGTTTCATACGGCAAATAGCGCTGGCGCGGGACTTCCCATACCGCTGGTATTTTTTGCAGGAGGACTTAGCTTGGTTGAGGACCATGCACATCTGAGGGTCGGGTGAAACCGGGATAGCTGCTTGACTACATTCTGCTGCAGGTGGACAATGGTTCTTCTGTCCGCAGCGTCGGCTTTCGACAGCGCGCTTCAACGGGTGGGCTGGGTAATCTTTCAGACGGCAATAAAAGAGGAGATGTGTGGCCTCCTCGCAGTTTCAGACGGGCACTTGTTTCGCCTGCTGCTGTTCCTGTGGAGTCGCGACGTTGTTCCTCAGCCTGGTTAGGAAGCAACTAACCAAATACGGATTTCGGGAGCCGCTGTTGGAAGAGGCTAGATTAATCTTCGCGCGCGAACTGTTGAACAACTTGAGAAGAGTTCAGAACAATGCTGAAAGGACGGTAATCAATTGGATGATTTGCGGTGGCAGCGAGTTTATGTTAAGACGCAAGTGCAGTGACGCAACCAAAGCCTAAAAATGGATGCGACTCACCCGGAGGTTGCTGTCAGCTCCCTGAGTGAACGCAGTTGAGACAGAAATCATTATTTTTGGGAAATATCCGTGATAAAATCTCTAGAAGGCTGGGATTCCCTTGGTTATTGCATACATGCGGACCAGTCAGATGGACGACCAAAGCAGGTTAGAGCGGTGGGAATGATGCCGTAAAAGGAAACCGGCGATACGGACCGATCAAGCCCCTGACTCCAGACTTTTACTTGCTCTTCCTTTTCACCACGCCAGTTCGCCAGGCTCCTTGGGTGTCCTCTCTTGCAGTCGCTCATATGCAGGTAACCATCACCCGTCTTCCTACCGCCGTCAGCATCGTCTCTATTCCTCGCTCTCGTCTCGATGCTCTTTCGCACCCCGTCCTCCATGCTCTGCTCCAGCCAAATCCGCCTTTCCTCAGCATAACTTGTAACGCACTCGAGCTGTCTCTCTTCGCAGAGCCCGATTGTCTTTACCCGTTTGATGCGATTGCCCGCGCAGATGAGGCTGCACGGTCCAACAGCGCTGAGGCTCCGGAACCCGTCGAGATCTCGCACGACCGTTGGAGTGTGCTCCAGATCGATTCTCACAGCGACCAGCTCGGTTTGTCGTGGCTTCTTTCATTTTACTCTGACCGCTTAACTCCCGCTTCGGTAGACAACGCCGGCGCTCGCGTAAACGAGCTCTCTGCCCCACTCGCTGCTGCAGGCATCTCTATTCTATACCAGTCGTCCTACATGAGCGATTTCATTTTTGTGAGTCGATACCGAACAGCTGCGTAGAATGCGACCTGATCATTGCTTACTTAGGTGAAAGAGCGCCGCCTGGCAGAGGCAATGGCGCTTTTCGCCGCCGCGGGTTTCACGCTGTATGCCGCGGATCCGAATCTTCTTACTGCGCTTCTGGAATCCCCGCCCGCGCCCTCTCTCACCCGCGAGCGCAGTGGCTCCGCACCACTCCCTTCCTCGGCCGTCTCCCGCTCTACTTCAAAATCCTCCCGAAAAGGTAACTCGTGTGCGAGCTCCACCAAGGCCCACGAAAAATCCTTCTCGACCCCGGCCCCGGCTGCGACGACTCCTTCCAAACCAAAATCAAAATCGCCGTCAAATGTCCCGCTGCGGGACGTGAGCACGCTCGCGCCGGACCTCGCATGTGTCGGGCTCGCGGACGACGCGGCGGACCACTGGGCTCTCAAGATCGTGAAGCTCGTCGCTTTCCCCGATCTTATACCGTTACCCGCCACGAGGGTGCCTTCGCTCTCAGCCACGTACCGACGGACGACCTCGCCCGTGGAGGAACATAACGAGGACGACGGTTACTTTTCTTCTCCCAGTATGGAAGAGCCAGATCCGGATACTGGGCCTGCGGGTGATGAGAAGGATGAGAACGCGGAGGACGAGCATGCAAAGGACGAGCACGCAAAGGACGAGCACGCAAAGGACGAGCACGCGAAGGGCGTATTGCCGTCGCCCGCGCGTCCAGTGCCTTCGCGACTCGATGTGTTGCCCGCTTGGCTTGCAACAAGCGACTCTCCCGAGTGGCAAAAAGGCAGCGATAAGCCGCAGACAATAAATGGTGACGAGACTCAGTCTCCGCGCCGTTTAACACAGGCACAAGCTCCCGCAGAGCACACGATCCCGTTCTTCAGCTTTACGCGCACGCCTGAGGGTTCGTCGCTTACGACGGGTGCCCGCGTACTTGCTGCCCTCTTCCCACGTTCGGAGCGACATATGGTCATTTGCAGCACTGAGCTGGATGCTGCGGACCGGGAGGCAGAGGCTGCCGCGATGCACCCGCATTCACCTTCAGCCTCTTCGTCCTTCTCCTCCATGTCCGAGGACGCCGATGGTTCCTCCGAGTATGATTCGGAGGAGGACGAGGATATGGCAGCCGCGGACCCGGACGCCCATCCGCTGCTGACCGCGCTGCAGGTCGATCTGCGAGGCGCCGGTCTCGATACCTACGGGCTTGTGCACCGGTTCTCGCGTGCACTTGCGAAAGGCGGCGTGAACCATATGTACGCGTCGACGCTGCGGAGTGCGAACCTGCTTGTGCCAACAGGTCCCCGAGGGCGGGGCGCTCGCCGCGCAAACGAGCTGTTGCGTGATTGTTAAACGCACCCAACAGCAGTCAACAAAATAAATACAACTCACGACTTGCAATGAGCCTCATGCGCAGCACTTGCCTTCCCATATTGCATCCCATCTAACTACCCATATATCCACAAACACACTGGCGCATTCATTCAAGTTCCCGGTTCTCCACTTACATGTACTGATCCACGAATACCTGCCCACTCGCTCACACTCATGGTACATACACATGCATCTCATCACGGACCACCTACTGTTGTATCTCGTACCTACCTACCTCGCCATTGCCCTCCCTCCCTCGCGTATTTATTCACGACCCTCACTTGCGGCGCGTTTGCCGTGTCTGTATTCACTTCCACCGCTCACCCACATCCACCCTTTCGATTCGCGTAGTAGTAGACATCTATTCCCGTGTACCTGTCTTGTATCAGCATGTCTTGGTTGGAAGGACTGGAAGAAATCGTGCGAAAGAGTTGGAACAGTCCAAAACGAAATAGGGGCAACCCATATTTAGGGTTCACCTTCAACGCGTCGCAATCTCGCCACAGAACGCGACGATCACTCTATCCTTGCGCTTTATGTTTTCTTTTTAGACCGTCAACCAGTTTACAGCGTATGGGTCGCTCGGTGGCGAAGGTGCTGATCACCCAACAAACCGTGGTCGAACTGGCAAAGGACGCGCTGGTTCCTATTCGATGCGATGCGCCTCCTATGCCGTCGAAATCTGGCGAGACCGCGTCTTCGAGTTCCGCGACGAAGACGTGTGGGCTCGAGCTTAGCTCGTGGAGATTACTCTTCAGGGTGAGCGGCGGCCTTTCTTCTTTCAAGTTCGAGCCGAAAATTTGTTTCGTACCTACCGTCTCCTCAAGTCTTTCTCTTTTTCCATCTCTCTAAATTTGCTCTTTTCCCTTTGTCTCAATTCCCAACTGACATGTAGTTTTTATGTGCAGCACCAATACAAAAAACATGGGATTAAACGAAAGGTCTGGTGGATTTCGTAAGACGTGCCGAAAACACTGAATTGTTCCATGCCTAGGGTGGTGCTTTTGCGTACACCTGTGGGTTGAGCAGATGCAGCGCACACTTGCACCAAGACCAGGAAGCATTCAAGAAGCACGTCAAGACACACATGAAGGTGAGCGAAAGGGACTGGGATTATCATTCAGGACAGCGCGATAACCGTATAAAAAGACTGTTGCTCTTCCATGCCCGTTCGCAAACTGCAAGCCTCATATTCCCGAATTCGGCCGCCCCACTACTTTCAACATGTTTCTCAAAGAGAAAGATCTCATCGACCACCTCGAGACCCACCACGCTGACCTCATTGGTTCGGAGCTTGATCCACGCTCTGAGCTGTTGCTGCCGAGCTGGGAGCCCCGTCCGCCCTGCCGGCCCCTGGTACCGCCGCCAGACCTCCCCCGGGCCAAATTCCACAGGCTGCATTACGTCTCGAGGCGCCCCGGAAAATGAAGACCGGCTGGTTTTCACGTGCTACCGCCGCAAATGCGGGAGACAGGCCTGCACCAGCACCATTGGCGCGGACGCTCACGCCGTCGCTGACGCTCATCCCCCTCACGCCTAAACCCTCCCCCAGTCTGCGCCCGCTCCTCCGCACCTCAAGTGCCATCTCCATTTCATCGTCGCCGGTGCGCGAAGAAGAAAAGGAAATGCAGTTCGACCTTGCCGACCTTTCCGTCGCAGGCTACGACCAACACACCGGCGGCATGGCGCGCTACGAAAGGACCCCTCCCCGGTGCATACTGGATTTCCGCACGCATGAGGTGGCCAGGGTCCCTCTTGATGTTGTCGCCCCGCCGCACCTTGCCGTGCGGCGCATCGGTGAGGAATTCGACCGGGTCGACCAGCCGCGCTCGCTGCCGATGTTGCAGGCCCCGCTGCACGACCCACCGCCGCCGCCGACGACCATCTTCTATGAGGTGCTCCGGCAGCGCGTGTATGCGCAGTATGCGTCCGGGGAGGGCGCTGCTTCTGATTCTGCTGCGCCTCCTCTGGACTGATTCCTCGGTCCATCGACTGTATCCAACACGACGATTACGTGGAGCTTTTTGCCCTGCAGGCATTCCTATTCTTGTACTCATTCATGTCTTGTCCGCGCCCACGCATCTTGGCATATCATTATTGGCTACTTTTCCTTTTCTACCAGATCCAGACCAGCAGGATTTTCAAGACTAATCGTTCGTGGGTGTCTTGGCAGAAGTTTGGAACAGCGATCGTTCACCGGTGCTTGCACTGTAAATGGCAAAAAACCGAGCCCAATTATAATGGGCTGGGCGGAAATGCATCGGAGGAAGCTGAGCAAACAAGAGCTGCACGTTTTTCACCCCCCTCACACCAGGGCATGAAGTTTGGATACCAGAGAAACTGAGGGATTGCCAGGATGTGACCAAGTTTCTTGCAAGCCAATTTTTTGGGAAGCAGAACTGGTGATACAGAATAAACCAGATAAGAGGAAAGCCAAGCTCAAGCTAGCCAAATTGATTTGTAGACTCAGAGCAGCCTGAAAACTAGGCTCAAATCCAGCTGCTATATAGGACAAGACACCGACACTTCATAGACAGACAGTCACTGGTCTACCTGAAAACAAATAATCTGAGGAACACCAACCATATCTTGGTGAAACATGATTTGGCTTACTGGTGCTCAAGGGTTGGTATCCAATGGTCACCATTTTCATGGCAACGTTGTCCAGCTCAGGAGTCAGTACTTGCTGACAAGTCTTGCCATTCATGAAAAGAGCATTCGAATCTGACGCGCATCACCGTAGCCTGGTTGCCTGGCCTTAGTCCACGTATTGATTCGACCGGGCTAGATGCTTACCTGGGCCCCTGGCTGCCGTTGGAACACGCGTCGCGACGCGCGTTGCCTCAACCGACTTGATCATTGCTCTGAATCTTTGAAAAACATTGAGTTTACCTATACATCTGGGGAGGATTCTTCCTTGAGCAGATATCAACCAGCCAGGTTAATTATACAAAGGTGTCTTTGGAGAAGCAATTGCGATTGGCCAAGAAGAAAGATCGTATCTAATCTGATAACTTGATTGGCGCCTAGTTTCATCGCAATCGCGCTGTCACTTCGCTTTCCATCTTTCTCTTTCACCTCTTTGGCCGTGCCAGCAAATTCCCCCTTCAACCGTTTCTCCTGCAAATAAAACATGTCCTCCTCCTACTCCGAGGCAGATGAATATGTCGACGGCTCGCCCATCTGGGACAGCCTCGACATCGACTTGTTCGTTAAAGTCTTTTCGCATACAGCGTTTAGTATGCCCTTACCGCTGCAAAATGGTTTGCTGTAACTTACCGCGCGTGCAGGTCCCTTCTTCGTCATGCTCATCCCCACCTTCTACATATTCCAAGGCGCGAAAATCACAGACAACATCGTCATCTTCTCTGCGTTGTACTGGGTGTTCGTCGCTTCATTCTGTAAGCACGCCTCGCCTTATTTCTACGCCCGCGTCTATTCAACGAGAATACTCAACTCAACTCAGGGGCCATCAAGTGGATTTCGCGCCTGTACAGCAACCAGGGAAACCTGTTCTATGCACCGCGGCCGTTAGAATGGAGCGAACAGGTTGTGGTGATTACAGGGGGCGCGTCTGGTGTTGGGGAACTGCTGGCGAATACGCTCGCGGTGAAGAGCGTGTCGGTCGTGGTGCTCGACGTTAAGCCGATCCAGACGCAGAACTGTGAGGCGCTATTTTGGCTGGAAAGGTATTTTGCTGATGTTAGGAGACAGACAATATCGCGTACTACAAGTGCGACGTGTCCAAGTGGGAGGAGGTCGAGGCGGTCTCGAAGAAGGTCATCGAAGAGGTAAAAGAGGTCTGGGTGACGACGTGAATGGCGCTAATGCGCGCCGTAGATTGGACAGCCCACCATAATCATTAACAACGCTGGCGTTGTTCAAGGGAAGCTGATCCTCGACCTTTCTCCCGAGGACATCCAACAGTGCGTGTTTGCATGTCTCCCCACCAGTAGTGTGAACATTTTTGTACAGGACCTTTGGTGTAAACACGCTGGCGCATTTCTGGATCCTGAAAGCGTTCCTCCCGGGCATGATTGCGAAGAAGAGGGGACACATTGCGAGTCTGATTTCCGGTCGCTCCGAAATGCAGCATCTAATCCGTCGATGTGTAGGTGACGATGTCTTCCGTCATGGGCGTCCACGGTGTAGCGCAGATGAGTAGGTTTAATACGCAACATCCATCTCCCCCCTGCTGCCACTCACGCGTTCGCAGCTGACTACGCTGCATCCAAAGCAGCACTCATAAATCTTAACCGGTCACTCAGATCGGAGCTCGACAAGCGGTCAGTGTAGCGCCCTTATCCTCTGTCCTATGTGATGCTCAACCTTTCTTCGTATGCCGTAGGTACAAGTGCCCCGCGATCCGCACTACGCTCGTCTGCCCGGGGCAAATTCATACTGCGCTCTTCGAGACTGTCACCTCGTCGCCACAGTTCTTCTTCCCGACGCTGCACCCCATCGACGTGGTCAAGCGCGTGATCCAGGCGCTCGACGACACGCACTCGCAGATCATCTACCTCCCATTCTACGTGCACTTTATGCCCTACCTGCAGCTGCTGCCGGACTGGTTCGCCGATTTCGCGTCCTGGGTGCGTATCGGCTTTCTCTCTCCATGATAATATGATCCGCGCGCTGACGCAAGAATTCGGTGCTTGTGTCTAGGTGTCAAATGCGGACTTTGCGATGAAGGGCTTTGTCAAGATGTCTGGGCGGCGGCCGGAGGAGGGGCCTGCGCCGGTGCTGGAGACAAAGGAGGGGTTCAAGACGCGCTGAGTCTATCGTCGCGAATAGATTCATTTCATTGTGCTGGTGAGGGGCGGGAATAAAAGTGATTACATGTTTTGTTTTTTCGCGGGATGCTCGAGGCGTGCTATCGCCGCGCGTTTTGGCTTGAAGGTGCTTGGCGGGCCGAGGAGAGCTAATGCGCAATTGCTCCGAGCTGCAGCCGACAAGCGCAGGGCCCAAGACGTACCGCCGTGCCAGCAAACGCGCTCGGGGGGTCGGTGTGCCTTGGATTTATGTGTCCGATGTGCAGGATCAGGGTATAGTTTTTAGGCTATGCAACAAGGTAACTATTGGCTGCCCGAGGAGGAGTTGTTGGATGCCGCGTCGTCGGTGGAAGCTCGGAGGTGGTGACAAAGAGCGCTTTGAGCCTTTGAAGCTTTGAAACGGGTTGGTTTCCTTTGTTTGATTAAGCGCCGGAATTATATAAGACTCAGTGCGGGTGCTTCTTCACCAGCTTTTCTGCTGTACCACTACAACCTCTCAAGTTCATATACCGCTGCCTGCGCTGTGCTTGCAATACCCCTCTGCTGCTAGCTCGATGTTCTTTATTGTGCGCTGGGTACTGGCCATCGGCAATGTGCTCGTCGCCACACGCGATGCAGGCACAGACGCGCCCCAAACGCCACTCTCGACGCGTCAAAGGACGCGGAGAAGGACCTCGTCCCTCAAGGGGACCCCTACGTGCAGTCGCCACACGCTGCATGTCACCATAACCTCTGCACCGCACGTCCAGGACGTCCTCGCCGCCGCCACCTGCATCCGCCCCGCCTCTCCCGCACCCGTCTTTGTCCTCAAACACACTACTATCGACCACGACGCGTACCTGAGCAAGTCTGACCCTGAGCTGGTGAGTGCCACTCATCGTCTGTTTTGTTGATGCGACCGTGGGATCCTCACGCGTACGCGTTCCTCTAGCCGACCGCGCACTTGAACGCGCCGCAGGATGTTCCACAACGCAAAGAACGCGTGCACTCGTCGGCCGAGGCTGGGCCCTCGAGCGTTCGCTCGTGTGAGGCGCTTGACAACAGGCAGGAGGAGCAGGTGTGGTGTGATGTCTATGACGCAAATGTGAAAATACTTCAAAAACCTACCAACGGCCCAGAATGCACCGCAATAATTATGGTCAGTGCCCACTATTAGACTTTATTGTACGCTAAACGGCCCTACAGGATTTCGAGACTACGCAAGTGAGCGGTATAGTGGCTCAAATATATATCGTGTGCTCACGACCCATTCAGCTACTGGATGCGCTGTATTCAGAACCGGGGGCCGTGCTTTGGGAACCTGACGTGCCCGGTGCACCTTACATTGCCCTTACGCCCGCGGACGAGAGCTGGGACGAGTTTACGGACCGCTGCTCAAACCAGCCGATCCCGCAATGGATAGGGCCGTATCTCCACGTACCTCTCGCCATGCCCGCGTTTTCGCCGTACGGCCCGACCCAGTCTCCCCTCGCGGACACCGAAATGCCCATCCCCGTCTTCAGCCCCTCACGCTTCGCGGACTCGGTTCGTCGTCTGCATTTTGATTACCAATTCCTCACGTATAATCTTTCAGGTACGCGTAGCGCTAGAGCAAGTCCCCTATCAGGCGCTCTTCGCGCAGCGGCATGCGTACAAGGCCGTGGTACGTGTTTTGGGATGCGTTTATTATCATTAATTTGGGCCTCATGCTTTTTGTCAGGCATACGTCGCTGCGCTTGTGGGCGAGAGCATACGCGCGTTCTATGAGGACCCCGCTGCTCTCGGGCGCCTCGATGCGCTGGACCAGTGCGCGTGGACTGACCCTGGGGCGCCGGTGCTTGAGATGTGGCGTCGGTGCCTCATGGTAACTATCTTCGAGTCTGAAAACCCGTTCGCGGTGCCGCACATCGTGGTGACCGGGACTTTACCAAACGCACCCTGGGACGTCGAGGCGGCGACGCTGCCGGAGCAGGACACAAAGAATCTGCTCTACGTTCCGGTGTGGTCATTCATCGCGGACCTTCTGGAGGAGCAGGAGGAGGAAGCGGCCGAGGAAGAGGCCGAGACGGAGGCCGAAGAGTGGTGGCGCGACGACTCGGAAGAGGAAGCGATTGTGATGGAGGCGCGCTATTATGTCGCGGTCCCGGTATTATTATCAGAATCGGAGGACGAGTCGGACGAGGCGCGCACGCCCTCGCCGCCATCTTGGCCCATGCACGCGTTTCCCTCCTCTACCGTCCGCAATTCGACCCCTCTGGAAGATGTCTTTGAGGAGGACGAGGACGCGGGTGAGATTCCGTCGGTGACAGAAGCGCGCGTTCGGAAGCCATGGCTGGACGACGATTGCAAGGAAGAGCCAGAACCACGCTCCGTGAACCCATCCGCTACATTTTCGCCGCGCTTCAACTTCAACGCCACACTCTCCCCCATTGGCGAGGTCTCATTCGAGGCTGCGTACCGCCCGCTCGCGGCAGGATACCAATCGCTATGGACGAGCGGCGCGCGAGCCTCTACGGCCCGAGATACTGCCAACGACGCGCGCTCAGAGCTTGGCGCCGACTCGGACGCCTACTCAATGCTATCAGTCTACACCGACGCGCTGGAAGAGCAGCCCAATTCAGAAACCGATGCCGACCAGTCCGAGGACGAGTGCCGCCGGTACCGCCGCGCACAGGCGCTCCCGCGGCCGGCGTGCAACATCTTCGTGAACGCAGACGACTCGGACGCGTCGTCCATTGCGTCGCCGCCCCCCGCTCGGCCGCGCGCCCTGTCTTTTGTGCTTGCGGTTGCGCCTGAGCCCCGCGCGCGCCACCGCGGGGCAAGGCGGATATCCCCGCGGGCAAGGTCGACTGGTTTGATCTCCCGGACGACGATCTTGGGGAACTCGCGAGCTGGGCGGTTCCCAGCACCGGCGCCGGCAACGACACGTAGGGTCTAGAATTTCAGAAGGACTCTGCTGGTCCGTCTGGATTCTGATTCTGGCTCGGCCCCGATTTCCGGCTTCGTGATTTCGGTTTCTGGCACCGCGCGCCTCTGCGCTACCACAAGCGCGCTGCGTTCGCGCATTCATAACCGCCCCTGCGACTCGGATTCGGCATTTGCCTTCTCTCCCGTCGGCCATCTTCTGCCACCATTATGCATCGAATCTGCTGTCTCCCAATTCCAGTCGTTGTATTCGTGTATACTGTTCAACCATCGCACCCCTCGCCCTCGCCCTCGCCCTCGCCCGCACTTCTCCGCTCTCCACTCCATTTCCCGGCATCCGTCCCCTTCATTATGCATATCATATGTATTTCTATTTACTCCATTCAATTCATCCTCATCCTCCTGTTGTAAACTAATGTATGTATTCCCTGGACTTCGTGTAGCAAAATGAATGTACCACATACTCTACCTTGTACTATAGCTAATTTGTACTCGGACGGACGCACACTCTTCCCTTCCCTCGGGACGGATTCAATTTCATGGCATGCAAATTTCAATGGCATTGCGTTTCCCAAGCGTGCACAAGTGAATGCTCTTCACTGAATTGTAAGGCATTAATTTACCATTCACATACGTCGGTTGCTTTGGACCCCCGGCGCTTCAAGTTTCCGGAGTCTTCATTAAATTCGGCGAGTTTGGGGTCGGGCTTGGCTCTTCGTCTCGAGTCCGCGTTCCCCCTTCTTGCTTCGTCGATTCCATTCTCGGACAGGGCCCTCCTCAGGTTACTTTATGCTCTTGCCTCTGCGAGGACTCGCACCCTTGTTCTTTTGCTTCTTGATTTAGAGTCAAACGACTGCTTGAATCGAATTCGAGTTTGTTCCGGCAATCGTTCGGTTCGTTCAGCACTCGTGTTAAGGTTCAAAACAATTGGGACGATGACCCGCACGCTTATTCTTCAGTGCAACGGCATTACAACCTTGGCTAAAGCGATTAACACGGTCGGTGGCAAGCCGTCCACTTTCGCATGTAGTGCGACGCGTGTTGGTTGTGGAGACCCCCGCGTAGAACTCGCAAAGTGACCAGCGGGTAATGCGCTAATGTGTGCGGCTTGGAACGATGACCCACACGCTTATTCTTCAGTGCAACGGCATTTACAACCTTGGCCAAAGCGATTAACACGGTCGGTGGCAAGCCGTCCACTTTCACGTTTTAATACCTTGAGACCAAACCCGAGGCACGCGTTGGTCGTGGAGGCCCCCGGGAAGAGCGTGCAACGGGTAAAATTGACGGAGCAAAATGATATGCATTTCCACACGACAACTGTTATACCTGCGCCTGTTGAGGGTGCATGCAATGCGTTCACAAGGAGGGGAGACAGATTAAGGCAGAGTCGTATAGCGTGGCGTGGCAAAAAGTAATAGTCAAATCTCCAGAGTTGTTTTATTACTTCTGGTACGACCACACGTTCCTCAGCACTGCAAACGCGAACAAATTCATGAGCATCGCGGTCTCTCCTGGCAGAAAGGAAGGAGGGAACGCACATCCAGCCTTCGTCGCCAATCTATTGATGGAGTCGTCGCTCTCGCCCTGGGACCGGACCTGGCCACAGAGGGCAAAGGTGGTGGAGGTGTTCAGCGCGCGGCCGTTGCTGTCGACGTCGGCGACGTTGATCTGGACCGAGGCGTGGTCTTTTGAAGTGATGAGACGGTCTGAGAAATTCCCCAGTCAATTATTATCGTTTTGCGGTCTTGGAAGACAAGACGGACTAGTTGCCGCGCATTTGCGGGGGACGTAGAGATCGACGAGTTCACCCTACGAATATTGGGTCAGTATAGAAGGAATTGGACACGGAGCGTATTACCTGGTCGTTTTCCATTTTTTCGGTTGGTGAAGAGGATTCGAGAAAAGCGGTGCTAAGACTGTACAGGTGCTGGTGGCTGTTTGGCATCAATGCGTTGGCCTCCCATCCTGATTTAAAAGGCCCGATGCGGCCTTTCTCTTGATCTCAACTCCACCTCCTCAATATATTTCTTTCGTTCAAGTCTCTTTTCCGTTCCTTGCTGAGCTTTCGGTTTCTCTTTCTTTATCTCCTCTGCACCACACGATCCTTAAATTGTCTCGACAGGGGGACGAATTCTCGTCCTCACCAGCCTTTCCGCTGTCCACTGTCGGTAGTGAGTCAAAATCGTGTAAGATCAAGCCCAGCGTGCGGTCGGCGGTCTGGGCTCGTTCTGAGCCCAGTCGCTAGGGATTCACGTCCCCCACGCGCCGGGCGTCGCCTCTGCGGTCGATGATGTACACTCTTTGCGGCGACACTCATCTTCTCCGTTTTCATTGGCGCACATTCCCTACCTACCTACAATGCGATGCGTGTTTTTGTTATCTCTTTGCTACAACTGTGATGTGTGTACATAGGAATGCATATGTGTTGTGGCCTATCGCGAAAGTACTGGAAAAAACTTGAATAATGGTTGAGGTGGTAATGTCGCGCTGAAACGCCTTGGCGGCTTCTTCTATTAGGTGGCCCGAAGAACGCGCATTCCTGGGGTATTGGCGCTGCCTGAAATGGTCGTCCTGCGACGTGATAAATTTCGAAGCGTCAACTGGATAGAAGGAAGGTCGGGTCACGAATGTGCGTTCTTGGAAAAACTTTGGGCCGCGGGAAGGTCTTGGAACTGCACAGAAGGGCAGCTGGGGTGGAAAGACGCGCCAGGCAATTGTACGACGCGTGATTGAACGCAGAAAAGAAAGGAATCGAGACAAGTGAGTAGCGGATCGTAGGACGGAAGAACGAAAATGGGAATGGATTTTACCTCTTCTTTGCTCTTGACTTGATGGGCAACAACGAATCCAACGACCATCGCCCCATTCCCTCGGAATTGTCCGCTGAAAACCTCTCTCGCTCCTTTACCTTAGACAAGGAGGCAACGCCTTTCCAGCCAAGGGTATTCCTCGTCTTTCCTTTTCCTCCTTCTTACCGCATTCCTCAGTTTGCCCGTTCCGACACCAACATTGCACAAGCAGGTTCTCCCTCAGAGTTTCTCGACGACGAGCTGCCTCTGAATGCACGCTTTCCTCCTTTCCTCCTTTCCATCGTCTAACATCGTCTACTGCAGAAGAAAAACTCCTTCTCCTCCGCAAACAGCTCCTTCCCCATCCCAGAATCTGCTCTCCCCGCAAGCTTCGACACCTCTGGCGATTGCCGCCTGCCGAGCTCTCGCATTATTCCCTTTGCCGCCCACCAAAATCGATACTTCAGACTCGCAAAAATCTTTAAATTTTGCGGCATCTGATTCGGTCGGTCCTTCTTACCTTCCTTCCACATCCACACTCATTCTCATCCCGCAGTCATCGAGCCCATCGCTGCGCAAAACCTCAATGGTATGCTATTTCCCTCCCTGATCTCACTGATAGATGGCTCAACGTCGCTTTTCCCTCTCTTTTCTTCGTCTACTGTACACTTTTCTTATCTTTTTTCGTTTTCCTTCTCGTACATACTACGTAGTCCTCTATGAACAACGACCCAAAGGTCTCCAAGCGACCCTAGACGCGCTCTGGGCGCCGCCCAGAAACGTCCCGTGCGCATCTCCGTCCCGCCCACGCCCATCGTTGGCACCACCGACCTCCTCATCGACTTCTCCGACTCGATGATACCCACGATGTCCAGCTTCCCCACCATGCCCTCGTCGTCCTCTGCAGATTCGTCGTTCGACATGAAATCTAACAGCGCCGCGACACAGTCGGGCGACGCCTCGACGTCTGACATTGCGCTCGCCACCCCCGAGATGCCCCGTACTGAGACTTTGACCCAGGTAAGGCTTTTTCTCATCTTTTTTTCGCTCCAGAGGATCTGACCATTTTTTCTTTCCTTTGTCTTTTTCCTTGGTTTTTTGTTTTTTCCCAGCTGCTCGCCAGTCATCCTGAACTAGATTTTGGACTGCTTGAATCGTCGCCAAAAAGAGCTATTGTTAATGATGTGAGATTTTTTTTTTCTTCGCCAGAAGGGCGCTCGAACTCGCATTGCCTTATTTAGATTGTACACAAATCCGGTTCCATCACCAGCGCGGGCGACAATGAACCTATCCGCCTCCCTCCAGCAACTTATGCTGATGCGACTAATGTAAGCCTCTTTTTTTCTCCATCAGTGCGCGCTCTTTTCTAATTTTTTTGGTGATTTCAGATTGCGTCCCAATACCCCGAACTCGCACAACAGGTGCTCTCCGAGCCCATCGCCACGCCCGTCCAAGTCCACAAGATGCTCGAGCCCGACGACGAGGTCGACCCAGAGCCCGAGCCCGTCATCGGCATCCCGATGAAGGAGCCCACGCCGCCGAAAGAGCCCGAGCCCGTCATGCCCCCACACACGTGGAACAACCCGAACTGGGCGCTCGTCCCCGCGCAGGCGGAGGACTATCAGCCCCGCCCACTCGGCCCGCGCCCGCGCTTCTTGGGCGGGAACTCGAGCTATAACAACAGCCCCGGCGGCGGCGGTGGGTACGGGCGCCGCCAGACCTCGGGCGGCTACCGTGACGGTGGGTACCAGCAAGACCAAAATGAGTTTGATGCGCAGTGGGGGCACAACGGCGGTGAAGGCGACCGCAACCGCGGCGACGATGATCGCCGCGGCAGCGTCGACGACCGCCGCGGTAGCGTGGACGACCGTCGCAGCGGAGACGGCGGCTCGCGGAATGTATCTGGCCGCTATCACGAGCAGGGCGGCGGGGGCGGAGACAGAAGCTTCAACGAGCAAGAAGACTATTACAACGCGCGCAATGGCCCGCAGCGCCGCGGTGGGCGCAGGAGTCGAGCTTCAACGGCGGGCACGATGCCCCACCGCACATGCGCGGCCGTGGTGGCGACGATTCGTACGGCGGCGAACAGCGTCTGCCGACCCGGCCGAGCGCGACGCACGCGGATTCGTGGAATGCTTCGGCGCGCGTGGACGAGCCTGTGCCTGCGTCTGTGTCTGCGTCTGCTGGCGGAGGCGGAGACGGAGACGATTGGAGCGGTACGAACCGCGACGCGTGGGGAGTGCCTGCTGAGCCGAAACAAGATGCGTGGGCAGCACCGGCGACGCCTGCTTTTCAGGAGAAACACGACGCGCCCGCTGCGAGCAACGATGCGTGGGGAGGAGCGCCTGGCCGAACAAGTCTGTCGAGATGCCTGCGGCACCTCCAGCCGAGCGGTCGACGAATGGATGCCTACGCATGACCCTTGGACAGCGCCGGCAGCCGCGCCGGCCCCGGTGCAGAACACCTCTCGAGCTCTCCCTCCCCCTCCCGCTGCTCCTCAGTCGCAGTCGCAGTCATTCCACCAAGAAGAAAGCAAAGCTGTGCCGCACAGAGAGGAAGCTCCAGCCCCGTGCGTGAACGAGTGGATGGCCACCCATGATCCCTGGGCGAGCGGCGGAGACGAGAACAAGAACCACGGCCAGCAGCAGTCGCAACCCGAGAACAAGCGCGAGGCGCCTTCTAGCATCCGCGGCGCGCCCTCTCCCTTCCGCGACCGAATGAACGACAATCAGACCCCCAGCCGCTCCAACGAAGGCTCCTTCTCCGCAAACGTTCTTGATGTCCGTGCGCCCTCGCAGGCTAACGTCGCGGCCCTCGCGGCTTCGCGCACGAGCGACATGTACGACTGCCCTGCTCCCGAGAGCGGGCGCGCGAACGACGCTCCCCCCCAGCTTCCCGTCGAATTTAATTATTTTCTCCACGCCGAGACGGTCGACTGGATGAACTCCGGCCCGGCGAACCCCTCGCAAAACTCGTTTTCGCCCTCGCAGAACCTCGTCACCCCCGCCCGCGAGCTGACCCCCACCGCCCCGCGCACGCAAGCGCGCGAGGTGACGTCCGTGCCCAAGATCAGCGCGCCTGCGCCGCGCAATACAGATCACTTTGACTACAACCAGCAGCCGCCGGAGCATAATGGTGGTGGTGGTGACAACTGGGGCAGCGCCAGCCACGTCGCTCAAGGCAAGGAAAATAGGAGCACGGATATTTTGTCGTCGGTGTCGGGCGGGCGTGGGGGCAGGGATGGCTGGAGCGCGTCGGGCGCTGGGCACGCTGCTTGGGACAACGGGAACAGAAGCACGCACCAAGAAGGAGACAGCTTTGTTCTGGGGTCGATGAAGTCCGACCGGCACGATTGTCAGCAGCGGGACTACGAGCGCGGAGGGGCTGACAGCCAGTGGGGGCCGGGTGGAGTCGACCGCGACCGCGATGTCGATGCCGGGCGCGGCGGCGAGCGTGGGCGCTCTCCTGGTTACGGCGGGCGTGGCGGAAACGACCGTGACCGTCGCGACCTTGATGATAGGCGCGGCGGCGGCGCGGACAATCGCGACTTTGACGGAGGGCGCGGTGGTGGGAGGTCTCCTGTTTATGGCGGACGTGGCGGAAACGACTACCCTTCGGCTGGCGGGGATAATCGCGACTTCGGTGGTGGGCGCGGTGGAGGCGGGCGCTCTCCTGGCTATGGTGGACGCGGAGGGGACTACGACCGTCGTGGAGGAGATGACCGTCGCGGTGGGGACTATGGACGTCGCGATGATCAGGGTGGCCGTGGTGGAGACTATGGACGTCGCGACGATGGTGGGCGTGGCGGAGAATACGGTCGACGAGACGGAGGAGGAGGACGTCGGGACGATTTCGACAACCGAGGCCCTCCGATGCTGAAGCTGAATAAGTACGGGGGCGCTGGACCGCTGCCGCCTGCCTACTCTGGACCTCCACGAGCCACTAGCTATGGCGCCAGAGACTTCGTGCTCCCTCCCGTTGACCAATACTAGCTGCAACCGCGCTTTCATACGTATTTCTTGCAGTCGAGTCTCAGTACCTAAACGTAGTCTTCACCACAGTTGTAACCGTTTTTTATCGAACCGTTTCCTTTTTGGGCTGCGTGGGAGGTTGTTTGCAGTCAATGACGAAAAGGTCTGGTCCAAACAAGGCAAAAAAGTTGCCTGCACCCCTCAGGCCCGGTTCCGCTTTTCGACTATACCCATTCCCCTGGTTCTATAGGAAGTTATCAGGATGTCTACGAGCGGTCTCAAAGCTATTGCCCCGGTGCCCACCGCGGCTGACTTTCTGGACATCGTCTTGTCCAAAACTCAGCGAAAAACCCCAACGGCAGGGCAATTCTCTGGCCTGCAGATGCTCATCTAACACAGGCAGCCCACAGGTTATCCACAAGAACTTTAAAATCAGCCGGATACGCAACTTTTATATGCGCAAGGTTAAGTTCACCCAAGACACTTTTGATGAAAAGCTCGGGGCCATTTTGAACGACTTTCCGATGCTGGACGACATTCACCCGTTCTTATCGTCTCTTATGAACGTGCTTTACGACAAAAACCACTACAAGCTTGCCCTGGGTCAGCTGCGGACAGCCCGCCATCTAATCGACCAGGTAGCAAAGGACTATGTCCGGCTGCTCAAGTTCGGTGACAGTTTGTACCGGTGTAAACAGCTCAAGAAAGCTGCCCTCGGTCGGTCAGTAAATTATCCTTGCATGCCTGTTAGAATTCACAATTATTCTCCTCAGTATGGCTACTATCATGCGCCGGCAAAAAGACCCGCTTGCATACTTAGAGCAAGTCCGTCAACACATCTCCCGTCTCCCTGCCATCGACCCCAACACCCGCACGCTATTAATTTGCGGTTACCCCAACGTCGGCAAGTCATCCTTTATCAACAAGGTGACTCGTGCCGACGTCGACGTCCAACCGTATGCATTCACGACAAAGTCCCTCTTTGTTGGCCACCTCGACTACAAATACCTGCGCTGGCAGGTCATCGACACCCCCGGTATCCTCGACCATCCTCTCGAGGAGATGAACACCATTGAGATGCAGAGTATCACTGCGCTCGCGCATCTCAAGAGCTGCGTGCTCTACTTCATGGACCTCAGCGAGCAGTGCGGGTACACCGTCGAGGCGCAGTGCAAGCTCTTCCACTCCATCAAGCCGCTCTTCAACGGCAAGCCTACTGTCCTCGTTATCAACAAGATCGATGTCATGCGCCTCGAGGATCTCCCCACCGAGACTCGCGCCATGGTGCAGGAAATTATCGACACCGAAGACGTCAAGTGCGTTCAGGTATCGTGCTACTCCGACGAGGGTGTCATGGACCTCAAGACACAAGCATGCGACGCGCTCCTCGCGCACCGCGTCGACAGCAAGGTCAAGGGCAGCAAGATCACCTCCGTCATCAACCGTATCCACGTCGCGCAGCCGAAGCCCCGCGACGACCTGGTACGCGCGCCGTGCATCCCTGCCGTGGTCAAGGAGCGCAAGAAGTACGACAAGAACGACCCCGAGCGCCGCATGCTGGCGCGCGACGTCGAGCTCGTCGAGGGCGGTGCTGGATTGTACAACATTAACCTCAAGCGTGCGTCGGAGCCCTGCCTAGTCGTGGAATCTCACTAACAACGCTTTCCTTTCCAGAGAACTACATCCTCGCGAACCCAGAATGGAAGATGGACATCATGCCTGAGATCATGGATGGCAAGAACATCGCTGATTTCATCGACCCGGATATCGCGGAGAAGCTCGAGGCGCTCGAGCGCGAAGAAGAGAAGCTCGAGGCAGAAGGCTTTTACGACAGCGAAGAGGACATGGTACGTTTCTTTCTTTCGCCAGTCCTATGCCTCCGTACTCACTCGCACCCATCCCCAGGAACAATCCGAAGACGAGCGCGAGCGCATCGAAGCACGCATCGCCCTCTCGCACAAGATCCGCTCGCAGAGCCTAAAGAAGAGCAAAAAGAACCAGTCGCGCCTGCCGCGCTCCGCGGGGCTCGCGACGCTCTCGCAGATGACCGCGCAGCTCACCAAGGCGGGGCTCGACCCGAGCCGCATCGTCGACCGTGCGGCCGTCCTGTCGGGCAAGCGCAAACGGGACGACATGGACGTCGACATGGAAGGCGGCGATGCGGACGCGGAGGGGTGGATGGACGTCGATGGAGAGGAGGATTCGCCCGCAAAGCGCCTCAAGACGAATGCGGGCGCGGTCACGAAGCGGGAGCCGCGCGCAAATCGGGCGCTGGCTGGCATGCGCGACCAAGGGGTGCGTGCTTTTTCTCTTGCTGTCTCTCGTCGTTCATCGACTCACACATCCCCGGTTTCCAGCAAGCAGACCGGGCGGTCAAGTTACGGAATCTCGGCCAGCGGCCGCGGAACATGCTCGCGAGGGCTGGCGAGGGAGATCGCACGATCAAAACAAAAATGGTCTGTATTCTTTCCATCTCCGAATGAGCTGTGGCTTACGTTCTGTGTAGCCCAAACATCTTTTCGCTGGCAAGCGGAAAGGAGGCAAGACACAGAGACGGTAATCTGGTCTTTCGTCTTGTTATCATATCCACGCATGTATTACTCGTTGCTTTTCATCTACGCTCTCCATCGAGACTCTCGCAAGCGACGAAAACTTTACGGCGTTGAGCAGCTCGAGTGGTTGTGGAATTTCCCGCCGTTCGGCGATAAGTCGGTTAAATGTTCTAAACTTGCTTCACTTGTGCTTCACACTTTCTTTGGTGACGATAAGACCGGTCCGGGAAGCAAAATGCCCCAGCGTACCCACAGTCTGTGCGATGCGCGCTGTTCCCAGCGCCTTGTTGGCGGTTGCGCAGCTCGCAGCGAGTGATCACGCCTGCAACTTCACGCTCGACAGCCTTGAATTCAATCTGTGCCCTTTGTTTTCAGTCAACTCTGCGCCTATTTCTTTTGGCTTTGGCGAGGCCACCCCGCCAACTTTCACCGCGTATCGGTACCAGTTGGGTGTACCTTTGAAGCGCGACACCTCTTTGCCAGCGGAATTACAGGTAAGGATCTTCAACGTTGATGGAACGACTGAACAATGTCGGGTGGGATAGTGTCCTGAAGGTAGTATCGCAAGAAACTGTCGTTCACTCAACAATAATTCACTCCATAAAGGCACCTGGATATGTCTTACGGTTGAAAATAGGCGCCCCGGCTCTCCATCGGAAGAGCCTCTGCGAATTCTTCAGGTTGTTCCTGTCGCAGGGAATCAAGACCTGGGCCTCAATCCCCAGGCCAAAATGTTGGCCAAAGTACAACCCGACGATTTGCATGGTTAGCTATTGCTTAAACGACAGATGCCCGTTTCTGAAGCATTTTCAGAACCTTTGCAAGTCACCTTGCACGGTGGTCTTTATAAGCAACAACCTCAAAAAGCCAGCTTTGAATTTCACTGTGACCATAGCTTGAAAGAGGTAGGCATCTCAATTTCTTTTAAGCGAATCTAAATTTCCCCAAACCCAGCCGACCGAGCCCAGGTTTTCTTCGCAATGGAATGGTACTCATACTTTCTCGTGGCGGACCAAACACGCCTGTCCACGGGCCCTCCCACCGGGAGCGCCAGGACCAAGACCTGGGGAGCCTGGCCCCGCGTCTCCAGTCGATCCAGACGCAGATGTCGACGACGGAGAGCCTGTCGCTCGTCCCGCGTCAGTATCTACGCTTGGTATTTTCGTTTGGTGTTCAATGTTGGTCACGTCCGCTCTCTGGCCTTGTTGCACTGAAATCGCATTATACAGAGCTCTTCTTGGGCTCCGTTTTCTCTATCCTTTCCTGTCACGCTGGAGTCGACTGTGGCGCTCGCGTTTTTCGACAATGACTCGGAAGCCTATGGCCAGGAGCAAAAGGTTCCGGCCCTCTGCTATAAGCTTGGTACAGTGGGCGGCGGAAGAAGCCCCTGAAGAGTATGCTGAAGAGGATGGCTGCATGCATAGTTTCTCTGACGGGGAAGAAATACCGTTGACTCCAAATTCTAGAACGAGTTTTTCAGCGAGTCAATATGGCAGCGCCGGCCGGATAGCCAATATAGAGCGAAATCGACCATACTATACTTGTGTAGACATTCTCTGTTCGGATTTACTTATGCTACTGTACAAAGATCGACTCAAACACGGCCTTCATTTAATTCAAGCTGTATCTCTTTCCGAAAATCCCTTCTTCCATCGCCTTGATTTCTGAATGCGATCATCAGTTTCTGGATGCGTGACAAGTCAGGAAGAGACGTACGAAGGGCGACGTGCTTCGAATGGAACCGACAATAAGCCAGGTTGCCTATGGACGTGTTATCTGGCATACAAAAATGGATGTGGAATGCTTGCCCATCATATACCACAGTCCCGGGATTCCTGTGCCTATTGTCAAGTTGCGTTATTTTACTCTGTTCTCAACGTACCTAGGTCTCGCCAACATCCTTGTATTTCTCCCTCCGGATTTAGACCCCAAATGGGTTTGCACTTGGCTGTGAGTTCCTCGCCGCATACCTTCAGAATGTTGTCGCGAACATCGCCAACCCTGTGGATGATAATCACCACTGAAATACCAAAGCAGGATACAAAGTGCGTACCCTGTCGCAAACACAATCACATCCGCAGGGAGCTCGCTGCCGTTTTCGAACTTGAGTCCAGTGGGGGTGAACCGCTCAATGAGGCTGTCGTTTTTCAGCTTGATCTTCCCGTCGACGATCAGCTGGCTCGTCCCAACGTCGAGACTGGCCCCCCATTTAACATTTCATTAATCATCCTGTAGTGAGAGTCTCGCGCACTAATATCCGCCTGCGTTTTTCCATACAGCGAGCGAGAAACCGGCGTTTTTGTATCCGAGATTGAGTTTGAAGCCGCGCTTTCGCAAGCCGTCTAGCAGTTCCCTGTAAGCAGATCAGTTTGAACGGCGGACACTGGTATAAATTTTCACTTGTCTGCCTCTGCGATGGCCAGCGTCTGCCGTGGAGCCAGCAACTCCATGAGCCGGTTAGGATACGATGCATTCAGTCTATCCGCCACATCAACGGGCGGTGCGTTTTCTGAATACAGGCCCTCAAACAAAATTCGCCAGCCGTTTTGGGTGGTCATCACATAAGTCGAGCTACGCTGGAACATGGTGACGTCTAAATAAATGAATGCACCGTGAGATCGTGATCATGAAGGGTCAGTAAATATCTACATACCAACTCCGTGCTCGTAGTAATCCGCGCAAATGTCGTGGGCTGTTTTATCATCCGTTGAGCATCGGGAAAAATAAGAGAAAGTTCTAAATACCTGAAGTGCAAGCGCCGATCACCACGACTTTCTTCCCAGCATGGTCTGTAGCCTTCTTGTGTTGCGAACTATGGAGGATTTGGCCTTTGAACTCGTCCTATGTCGCACATCAATGAGCTAACGGACAAGGAGAGAACATTGCTCTACCATTCCAGGATATGTCGGCAACCTTCCGCGATAACTTCCAAAGCCAGTCGCGAAGACCAGGTGTTTCACAGTAAAGATTCGGCTCCCTCCTTGACTATTGCTCACGGTCACTTTCCACATTCCAGACGCGTCGTCGCGAGAAGCTATTGTGACCTCTGACGACGTCCAGACAGGAATCTCGAGTGCTTCTGCGTAATGTTCTAGCCAGCTTGCAAGCTTTCAGAGACTATTAGTCGCGAAGACTTTGTTGGCGGCAAAGGAGGCACACTTTCTTCGCAGGCGTGTATACCGGCCATGTACTAAATCGATGTTACCAGGTTGCCGCTGGAGGATGGAGAAAAATACCTTGGGAAACTGAGATACGGCATGTGGTCGTACCCTTCCAAGAGTAACTCGTTGGTTGGGAAAAAAAATACAAGTTTTGAAATACTCACAGACAGGATCATGCAGGCACAGGGCTTCATATCTGTAGGACCATGATAAATTACAATCCTCTTTCTCCGCCGAACGCATAGTACCTGTTTCTCCAATTGTCACCCACTCTAGCGTTCTTTTCGACAACTAGGGCAGATATGCCCAGACATCTCAGTCGGGTTGCAAGCTCCAAACCACTCTGGCCGCCGCCGACAATAAGAACAGTCGGATCTCCCTCCTCAAAGGCGAGAGAGCGGCGCCGAGCTTCTTCCCATTTGCCATGATTCGGCGCAGGGTCACGTAAAGGCCCGAGCTAGAGCATTTTTTGAATGTGACACTGTCAATTCGTTTATGTCATACAGACCTTCTCAGGAAAGCCTTTCAGATCTTCGAGATTGGTGAACACAACGTGCGCTTTCCAGTCGCCTTCTTTCTGAGGGATGAGCCGAAAGACGCCAGAGCCCAATCCGATACGCGTCTCAAACGTGAACATTGCCTCGATCCAGGCGATATCAGGGTACGGTCGCCTCAAGCGCAGGTATTCATCCTTGAGCGCCAAGTTCGACATGTGTGTTTCCGCGAGGCAATCGACGAGGAATTGTTGAATAGCGGGTCCTTGAAACGTCCGAAAGTCCCAGGTGAGAGCGAGAATGTCCCTCCATAAAGCGCCTTGTGCGAAAAGTGCGACAACAGCGTCGACATTGTCGGTTTCAAGAGCAGAACAGAACGAGTTGAACCACTCTGTGGCAATCGATTTTGGGTTCAAGTCATCGGCAATGGCGACACCTATCTGATCCAGAGTCGGTAAAATGTTGGTAGTGGCGGTCATTCACACGAGAAGAAGAGGGCGTGAACTCCAACGGCTCATCGCACTATTTAAGTCGCAAGAGACGTCACATGGCAATAATTCTGGTCTAAATTCACTCGTGTGAGCTTAGAGAGCTTCTCGCCCTTGACACGCAGAATGCTGGAGAAGCAATTGAGAAGAGCAGTTGAATCGATGGAGGACGTGGCTAGTACTAAGTATTGGGAAAACAGGGCCAAACAACGCGCCCCTTGCTCCCGCCATTGAGGATGGAAGTTGACAGCAGTCCACGCTCTTCTTCCAGCGAGCCTTCTCAGTCGAACGACGCCAGAGCGACGCGTTATTCTCGAATGCCAGACCCTGATCCCGAGAAAATCGCCTCGCTTGCACAAAAGCTATACGAGTCGCTAATAGCTCTCAAGTCGTCGAAGAATAAAACAAACGTATCCATTCCTCTCTCGGACTTCGACAACATCGTTTCGCGAGCACAACAGGTCGCTCTCCTCACGGCGTCGTGCAGATCCAGAGATGACCGTGACGCGTTATCGCTCCAAATTTCAGACATGTCCGATAGGATATCTAGCCAGCTTGCGAATTTGGAATCTAAGCTCGAGAACGCATCCCATACCACCCCTGGGGTCCAGTCCATTCCCACTCAGCCACCAACCCAGGCGCCCGAGCCATTTGAGCCGTCTAAACTTGACGGCATTAGACACAACTCGTTGTATCTCGCAGACGGCAACCTCGTTGTCGCCGCCTCGATCTCAGAGGGAGAGGGTGGGACAATGCTCTTTCGAGTCCATCAGTCCATGCTTTCTCTCCAGTCGCCTGTCTTCGCCGCAATGTTCACTCTGCCCCCTCCCGACGTGAATTGCGACATCTACGATGGCGTCCCTTTCGTTCGTATGCCCGACGATGCCAAGGATATCGAGAGTCTACTGAAAGTATTGTACAACCCATCGTAAGTGCATTTTTCCTTCTGCAGTCTCTTTGTTCATCACACCATTAGCGAACTTCCGCATAAGCGACTCGACCCGCTCACACCGATAAATGTGCGTCGTACACTCGCGATGGCGGTCAAGTACGAGATGGACAGACTTCGTGATCGTATCGTGACGCAGCTGCAGGCCGACTGGCCCTACTCACTCGCAGAATGGGACCGCCTCGAAACCGAAATCCGCTGTCTTGAGGAGGAACACAACAACGCCGACCACTACGCAGTCGATGGTCTTTATCTCGATGAAAGGCTCCCAGAGCCGGCCGCCGCCATTCGGCTTGCAACGGAGTGGGATATACCGAGGATCATGCCGTCTGCTGTTTATCACCTCTCCCGCCTCACTACTGAGAACGATTGGTTGGAAGGTCGTGAAGATCGTTTGACCCTAGTTGAACGCACAGCTCGATGGGATCTTCTCGAAGCGGCTGACCTGAAATTAGTGCTGAAAGTTCGAGAAATGCTCACAGGTTTTTACTTTGATGCCCTTCGCCCGCCTGCCACATGGTGCGGCTCGCAGAGCTGCGACGACGGGTGGCGTATAACGTACCTTCGGTGGCAACTGAGGAGCGATCCACTCGAGCTCATGAGGAAATTCGATGAAAAGCGACCTGCTGAGAATCTCTGCAAAACTTGTTGGACCGGTGTGAAAGGAAACGTTGAGCAATGCAGATTCGCGGTATGGAATGCGATCCGCGATTGTGTCCAGGTAAGCGTACCATTTGCTGTGCAACCATTTGACTCAAGGCGATAAAGGATACCAAATGAACGCCTTTCCTCCACCGCATATTGACCGCTAGAAGGCTCCAGCATCATTAATAAATACAGACATCACAGTGCAACCCGTCATACTACTCATTGGGACCCAAATACATTTTCTTCGGACAAGATACTCCGTCTCTGTCCTAACGAGGACTGTCCTCGTATCGATCGTGTTGGGGGCGTTTCAAGCTTGAAATCGTTGGCATGCATCTGTGCGTCGAATTCGTTCGGTCTGGCACGAGGAGACCGCGGAGGAGTGAGGGTGCTGTATGAAGGAGACTGCAACGGCTGAAGCAGGGGCGATCTCGGCGGTATCGGAGACGAGGAGTGCGGCGCAAGAATGCCTTCCGTGCGTGTGGATCTCGAGCGTATGTTCGGTAGAATAGACCTGAAGAGCGAAACCCGATTTTGGGTGTATTTCGGGGGGGCTGCGGGCGCACCATCGGGGGCTGGGTACACACGAGTCAAGCGGCGTTGTGTTGGATAAAAAGCGAGACTCACCAGCCCCGGTGACGGGGAGAGCGTTGTCATTGGCACTCAGGCTCAAGAATAAGAACAAAGGGGCTGCCCAGACACAGATCCCGAAGAATGTGGCGATTTCAGTGAAGCCTGCCACGCCTTTTGGAGGTGGTGCGCCGCGGAAGGAGTGGGTACGGTTATGCCTGGCATCCTGGGACAACTTTGCAAAGTGGAAGAACCAGAGAAAGTGGTCGGCAATGACTAGGATGGATGAGAGAGGACAGGCCATCCGTCAGAGAGAGAAATACCTAATACACAAGAGCCTATGAACGAGAGAGAGGTCAGGGAGATGAGAGGCCAAGTGTGGGCGAAGTTTTGCAGATAGACAATGTGGCAGAATATTGAAAAGGCTACGGATCTTTCTGAACAGGACCGCGTCAAAGTAAACTTTGGCACTCACCTACGTGAGAGAGCGGTAGCTTGTCTGAAAAATATAAGACTGCATGGAGAGCAATTATGGCCTGAGGAGACATTGTAAATGGACACTGGAATTCAACAAGAGAACGCACATATATCCCTCTCTGTCCTATGGATTTCGCCAGGCGTGTGTGCTCTTCTATTAATTCTGACACCTGCGCGAGGTACATGAGCCAGAAGAACTTGAATGGATCGAAAGACAAACATATAGAAGCCCGCTTGCTGGGAGGACATTGAGCCAGAAGAACTCGAAAGGATTCAAAACCTTAACACGAACCTAAAGAAAGTGTGACAAATGCAAAGGCGACCAAAACCGCGCCATAGCTGAATCGGATTCATTAGAGTAGTAAGCTTCAGCGAACGCTATCCCAACCTGAGATAGAATAGCAAGCCCATAGAAGTGGGAGGAAGAAAGTCTTAACGGTCCGAGTCGCGTCACGGCGACGTGCCCTTTTGCCCAAACTGGGACGGGTTTGCACAGCCACATACGTGATCCGCTTCTCGCAGCCCTTTCGTCCTTCCACCATGAGCAATCTCGAGAGCAAGTCTTCAAACGATGTTATTGAGCTTTAAACTGACCATCTAGCTTGCCTATCTCAGAAACCCTCTTCCAGCTCAAGGTCTTTTCTACTTTCGATGCTGATGTCGTCATAACTCATTTATTCCATAGTTTACGGCCAAGACTCTGAATCGCCAGGCAAAGAAGGCGGAGAAGGACGAGAAATCCGAAAAGTCTCGTCTTAAGAAGGTCGGATGTCCGGTATTCGTATCGGTGGTACCACTGAACCCTGACCAGGCACTGCAACAAGGCAACAACGATGGTGCTCGGATATATGCCTCGAATGCTATCCGGAAGAAGAGCGAAGCCTTGAATCTTCTCCGTCTATCCAGCCGGATAGATGCTGTCGCGAGCCGTGTAGAGACTGCGGTCACGATGCGGCAAGTGACCGGAAACATGACCTCTGTCGTGCGGGGAATGGACAAGGCCATGGAGAGCATGAACCTCGAGCGGGTGCGTGCCGGCGCTGTCCTCATCTTCAATAGCCTGAATTCACACTCTACAAGATATCTATGGTCATGGACAAATTCGAGTCGCAGTTTGCAGACCTTGACGTGCAAACCTCATACATGGAGGATGCCATGGGATCTACGACCGCCGTCTCCACACCTCAAGACCAAATCGATTCCCTCATTCGACAGACAGCAGATGAGGCTGATTTGGAGCTGCAACACGATTTGGACGCTGTGCCACAGGAAGTACCACAGGAGCCGGTCCGCGACGAGGACGCCAAACTCGCCGACCGACTGAGGGCGCTCAGGCCCGCAACATAGCTCTCGATCAAATTGGACAATGTATCTTACATTTGTTTTATATACAGGATGAATTAAATTTGTACAGTGCAGGGGTTGTGTGTTCGTCCCAGTGGCCTCGCAATTCGGTACCGAATACATGGTGAGTGGTTATTTTCCAGACGTTTTCCTTGGTAACATTTCTCTCTTCCCTAATTATTGCTGCTAATGCCGAACTTTTCCCTTGCGTGCCAACCCATTTATGGATCCAGCTCCGTAGCCACCATCACCACCGTACCGCACAGCAATGTTCGTGCTTAGCCTCGAAAACTTTGCTCCGGAGTTCCGTAGGCCTGCGGATTTCTGATTACGCGCGACCGCAACTATCAACTCAGTCTCTGACCCGCATCGAGAAGACAGTCGTTCTCGAGTTCCGCGATCACATATTCTCGTCCTTGCCTTCGTAGTCGCTGGTGAATTGGTTTCCAGAGGGTCACAGAAACTAAAGTTTTCAAGCATTCACCCTGTGTGTTAATTTCTTGAACGGACCTTACCGGCCATAATTCGGCGCAGTCCAGCCCAAGTCCAGCCGTGATTTATGGTCTGAATCGCGTGTTCTGTTCGTGGAGTGCTTCGTCTCGACAAACTTAGATTTTTTCTTGACCGCCTTGATTCAACATGATCGACCTTTGAATCTCCGCATCACGACGTGTCGGAGAAATGAGAGGACGGTTCACATTTCCCAAAACGGGTCGGGGAACTGGGACACCAGAAGAGTATTTGGATGTCGGAAAACGAATGATGCGCGGGACTCTATGAGAAAACACTCCTGCATTGAAATCAGAAGACTGCCTTCACCCACGGATGTTGTCTCTTGGCTGTCAGGCTATCCTTGGAGTGCTCGCCTCAAGTTATCGCAATCGTCTTGCTTCCATACGAGTCTGAAAGTCTATTACGATTCCTATGCTTGATAGGTCGTACGGCCCAGACGCCCCATCATTTAGCGCGGGATATGCGGTGTTTTCTGGTCATTACTTCCTTCTGATCCATGTCCCGCGTCATGTACTGTGGTAAGTGCCTGTCTGACAGTGAGTGTCGGGGTCCAAATTAAGCTCAAGTACCTGGATCTCGTATGAGTCGCAATAATCTTAGGCTCGAATCTAGCCGATATATGGGACAAGTCACCGATATACCCGACCGCGTTCACAGACAGACAGTCTACCTTGGACCATGCGATCCCGGAAAAGACGACCAGGTTTATCAGTGGATTCACGGCGACTCATTGAAGGCATTAATCAACAGTTCAAATTTTCGAAAGTGAGGCTGGTTGGCGTGCGTGTCAAGTTGGCGTCGATCTTGCATTTCGCCTGAGCAGGGCTCCGGTGCCAGGCGGTCGTGTCGGGATACGTAGTCGAGCACATGGAATATCACAGATGCCTATCCTGTGTTGGAGGCTGTGGTCCAAATTAATTGTAATGCCTGCAGTCCAAGCTCACGAATTTGGAGGACACACTCCCGATCGCAGCAGCGCGATCGGCGTGAGCAATGCACTGTGATCACCGAAATTGTTTGCGGGAGTCGTTGGATTTTTGACATTGCCCGCCGTGGTGGTGGTAAGGACCGAGACCAGCAAATCACGTACAAAATTGCTGTGGCAGTGTGATCCCGGGGTTCTGTACCGGGCTCGTTCCGCTCCCACTGCTTTCATCGTCTGTTCACCATCCCACCCTCTTTATGACATGCTACTCCCCCGGGTGCTCTCTCTTGCACTATTCACACTATTAGCGGCCTCGCAAGACGATGGCCAGGTCTGTTTGCTTTTTTTTCGGTCCGCAACCCATTCCCTGATCGCGAGACGTCCGAATAGTCCCAGGACAATGTGGCACGTAGCGTCTTGGCTCTCAAATAACCCAGTCTCACTTGTAGTAAACCATCAGCTAAATAATGGCCGTGGAGAAACGCCATGCCAAATGAAGACTACGTTTCTTGAAAGCACCTGCACGAACCAGCCAGAGCGAAGTCTGGGTACTGACCAAAGACTTGGAAATATCCTGAACTTTCGTGCAGATCCTAACGACGACACGACACCAACGGCTTGTACTTGGTTCGCGTCTAAATACGCGCGTTGACTCCCGCTAATTCCTCCGCAGTACTAATGTTTACTTCAACCTCTGGAGTGCCTGCGCTTACACGACGACTCCGGCAAACCCACCGTATCCTTCATGTGATACCTTCCAGCAAAACTGCTCACAGGCGGCCCTTAATATCACCACGTTTCCACAATCGGCCAACACCTCCCAGTCGTATCCTGACTGGGCATTTTTCGAGTTGCCCGCCAACGGGACGTTCGATATCGTTGCAGCTATTGCATGTGGGTTGTATTCAATTTCGAAATTGTGTGCATCGTTGACGCGGCGCAGCTACCGACAGCTCAAAGTCTCATAAGTGGACCATTATTCAGATAGTACTTCCCATTCTAGTGGGCGTCGGCGTTGCCGTGGTTTCCTTCCTCATCTATCGCTGGCGGAAGAAGAATGCCAATCGGCCACGAGATTGGATGAAAACCACCGGAGGCCGACCGCGATTCCAATTCCCCTCTTTCTCAAGCCGACAGATGGTCCGCGAGCTGAACCGAAGCTCCTCTTGGAGCATTGATGACCGAGAAGAGGATCTGGGGGAATACCAGTTCGTCTCATATCCAGCTTCCCTTCAAGGGTCGCAGGCCAGCGGCCATGTCCGTCTTTCGCCGTCTTCATCACGGGTGCCTGGCCCTCCTCCTCTGAAAATTCCAGAGAAGAAGCCACCTGTGCAAACTTGGCCAGGGAAATCGATCTGGAAGAGTCCACTTCAAAGCGTACGACAGCTGAGCACCTCGATCCCGAGGCCGTGGAGAACGCGCATCGGTGTAAAGAATGTTCCTGGGTATCCTAAATTTCGGGTCGATGCAGCTGACTCGGACTCTCCGCTCTCTCAACGTCCAGGCGCGGAGAGTCTCTTGGGCCACCCTCGACGCAGTCGGAGCAACCTACAGCACGAGACTGTATTTGAACAGGAGAATGAGGACGATAGCGATAGCGATGAAGAAGCGTTACCGTTTATTCCCCAGGAGCATTCACGTTCAAACCATGACGCAGAACCACCTTCTAATTCTGCTTTGTTGATATCCTCCAATGCTGGAGCGGATTCTCCAAATAGTTCCCAGCGAACACTGCGGCAGATACCTCCCCGCGCCTCACCTCCACGTATTCCATTACCATTGCTTCCTCCCGTCCCAACACTGGTGAGTAAAAGGACCATCTTCCTTCACACTGGTTGAATTCATCCTCAGCCACCGCCTCCATCTGCATCAACATCGCAGCAGACAGTAAGACCTCAGGTGAGTTTGAATGATTGTTAAACAGCTCTCTTTTAAGACCATCCGCTAGGAACCTCCTCCCCGTCTTGCGCCTCCACCTCCGCCTCAGTCAGTGGGGCGAAGTCAAGTGAGTGATAAATAGTGCGAAAAATGATTGTTTGATTTGATCGTCTACTAGCGTCCACCCACCCTTCCACCTGCACCGACATCCCCTCCTCCACCTCGGCCCACCGTCACAAAACAGTCTCCTAGATCTCCCCGTACTCCGCTCCCCCCCCCATTTCTCACTCAACAATCTCTCCCTTCACCGCCCCTTCCTTCCCCCGCCCTGTCAAATAGCGCATCTACCCCCCCTCAACCAAGACGCAGGGATAGCGACGGGGGCAGCTCTGTGCGGACCTTGCCCGTGGCGCCCGCTCCACCCTATGTCCGTGCGGCGCCTGCTCCGATTCAGATCCTCCCTGAACCGGCCGACGACCCTCCTCTGCACTCCGCCCCGCCATACGCCCCCGCCATCCCGCCCAAATCGCCGCCAGCGCATTCCACTGTCACCCGCTCGGAGCGATCGGGATCAGAGGCCGCGCGCTCCGTACGCAGACTGCCGCTTCCTCCTGGCTAGTAGTAGTCGCTGCTGCTCCTGCTTCGCCTGGAAACACCTGAGGGTTGGTACCGTTCCTGGTTGGTCAGAACGCGTTCCAGCGTTGCCGCGGACTTCGCGTCGGCATATACATACATACCCACGAGTCCGGCTCGAATGGAATCATAGGGTGGCTACAACAACCCGACACGATCTCCTACGCTTTTTATCGGTGGTATTTATGTACTATTTTTTTTTTCTGGACAGTCTTATGATATACGCACCTTGGACTTTGTTGCAGAATTGCACATTTGTTTTGAAGCATTGATGTAGCCCTCTGAGTGTATCTTTGGTACCATTGATCTGCACCTGTATTCGAAGGTGGTCAGGCGCAGGGTTGGGGCTACCATGCTATCCTTCAATTGTTATCTTCACTCTAGTAACCCTCATTATGGGTATCCGCTGTCCTACATAGAGTCGTCGACTCCCGAATTTCCTGTTTTTCGAGCAGCCAATTAAGTCGAAGTATTCGAGGAAAACCTGCGAGTGGAGATGCAAGTGACCGTGAAGAGGGCGTGTTGGTCGATTTCCAATAAAATTTTGGTGGCGAAGAAGATGTACATCCCGATGCAAGCGGACTTGTTCAGACTTGTTCGAGAAGCTGCAAATCATTTGCTATCTGGAGTGAAGGAAGCAGACGACGAACAACAGAAGACAATAAGCGAACTAGCAAGCGCGATGATGCCGCAGCGCCCGTGCTCACCTCGCTCACCCACGATGTCAAAGAATTTGAAAGTTCAAGTTCCCCGCTGACCGTACGGGTATACGCCATATATATACTTAGTGGTTTGCCGTGGTGGTGGATTCAACGTCGGCCGCGGCAAAACTCGCGAGCGGCCTTACGCATTCAAACCGCTCGTTGGTGCCTATGCCTCGACGGCATGACATTTCGCATCGCTAGCGCTGGGTTTGAACTTTGGACTATACTCTGCGAGGCTCGGGGAACCACTTATTACCACCGCGATTTTGCTCTATTTTGGGTCTCCTCAGGAGGACCGCGGTTTCCTTGCCATCCAGGTCGGCCGGCAGACACCGTTGGCTTGTGCATACTCAGGTACGCGGTTTTACGCGCCACGGCTGTAATGCGGGTTTTCACTCAGTTCACTGGCCTCCTGGCTCTTACGATGCTGTATGAGCCAGGCGAGGCCTCAGGCTGGCGAGGTCGATAGTAGGTCGATGGCCTGGTGTCGTCCAAACTTGATCCGCAAATGCCATTCGGTTTTCCGCGCCCGATCGCCACGGATGAAAGAGGATAGATGTTGGGTTGGCGATGTTTTTGCTTCCATGATTTTGCTCGAGCCGACGCCAAGGCACTTCTCCGTTCGCCTAAAACTGACACACGGTGAGACACTGTGGCGTGTCGGTTAAACTCGAATAAAACCCCCCGCCGGGGGATAGACTTGCCCTGCAACGTCGACCTTTGACCTTGGGTCGCAATGACCGTCGACAAGTTCTCATTGTTCCGCATAATTTCTTTCTCTCTCGCGGGCGGAGATGTGCTTCAGACCATGCCAGATACCTATAGGCTTTACAGAAAACAATGGGTGAACGGACGCCTGAGCACGGTGTGTATATTTTATGCTTGTGCGCGATAGTGAGTGTTCTGTTCCTTTCTGAAACAACGATCTAAATAAAAATCGTGCAGTTTCAGCATCATTTCTTTGGTTTCGAACGGGATTGGTATGTATACGTCTCCTGACCCTTCAATGGATACTTAACTCAGGTTGCGACTTTCTGTTTCCAGGTTTTTTTGGGACGGACTTCACTCCCGCGTCATGCCGGCGTTTTTACATGTTACCCAATGTAACAGCGAGTGCGTGCGTTCGTGGCGCTTCGGTGAACCTTTATTTATGTCGATTTCAGTGCTGGCGGGCATGGCAGCCCAAGTGCTAGTGTTTTCCAGGTTCGTTGTTTCCTTTCGTTTGCCCACGGCACCCACCAGGGCTTGTGTAGAACGTTCGCCATCTCGGGACGCTCTAAACGGTGTTTCTATGGGCTAGGAATCGTTATGCTACTTGGCTTTCCTGGTGCGTGTACAATTAATCTGATTTTGGCCTAAATGGTCCTGATATGATAATTCAGTTCAAGTTTTCGGCATTACATACCATCGAGATCCATTTCTTTCCAACGTCGTAAGTAAGAGCCGAGAATAATGCGCCAATCTGACGAGGTGTTTAGGGATCGTATGTTGCGTTTCATCTGGAGCTCCCGCTATTTTCACTGAATATTAATAGGTGTAAAGGAATGGTACTTCATGCTGGGGAGGTATGTTCTTTCGATCAATCGAAGTCGAAGTCGCCCGCTAATATTTGAATCAGCCCGATTGGAATATCGTGTGAATTCAACCCTGTTCTGTCCATCCGAGCGACTAAAAAATCAGCGCCAAAGGTATTATAGTGCTCACATGGCGTTTGACCTGCTAGCATGTGTAACGGCTACCACATACGTGATTTTGATCTCTTGGGTTCACGGAAGATTGTAAGGTGTCCTTTCTCTTGTTTCCCTTTTCTCATTAGCTCCTAGCTCGCCTTCGAGATTCATTTTCATCGTCATGCGAAACGGGATTTTGTATACCGCGACTGTCTTCTTGGTGAACTTGTGAGCGTGTTGAATGTGTTGCGCCGTCTTTTCGTAATTTCTTTTGTTTAGATGGGTTGTTTTGGAGTTTGCTGGCGTGTTTTCAACAGGCGCAGCGTCGACCCTGCCCCTTGCTGTTGTGATGATTGGTATGTGCCGCTATGTGCGACATGCCTGGGCTGAACATTCAATAGCCGTGCAACATTTAATTCTGAGCACGCAGCGCAATTTGGCGGATAGCTCCCACAGCATCGACGATCTTCGCAGTCCACGTATTACCCCCAACGCGACTACCCGAGGTAGTGGGCCACTGCGTTTTTTCGGCAGTCAGTTTACCCAGCAAGACGCGGAAATTCAACTTGAACCAGACCTCTTGAAGTTGTCAGTAGACCGACAGAGCACTTACACACCGACACAGCGCAGCTCCAATTTTGAGACCGAAGACCGGAGCTCTACGTTCGCCCCGGATATAAAAAGTAACAGGTTAGATGGTTCTCATGCCTCGAGCTCATAAACGTGTATGTACGATAAGAAACTTTGTATTCTCAACCAATTTCACGCTCCGTTACGTTGCACCCTGGGTTTCAGTTGATTTCTAATTTCTCGCAATCTACCATTACCAGGCTTCAACGATAGGCATCATACACACGCAACGCGATGCGATGCTGGTTGATACACGATCTGAGTGAGTATGTACATGCAGATTACTAGTACTGTCGGTCACAGATGTCCTGAAAATCAATAAAAATAGAATAAACGGCAGGTTCAGAAGTCAGCTACTAGCTGGTCTGCCAAGTCGGATTATAAGATGGCGGTAGAACCTCCTCGTCTGGCACTCGACCGGCATCAACCTCATGTCGGACGCGAGCGGAAGCCGTGTCGGTGGGGACAGGGCCTTTTTCTGGTGGCCGGTATGGTTGTGAAATCCCCGCAGATCCTCCCCGGGAGCTTCCCTGAGAACTTCCTTGAGTCGGTCCTGCGAGATGATTCGACGGTGGTCTGGACCCAGGGCCTATCGCGGATCCAGCATAGCTCGAGTCCTGGAGGAACGCCAGCCCCGAACTTTGGCCACTACCATCAGCGTAGGGGTTGAAGTCCTCCGAGCCGGATAGGTCGGAATATTGTGGGTTATGTCGGCTGCCCTTTCCCACTCCCCTGAGATCCTGGGTCGAACCGGCGGCGGAGTTGGTGGCGTAGGTATTAGCTGGATATGCACCACCGCCATAGGTGCTGTTATCGCCATAGCTGGTGTTGCCGGGGTGTTGCCGGAAATTGCTGAGGCTCATGGGAGCCTCGGTGCCAGAGAAGGACGTGTCTTTGGAATCTGATGAATAGTTCAAGTTAAGAGATACCAAGGTAGAACGAACTTACGTGGTGTATCTACAAACGGTGTGACTGGAGGATGCGCGAACGGCGTCACCATCCCATCCATGGGAATTCTCGTTTTCTTCCGTCTTTCTTGGGCGCTGGGTGGTGGGGTCAGCCGTATTGAAAGCGAAAGGGAAGGAAGGTTTACTTTCGCCGTCGGAACCAGAAGGCAAATAATGCCAGAGCTGCAACTACGACTACTACGCCAACCTTGGGCAAGCGGTGAGCATAATAATACTTGGGGAACAACCAATCTTACGGCGATGCCCACGGTTTTGCCGGTGCCGCTGCTTGCTTTCGAAGGGGTGGTTGGAGCGGAAGAAGTAGATTTCGAGGCTGATCCAGAGGCGGAACTGGAAGCAGCCAGTCTGGACGGACGGAGAAGTCAATACGAAGATACATCAGGGGCGAGGACAACGTACTCAGCCGGTAAATTCATCATTACAACCTGCCAATTGGATCAACCAAGTACCACCAACGTGTTGGTAGTGAATGGCGCACGCTATGTATATCCGTGTAATCGTTCGACACCAAGTTCGTCATTTTGACTTGGTATTGTTGAGTTGGATCCATGCCAGTTTCGAAAAACACGACAAGATCGAGGTCGAACCATTTCGAAGTTCCATTGAATACGCGAGCTCCTTGGGATGCTCCTGCTGGAGGGTCGATTTCGACGCTGAATGTTCCATGATTATAATTTGTAGTGCCGTAAATAAGCAGAGTGGATCTGTGATTTCGCCTGTCAATGTCGGTGTCCCGGTTAAAATGGGCGACGCACGTATTTGAGCAAGTGAAAGATATTTGAGCATTGGCGCTATTAGAATCGATTCTCGTGTACCCATCGTCTATGTGCTGATTACTGAATCCACCACCAGAAGTGGTGAAGAAAGGGTTGGTGGTGGTGGCACCATTTGCTCCGACTGTAACAGCGACTTGGGTGGTATTGGTGACCGAACTAGGAAAACACTCTTTAGTTCACAAGTTTGGGCAGTATGACTGAAACTAACTTGGCTGCTATGTCGGAGCGAACCGTGAAAGTCGCATACGTAAGACTCAACTGTGTCGACTGGGTAGTCTTGAGCAGTAGTGTGTGTGTAGCGGTACCATTCAGACCACCATAAGTGGCCAACATCGAGCCCGCAGGAGCGCCAGGGACCGAGGACCCATTGTCCAACGTTGTAGTATATGCATTGGCCGTGCCTTCTCCGTAAATGGTCACCGCAGAACCGACGAAGGTAATCTGAGCGGACGCGCCGCTGAGAGCTACCACATGCGACGAAGTGCCTGATGGCACTCAGAAAAAACGGCTTGGAAATCGCGAAAATGGTACCTTGCGGAATGTTGTTTTGAGTGTGAGTTGCATCGTAAGAGCTATCGGGGGATCCAGTCCAACTCGACTGCCAAGCGTTGGGGTCTTCACGATTTGGCAAGTATGCAAACGCGGGGGACTGGTCCGTTACTGTTATGTTCAAGTCCGACATGGGGGAGCCAGAGAAAGCCAGGCGCGTCGGAAAATGAAACAGTGATACGCGATCCCCGTGTGTTTGCGATCAACGATACCAAGAGTATGACAAGATATGGATGGAGCGGACGTCAAAAAATCCCTACTTCACCCTTATACTAGGTACGCTGCGTGTTTACACCAGGGATGAGCGTCCGCAGAGATATCGGTGGTTCTCGCGTAGAATGGGGGGCTTTTGAAAGTGATTGTGATCGCGCTGTTTATGGACATTGGACAGCAATTTGAATCACAGCAACCGGCCATGCGGCTGTCCGCGCAAACGGAACTGACAACTGTGCGTTGAACTGCCACTGTGGAGCAATTCAAACACAAGCTTGAACGCTTGAACGCGTTCCCACCCACAAAGGATTCCGTTGAGCGCCTGTAAGAGTTTAAATGATGGGACTCGGCAGATCCGCCATCAGAAATAGCTGGGAATCATCCCACGGTCGTTTGCACCGCTGCTCTGACGTCGTTCACGACTTTGATGTACCTCTATCTGGGTGGCAACGGCCCAGCATCTCGTGTCTTATATCTGGTCGCCGCTGAGCAGCGTCGAGTTCTTGCTTTTCGCCAGAGTGAAACCAATCCGGCTCAGGCTGTCGTTGAATTCTTGCCCCACGTCCAAGTCAACCTCCACAATGTCATTAGACTCACTACACGCGTCGTAAAGGGCTGTCTCGGATTAATATCCATCGAGCGGGGTGTGTGCTGCCCCAATATTGTCGCCACCTCTGTTCATCGTCCTTGCTGCAGATTTGTTTCTCGCTGTGGTGACAAGTGCCACGGAGGTCGGAAATACGAGGCCCAATGCTTCCTCCAACCCGGAATCGGTTGCAAGAATCCACGAGGTCTGTTTCTACAGCTTGACTTCCGCCACTTGGGACGACCTCCCGCCTGAGACCTTGACCAATCCCGAGGCCATCGACTCCATGATGATGCGCGAACCTGGCGCTGCTCCGGTTTTCGAGCACCCATGTATGCCCTTGACCAAGATCCTTTCATCCGGCTCGTTTTATTACGCCAAGGATTCCACGTGGGATATTTCATCCCGCCTCGCGATCCGGCTGGCCAGAGACAAGCACACGAACTGGGACCTCGGGACGTTCGACGAGAGATTCGTCTGGAACGCGTTTCTGATCCGTAGTCTACTTGAATTTAGAGAGAGACTCGACGCTCTCGAAAGGAGCGAATTTGATACCTGTCAGTTTATAGTATGCCAACCAATGTTTCTTTTCGTACTGCTTGTTTATTATGGTTTTTCAGGTTCTGGCTATCCAAGGGTATGTTGGAGCTTTCACCATGGCGCTTCCTGCACCACCTACAGACGGATCGCCCACAATCGTCACACTTTCGCTCATCTCTCGTTTGTCGTGGAAACGAGCTGGGACCCGATTCAACTCGAGGGGTGTGGACGACGATGGCCACACGGCAAACTTTGTCGAGACCGAAACCTTATTCACCACCGAGCAACACTGCGTGAGTTATGTTCAAGTCCGTGGAAGTGTTCCATGTACGTGCCCAAATCTACAAGATGGGCCGCCCAATCTAAACTAGTTTAGTGTTCTGGGAGCAACAAGGTCTGCAGACATTCAGCCACCGCATCCAAATCACGCGTCCCACCACGTCCCAGCCGGCCTTTGACCGCCATTTTGCCCAGCTTGCGGAAGAATACGGCTCGGTCCACGCCATGAATCTGCTCGGCACGAAAGAAAACGAGACGTCCTTGACCAATGCGTACAGCCGGCACCTGCAAATTGCACGCACGGCGCTCGGCGACGACCTCTACATCACGCATTTCGACTTTCACAACGCTGTCAAAATCGGGGGCCACGATAGCGTGTTCAGAGATATACGGCGCCTCGATAGCGTCACCGACCACGTCGATAACTACGGGTTCACAATGTGCGATGCAAGTACGGACGATCTGGTCACAGAGCAGAAGGGCATCTTCCGCACCAATTGCTTGGATTGGTACGCGCCCTCCGTTGATGGTTCATGTATTCATTCTCACTCCAATTTACCAGCCTGGACCGCACCAATTTTGTGCAGGACATAATGTCCCGGATGACGCTCGAGCAGTACATTATGCTCGTCCGCCGCGAGTGGATCCACTCCAACTCGCTCTGGACGCACCACCGCGAGCTGTGGGCCGAAAACGGGGATGCGCTGTCCAGAATATATGCGGGCACAGGCGCTTTGAACACTAGTTTCACGAGGACCGGCAAGCGCACGTTGGCTGGTGTGCTCTCGGATGCGACGAAAAGCGTGTCGAGGGCGTACATCAACAACTTTCAGGACAAGGGTAAACAGACCGCCATCGACATGTTCCTCGTGAGTGGACTGCGGTGAAGACGTTCTCGAGGCTCATTCACACCTCAAGGGCAACATGAGCAGTCAACGATCTGTGACGATATTTGATCCCATTCACGACTCGGTGCGAGTCGCATTGGAGAATCGGTTAGCCAAACCAATGATACTTTCTCTTCGCACTCGTTGATCCCATTTTTTTTTGAAGACTGTCGGAATATTCTTCGACGAAACAGTGCACACTTTTTGTGGGTACCTGGAATCTGAACGGTCGAGTCAGTTGTTTTCTGGATTTACTTAAGTGAAGCGCTTATGACAGTATCTAGCCACCCTCGGAATCCCTGCTGCCGTGGTTATTTCCTCGAGAGGGTGTGTTTGTTTTTTATAATCCTCGTTCTTCGCTGAATGCGAGCTTTGAAGGTATCAATGAGCCCGACATGTTTGTCCTAGGATTCCAAGAGATCGTGCCTCTAACGGCGCAGCAAATCGTGCAAACCGATCCCGAGAAAAGGTTCGCCATCGCCAGCTGTTGGTTCGCAAAACTCTGACTCAGAAACCGCAAGACGAGTTTGGGAAGCACGAATACTAGAAACTCTCGATCGCCGACCAAACAAGAAGGCGACGTATGTCCTGCTTCGAAGTGAACAACTGGTTGGCACAGCGCTGTTGGTCCTGGTGAAATCAGAGTTGACTGCGGGAATGCGAAACGTCGAGGCAACTTCTCGGAAAGTCCGTATTGCTCCTGCTTTCATTTATGTATGTTAGTACTGATGCGTCCTACAGACTGGTCTCCGCGGGATGTCCGGCAACAAAGGTGCGGTGGGCGTCCGGCTGGATTACCACGACTCGAGCTTCTGTTTCCTCACCGCTCATCTCGCCGCCGGGCACGCCAACGTCGAGGAGCGCAACATGGACTACCACACCATCGTCAATGGGCTGCACTTCCAGAAGGGCAAGACCATCGCCAGTCATGAGTACGCCGCTCTTTTTATTTCTTGGTGTCTAATCCATGAAGCTGAGCAAAAATGCAGCCACATCATTTGGCTGGCGGATACCAATTACCGGATAGATTTCGATAACGACACTGTCCGGTCGTTGGCGGCATCAGGCGATTTCGATTCGTTGCTTGCGGGCGACCAGGTTCGTTGCAATCTCTGTATCGCGTACAGAACGTCGTTGAGATCTGGTGTAGCTACGGCAGGTGATCGATAGCGGGGCCGCGTTTGCTGGCTATGAGGAGGGGCCGTTGTTGTTTCGGCCGACGTACCGCTACGACCTAGGGACGGACAATTACGACACCAGCGAGAAGATGCGGATACCGGCGTGGACAGGTCGGCTTTCTCCTGTTTCCCTCCATCAAACAAACCAGGAGCTCATGTATTGCTTTAGATCGAATATTATACCGAGGCGGCTCCCTCGACCTTTCGGTGTACTCGCGCGCCGAGCTGAAGGGATCGGATCATAAGCCAGGTGCGTGTTGCGTCTACAGTCGGAAAGCCTATTCTAATTGTCCCAGTCTTTGCCATTTTTCGGGCCACAATCAGGATTATTGATTCGGCTAAACGCGCAGCCCTGCAGCAGCTGTTGCTACAAAGCGTAATCACGACGGCGCCGGGAGAAAAGCTAGACGATAAGCTAGCCGCAATGGCTCTTCCCACTACATTCGGAGACCGTATGTCGATCCAAATTCCTCGCATTGAGCTGACTGACCGCGACTTAGTGCCCCCTCCAAGTTCAGAGGACGGAGCTTGGTGGGAAGGGCCAGGTAGGCATGATTCGCAGTTTCTGGGACGCGCGAATTAATCAATGGACAGAATATCCAAACGGTGCCATCTCCATGGCAGAACTCAGGAATCTGAAGCCCGGCGCTACGAATCCTTTCGATTCACCGGCAGAGTCGCCCCTCTCCTCATCCTCGTCATCAGATGAGGAGCTCTACACCGACGCGCTAACACTACAGACTCCGATCTCGCCCGTCAAGGCCGTCGCTGCAAGAAAACCTCCCCCTCCCCCTCCCCCAGCACGCAAAAAACCCACGGACTGAATGCGCGTGCAGACGTACAGATGAAAAGGTATACATACACGTATCTTAGTAGACGCACATATTGTAGTAATAATGTTTTGTCGCAAAAAAAACAAGATGAATGAATTCCAGAGGTAAGGTCTAGATGATACCTTGTTTCTTGAGGTCCTCGTATGTCTTCCTGTTATACACATTACCCTCGTCGTCCTCCAATTCCTCCATGGTCTCCTGCTCAAAGATCTCATGCCGCCCCTCCAGCTTCAGCTTCTCGGCCACTGTCGAACGAGAGTGAGTGAGCAAAGACGAGTGACATCAGGTTGAAAAAACGTACGCGAAAGTGCATCTTCGATTCGTGTGATTTCGTGGAAGTGCTTGGTATTCGGAAGCCCAAGCGCGCGCATGCCAAATGCATGTCGGGATTCCTGCAATCAAGTTCGCAAACCTATCCACAAAAAAAAAAAAAAGAACGCGCACCTGGAAATGCCGATCAAAGTTTTTCCGGCCCATGTATACATGGTCCGAGCATATTTCGCAGCGGTACTCGACGCCCAGCCCGTGCAGCTTGTACAGCCAGTACGGAATCGGTTTGCCGTCCCACCCGAGAGGTAGCTTGAGCGGATTGTAGATGCGCTCTTCCTCCTCCTCTTCCCCCTCGACCGCGCCGTCTTTGGTGGGAGCGGGTGGCGGTGGCGGCTTCGCTGCGTCTATCAGCTCCTGCTCGCGCTCGCGTGCTGTCAGCGAGAACCGTCGCTCGACGTTGGACTTCGTTTCGCTTAGCGTTGGCGCGAGCAAGGCGAGGAGTGAGGTTGTGAGTGCTGTGAGACGCGCGGTGGCCTGGAGGCGGAATTTTGCGGAGGATTGGGTGGGGGCTGGCGCTGTCTGTGTTCCATTGGGGTTCGCAGGTGCGCTCGACCCGCCGGATTCGGCCAGCCTGGCTTCCGCCTTCATGTGTTTTTTCGAGGTCAGGTGGGCGTCATAAACGGTTTGCTTCGTGTAGTTCTTTTGACCTTCAGAAATATGTGATGAGGGGGATGCAAGGATCAGGGGCTAAGGTACTTACATGCACCACACCAGATACCATCGCTCCCTTGGCCATTCGCGGGCGCTTTTGGTGCATTTTCCTCCCATCCTTTGATCTCTCCCGCCTCCCACTTCGTTTCAAATTCAGCCGCCGCCTCTCGCTGTTGTGACTCGATGTCGACCAATGGCATGGTCTTCTTGGCAAACGACAGCAAGTATGTGTGGAGGTTTTTGATATATCTGCGGAAGGGACACTTGTAAAGACGAACATTGATAGACCAAAAACAAAACTCACACTTCAAAGTCCTTCGAATAGCGGGTGTCCTTACCCAAGTCGCGGTGGACTTGTCCGGACTGGGCAAGGAGGAGCAGATCAAGGTACTGGAGGTAACCAGGCCGCTTTCCGATGTTTTTCAGATTGCAGAACGCGGTGTGATTGGCATACAAATCGACGTATTTGCCGTACGCTTCTTCACCGGAAAAGAGGAGGGATATAGCTGGAAACCGACCAAGATGTGAAGTAGACGCACAGGGAGAGGACGCAAGGACGCACGGTCTTCTTCCTCAAAGTCATCATCTGCCCCGTCTTGGTTGTAGTCGTCGAGGAGGACGGCCAACTCGAGATCAAACCCTCCTGGGACAGAATCAGGGTACTTTGCGTGGTGCTCTTGGATTTTGACCAACCGCGCGTAAAACTCGGAGAGATCGTTCTGGTTGGCGGGGCCGTTGAGAAGGTCGATTTCTGCGCGCCTGCGGTCCTCGTGCTCGTAGATGCTGTTCAAGGACGTTACGCGGGATGAAATCCGGTCGAGGACCTGTGCTGCCTTGTGCTCGGTCTGCAGACGCTGGTCATGCGTGGGAGCATTGCGCGAGAGCAGCGTATACAACGCTCGCTCGAACCGCTCGATCTCCTCGTGTGTCTGCCGCTGCACCTCAATGACCGAATCCATGGTGGAAGGAAATAGAGTCCTTTGAGCTCCGCTGATCCTTCTTTCAATCTCCGCTGATCTCACCCTTCACCTCAACCAAAATGTCAGGTCTGTATTCCAGCGCGAGTCGTCTTGTCCTTTTGGCTGATTTCTCTGCGCAGGAATCAACGCAGGAGACGAAAAGCTCGTCTTCGAGTCCTCAGAGGCCGTGTCTGTCGTGTCAACGTTCGACGACCTGGGGTTGAAGGAAGATCTTATTCGCGGCATATACGCGTACAGTGGGTCTTTTTTGGCCCCCCCGGGGTCTCCAGACACTCATTCAGTGCATTTTAGACTTTGAAAAACCCTCTGCCATTCAGCAGCGTGCTATTCTGCCGATAACACAGGGCAGGGATGTCATCGCGCAGGCCCAGTCCGGTACCGGTAAAACCGCAACGTTTTCCATCTCCATCCTCCAGTCCATCGATGTCGCCGTCCGCGAGACCCAGGCCCTCGTCCTCTCGCCCACCCGTGAGCTCGCGACCCAGATCCAGTCCGTCGTCCTGGCCTTGGGCGACTACATGAACGTCCAATGTCACGCGTGCATCGGCGGGACCTCCATTGGCGAGGACATTCGCAAGCTCGAGTATGGCCAGCACGTCGTGTCAGGCACCCCCGGGCGTGTATTCGACATGATACGGAGACGGAGTCTGCGCACACGGAATATCAAGATGCTTGTTCTCGACGAGGCCGACGAGTTGCTCAACAAGGGGTTCAAGGACCAGATATATGACGTCTACCGCTATCTGCCGCCCGCAACGCAGGTCGTCCTCCTCAGCGCCACCCTCCCGTACGACGTTCTCGAGATGACGACCAAATTCATGACCGACCCCATCCGCATTCTCGTCAAGCGTGATGAGTTGACGCTGGAGGGAATCAAACAGTTCTTCGTGGCTGTTGAAAAAGAGGACTGGAAGTTCGACACCCTTTGCGATCTCTATGACACCCTTACGATTACACAAGCTGTAATTTTCTGCAACACTCGGCGCAAGGTCGGCCCCGCATCTTACCTTGTTGATTGCAATTGACTCAAAATCAACAGGTCGACTGGCTGACAGAAAAAATGCGCTCATCGAACTTTACCGTCTCATCCATGCACGGTGAGATGGCTCAGAAGGAGCGTGACGCTATCATGGCAGAGTTCCGCGGAGGAACCTCGTAAGGCTCTATCTTTTGTAACTCTACAACATCCTCACATTATTTTAGCCGGGTTCTGATCACGACCGACGTGTGGGCGCGGGGTATCGATGTTCAGCAGGTTTCGTTGGTCATTAACTACGACCTGCCGGCGTACGTTTTAGCTTACCTCTGCTCTTGCACTAGCTCACCCTATTCCAGAAATCGTGAAAACTACATTCACCGTATCGGTCGGTCTGGTCGGTTCGGACGCAAGGGTGTGGCGATTAACGTACGTTTCCCCTATTATGATCTGCATTAGCTCAATTCTCTTTTAGTTCGTGACGGTCGACGACGTCCGCATCCTGCGCGACATTGGTACGTATTTTACAATGAGTTTACAGTACGACGCTAACGACTTTTCCTTCAGAACAATTTTACAGCACCCAAATTGTACGTTGTCTCCCATCTCAATCCTTACCCATATTAATGTATCTCAGGATGAAATGCCGGTCAACGCAGCAGAGCTTATCTGAGCACGAAGTGCAGGCTGCTTGTTCGCATTTATAATATATCGTTCATTTGTGTATCCCCGCTTTGAGAATGTATCACCATGCCGCACACAGTGGAAAATCGCATTTTCTCACTCTACAGCGCCGATGGTTATTTTACTTAGAATTATTCTATTTAGCGTTCTGGGGAGCTGCTTACAAATGCAGCACCCTTTCCATCTTGAGTAAAATCTCAGGGCTGGATTTAGGCAAGGCCGGTCAGGTTAGATTCACCTAGAAGGCAAGCAAGTGGTATTGAATGCCAGTTCTCCCCAAAGCCCTTCTTAATACCTTGACCTGATATTTTTTAGAATTTTTGCGCATGCTTCTGGGAGGATACAAATGTTCCGACTAGCTAATAAGCCTTACTTTAGTACAAATCCACGGAGGCGTGACAATAGACATTACAGGTTCTCTTCGAATACACTTAACTCCGATTAATTAACCATTGAAGTTGTCGAGCGGCGCGTCATGCTCAACCACTTTCCAAATCTCGTCAATCTTGGCCTTGGCTGCCTCACCCACAGAGCCGCGCTTAAGCCACGCCAGCGTCTCCGAGATCTGGGAGTGCGAGTTGGAACCAAAGACAATGGCGTCGCCGTACTTTGGGTCGAGGACCGAGTCGTAGGCCACCCAACGGACGGCCAGCTCGCCCTTGCTGCACCCGGCCTCCCTGGCTGCTTCCTCCCACAGATCGAGTGCTTTGTGGTACGACGGTTTATTGTACAGATTATCGTACATACCCTGCAGCAGATAGCCCTGGGCGAAGCGGCCAGCATCCTGGCCTCCCTCGCGCACTTGCTGGGCGGTTTTGGTCAGCAGACCGCCGGCGAGGGGGCTGTAGACGTAGAAGGCGATGCCTAGTTTGCGGAACGTAGGGACGAGCTCGGTCTCCGGCCGGCGACCGACGGCGTTGTAGTTGCCCTGGTAGACGCTGGGCAGGGGGTATCCGTTGGCTTTGCAAATATCATAGACGCGCTGCACGTCCGCGACTTTAAAATTGCTTAGGCCGAAACGCTTGAAGTAGCCGGCCTTGTATGCTTCGTTGATGCCTTTGAGTTGATCCTCTAGTTCTACAGAGGCATCCGGCGCGTGGATGTAGTATACGTCGACCTGCGGAAGTTGTCAGCGTTGGGACTTGCGCCTGATCTTCGTTCACCTACGCTCTTGACGCCGAGGCGCTCGACTGTCTCTTTGGCGTGCTGGGGAATGGTCTCGCTGGTGCTGGTGCCGGGGGCATGACCACCAGGCGTCTTGCTGTCGATAATGAACCGCTTTCCAGCACCCGTCTTTCCTATAAATTCATCAATGTTTATGGTTTCCTTGATTCTGTTGAAATATTTTTTACCCATCCACACCTCCGAGTTGCCGTAGAAGCGCCCTGCCATGTATTATGAACGTGAGGGAGAAAGTCTGAAACGAGATTACCTGTGTCTATTTTTTCGACGCCGCCTTCCTCCAGCAACTTGTATGCCCTCTCAATACTCTCTTCGTCGGCGAAAGCCAACGCAAAACCTCGACCAATAGGTGCGCCGCCAAAAACGGCCTTGAGGGGGTCTCGAGCCATGGTGTAAGAGGTGGTGGGATGTAGCTTCGGAGACGCTAAAGACGCAGACGGAGCACTAGACTTTATATGTTATGCATATGATGGCCGTGCGTAAAACCGCTGTCGGCAATGCCTCATATGGAATTTGGACGTCAACGGGCCCGAACTTAGGAAGAGTACTGAGGCTGAGGCTCTTGTGAGGTCCACCCGAGTAAAACCTGCGGGTTTGACCTGAGTCACTGCCACGGGTTACGGGTCCACCCGCAACGTTACTGGGGACGGGTACGGGTCTGAGATCTGAATTTTTCTGACCCGCGGGTAAGCCGTTAATTTCTTTTCACGCACTTGTACGCCATTCTTTGCGTCAAAACCTCCGCTTTTGTGGATTTTGGGTCAGTCGCCGGTAACCTTTGGGTAACCCAAAAAACGCGAGGTATGCAAGAGCAACTTGAACGGAAGGGACTGGATGGTCAAGAAATATTTATACGCTGTCAGAGATGGAGTTATATGACCACTACGACCTTTTGTACACCAGGAGACGCGGCAAAAGAAAATTTCCGCTACCTTTAGGTACGGGTTTATGGTGGTCGCGATCAAAGTGCTTTTTGGCGGTGGATCACATTTTCGTCATCTTGTTTGCGTAAGCACACCTGCTTCCTGTTCGGCTCGCCCGTTGCCGTGTGTCTGGCCGATGAGTAGCTCACCACTGATGTATCTTGTTGAACCGTTGTTCACAATGGGCTCGAAAAACAACCTTGAAAAAAAAAAGCAGGGAGAAAAGACACTCTCCAGTCTGTCATTTTTTGCAGATTGGTGGGTCACACGCGCACTGAATTTATTTCTTGCCAAAAGTCCAATGTGCTTGAGTCTCATTACAATAAACACGAGGTAGTAGTGAGCACCACGGTAAGCAGTATACCCGACACAATACTTCGGGCCGCCCCGAAATTTATGACTTAATTTCATAGTAAGCCCCAGCCTCCTTACCAGCTTTATTCATTTTCCCAAAATTTAGCCCGGGTGACCCGCGGGTCGACCCGTACCCGTCAACCACGCACCCGCGCGGGTATGGGTCAAGCTCCGTAGAATTATTTTGTGCGGTTCCAACGTGCAGCTGAAACCCCAATTATGGAAGGTGGCGTTTCCCGTGCGAGCGCGCCTTCAAATCCCGAATGCGCCGCGTCAGAAAAGGCGTAAGCGTAAAAAATCGGCACTCACGTCGTTGTATATTCGCAGCCTCGAACAGTTTACCATTCAGCTCGAACGATCGCACGTTAGGATTCTGCTCGGATATCGTGCGCGCATTGTCCAGTGTAGCCCACGCATCCGAGGCCGGGTCACGCACGCACAGAGAAACGTGCAGCAACGCTGGGAAACGCGCAATCCAGCGCGCAAGCGTCCCGAGTTCGCGCGGCGTCATATCAGAACCAGACCCCTCGTTGTACAAAATCAGGCGCGTAATGGCTCTCAAGGGCTTCACCAGTTCTGGCTTCGGCGCCATTGCGAGGTCCGCTGCCATCTCCGCGTCCGAGTCGCGCCCGCGGTGGATCTCGAGCGCCAGCACGGGTGCGAGGCCGTATTTCTCGAGCCGACGGACGATGTCGGAGACGGCGCGCCCAATGTGCCGCACGCCGCGGGGGCCCATGGCCATAATGGGCCGGCGCGGAGTTATGCACACCGCTTTGAGGGCGGGGAGAGCAGATTTCTTTTGGAGGAGGTGCGCGATGAAGGTGGAGGGGGCGTGGAGGTTAGTTAGCTCGGGGAGCTTGGGAATAGGTCCCGAGTCTGGGTAGGAAGATTGGATGTGCCGGCTGTACTCGGTGTATCCGATGGTAAGGCTTTTTAGGCGTGGTAATTTGGCTAGAAAGAGTAGGATATCGATCCCGGATATTCCATGGAGATCAGAGAGGGTGAGGGAGGTAAGGGCCGGGACAAGAGCTGCTATGGGGGGTAGCACAGCCGACCATATTTTGTGCAGCAGAGTGACACCGGTAATTTCAAGAGTAGTGATGGGAGAGTGTTGAAGCGCTGAGAGAAACCAGCTAAAGCATGGTGGAATAAAAAAGACCGACGATTCGATTCTGAACTGCGTAAGGGCCGACGCTGAACACCCGTCAGCATCGAGTTCCATCGGTACCATCCCTGCGTCCGTCTGCCACACTTCGCTCGGTCCCGTCGACGCATTATCATTATCGGGCAACATGTGCTGCACGGCCTTGCGAAGTGCGTTGACAGGTCGATTTACGATTGGGTTTGCGCGAAGCTGGTACGCTTCAGAGAAAAACCCGCCGTATTGCAGAGTCAGCGACTTGCAGCCGCGTTTGAGCACGGTATTGAGGAGCTCCCCGAATTCCAGCGCCCACGTCTCGACACCGTCCCCGTCAGCGCCACAGGAGCTTCCCGGTGCGTCTAATACAAGCGTCACCTCACGAACGAACGAGAGTCTCGCGACAAGTACGCGTAGGCGACGGATGTGCGGGAAAAGAGGATGGATGGTTTCGTAGTGGGGCAATGAACAGTTTAACTCGTTGATGGCAGGAATAAAGAGCGCCATCTGGAGAGCGGAGACGCCATCTTGTCCGCCGTCGAGCATCGTAACATTGGCGCACTGCGTCGGGTCGTCGATCCCGTGAATGGCGAAGAAAATCGGAAGCGCAAGATGGTGAAGTCTCTGGCAAAGTGTAGACAGAGATAATAGCGCATCGGAGGGAAGGTGCCCAAGTATCAGCAGAAGCAGTTCGTTAGGAAGGTCAAGCAGCTGGGAAGGCGAAATCTCCGTCATTGGTTCCTCCATTGCCGTCCTTGGCTTCTTCGCGAGCCTGCAGATGACCGGTTTCACTTTTAGTGTGGAGGAACTGAGGGAGGTCGTTCAGCCAGAGGCGGCACTAAATCGTCCATGGGCTTGATGCAAGTTTGAAGTGGGAGTGTTTCCGTCTCGGGGTCTTCGGGCCGACCACCGGTGTCGCCTAATTGGGCGCGGAACTTCGCGCTTTTGCCTAATCGAACCTTCTCCGGAACCATTCGGCGCAAAAGAACTCAATTTTTTTACCCTCTTTCCACACACCCGGGCATCACCTGCCTCTCTCTCAACTAGGCGAGGCGGCTGGGACCAAGATCGGAAGGTGATTGATCATGAGAAGGACGCGCCGCTTGACAATTACAACAAGACATGATGCACAATGTGATTCAATGCGCCCCCGCGGGCTCAAATTGAAGCCTATGTACGTTGAGCTGCAAAGCCGTGTCACAGCCCCGTCTCTTTTTACTCGGCTCCAAATTGGCCACTTGGACGCAGAAAACCGGCTCCAACGACAGCGGTCTCCAACGACAGTGGTGACTCCCTCTTAAGAGGGCCTATTTTCCCAGTTGATTTTACATTCAAAAGTCCCGGTGCCACGTCCCTTTCAAGTTCGGCGGGGTCAAAGAGATGACGTTCTTCGCTAGTGTTAAACGAGATGGCGCGGAGCCCTGCTGAAGCTGAACCGACGTCTGCGAGATCTGGTAGAGCGATGACACCGAAGATCACGGCAGCGCCGTACTTCGGTCAACGGCCGAGTCAAAGGTCATCCAGCGGTAGGCGAGCTCCGCCCTGCTGCACCCATCTTTTTTTGGCTGCTTCCTCCCACATTTTGAGCGCCGTCGCGCAGCTGGTGAGGGGTTTTGGTGAGCCGGAGCAGTAGACATAGAAGGCCATGTTTAGTTTGCGCGTAGGTACGAACTCGGTCTCCAGTCTGTGAGCAACGGCACTGCAGTTGCTCTGGACGGCGGGCAGCGGGTAGCCTTTGTTTTTGCAATGCACTAGACTCGCTGCACCTCTTCGACTTTGAAGTTGCTAAATCCGAAACGCTTGAAGTAGCCGGCCTTGTGCGCTTCGTTAATACCTTTGAGCTTGTCCTCTGGCTACGGAAGGATCCGGCACGTGGATGCAGTAGACGTCGAGCTGTATTAGAATTGGCATTAGTCTCCCGCCGGGGACAAATGCAAGCATTCTAATTCACAGCCTGAAGCGGCCTAGGCGTTTTTCGCCGACCGTAAGAGCTTTGGCCAATGCAGATGAACGGGTCCTGTGGTCACAGAGCAAACCATGACCTTATTACAGAGGAAACTACAGAGAATCGCGAGGGAGAGAGCAAGGAGCGCGTTATGTGCACATGTTTGGTAGGTAGGATTGATGGAATTGATTCCGAACAAGTTGGCATTTGTGATCGGCCAGTCGCGCACTGTACTTAGCGCGTCGGCGCGCCGAAGAATCGCAAGATTTTGAACGACGAGAGGACCTCAGAGGATCCAATTGCGAGGGTAAGGTTTCAATAGCAAAGTGTATTGGGCATTGACGAGCTAACACTGCTATAATCGAAAGTGCGGGCATCGTGTTCTTAAACGGTGTAGGCTAGCCCATGGCCAAGGACACAACAAGGACACCATCTCTCGACGTCTAGAATGGTCAGGGCCGATCGAGACACGGGGATAAGGAAGCTCCTTACCACTCATTTCTTGTGCGCGATGGTGAAAGCCGTCGATACGGCCTTCATTAGGTTTGTGTATAAGCTATTCCCTATATTGAATCCGTTACAACAACTTCCTGTTGCTCTTTAGCGAACTTACAAAACCGAGCCTGTTCCTGGAACCTTTCGGCTCTTTCGCGCTCAAATTCAAGCTCCAAAGTGACCAGCCTGTGTTTCAAAAGTAACTCGTTGTCTATGAACATATGGACAGGTCAATTGAGGACTTGTGTGGGCGCATTCGGAACGTACATTTTTTATTTTCCTGAGCGGCGAGGCGACGAACTGATGTGGGGGTGGACATGGTAGGGGCTTTTGCGAGTGTGTGCGTTGACTATAAGTAGTATGTACGGACGTTGGCGATCGTACCTCGATCGATTCAAGATCTGTTTTGCTTTTTGTATTGCCTCGATCCAGGAGCCGAAAGAAATCTCCAAGCGAACGACGGAAAGGAGAAGGATGTCGAAATGTCTCGCGGACGGAAGGACGTGAGAGGAAGTCAGAAAGGCCCGCCAACGCCTGCAGTGTAGGATCGTCCGCGACGGTCGTAACGAAGTTGACCCTGGGAGCAGAAAGTGGCGCGTGAGCCGTGCACTCGAGCAGAGCATGCACCTCACCTTCTATACCGCCCCGCGGCAGAACCGGCAGACACGTTCCCTGCGGTGAATGGGCCAACGGCTCCGTGTCGCGTATCGGAGGCGCTCCAAACTGAGGTTGTGGTCCCCTAGCATGAGACGGGTAAGGGCAATACGGTGGCAGACAGGCACATGGACCATGGTGAGGTAGTGGCGCCGGCGACGAGTTGCGAAGGAGAGGACCTGAGAGTCATTGGCATGCTCCAGACGGTTGCAGTGAGTTTTTCTGCAAGGGATCGATATCGAACTGAACGTCCGCATCAACAAGCTCAGCAACCCTTTTGGTGATTGCGTCAATGGAGGGAAGGGAGAGAAAGTCAGCTGGTGCGGATATATATATATGCGTTGGAAGAGCTTGCAATAAGATAGCAATGCCCCGAATGCCCGGCTGCAAACAACTCCACCGAGTCGAGGAGCGCCCAGCGCACTCTTCGATCGTTGTCTAGAAGTTTCGTCATCACTGTATCTCAGGTTTGATTCTGGACGCGAACAGATATCGACCTTGGTTATGGGTGAACCGAAACGTCCATACTTTCAACAGTTAAAATAAAAATAAAAAACGTGTACCTAGTCTCCCTGAGGCACAGACGAATATTCAGAACGGGGCCCAACCTACGTCAACTCCAGATCGTCAGATCAAGAAATATCCTGAGGCACGGAGGTTCAAGGGAATTGGTCTACTCTGCCTCTGGGAGACTATCTGTACCCACCGTTAGTCGTTAGTGCACGATACCGATTTTACGATGCCATCGAGGGCGGATAATTCAAAGGACACCCTTGGGCGAGCTCCGCCCCGCGAGCAATCAAGCTCGTACCCAATCAGTCTGAGGACTCAGCACCCTTGCAAAATATTGGTAGTGGATAAAATGGAACCCGTTTTCGGCGCCGGCAAGTTTGACCTACTGGGGGAACTGGATGTGAGGAGTAAACGTAACTTTGGTCCCAGTTACGAAACATGCAGAGCAGAAAAATAACACGCACCTATGTGATCACCAAGGCTGAGCTTTGGGTACGTGTGCAGAGTCGTATTTCTATCACGGCACAGAAACTGTGTTACTTTTCGGTGGATTCTGAGCAACTGGAGAACCGAGAGCAACGTAGGTACGATATCGGCCTCCGGTCTGCGAGCGACGGCACTGTAGTTGTCCTGGACGGCGGGCAGCGGGTATCCTTTGCTTTTCCAATGTCGTAGACTCGCTGCACGTCTTCGACCTTGAAGTTGATCAGGCCGAAGCGCTTGAAATGGCCGCTCGTTGATATCCCTGAGCTGATCCTCTAGGTCTACGGAGGGTCCGGCGCGTGGATGTAGTACACGTCGAGCTGTATTACAATTGGGTTCAGTCTGAAATCCGTTCTTGATCCCCAGAGCCTCGACCGACTCCTTGGCGTGCTGAGGGATGGTCCCACTAGTGCTACTGCCTGGTACCAAGCCGCTAGGTGTCTTGCTGTCGATAATGAACCGTTTTCCGGCACCAGTTTTTCCCATCCCATCAAGCCATTGATATTTCCGTAATTCATTTGGTTCCAACAATTCTTTTTACCACTCTCCAGAGGCTGGGTAGATCAACTCTGGAGTTGGGCAATCTCCCTCCTCCAGCAGCTTGTACAGTTTCTCGATTTTCTCCTCGTCGCCAAAGGCTGGCCGGAAGCCCGGTCCGATGGATCCTCCACCAAAGATAATCTTGGCTGAGCCAGCCATGGTAGTCTAAGAGATCAAGTCGTAGCTCGAGGAGACGATTTGGGAATTGATATAGTGTGTCTCTGTATCGCGAGTTTTCGTCAATCCAGTGACAGTGCAGCCCGTGCAAGCATTTTGGCGAAGCAAATTCACGGCCTAAGCGTTTTTCCTCCGTAAGAGCTTTTGCCAATACGGATGAGTGAATTCTGTATTGTGTGATCACAGAGCAAACCATGACCTTATTACAGAGAGGAAACTGCAGAGAATCGCGAGGGAGAGAGCAAGGAGCGCGTTATGTGCACATGTTTGGATGAAAACACTGATTCCGAAAAAGTTGGCATTTGTGATCGGCCAGTCGCGCACTGTACTTAGCGCGTCGGCGCCTTCTCCGCCATGAACATCGCACACAGTCTCCCGTCTACCGTCGCTGGCGTCTCTTTCTCCTTTCTTACCGGTGAAGATGTCCGCCGAATCTCAGTCAAGCAGATTGTCAATGTGAACCTTCTCGACGACCTGAACCGGCCCAATGTCGGTGGTTTGTACGACCCTGCGCTTGGTCCCACCGAGCGGCAAGATATGTGTGTATACACACCAAATTCCACAATGAACCACATAATTCATCCTTGGATAGTTGCGCAACATGCCGCCTCACGTTCTATACTTGCCCTGGACACTTTGGCCACATCGAGCTCCCGGCACCTGTTTTCCATCCGCTGTTCATGGGCAATATGTTCAACCTCCTGCGCGACACATGCCTCTTTTGCCATAGATTCAAAGTGAGCCGGCCCGTGGTGCGTATATATTTTTTCTCCCGTGAGTTGCGTGAACTCGTATTAATTGATTTTCCAGCTGGCTAAATATGTGGCGAAATTCCGGCTGCTTGAGCGCGGGCTGTTGGATGCGGCGCAGGGTGTGGACGAACTGCAGATTCGGGTCTCAATCAAAAAGAGCAAAGCTGCTGCTAAAAAGGGCCGGAAAAATAAAAAGGACGCTTCAGACAGCGGCGAGTCCGAGTCCGACAACGAGGAAGACAAGGGGATGGCCATTCCAGACGAGACATTGGAGGAATTCACCCGACGGGTCAACCTGTATGTCGCAATACATCTCAAGCGTTCGCCAGACAGCAAACGCGACCATTACAAAGATGGGCTGGTGTTCAAGGCCCGGAAGGACCTCATCACCGAGTTTTTGAAGATCTCGTCCACGAACAAATGTCACAATGACGGATGCGCCAGGTATGCATTCAGTAGTGCTCGATTTTCGATCTAATTTTCTGTAGTCATGGCTATACCTTCCGGAAAGAGGGACACACGAAAGTGGTCGAGTACGACCTCTCGAAGAAACAGAAGGCACAGCTCCGCCGGAAGCGACCTGATGTTCTGTCGCTGGAACACGCTGGCAAACTCGCAAAGTTGCAATCCAAAAAGCAGCAGGCGCCCGAGGGCTCCGATGTCGAAATGGGAGACCCCGAATCGGACCAGGAGTCGAGTGAGGAAGAGCTGGAGGAGGAGGATGAAGAGGAAGAGGAGGAGGAGAAAGCAAAAGCGGAGGACGCGGCACTTCCTCGGGCCGCCAACGGGAAGGTTAAGACCATGCGTGGGCGCAACGAGCGCGTCGTCACGCCCGAAGAGTGCCGCGCCCACCTCCGCCTTCTCTTCCGCAACGAGGCCGTTATGTGTTCGCTGCTCTATGGGCGGCACGGGCCCTTTGCCCCGCTGTCGAAAGACGACCTCTCGTTCGCCTCAGCAGACATGTTCTTCCTCGATGCCGTACCCGTCGCACCCACCCGCTTCCGCCCCGCGGCCAAGATGGGCGACAAGCTCTTTGAACACCCGCAGAACGAGCTTCTGGAGAAGATTCTGCGGACTTCGTACCGGCTGCGCGATCAGAATATCGACCTCCGCGCCGCGTCGCAGAAGACGGCCGACTTTGACGACGCAGTGCGGAGGAAGATCATGTCCTCACTCTTGGACTCCCTCGTTCAGCTGCAGATCGACGTCAATAGCTTCATGGATAGCAGCAAGAACCCTGCTCCCATGCGCATGGGGAAACTTCCGCCTGCTGGGGTCAAGCAAGGACTCGAGAAGAAGGAGGGACTGTTCCGCAAGCATATGATGGTATTGACGACCTACTTGTTGATTGGATATTTTTTTCAACCGTTTTTCTATTAGGGCAAACGTGTCAACTATGCGGCGCGTTCTGTCATCTCCCCCGACGTCAACATCGAGCCGAACGAGATCGGGGTACCGCCTGTTTTCGCTCAAAAACTGACGTTCCCGGAGCCTGTCACACCCGCTAATTTCCATGAAATGCGGCAACGGGTCATCACCGGACCCAGAGGGTATCCTGGTGCAACACTCGTCGAGTACGAAGACGGGCACCAAGTACTGCTCGACAAGCTCACTGTGGAGCAACGAACCGCAATAGCTAACCAGTTACTGACTCCTAACGAAAACGAACATGGAGCGTTTGGTCGTCGTGGGTTATACACGCGCACGCCTGCGGTCAACAAGAAGGTGTACCGGCACCTTCGGGATGGGGACATCTTGATTCTGAATCGACAGCCTACGCTCCACAAGCCGAGTATGATGGCCCATAAAGCTCGAGTGCTGAAGGGGGAGAAGACGATTCGTATGCACTATGCTAACTGGTTCGTTTTCCTTATCCTCTCGTATTCGACATCTCACTGTCTCTCAGTAACTCGTACAATGGTAAGACCCTCCTTACGTTTCTAGCGAAGGTTTTAACCGCTGCAATGTCCAGCTGATTTCGATGGCGATGAAATGAACATCCATTTCCCTCGTAAGATTTCCTTCTCGTTGCACTACCTCGGCCTCATGATCGTTCAGAGAATCAGGTCTCTCGTGCAGAGGCGATGATGATCGCGAATACCGACAACCAGTATCTGGTACCGACCTCCGGAAACCCTCTTCGTGGTCTCATCCAGGACCACGTCGTCGCCGGCGTGTGGATGACAAGCCAGGACGCCTTCTTTACCCGTGAGGAATATTTCCAGTTGTTATACGGCGCTCTCCGGCCGGAGGACGAGGTAGATGAGCGCTCGCGCTTGGCGACCCTGCCTCCGACCATCTGGAAGCCCACTCCGCTGTGGACAGGCAAGCAAATTGTGAGTAGCGTACAACCTCATTCGCAGTCGTACACGACATTGAACGTCGCCAGATCTCGACAGTCCTCCTGAATATAACCCCGAGCAATTTCGAGGGCCTCAATCTCAACGCGGGTACCAAAGTCCCTGGTCATCTCTGGGGCGACGACTCCAAAGAAGACAAGGTTATCTTCATGGACGGAGAGCTCCTCTGTGGAGTCCTGGACAAAGCTGCATTCGGCGCGTCAGATTATGGTCTCGTGCACTCTGTGTATGAATTATATGGGGCCGACGCGGCTGGGAAGCTTTTAGGGATTTTGAGTCGGTTGTTTACAAAGTTCCTGCAGCACCGGGCATTCACCTGTCGAATGGATGATCTGACACTGACGCCAGAAGGAAATGGGTGGCGCAAGGACATTCTTGCCAAGGGCAAGAACTGGGGCACCGAGGGCGCTATTGAAAACTTCCCGTCGCTCAAAGACACGCCGAAGAAGGACATTCCGTCCGCTTTGAGGTCGCTACTCAGAGAGGTACTGCGAGACGACAACAAAATGGCAGGACTCGACATGACCGTCAAGACGAAGCTCGCCAAGATGACCGAAGACATTACGAAGGCGTGCATGCCCAAAGGTCTTCTCCGGAAGTTCCCCCAAAACCACATGCAGACGATGACGCTGTCCGGGGCGAAAGGTAGTGCGGTGAACGCGCGGCAGATATCCTGCGCTTTGGGTCAACAGGAGCTGGAGGGTCGTCGTGTGCCCGTTATGGTGAGCGGGAAGACGCTCCCATCCTTCAAGGCGTTCGAGACGAAAGCTATTGCTGGTGGATACGTCGGGAGTCGGTTCTTGACGGGTATCAAGCCCCAAGAATTCTATTTCCATTGCATGGCGGGTAGGGAGGGGCTCATCGATACCGCCGTCAAGACGTCGCGCTCAGGCTATCTGCAGCGCTGCTTGATTAAGCATCTCGAGGGGATCCGGGTTCACTACGACCACACCGTCCGTGGCAGCGACTCGTCGATATATCAGTTCCAGTACGGCGGAGATGCGCTCGATGTGACGAAACAGAAACATCTGCAGCAGTTCGAGTTCATCGCGCAGAACGAGCTTTCGTTCGTCAATATCCTGAAGCCTCGCGACCTCGACGGGATTGTCGAACTCGATACGGCGTCGAAATACATGAAGAAAGTCCTCAAGAAGTCGGATGTCCGCAAGGACAAGAACACGCCCGCAAAGCGGGAAGGGTATGATCCAGTGCTCTCCATGCACAGCCCTAGCCGTTTCTTGGGTAGCACGTCGGAAGGGTTCGCAGCAGCTGTCGACAAGTACATCAAGACGAATCCGGATCATCTTCTCGAGTCGAAGGAGGACGAGGAGGAATTGATTAAAAGCCGGCGAAAGCCTGTTCATCCTAACAACTTCCGCATGTTGATGAACGTCAAGTACATGCGGAGTTTAGTGGAACCGGGAGAGGCTGTCGGGCTCTTGGCGTCCCAAGGGTACGGTCGCTCTTCGCTTTCTTGCCCATCCCTCGCTGAAATATCCTTCAGCGTAGGAGAACCTTCGACCCAGATGACGCTGAACACTTTCCATTTCGCCGGTATGTCTGCACTGGGGTTTTCCGTTTATCGTTTTCTCTGACGCTCTTCGAAGGGCACGGTGCCGCTAACGTTACTCTGGGTATCCCTCGTCTCCGTGAAATTGTCATGACGGCGTCGAAAAAACCCAAAACGCCGTCCATGAGCATGACAGTTCGACCGGGTATCGCTGACGAAGACGTTGATATTTTCTGCAAACGCGCCAGTCGCGTCACTCTCGCCCAAGTGGTGGAGAATATCACGGTCCGCGAACAGCTAACCGTCGACGGCGAGGCGCGGCGCACACAGTTCACCATTGACCTCGCGTTCTACCCCAAGAAGGAGTATCTCTCCGAGTACGACATCGACCCCATAGAAATCCTCCTTTGCTTTGTGACCAAGTTTCCGCTCCACCTAAAAAAGGAGATGCAGGCTGAGATGAAGAAATTGGACGCCGACCTCAAGGCTCAGATAAGGGAGCTTGGGCAGGGAAAGAAGACCAAGGACAGTGCAGGAGAGGCCGAGGCCGATGACGACGATGGCGACGAGCCAAAATCCAAGGGAAAGAAAAAAGACGATGACGATGAGAGCGAAGCGGGCGATGGGGACGCGGATGACGAGAAGCGCGCGAGGCAAAAAAAGCAACAAGCGACATACAGCGATGATGAGGACGAGGACGACGGGGAAGAAGCTCTCGATGATGCTGATATCGAAGCTGCCTACGCCTCGGACACAGACGCTCCAAAGGTCCCCAAGAAGAAGCTGCAGAGCTTGTCAATGGCCAAACGTGTATCGGTTGTCGCCGAAACCTTCACGAAGAACCTAAACCATGCGACGTCTTTCTCGTTTGACGAGTCGAAGTGTACCTTCCAACTCCAAGTGAGTCTTTCGCGGTGTCTTCATCTTTTGACCGACTGACTTAATCTGTTCAGTTCCGTCCAGATATGCCCAAGCTTTTGCTGGTCGGCATCCTGGAACGAACTTGCCGTTCCACAATCATCCGCGAGATACCGGGCATCACCGAATGTTTCCAGGTCAGGGAAAAGGGCAAGACCGAAGTCAAGGTTGGCGTGTAGTCTGTTCGCATGCTATCGTAACTGACAGTTCTGGGTGTAGCTCACAACGAACGGGTCCAACTTCCAGGGGCTATGGCAATTCAGTTCGGGTTCAGAGGAAAGCATCCTCGAGGAAGACGACATATATTCCAATGATATCTATGCGATTCTCAAGACTTACGGTGTCGAAATGGCGCGTGCTGCGATATTGCGGGAGATGAGTGCCGTGTTCGGTGCATACAAAATCCAGGTCGACCAACGCCATTTGGAGCTCATCGCTGATTACATGGTACGTGAACATGTCTTTTCGCTGATAGGTTCTAATGCCCAACCAGACGTTTGATGGCGGCTACAAGCCTTTCAACCGACAGGGCATTGCGGCCAACTCGTCTCCGCTGCTCAAAGCGTCGTACGAGATGACAGCTGCGTTCTTGTCTGACGCGACGCTGTACGGGGATTACGATGACCTGACGACTCCTTCGGGAAACATTGTTTTGGGCCGACCGAGTTTGTCAGGGACGGGAGTGTTCGATGTGGTGATGCCTGTTGCTGCTGGACCATGAATGGGGATTCTGTAAAAAGTACTGTACATCTATTGTAATATACCTAGCAACCTAATTGTGAGAGACAATGAAATGGTCCAAGCGCGCTGTGACTGTGTGACGAAGGAACGTCACGGTTTGAGTCAAACTTTTTGAACCTAACCCCCTCGACCGTCGCGCGCCAATGCCCAAAGCCTCGTCCTCAGCGCGAAACCGCCGTCCTGGCCCGCTCAAGGACTTGTCACTCGATCTCTTTCTCCCTCCCAATCCGAATCTCCCACAAAAATCCAACAAACGCGTCCACTCCCCAGGTGGCCCCAGCCTCTTCAGCCCGCAGAAACGCAGAATACTCGAAGAAGAGGGCATATTCCCGTCCAAAACTCCCGTTCGCCTCAGAGCACTCCCTGTGAGGCGTGACTTTGGCGATGATAGCCCTGTCAAGAAGCTCGACTTTGGCCCTGCCAAAAACTCACCCGCGGGCGCTTGCTCGCCTCCCAGTGCCCCTACCAGTGCTGTCGAACCACATTCACCGCGATTGACGCGTCAAAACCCGACTTCGGACGCGTTTTCGACCTCCACATCTATTCCCCCCGACAATGCTCAGGAAATGACCGACTACTTTTCCTTGCCTTCGGGAAGCACTTCTGCCACCCAGACCCCACGCGATATACTCCCGCCCGTCGACCCCCAGTCGATTCATTACCCGGGCTTCATTGTCTTTCAAGACGCGTATATCGTCACCGGGCCTGCCATGACCCTCGACGCAGATACACCGCAGAAGGATGGGGAGAAGGAGAACGTTTTGCCGCGCCGGAAGCCGCGTAAATCAGCCACCGCACCTGCTTCCTCCGACCTCAAAGCGCGTCTTGCTTCGCCTGACGCAAAGTTCGCCAAGGCCAACTCGACCCCTTGCACGCCCGGCAGATCCCTTGCCGGCGAGCGGGCGAACAGCGCCACGCCGACCCCTCGCCGGACTGCAGTCGTGTTGACACGGGACACCCGGCTGACACCAAAGCTCCAGGACGCAGAGCGCCGGGAATTGCGGCGACACTTGGAGGAAGAGGTCAATGATGTTCCGAGTGACGAAGACTGAGGCGAGCCTAGTTGAAATCATCCATCACAGTGCTCCATTTGCTGGCATTCCCGCACACTATCTATTCCCCATATATTTCCCATATTTCGGTACATAATTCCTTTCACGACTTCGACATGCCCTTTCTTGATTTGTTTCCTGTTGTAGGATTAGCTCAACTGTAAATCCTATCGTTCCCCGGCTGCTGCAGTGTATGCAGGCAGCGAATTATCGACGTGAATTGCAGCTACGTCTTGAATTTTCGTTGGGCAACCCAGACGGAAATAGGTTTCACCGTGTGTGGCCTAGTCTCCAAGTCAGTACGAACAGCAGAAGACAAGCGCCTTCAACCACGGCCTACCTTCCATTCAACCCAGCGTTCCCAAGTATCCTGCCATGCCTCTTCGTCGATCTGCTCCATCACTTTTTTCCACTGTGGCTCATGAGAGTCATCCGAAACGAATTGAGCAACTAGCGGATGAAAGTTGTACCACTTGTCTGTGAAGCCATTGAGCGTGGGTCGAGGCATTTCCAGACACCGCACTAACCCAAAGATCTCGGACCTGGAGTGATGTCAACCTGCACGCCTTGGGTGTTCGGGTTGTTGCCCCTGTATGTGAATTGAGACACGACGAGGAGGCGGGTGCCGACGGTAGGACGCGTCTTTCCTGGCCCGACGAGGTCGATAGCTTTGGCGGGGAACCCAAGCACAACAATGGCGTCAAATTCGCATGTATAGGCGGCGACTTTGACCCAATCGGGTGTCACTGAGACAACGAGGGCCGGTTCAGCGAGACCGTACTTCAAGTGATTGATGAGGCACCCGAGGACATAGATCTGGTTGTGGAGTGCCAGGCTCGGGCCCTCTTTGCCTACCCGAAGAATTAAAACGTTTCGTGACGGGGGTACGACATACACAGCGCACCGGTGGTCAAACGTTCGAGCGTGTCGCATTTGAAGATGGAGGCGGTAACTCCTCCAGGCCGAGACGCCCTGGAATCCCCGGCAGCGTAGCTTCGGTCCGCAATGCGGACAGCTTCAGCATAATGCTCGGTCGCAATCCAGTCTTTCACCGGCTCGTGGACAGTCAAGGGTTTATTAAAGTCGACAAAATCGACCGTCATGAGGAGGCCTTTGTTGTCGATGAACTCGCCTATTCTCTGCTCCTCGTCCTTACTTTTGACGGCGATAGCTTCCCAGCCGGAGCGCGGGCGAGTCATATTGTGCCCTGGCGGGATCGCCTGCCAAGCACTGTTCCCGCCAATGCGGGTGGCAGATGAGACGAAGCACATAACGGTTTTCTGCGAGAGGTTGTTGATGATGAAACCCGGCTCAGGCTCATAGTCGTTGAAGATGGTCAGCGGCTTGTCGAAGCCATCGAAGTGAATTAAAGCTGGTGCCCCGCGATTGATCCAAAGGGCAGTTCGTTGAGTGTTATCCTTGCTTCGAATAGAGACATCTTCCCAGCCATCGCGCGCCCACTCCTGGTGCTCGCCGAGCTTAATCTCGAACTCTTTAGCGTTCCCGATAGGCCGACTCTTGTTGGTTACGGAACAAAAGATGATCTCGTTAGACCGGTTGTGGACTTTGAATCCGGGGGCCATCTGCGGTTTTCGGTTTTCGAGGTTGCGTTACTGGGTGTAATGCGATTTGTAGAACGCACGGGTCACGAAGAAGTTTGGGGAGGATGTGAAGGCGAAAATGAAACTCTGTACGCTAGTTTGTTCGCAAGCGGATGCGAGACATTGAATGCACAGGTCAGGGCCTATTATAGGGGATTACCCTGAGTGAATAGGGGCCGGATAGAGATAAACGAGACAGCGACAGCGACCCCTTGCACACCATATTTAGATAAATTGCATTGTAGATCCACCAAAATTAAAAGAGCCCATTCAAATGCACGGCATGTCCGACAAGCTCCGACAAGTCGCATTCAAGGGCGTACGCAGGAAGCGAGCCATCAACATGGACTTGGGCCATTTCTTTGATTTTCGTTAGGCAGCCCAAACGTAAATAGTTTTCACCGTGTCTGGCCTGATCCCTGGGTCAATGGGACGCAGGGAACAATTCTGAAGGAAGGCTCACCTTCCACTCAAGCCAGCGTTCCCAAGTATCGGCCCATAGATCTTGATTTATTTCCTGCATGCGCTCTTTCCAGAGTGGGGCATGAGTCGTCCAAAACGAATTGTGCGACCAAAGGATGGAAATTGCACTACTTGCATCGAGCACTGGATTAATCAGGAGTGTATCAACAGACACTTACCCAAAGTGCGCAGACCCGGAGTGATATCAGCTTGTACGCTTTGGGTACTTGGGTTGTCCCCTTTGTACATGAACTGGGACACAATGAGGAGCCGGGTGCCGACGGTGGGACGCGTCTTTCCTGGCGCGACTAGGTCGATGGATTTGGCGGGGAATCCAAGGACGACAACGGTGTCAAATTCGCAGGAGTACGCGGCAATTTTGACCCAGTCTGGGGTCACAGGCACCACCACGCCAGGCTCGGCAAGACCATATTTCAAGTGATTTGTAAAGAGCGCAAGCGTGCAAATCTTTATGAGCTCCAAGGCTCGGTCCCTTGGTGCCTGTTTGAAGGACCAGAATGCTGTCGGCATGAAATATGTCAACGGCACAATGAGGCGACGCACCCGTTGTCAAAAGCTCCAGCTTATCACATTTGTAGATGGAGGCGACCGCCAGGCAGAGACGCCCTAGATTTTCCACCAGCGTAACTGTGGTCAGCAATGCGGATCGCCTCAGCGTAGTGCTCCGCGATGAAATCGTCGGGACCCGGGTGGAGAATAAATTCTTCGTCAAAGCCGAGAAAGTCGACGGTGATTCTCTTGCCGTCGTTATCAAGGAACTGGCCCGTTCTGTGCTTCCCGTCTTCGCTTTTGATCCCGATAGCTTCCCAGCCATTTCGCACAAAAGTCTGGAGCCATTTCCCCTGGAGTTGGTCGAGAGGAAGCACATACCGGGGCGAAAGATTGTTGATGATGAAACCAGGGTCAGGGCGGTAATCGTTGAAAATGGTGAGCGGTTTGTCAAAACCGTCGAAGTGAATTATGGCTGGGCCTCCGCGGTTGACCCAAAGCGCTGTCCGACGAGTATTGGCTTTGTTTCTGATGGTGACATCCTCCCAGCCTGAGCGTCCCCGCCCCTCTTGCTCGAATGATTTGATCTCATACTCGGCGTCGCTGGCCCCAGTCTTGTTGCTTATCGTGACGAAGATTATCTCGTTAGACCGGTTGTGCACTGTGAATCCGGTCATCTGTAGTATTTGATGTTCCGGACAGTCACTTCAAACAAACAAAATACAGCGCACAGTAGTTCGGGCGAAATTTGAAAAAGTGAATAACTCTGGCAACTGATATATTAGCAGCGCATCGCACACAAGGGCTTGAAGAAGAACCGCCAAGCTTACCTTTCAGTGCGATCTCGAGGAAAGAACAGGTCGGAAAAGTAGGAATGCAGTTGAATTTATGTCGGCCATCGAAGCGGTGCGCTTTGCACAAAAAAGTGAAATTCAGATCAAGTATAACGGCGGCATCAAGTCAGAGTGACTGAAAGTGCTCCCACCGAGCGAGCGCGGTCGCGAATTCAAGCGACCCCAAGTAGATGTTTACCAGTTGATCAAGTTCAGCGGGGTCCTAGAGCCACCTCAGAGGAGAAAGACATTGATTTCAGGGCAAACTGAAGAATTCCAGTGCCAAAGCCAACCCTGGGGTTGTGTGTGGCATTGACAATAAGATTGAGCAAGGGGTGCAGTTGAGCGCACCGGCGAGAACCGAGGCATCACGTGTGGACACCGGACACGTCAATGTGTGCCTAATTTGATTTCACCTCTTACCGCCATGTCGCGCGCGCTCGCCCTCGTCGTCTTCTTGTTCTTCCTTCAACTGGTCTCTGCCCAGTTCCAATTCTTCGATGGAATGTTCGGGCAGCAACACCACCAGCAGCAGCAGGCACCTCAATGGTCCTCACATCTTGAGAGTGGTTGGTATCCTGTTTCATTGTTCGTTTCCCGACACTCAGTTGTGTTAGTGTCGTGCTCGCAATATCTCTGTCCAGCGACTTTGGACTGCGTCGGCAGTCCGGTAGACTGCCCCTGCCCAGATGCGGAAGACATCAAGTGCATTATACCAGACGCAGAGGAAAAAGAGGGAACGGTCATCTGCGTGCGAGGGAGCAACGAATGCCGACACGTAGAGCAGTTGATGCGACGCATGAAATAGAGGTGTTGTAACAGACGAGGCAGATGAATGCAACCCGCGCTTATATTTTGTAGATTTCTCACTGGGCCAAGTGAAGCCGAATTATACACGTAGAAGTGCACATCTACATACTTAGAATTACACGTACGTCCGTTCGGTCGAATAATTTGTATGCCCAGGAAAATTCTCAAGAGTTGAGTAATGGGTGCTAGTAGATTGGACCTGCGATTTCCTCTCACTGTCTGAGAAATTCCACAAACAAACCAGAAATTCTGTTCAGCGGCACGCTAAATACGAGCGCAGCAGGAAGTTGGGCGCATCTAATGAGTTCAACGTTTGTGGTTACCAAGGGCCAATTGGAATCAATGGTGAGACACTTGAAATAAGATACGTTAAGTGAGCTTGGAACGGAGTGGGGGTAACACCAAGGAGCCGAATCTTACGCTCTGCGCATGGTGGCAATATTGACATCGAGGATAATTTGTTGGGCAGAAGCTGGGCGGCCTCAAGGTCCCGCGCCCATATCGTGCCGACAACGAGATGGGCCGCCCTTGACCAAGTACAAGTGGCTCAGAAGCGGAAGCGGGATCGAGGGTCGTTAAGCAACAATCTTTTGGCCCTGGAACAAATGGTGAGGGTGACGCCATAGACAACTCATGAGAAAATCAGATCCCCTCGTATCGACTGGGGTAAGGCAGCGGCAGCCTAAGCAAATCTTGTTGATTATGTGGTGTGTATGGCCATTTGGCAGAGACCGCGAAGAAATGGTGAAGTCCAAATCGAGGTGTTCCAAAGGCCAGCAGGAAACTGTATCACAATTTAGACCGAAGTGTTCATCATATCAAATGCGTCGCTAGAATCGTCGAGTGTCATAATAATCGGTCTACAACCTCTCCTCAATGTGCCCCGGCGGCTGCGCCGCGGTTCCGCCCGAAAAGTATTTCGCCGATGCCAAGGCCAAGGACGAGGGTGATGAGGTAGGAGGCTTGAAAGGTCCTGAAGGCAAACAAGTCAAGGTCAGCAGAGGTTCGACGGAACGGATAAAAACATACATCACCGCCAACATGAACGCAAAGGTCAAGAACGACTGTCCTGCATGAATCACGCCGCGCGTTATGTCTTGCGCAGGGATAAATGGAAGAGCGCGGAGTCGCATCTTTTTAATCTTCCTTTTATCATCCGCGTCGTCCTTGTTGCAAGCCTTCTTTGCAGCGAGCTGTGCCGTCTCGCGCCAGCGAGCCTCCATCATGCTACGCACGGAGGAGAGCCAGCGTTCGATGAGGGTGAGGATGAATAACCCGATGCACGCTCCAGCGAGGGCGCCGTTGCTTTGGGGGACCCAGCTATTAAACCAGAGCATGTCGCCGAGCGTGAAGTGCAGGTAGGGCATCATCATGCCATCGACCATGGTTGTATTCATATCCATACTGTTGACGTCCTGACCCTGGAGAAGCGGCAGCAGGGGAGCTAGTATGAAGGACTGAGTCGCGCAGAGAGAGTCCCTATATACTTACCGAGTTGACAAGGTAATCGTGGAGAGCAACTGCCGGATCCGGTTACAATTGTGCCGATGGAACTTAACCATCCTTGATCAGCTTGGACTCCACGGCAAGGTTACTATTGAACGCAAAGAGAGCTTGCCTGTGCATCCATCGACCACCGCTGCCCATCAAATTGGATGATCTTCATGGCTGACAACTGGATGATGTACATGGCTATCGACACGGCTAGTCGGTTGGATCCTATTGAACCTTGCCAGCCCTTCAAGCTTCAAGGTTGATAGACACGGTAGGACGCGGTTTACCGGTTTAGTAAGTATATGGCCTGGACGCGGTTAACCGGCTGACCTTGCAATGCACTTGCCCGTTGCTTGCCCGTGTCACCGCGACCATATTCGAATTCATTCGAATAGTATGAGAGTCGAGAACTGCAGTATAAAAGCGAAGCAATAATTCTGATCGAACAGCAAAACAAATCGAACAAATCGACATGGCCATCCTCATCTCCTACCTTCTTCTTCCAGTCTTCATTGCGGCCGCATTGGCTCGGCCTTCATCAAGACCCCAAATTCGAGCCGTCACCAACGCCTCCCTCACAGATGTCTCTACTGCATTTTCCAAAGCAGGACTGGTGCCCGGCATCACTCCTGTGTTTGAGCCCACTGGGTTCCTTGACGTGATATTCACTGTTCCTTCGACCCAACAAGCCGTGAATGCCACGCCAGGGGCGAATTTAACGACGCAACGTAAATCTTAATTATTATCTTTCTTGATTCAGAATCTAACGCCGACACTCAGAAACGGTCAATGAGCCTCAATTCGTGCTGACAGTGTCTGACACTACAACTGCATCTAATGCCGAATTTGTGGTGGCGCTTTTCGACCCTGATGCGCCGACCCCACAGAACACCAGTTTGGCGCAGTTCCGCCATTTATTGGGTGCAGGATATCAATGGAATCCCGCCACTGGTGTCCTTTCAAACACCACGGCAGCCGTCACGGAATTCTTCCCTCCTGGACCCCCGCCGGGTTCTGATCCTCATCGGTGAGATAATAATACCGCTTTAGTTCGTGATTGAACGCCGCTAAAATTGTGCTATTAGCTACATGGTGTTGGTCTACGTTCAATCAGAAGACTTCGCTTCCAAGGTCCCGTCGATCCTCAATGCATCCACACCGCGTACGAATTTCAACATGTCTGCTTTCAGCGATGCGCTGGGTCTCGGGGCGCCGTTTGCGGGTACCTTCTTCTTCGAAGGTCCCGAATCGACTGCAACGTCGTCCGGGTCCAGCCCATCAGCAACTCCAAGTCCCAAGAGCTCGGGAGCCCTTAGCCTTCATTCACAGCTGGCTGTGGCTGGGGTGCTTGTCTCCGTCGTGGCCACATGCTTTCTCAGTTAATTATCATCTAGTATCTACTTAGTATTTAAATAGTTTCTCGTTTAATAAACGTGCCGACTTGTCCTTGCTCACTTTCTGTAAGATTCGACCGAGTGTTCGACCGAGTGTCCCGCGGGATAATTGCAAAGGAATTTTTTGGTCGTCTCAATGGTGGAAATTCCAAGTCAGAGAATTTCCATATTGGGAAGAGAGCGTTGGTGCACAGCCACGTTGGTCTTCTTTTGAAATCTCATGGCACTTCCCAGACCCGCGGTATGTGAGGTTTCTCGTCCCATTGGACATTTACTCAAAGTATTGGCTCCACTCAGCTTCCGCCGGGTGCCAATCGTATCCTCTTTGTCAAGAATTTGAACTACCAGATTACTGGCGAAGATTTGTACGACCTGTTCGGCAGGTACGGGACCATCCGCCAAATTCGCATTGGAAATGAGCAAAAGACCAAGGGGACTGCGTTCGTTGTCTTCGATGATGTTATGGACGTGCGTGTTTTCCTCTCCATTGACTTCTCGAGTCACTGAGTCAAGTCAGGCCAAAAACGCCCTCGACCACCTCAACGGTTTCCATCTGCAGGAGCGGTATATCGTCGTACTCTACCACATGCCTGCGAAACAGGATGCCGCTGCGGCAAAGGCTGATCTAGCGCGGAGAGAAGAAGAGCTTGCTCAGCTGAAGAAAAGACATGACATTGGAGACGCATAATATTCCAGAATGTCTTATTAATCTTCGAAGTTCACCATCCGTGTATCATTGGCTCTAGGTGTATATATTGATTCCCTCTATTTTGTCGCAGGCAAGGGCTGTGGCCTGCCATCAGCCTTTTCTCCTGCACGCCTCGCACCGCTTGTTCAGATGGGGTGCTGACTTTAATCAGCTTGGTGGTTAGGTTGCTTCATTGCACGCACTGTATTGCTGCGGTGATTGACGACTGGAATTCGAAGCTCGTGAGACCAGTCAATCGTTGAGTGGAACGCGTACGGACTATTGCCAACATGTTTGGATGCAAAATTGCCCAGTGCAATTTATTGGGTGGGCGGGACTGAACTTGCAGCGCACCAAATCACATTTGATCTGTAGCCAATGGCGGTCAACCGACGACGCCCACACCGAGGCTGGTCAGAGCTACCTCCTCGTCTATCTGCGAAACGCAGGTTAGCAAAAATTTTCGGACTGGACGTGAGAGCGACATACCAAATTGACGGCGTGGCCGCATCTATTGAACGACCAACTTCAGAAACAATAACTAGAAGAGCGAAGAAACGGACTGAAGATAGTAATTTCGAACCCTTCCTAGGTCAGTCAGAATACTTGCAACGTGGACGCTCGAAGCTCACTGACGCCAATAGCACATACGCTCAGGAATAGTCGACAGCGAGTATGCGTCCCGTTAACTGGTTTTATAGCCTTGACCGGACTTGGTTCGGTTAACGCATGACACATAGCAAACTTTGACGCGATAGCATTGATCCACGGTACATGTCTGGAATGTCTGATCTTATTATGTTTGCCAGACGCGTAATTGGACAAAGACGTCTGGCAGGCAGACTCACAACATACATGCCAGGCCTATAGGCAGACCTGAGAACGACGATTGTTCCCCAGCATCGTCCTCCCCTCCCTCCTATCCGTTTTCACCCCTGGCCACTACTCGTCACCGACGTCTGTCGGACTGTTAATATACTTTCATGCTTGCACCTCCATCGCCTCGCCGGACGGGGAGAATGACCGCGTAGCTTTTATCGGCATTTGGGCCTTCTCCGTACGGAGCTTGGCACCTGAACCAGCCGCTTTCTCTCACCTTGGTTTCGACTCTGGAGTTCAGAAATTTCACCTATCAAGTCACAAGATCGCTGTATATCCAATGTCCACGTCTACAGCGGCATGCACGTCCTCTGTTCGTATCTCAACCGCCGCGTAGAAGAGCGCCCTAGTTCGGGTTAGTGTGCTCGCGACGGATTGATTTACACTGTACAGGTGCGACGCGGTCTGGACTGCGACAATCTACGTGCTCCATATTTCTCGAAAGAATCGCAGGTCGTGTGCTGCTGCAGTGTTCTTCTCGTCGGCTACTGCATGCATACTGGGTGCTTCTTTGGAACGCGAACCTGAATTCCAACGATAGACGCTGCTGATCAAGGTAGAACCAGTTTTTTTTGGCTCCCCGACGCCTAGTATATTCAATGTGGGGTCCTCCGACGTTTTTCTCCTGACAGCTACACAAACAGGGTGTCATTATGCCCCGACCCATTGTATCGGAGATGAATTCAACTCAATTCCCGTTGTGCCACACCGAAATTTGTGCCTCAAAAATAGATATTTTGCTGCTAACAAGACAAATGATATGACCATCTCCTTGTGGATCCCTGAGGATGACGCTATGGATGAGACATCCCACTCATCTCTCTCACGGAGATCATTCCTTGGCTTATGTTTCACAGGCGCGCACAGCAGTTTTGGGCAAGACTGCCTCGAGGCGCTCGTTCAGGCAGTCGTTCGATTATGCCATGGTCTAGGTAAGGAAGGGCCTAGGGTAGAAACTACAATAATCACAACAATTAGATCCGATTTACAAGTTGCATTGAAAGTATACAAACTTCAAGTCATGCCACTACCTCGTCTAGTGGGTGTCCGCCCCTTGGCCGTTTTGATTTTCTGTGCTTCGCCCACAAGCTCGGCAATCAGCCCGTTGTAAGTCTCCGAGTCTTGTTGCAAAGACTCCCGAGTCTGTAAAAGATGCGACAGCAGTGCAGATGTGCTGGCGGTTTGCGAGCGTAGGGAAGCGAGATAACCCTCGAGCGTGGATAGAGATTGTATCGATAGCGTTTCTATTCGGGGCCTCAGTTTCTATTTTATTACTGCAAAGTTGCAAGAAGAGTGCACCTGAATCTAGTGCGAGTAAGTCCGCAATCTTCCCGTTATCAATTTCAGGTTTCGGGCCAAACTGCTCGGCTCGGCCACCTGGTTGAGGGGTTCCAGACCGCGCGGGTGCAGAACCTCCGGCTGCTGGATGGTTATGCGGCCCTGGTGGAGCAGACATCGGCCGCGTTGTCACCTGAAGAGAAGGCATAGGCTTTCCATTCGCCTGCGGTGGTAGAACCTCATCCAGATTGACAGGAATTCCCAGCGCGATCAGGTGTTGTCTGCGTATACGAGAACGCGTCCAATTTGGCGGTTTCGTCGGCGGTGGTGATTGAACAAGCATTGTGTAAAGCTCTCGGCTGGAATCCTGAACATTAATAAGACCGTTCGCGCAGTCAAGAAAGACGCGTACCTTTCGGGGTTCATAAGTATTTGGCTGATACCCTCAACCTCCCTGATGCCCTCTTTCGTCGTGACTTGAGAGATATCCACATTCCCCCAGATCGGAGCGAGTACTTCATCCACTTGTTCCCTGAGATCCACCTTGCTCGGCATAGGATCTAAATTCAAGGCGTCCCAGCTCGTCTGGAATGATGGCCCGGCCACAGGAATCTCGCCAAAATTATCCGATTCGCTGAATTCTGGTCCTGGTGGGTTTTCCTCTGCATCTCCGAAATCCCCAAAGTCGCCAAAGTCGTCGTCCTCATCGGCGACGGGATTCGCAGCCTCCGTAGTGGGTGAACCAAAATCATCATCAAAGTCATCCAGTGGTGCGGACGAAGAAATAAAATTTGGCTGGCTCAGAGGGGGTAAAACAGGTTCGGATGATCCCCACACAGAGGAACCGAAAGTCAGATCATCGTCCATGGGGCAGGCCAGAGAGCACACGCGTTAGTTGCAATGTAGCGGTGGTGAAGGTACAGTTGTTGCTTGTTTACCACGAACCGCTTATGGCCTTCGTCTTTACTCCCACTGCAGACGCAAAGGAGGCTCGGTCTGCGCGGAAAATTCACATCCGACGGTTGTACGATGTAATGCACATGTGCATACAACGGAACGATTTCAAAAGGGCTACTCGAGCTTGGACCGTGCTCGCGCACTGTAAAGAAGTAAACGCGCAGACAAAGTGGAGCACGAGTGTGCACATTCTCAGCGCTAAAAATCTGGACGACCCTGAGAGAGCAGTGGAATTTCTGCGTCTTATGATGCTGCAGCATCCTGAGGATGTGAGAGGGAGCCATCGCGACGCCATTCGCTGAACACAACTCTTTTCTTTAGCGAGAAACCATCCTGAAAGAGATGGTATTGCGCCTGATTACTGGTGAGCGGCACAGGGATGCTTTGGATGAATTAGAACTGTAAGAGTGTAGGTTGATTCCTTTCTGCAACAGATTTGTAACTACTTATGTTCCAGCTATGTTCCATCCTTTCCGTATCAAGACAACGCAGTTCTTCACGTCTATGCCGGTCTATTATGCATGTACATCGGCCAGCCGACCTCACAACGTATGATTTGTCTTCGCCCTCTGCACGACAGCCAGATGATTTTTGCATTAGTTTCGCCGTTCAATCCTACCTTGCTACGGAGCGCTCAGACGTATTTTGAACGTGCAAAAGTCTTGGATCCTGACAGTTCGACAGCAGAAGCATTTCTCATCAAGGTAGGGACGCCAAAATTTGCATCAGGAATTTAATTCTTTTGATTAGATTCAAAAACTGAACGGTGGGGTGGCTCAATCGACCGATCATGAAGAGTCGGACGACGATGGGCTGGAAGCCACCAGCACCGACAAACCGAAGCGGAAGCGCGTCCGAACCGAAACAAAATAGACCAAAAAACGACGACATTTCGACTACAAATCAGAATCCGAGTCGGAGTCCAGATCGATGGCAGGCATCTCCTCGTTTTTCTCCTCCTCTTCAACGAACACAGGCATGTCGATTTGCACCGGTGCTGTGTCAAGAGTTTTTGTTGGAATGGGCGGAGGGACTGGCTCTTGTGCTTTTTCCATGCGTTGGGCCTCACGAGACGAGCTTTGCTCTGATGTTTTGGGAAGAGGTTGTTGAGACGGCGGCTGGGGCGGAGGGACAAGAGCTGGTACTTCGACAGAGGGCGGTACCGATGGATTTTTAGTCCTTGTCGGAGGAGTGAGGGGCGCCTGTGGCTCAGCCATAATCACATCTTGTATTTCGGAAGGAACCAAGCCCAGCGATTGGCGCATTTCACTCTCCTCCTGACTTTCTTCGGCCCGGAAAAGAGAGAGGGACTCCATGTAAGGCATCGACCGCACCAATGGAGGTAATCGCGGGTGTAGAAGCACCTCAAGATCTCGGTGAAGCTACCACACAATTAGACGACGAAACGAGCGGATAGAACGCGAACACTCACATGAGAATCCCCGAGACTGGCGCCTACGACGAGGCCGAGACTCCTGCTCATACCGCACGTCGAACCCGTGCCGAGTTCTACACTAAACTCCTGGACTCGTTGAAGGAGCAATGGGTGTAGTTTCGGGTCGGCGGCTAGCGATGCCGGGGACATCTGCGGTAACGCGAGTAGAACGGACAATACGACCCTGCATGAAATGGATTGCATCGCAGGAGAGAGATTTGGGTTCTGCAAGACGAGCCGTAGCACTGAACACTCATTAGTGGATCGAAGCACAGTAGTAGTAATCACTTACCAGCAAATGCTGCAATCAATACATTGCCGTCGTCCACTGTTGGGCACACAATTTCGCGAGAGGTGTTGAAGACCTCATCGCCTTCGAATTCGCGCGCCCTTTTTTTACTCTTTTTACTGCGGCCTTGTGCGTTACCCTCGCTCTCCCGAGCATCGGGCTCCTTCGCAAGCACCACGGAAATCAAGGGCAGGATAGCTCTGGCTAAATGATTGACGACCACGTTCGAGTGGAGCTGGTGACATTTCGCGAGAACGACTTGAAGGGTATTCAAGAATGGTAAGCGTTCCGACCTGACTAGACGATGAGATTGCAGTGCGCCGGATGGGATAAAACTTGCGAGGTGAGGCGTTGTTCTAGCTGGAACGCGATACACGTTGCAATTCTTGCGAGGCTTGAGCTCAAGTGATGATGAACACTTGAAGAGGCAAATTAGAAGCTGGATGTTGTGTCAGGACAAAAAGGCGTACCAAGTCGCAAGGCAAGTTATAAGATCACAGGCCAACTTCCAGATTTGCGGGGTCACAGCCGCTTCCATAGCACGGACTCCAAGGTCGATATGTCGGTCAACCTAGAGAAATGATTCAGATGCTGACAAAATATGTGTCACTCCACGCACCCTTTCGTTGGTTTTGCAACTAAGCAGAGCCATAGCAAATTTAATCAAGGGTCCCACCGGCACTTGAACTGGTCGGTGCGTCGTTGTTCTTTACGCGGAAAAATAAGTTGACCGAGGATCACGGCAAAATGGAGGTTTATACTTCAATAGGTCGCACAGAACGAGAACACCGCACCTCAGCCTGTCGGCGTTGAGGGGGATCGATATGAGGGGTTCTTCGTTGGCAGCCGGTGGGGGCAGCACCCGCCCTGTGTTTGAAAATCAGCCAACAGATATGCGAAAGAACCCTCCAAGTACCTTCGACGGAGAATGTAGACCGGACAGAAAAGAACGAAGTCCAACCGAATGCCAACGTATCATCAATGGATTTTCTCCACAAGTTGGCTGCACCAACTTTGCCGCCTGTAAAATGAAGAACTGCGTACAGTCGCGATGCAGCTCTGGAAAGTGGGACGTTTGGTGGTTTAAATGGACTCCCATTTAAAAAGCTGAGAGATAGAGTAGACAAAGCAGAATGCGATGATCTATGGAGAGTAGGATACAGTGGAATTAGCAGAGCCAAGGTCGACAAGATCAAAATCTGGGGAATACTCAGAGAAGGTATAAATGATTTATCAAGCACGCACTTTCAATTCAGTGTCGATGTGCTTCTCAGCCAAGGGTATCAACGCAGCTGTAAATTTCAAGACATTCGGCGTTGCGACTTGTCTTTGGAATTCTGGCACATCCGCAGCGGCACTGAATATCACTCGAAGCAGGCGTACGGATGCACTCAGTACAGGAAGCGATTCCTTTTTCTTAGCGGGCAACGAATGAGGCACGGGCGAACATGGTAACAAATTCACGGACTGAGAGAACAGGTAAAGCAATGCCGATCCAGCTCTGCGCGCATTCTATCATCGTGGATTTGGACAGTACAGAGGTTCTGTGGGCTATACAGAGACCGGCCCATCGTGCGTCGGCGGCTTTAGAATGGAGTAGGGAGTTGACTCGGGCAGTCCATTTGGAAGAGTGCGGGGAGGGCAGCAGAGATTCAGCAGTCAGGGACGAGAGGATGTAGGGCAAATGGAGAACCGCATAAGAGTCGGAACCTAGTTGCAGCTGAAGAAGGGTCTTCAAAGGGTGTCCGTCCATTGCCAGTTGAACTGGGAAGAATTTTGAAAAAAGATATCTAAAGGCGACGGCGTGAAGATAAAGCAAGAAACAAACAAGAATCCCGATTTGGGTTAGCAACTGCCATCACCTTGAATCGAATGTCCAGACGGCCAGCTGCTGCTCCTACTCTAGACCCCAGCGTTGAGGAACATCTTCAATTATCAGCTTTCAAGGTTCGATTCCTTCTCAATTTACACCCTCATCAGCTGGAGCGCACACCCAACAGGCCAAATTTGATGTCACGGAATTCATAGGCAATGTTTCTGAGAAACTAATTGCCCAGTCAAAAGGAAGCTCTGGCCGTGGGTTATGCTTGTTTCTTTAGCGCAAGGTTCTGAGGTTTCTACCGTCAGCCTTCGACCCCAAACCATTCATAAACACGTTCGAGGCTGCGGTCGACAAGCTCATTGCTGTGCGCAAAGATGTGCAGTCCAAGACCGAGCAGATGGAGAAGAGCGTGAGGGTATCCGAGAGGGAATATTCCAAGAAGATGGCAGAGCTGAACCGCGGATTCGAGGTGCGCGATACCCATGACTTATGTCTCATTTCACCCAAAGCTTTCCATTAGACTGTGGGCAATTCATTCGCGGGAATGGAAAGCCGAATGAACGAAGTCAGCAGCACTGCTGTACGAATTGGTGCGCTCTAGGCTGCATCGATGGTGGATATTTTAATAACGCGCTGCTGCCCAGGTGAACAACTGGAATCGGTGCATATTGAGCGGCAACGCGCTCAGGCAGCCTATGACTTGATAGATTTTTACAACCAATTTTCGCGCGGCGACACCACCCGTCTAGATACGTTGAGGAAAGAAGGCAGAGCAGGCCGACGCCAGGTCGCCGTTTTGTTGCGACGTCTCAATACAGTCGCGAAAGAGGTGGACCTTCCAAATGGCGACAAGGTTCGTGTAATGCAATTTCGACAGTTTCCCGAGTTGAATTTTGCTTCAGACTCGGGAGAACATCGAAAAGTATTGCGAGAAATTCGAGAAGGAGATGTTGAATCTGTTCGACAGATGTTATCGACGGGGAGACCCGAAGATGATGCATGTATGTTCTCCTCTCTTGCGTCTTCGCATTCTCTCTCAAGCTATCACAACAGCATTGCGCTCAAACCCTGTTGGAATTTAACGGTGGTGCATCCTGTGTACAAGTCTACGTTAATCAACACGATTTCTTCATCAACCACGTTCGGGAAACCAAACCGGTCGAGGATGTATTACTGTAAGTCTCTAGGTTTGACATTTCATACCTCGATTAACATTGCTCGCAGATGGAACACTCTTCCAGATCCGGACGCCAGTTCCCCGAAAAGCGAAACTGGATTAACAGAACTTTTTGTGGAAATCCGGGCGACTGTGGATACCGAGGCCCAAATCGTGAAGGCCGTGTTTCCAAATCCTGCAGTTGTCATGCAAGTGTTCCTGCAGCGAGTTTTCGCGCAGTCGGTGAGCGAAACATTCCATCTCATCTTCCCATCTGACTTCATGTACCCAGATCCAACAACACATGGAGCAGCTCCTCCACCGAGCTTCGACCATGTCGGATTTGGCGTACCTTCGAGTGCTGCAGCTCGTGCATATTCAGGCCACCGCGCTGGTTGACGATCTCAAGACCTACGAACTTCCGTCTGTCGCACCGCGAGCGCCATTTGAAGCAGCGGAATTCCGGCGGTCTATCACTGGATCTGCTACAGCGGGAACCACAACATCGGCGACTGTCAGCACCATGTTGGAATCCGCCATGGAGGAGCTTTTCGTGCCGTACACAGAAGGTCAAAGATATTTAGAGCGCGAAAGCCGAAGCCTTGGAACCCTATATTCAACTCTGCTGATCAATTTTACTCGCTATCACGTTTGTGTTTTTGTCTTATCGCCTCGTCTCTCCGATTTCAACAAATAATTGCAGGCACGAACTCAGAAGGCAGGGAAATCGTCCATGTTCGATACGATGATCAACCAGCTTAGTTCCACGGGAGGGGGATCGTCAACTTCGGCTCAGGCTGCGGCCGTCTTGATGCGGTTCGGAGGGATCTCCGCTCAAAAGCAAGACAAGCCTGATGACGAACCCGTGCGGGAGGAGGAGGGTTTACTGAACGTTGAAACCGCCGAAACCATGCTTAAATGGCATGCTGAGGCAATGGGTCGTTGTGTCGAGTTAAGCCCTTCTACTGATGTGTAAGTGCGCGTGTTTTCGTACACAAATCCCACTCTGAATGTTTACCAGGGCCAAAAACACATTTGCTCTGCTGCGAGTATTGTCAGAAGTGATCGGAACCGCATATGTGGAAGCAGCCATTGAAACGTAAGGATTTACTCATTTCTCTCGAGTTGCTTGCTGATTGCTCTCTGCAGGGCTCAGGCGCGTATCGAAGCCGCTGATACCAAGTCTGAACCAAATCTGCACCCGTTGTCGGTTTTGCGGTTGGTTGATCTCATTTGTCATCTGTGGCAGCAGTATGTGAACACAGCCTTGCTTCCGCTCGCGAGCTCGTCGGTCACGATCCGTCGCGAGATGGTCGTCTTCAATAACCAGACAATCAGCCGCTTGGAGGGTGGCGCCAACATGTTGACCCAGCGCATTACTGACTGTACGTTCCAACCCCATTTTCTCCATTCCTCATCCTCATCCCTGCAGCTATCATGTCGTGGCTTTCTTCGCATCTTGCAAAACAAAAGAAGAACGACTTCAAGCCCCGAAACGACGATCTCTCGTTTGCCCGAGTGAATACTGAGCCTTGTCTTGCTTGCTGCGAGACATTAGAAAAGGTTCGGGACGCAGCGAAGTCCAGCTTGAGCGGCAAGAACCTGGAAGTCTTCCTCTCCGAAGTCGGCGTCTCCTTCCACAGGTCAGTTGCCCCGTCTTCCTTTGACATCGAATAAAATTGACCGATATATACAGCCTGCTCCTCGAGCATCTGCGTAAATTCCCTGTGAGCGATACCGGAGGGTTGATGCTCGCAAAGTGCGTTTGTTCTACGTCTGTTCTGATCCCAAACTAATCTTCATGTCGCATAGGGATATCAAATCGTACCAGGACACCATCGCGACCTTCGGTATCCCGGCTCTGCACGAGCGGTTCGAGTTCATTCGTCAACTCGGCAACATCTTCCTTATCCAACCGGAAACCCTCAAGTCATACATCACGGAGAATTACCTGGGCCGCGTCGACACGAGTCTCTTGAAACCGTATATCGCTCTCCGCAGTGACTGGGGCCAATTCGAAAAGGGCTTCAACGATGCCCATGCAGAAGAATCCGGCACCAACGGGAAAGGTTTCAAGGATCGGTTTGGCAGGCTGAGTATGATCATGAAGGAAGTGGAGGGTTTGAAGCTAGAAGGGCTCAAGTTCGGCGAAAACCTTACGATGCCCAGTATGCCGAGTGGCTTTGCGGGAGGGTTTTCGGCTGGCGGGTTTTCACTCACCCGGTTTACCTGATCTAGATTACTGTTTGTATTTTTATTGTACGAGGACACTATTGTTGTACATTAATTATTCTCCCTTGAAAACCGGACGTCTCTTTTCTCTGAAGGCGTGCAGTGCTTCGACTCGATCATGGGATGGTATTAGTAGGTTGTATGCTGCACGTTCGAAGTCGAGTCCTTGGAGTATCACTCAGCATTGCGTCCAGAAAAACCACCGCGCTTACCAGTTTCCAAAGGCAAGTCTTCAGACCGCGAAATTACATGCTTCGCAGCCCTGACCGCCAGAGGGGCGTTACGTGCTATCATTTCTGCCAAAGACAATGCCTTGTCGAACGCAGTAGTCTCAGGCTCAGAAACATAGTCAACCAGGCCTAGGCGCGTTGATTTAATTGCCAGAGAGTTCAGACGGGGAAAGTTTCGTACCCCACTCGAATGCCTCCTGTGCGGTCAGCAGCCGACCTGTGAAAATGAGATCCTTCGCCTTGCTTTGGCCTAATAACCGAGTTGCACGCTGGGTGCCGCCTGCACCGGGAATTATTCCAAGGCCAGTTTCTGGTAAACCTATCTTTTTAACTCCAAACGCTAGACGAATGCGCATTGAATTTCCGGCCCCAGAGATCAAGACGATGTACCTGCAGCGCGCAAGTCACAAGCAAGGCTCATTTCCAGGCCGCCTCCGAGTGCTGGGCCGTCAATTGCAGCGATAGTTGGCATAGGAAGGGACTCGAGGAGACCAAGAGCAGCGCGCAAATTCGTGAGGAAGTCGGCAACCTGAGCGTCGGACATTGATCGCCGCTCCACGAGGTCCGCGCCAGCACAAAAGGCGCCCGGGGTTGTGGACCGCAGAATGAGCACACGAACGCTAAGTCGGGGTAAGATCCGAGATGAACAGAGGAAATGGACGCAATAGCGTACCTAGCATCGGAGCGCACGGTTTCGAGGCTCTGGTGAAGTTCCTACACGTAAAATTAGGTATTTTTCCCACATAACACGCCGCAAGTGGGGTACCTTGAGCAGGGTCAACGAGATAGCATTCTTCGCCTCTGGGCGGTTGAGAGAGAGACAGGTGATGCCCGGGTGGGTGGAAAGAGTGTCAAGAAAGGCTTGTCTTGTTGAATAGGATCTTGCGCTGAGTCGAGCTTGTCCAATAATGCGCCTGAACATGGTGTTTTGGACTCCAGAGAAGGTTCGATTAGGCAACTTGGTTTCGCCCGGCAGCCGGTCCGAAGATGCCGGACACAAACTCTCTCACTGCATCGAATGCATTTCGCCTCTACTTAAAGGTCTCGTTCAGTTCACTCAGGCTATAATTGGGACTAAAATTACACTGGCAATCTAAAAACTCACGAAGAAGTCTAAGGACGGTAGGAACCGGAGGAACCAATAGAGAGGTTGCCCAAAAGCCGCCGCCCAATGTCTTTCCATGCGGCTTTCTTTTTTGCTCCAGTGGTCCCGGGCCCAGAGGGTGCTATCAACAATTCTGACGATGTATTGAAGCAAAAGAGCGCACCTCCACAGGCGGCTTTGCTTGACAGAGATTCCTGACGAACTATTTCTGCTAATACTTGGACACCTCCCCTCCGAGGCGCTTTTCCATATGCTTTGCCAGAGACTACAACATCTCGCGCTTCCGATTTTCTTCGCCATCCCATCGAGGAGCCAACGCAGATGCGGCTGGAGCGTGTGCAGCGTCGACTCTTAAGCAGTTCAATATCAAGTCTCGGGCCCTCTTGGTTCCACCTGCACGGTGCATTAGATGGTTCCCCTCAGCGCTTCGCACTCTCCGATCACTACTCTTGAAATCACCAGTGTCACTCTGCTGCACAAAATCTGGTCGGCCGTGCAACCCGCCAAAGCCGCTCTTGTCCCCGCCCTCGCTCCCTCGAATCTCCACAGAATATCCGGCATCAACAGCTTACTCTTTCTAGCCAAATTAAAGCGCCTCCATCGGATACACCGAGTGCAGTCCATACACTCAATATCCCTACCCACCCTTCCCAAAACTAACCGAGCCGATAAACCTCCGCACCGTCCACTTTTATCCCATACCTCTTCCCAAAAAAATGCACTCCCTGCCCCCGCGCCGGCCCCATCATGCACCGCAACATGCGGCACATCCGACATCGTCCTAGTGCAGAGAGTCGAGAAATACGGCCGCGCACGCGACTCGGACTTGGCGGAGATGGTGGCGGCGTCGAGTTTGGAACTAGAACCGGTCAAGCCTCTGAACTATTACGCGATGCCTGACCGTGTACACTAATGGAGAGTCTGACTCAGATATCATGACGCCGCGCGAGTGCTTGGATCGCATGCTTCCTGTTTCGCTGTGTGTCCGCGGCGCTGGGGGTGACTCACTCGGACGATGTGTGGGCTCGGGGGACAGTGCGCGCACGATATCCGAACAGAACCCGAATGTTCGGTCATTCCAGACTGTTCGAGGCTGGGAATATGCGCACGCAACGACGTGAGCGCCGATTTTAACCTTGCCGTATACTACTACACCCGCCTTTTCCGACGCGGTGCATTCGGGTTTTAAACCTACGCTCGCACGGGAGACGCCATCCTTGGGTTTGATTTCCTGATACTTGAAACTTTCCCGCGCGAGCAGGAACACTACTATCGGTGACTGGGTAGTGGGCCATCCCTAGGTAGTGGGCCACCTGCAGATATATCAGGAGGCAATTGAGAACAATGGATGTTTGACCTGTAGGGACCGAGTACGACCTTGAAAGACATCCCATGCCAAATTTCAGCCCAAAATGATGCTTTGATCCAAAGTTACACGACATTTGATCGGCATTTGCAGCGTGTGAGCCATCATTTCTTAATCTCGCCTTTCGGCCGAGGCTTGCGACCGGTCTTACTCCACCAATTCTGCACCGTTTCGCGACTGCCTGGGCTCGTTATGCCGCCCTGATGCGGGGCATAAACTTTTGATCGGGTATAACAATACTCCACATGATTGGGGCGTTCAGGAGACCAAATAATACTTGCTTGCCATTCTGGCTGGCTCCAGCAAACAGCACTCATATCTCGATATCCATTCCACGCACGGTCCTGCCAGCTTGCATGGGTAATCTGGGTATGTATCGCTTGTCCTTAAGCATTACTCGACTTTTTTACCTGATTAAGCTGCCTCTCACCATGGACAATTACCCGAAACCACCAATTTCGGCGACACAGAAGTCGAAGTTTTTTTCGGACGAGTTGCTAGGCACTTGGGAAGGATATATGCAGTTGGATACGTCCATTTACATCTGATTTTCTTACCTGCAGGTTATTTCGGGCTTATACCTCTCTTATCTCTGACTAGGACATCAGTTTAGTGATGTCTGCCATTTTGGCCAATTTCCTCTCTCCTAAAATACATTTTTATACCCTTTCTGAATTCCAGATATACATGGCAACTATCCACAATTATAAATAGAGATCTAATCCTCCAATCAGGATACATTTTGGTACCAATTTGGGCCTCAGCGACTCGTCCAGTGAGGTGGCCCACTACCTAGTTTTTTACTCCTTTAGGCATCTCGGCAGGAAAAAATTCAAGACATGCCAAAAGCGTCATGTAAATTCTGCCAATCACATTCAGACAACTTTTAATAAGTATTGCTTCACTATGGATGCTCCACGGACATCCTAAGTCTCCAGTAATTCCTGCCCAGAGCCATAAACATTAAGGTGGCCCACTACCCAGTCGCCGATAGTATTGGGTTTTACTGTTGGGAAAAAGCCAATGCATTGTATGTATGCGTGCTATGTAGATATGCAGATAAATAATAACTTAGTGAATGGTGAATGCAATGTCCATCGTATGCTGTATGTACAGGCTACAGTAAATAAAATGAATCCAGATACATCTAAACATAGCAGGAAGAGAAATACTCCACATCCGGTTATCACCCTTGACGACGCCACGGAGGTCCACATGTCAACGGTTGCACATGTGTTATTTGTGGTTTTGCGGGTTTTAGTTGCCGCGAAGCGCACGCGACCTGGAACTTTAAGAGGAGCAAGCGTGGCGTGAGGAGAAAACTGGGCCTGGGCACCGGGGATGCAAGGGATGCAAAGGAATAATAAAGCGACGAATAAATCAAGCGACGGTAGTAAATTGTGTACGCAGTGCGTGAAGCGAGCCGTCTAATGCGCCGTGCCTGCAGCGCCGTAGAACGAGTCGATGGACTGCTGGTACGAGTCGCGCCCTGCGATATCGCGCGCGAAGGTGCTGGGGGACACGCCCGATGCATGGGAGGGGTGGGAGTACGGATGCGGCGAGAGTGACGGGCGCTGGTTCGCCGGGGAGACGTTGTACCCGTTCCCGGTATCGGTGGTTGCGCCGTAATGCTGGTTGTAGCTCTCGTACGCACTACCCTCAGCGTAGTGCGCGGCGGCGGCTGGGTGCAGCTGGTCCGCGGGCTGCTGCTGTTCTAGGTAATACTGCTGCTCCGTGTTGTCGGGGTAATACTGCTGCTGCGCATTGTCGGTGTAATGCTGCTGTTGCATATTGTCCGCGTAGTAGTACTGCTGGTCAGTGGCGGCGGGGTCGGTAGCAGGGGCATAGGCTGCGCCGGGGGGATATATGTTATAATCGGCCGTATTGACCAGGTACTGATCGGTATGGCCGTAGTTCGGGCTGGGCGTGGCGTGTGCGTCCATGGGCTCGTTCCCGAGAGAGTGCATGCTCGGTTCGGGAGAGGGCCCTCGCTCAGCTCGATCCATGGGGCCTTTCGTATCGAAGAACGTGTCGCGCGCGCTGTTATGGGCTGCGCTGCGGCGGCGGATGATCAACACAAGACCCACGAGGACTCCGACCACGACAAGGGCAACCACGGCAAAAGTGGCGCCAACTGAGCGAAGGGGTTAGTTTGATAAACGTAACACCAAGGGCCAGAACTTGCCTTCGCCTTTGTTGCCCCAGAATCTAGATTGTCGAGGTTAAGGCGGGATTATAAACAGCGGGAAAACCACATACCCCGAAGAGGCGGCATCAACGTTGTCGGAGCTGCCTGAGGACGAAGACGAGGGTTGCGTGTCTGTGTCAGTTGGATTTGCCGCGACGTTGTTCGTGTTCGTGGTAGGAGTTTGGGTGGAAGCCGCTGGAGATTTTATGACTGCTCCCTTTGGCACGCTTACGGTGGGCTGCGCAGAAGTGGAGGCAAAGGACGAACTAGCGGAATATTAAGACCGGTTGGTCAAGTTTGTGGCAAAACAACTCACGACGGCAGTGAGGAGGAGATGGAGGACAGCGAAAGGGATTGAGATGAGGCGGTGGTTGCCGACGTGGATGATGAACTTGGCAGGAAGGTTGATGAAGATGGGCTGGAAGATGGCAGGGGTGGGGGTGAACTGCTCGGGGTGCTCTGGATGATGGTCGACGAGCTCGTTTGGGAAGAGCTGGATGTCGAGGGCGGGGGAGGGGGGGAGCTAGACGGCAGAACGCTAGCAGACGCTGGGCTCGACGAAGGAGACACCGAGACGGATGTAGTGCCGTTGGCTTTGGCGTCCCCACGGAAAGGTGCGCGTCGGAGACCCTGAGCGTGTACTGCAGCAGAGAAGGCAAGGAGAACCCACACAAGGGAACGGAAGTGGGCCATTGCCCGGAGAAGGAGAGGGTAGCGAAAGAGAAACGAGATATTGATGCGTTCCGATATTGATTGAAGCGTTTCAACGCTCCTATACATCAGTTCTAATCTTATCTGTTGGGAGCTGTCAAATTGACACATGTGGCGCACATCTTTTGTGGTTATTGTGCATGTCCCTTTCACCTCTTTGTTTAGAAATCGGCGCAAGCATTGAATATTGAATAGGAAAGCAGAAGTTTTTAGTTTATTACAAGAGAATCAGCCTTCTGAGAATTTTGGTAGGTTGGGGCAAGGTTCAAACTTCAGACAATTCGCTGTCGTCCAAAACATAGGATTGTGCACGCCTTGTTCATCTATTCGAGGCTCAGAGAGCGAAGACCGGGTATTTGACGAAGATGGTGCTTACCACCATTCATTAGTAACACGAGGTGCCCACCATACTTCTTTCGTGCGTTCAATTTACTCGCGATCGGCGATAAAGTCACCTCGACGTTGCAACTTCGGATGCTCATCCATCTCAGCCCTCCGCGGCCGCATCATGGGGTCTATCTTCAAGACCTCGAGACATTTTCGGGGGGGAAGAGCTCTAGCAACGTCTGGCTGCGTGCCAGGTCGCCATACCCTAGGCTTGCTACAGTGAGAGCTTGCGCAGCCCCGCTATGGCTGTGGACAAAATGAGATCTACCACCCTGATGTTACCCTCCTTCAACGCTACGGAAGAGAGATCGGAAGAATCACGTACCAGCATATATCCAAAGTTTGTAAATGGACAGCGGGTTGCGCAGCAAGAACCCGCGCCAGTGTGGCGATAATAAGGCGAGCAGGTCAAGTTCCTCCAGCGCCGCAAGGCTGAATGGTAGCAAGGGATTAAACAGCCACATGTGGGTGCTGGATATGGAGTCGAGGCAGAGGGTGCGGATTGTCAGCTTGTGTCTGGAGAATCATCGGTAGACGTTGCAAAGTATTGATGTATGCTGCGATCGCTCAAGTGAAGCGAATCCAGTGCGTGGGCCGAGTGCTAAATCAAGTGTCTCACTTCGTCGTTCCCGAATACCAGATCCTGCAGGTCCTCCAGGCGCAGGTCATGAATAGATGGAGAACCGATGAGACGGGCAGTGTGTGAGACAGCCATGGACTAAGTTGTCCTGAAATGGCCGCAATAAGACGAGTTGGCGCAGATTGAGGAAATCTATCTGGCAAAGTTCGCCCAGAATGTCGGGGGTAAAACAAGCGCGAACCAGGTAGAAGAGATGCGCAAAATAGGAGGCCTTGGTAACTGCACAAAACCGTCCCTTCGGATTTCCGGGATTAATGGCACTGTGTTGAGGTAGTGAATCTGCTGAAAACAAGAGCGCAGCATTTGAGAGCCCCAGGACTGTCGTATGCAGAGTTCTGCGACAACGGACTGAGACATTGTGGCGGTCAAAAGCAAACGTTGTCGCACAAAATCCACCATCACATTTCGATCCTCCTAAGTGTTAACCGTTGCTCGCCAAGTCATCTGTATCACTGGCCAGCACAGATTCCCAGCCGAAGTCGTGGAGAGCGCCGACGTCAGGTAGTTTGGCATCTTAGGCGTTGGACTTATCGAATCGAAGGCAGGTGGGAGAGGATCGTAGCTTTTGTCAGATGGTACCTGTGTACAATGCAATCCTCGCCAACCGGACCAAATTATTGCCAAGTCACTCGAGTATGAGTTTGAAGGAGAAGGTCTTGAATGGAGCAAATTCATGTGAATAGGATTCTGGAACACCAAGTACAGGGCTAGGGCTCAGCCGCGGCAGGGCTCAAGCCCAGGGTCCAAATGAAGTCACGGTAGCAGTTCAGAGGACGGGACCTGACATGCCTGACAATTGACCAAAATGCCTGATCTCCGAGAGCGGGTAACGAAGGGCGTTTTTTTTGAAGGTCAAAAAAACCAAAGTTTTGCGCGATAACGTGAAACGTTCAAATCTGGGTTCAGATAGCACGGGAAGAAATTTTGGTGCGAAGAGGGTTGCCTTTCGGTGGATCGTCGGAGGTCCTTGGAAGGCGCCGTGCCCGTTCAGAAACGCGAAGTACAACCTTGAAAATAAGTATGAGATTTCGGGTAAAGTCATTATGTCCACACGAAAACCGCAAGCACTCGCCTGCATTTGGCCTAGATGAGGAAGCTGTTGGGAACTGGCAAGGAGGAATTGAATCATGTGTTTCATGATCTAATCTAATCGTGGTCGGCGTTAGCAGTGAGGACGGTCGACTCGAGTGGCACCGCCACCTCACCTTGTCCTGAGCCTTCACCGGCACCCTTGAGCGGCGCGCTCAGAACACTCTTCTTCACGGATCCCAAATCATCCAGGGGGCGAATATCTGCAAAAGTTCGCTCGCTTGCCACTCATCATCACGACCATGGCCTCTTCCTCCTCGCCCCCCCAACTACAGCTTTCTCTGCCAGTAAGTTCTTTTAAACGCTCTTTTGAGCAGTTCGACGTGGGCTACGTCGAAAGCCCTTCTACTATCATTCAATCCAATGAACAACCCATCGATGGCACGGGGAGCACCGCATCCTCCAGTTCCACAACGACCAGTCCAGACGGCGACGAGAACAGGCGAAAAAGGGCCCGCAGTGCTAGCACTCTCCATGAAGCAGAGGACCGCTCCAGCGACGCTTCATCCTCCACCCTGAGTTCCTTCGACTCAGACGCCTCCGACTCGTTTTCGCAGTCAAGTTCTTCCCAGGCGCCTCGCCACCATCTCCTGTTAGATCTGGGCCTCGGACGCACTCTTGGGAGCAGTGTGGCATTGGGTCTTGGCATCGCAGCATCAGAATTGCAATTGGGCGGGCGAGCCACCTCTGAGCCACCCCCGCGAATTCCCACCCCCGAGCTTCTTGAGAGTGAGGACGTCGACATGCCAGATATTGACATTGGCTTCTCAATCGATGAAAACCACGACGACCAGGAAGAACCGACGTCTCCTGCGGACAACGTCCGTCGGTCTGTGGACCGGTTTAATGCATTTGATAGGCATATTAGCGTTTTGCGCTCTTCCTCTCCCCCTGTTATCCCTCTGCCTACTTCTCTCAGTTCTCACCATGCATCCTTGTCGCCGCCTACTTTACCCCCGCTTCCTCTTGTGGATCTGGGACTCGACCCTGAGGACGACGAAGACGGGGATGAGCCTGGTATGTGTAATTTATTATCAATTTACACGGGATTCTCACATTAAGATTTCAGAACACATCCCTTCGACTATCCCGACTAATATGAGCACGAGCACGCCTCCTCGGCTCGACCTTAACCTTCCTCCAACAACTTCTCTGTCGTCTGGACCGAGTTCCCCTCATGTCGCGACCGATGAAGCCCCAACGCAGTTCCGCGAACGCCTCGACTCGGCGCTTACCGGAATTGGCGGAGGGGTTCTACATTTCGAGGCGCCAATTTCCCCGACAGATGAACGTGTTGATGGACCCTCATTTGACCGCTATCTTGAGCCCGCTCAACAAGCGCTCGCATCAACAAGCGCAGGATCGTCGTCGAATCCAGGTGGAAGTGGTAGCGCATCCCCCTATTACCCCCGGCCCTTTGCGGAGAGCCCGTTGTTCGAATGGACGGTACCTCACGCCCTAGACTGGGATACTCCGACGTTCTCAGCCAGATCCCCGGGCGGTTCGGCTTCGGCCGACGCGACACGGTTGCCTCCTTCTCCTTGGCGACGACACCGCAATAATAGCAATGATAATACAACTACTACGCCGGATACGACAGTGGCAGATCTTCGGCGGCTTCTGGGGACGCCGTTGCCCTCGCGCCTACTTCCACGCCCGCCGTCCCTGGCGGCCCCAGCCACCACAACATCTAGTCTCGATGCCGTGGGGCTGGATGTGGATCTCGATGACGCGTACTTAGACTTGCGCATGCCTCCTAACGCGCGCGCTTGGGAGAGTGCGGTTGATCGAGCGAGGACGCTGCATCAACAGCGGGAACGCGGACGGGAGCGAGAGCGGCGCGAGAGGGAGGAGCGGCAGCGTGTGCATGAGCGGGAGAGGCAAATCGCGCGCGAGAGGGAGGAAGAGACGGAGAGGGAGCGGGAAAATCCGTGGCGGCTTGACAGCATCTGGGGAACGAATGCGGGCGTCGAATCGTTCCCGAGCGCACGGCCGCGGCCGCGGGAGTCCTCACTGACGCGGATGCGACGGGAGCTTGCGGAGGATGAATTGGCGCTGGAAATAACCAGGAGGAGGGCCGTGGAGAGGCAGTTGCGGCAGACATTGGATCGGGATAGGATTTTGGATCGGCGCCTCGAAGATGAACAGCCTGAGCGTGGTCAGTCGGTGTCGCGTGCTGCGAGGTATCTCGAGTCTGGACTAGTCGATCCGCGGGAGGCGCCTTCTGCGCCATCCAGCAACTTGCGACCTCCGTTGGATACTTCGAACCCATTTAGTGTATCTTGGACGTCCAGAAGAGCTGCGCGCCCCGTAGCAGATGATGCTTCTGCATCTACGTCTCGTATTCGTCAATCGCGAAGCAGTAGTCAGTCGAGGGAGGGTCCCACCGATTGGCTGGGTCGCATGGAACGCGATGAACTCAGCCCCGACTTTGATCTGTTGGACGAATGGCTCTCTGGTGAGTAGTATCTAGTTGCTCGTGATTTCAACTTTATGTCTCTTAGAGCATCCCCCTCCACGGAGTGTGACTCCAGCGGCCGGTCCATCAAGGAGTAGTGCATACGATGAACTTGAAGCGTCAGATTTTCCGCGACGGAACCCTGGTTCGTATTCCATCTGTTTTATTTACATATGGTGCTGAAAAAAAGAACAGAAGGTTCTAGTGCCTCTTCCGGTGACCTCTGGCGGTCCCGCGCCACGGGAACGTGGCAGCCACGCCTTGCCCTTTCGCCGCAATCCACGGCACAACCCACTCGCACGGCTACGCATGCGCGTGCCCAGTCGATTCCGAGCTCATCCTTGTCGTCGGCGACGGCGCAGCCATCCCTTCATCGTCTGCGCCAGCGACTGCACGAACAGCCCAGGGTAGGTGCCTCGACTTCGCTTGTATCAGAGAACGCCGCTGCAATACGTAGGAGGGAGGCGCGGACAGAGTTGATGGAGCGCCTGAGTCGCACCATGAACATGGACATCGACCTCTCTGACCCCGAGTCCGATTATGACTTCCTCGTGAGCCCGCAACGCACACGGAATCCGCAGCCTGCCGCGGAGCGAGACGTCGATAGGGATATGGACTCGCTTATGGACTCGGACGACGACGAGCCTCATATTAGTCGTCCGGTGGGGCGGCTGCCGCTGGGTGCACTCCCGCCTGCAAGCCGTCCGTTTAGATTCCGTAGTCAGAGACAGGGCGACCCGAGTCACAGTCCACCGCTGTCGCTGAGGATTCCGAGCGGTTCTGTCCGGTCGCGCTCCGCTTTCGAACAAGAGTCTGCGGAGACGCCTACCGCTTCGTCCTCTGGTTTGAATTCCCGGCGAGCGTTACCTACTCAGACGCGGAGGCCCATCGTGCGCCTGCGGCAGCATCCCATCGGTGGAGGAGAACTTAGCCCTCCGCCTTCAGCCACGGCGTCTGTGGACCGGCGCCATGTTTCTTGGGAGGCTCCTTTTCCTTCGCGGGACAACGGCGTGTCCAGTACTCTCCAGTATCTCTCTGCGCTGTCTCACGGATTCGACTCGCAGGCGTTGTCGATTTCGGATTTGGCGCACACGATTACGACCAATGAAGCGCTTCGGTCGCCGCAGTGGGGCGAGAACAGCGAGTCGCCGTTCTCAAGTCTTTTCACGCGGTCTGCTCCTTCTCCGACCCGCAATGGGTCGAGTTCGGGGTCGAGAGCGCCCGAGATAGCCCGAGAAGTCCCGTCGTTGCCACCGCCGGATCTTGGCGGGGACTTTGACAGAGGCGATGATTTGCTGCGATCCGCGAATGCTGATGGAGCCCGTGGCGCACCAAGTTCAAGCTCTGAGTTGCCCACTTTGCGCCCACCAATTCGGCCTCCTACTCCTCCTTCTCATAACCCCTACACCGGTCCCTTCCGTCTTACCATGCAGAGGCGGGAAGAAGCATTCCGAAGAGCAGAGCGCCGTCTCCCCGATGCACCGTCCATTCCGCCGTTGTACTTTGGAGATTTTGGACATAGTTCCACGTCGTCCCGGCCCCAAGAACGGTCCGAGAGTGGAAATACACGAGTAAGTTTTACACGCTTGAATTAAATATGGGTATGGATATTGACCATCTTCGCAGCACGCTTCTCAGCGGCATACAAACTTCCACCTTCCTCCAATCCGTAACGAGGCGGCATATGCGAACTCGCGACTCGCAGATGCAGAGCGACGCCTGTTCAATTATCGTGGTCCTCCATCCAGCTCACAAACGCTGGATGCCGATGGCGACCCGCGGCGTTTCTTCCCCTCGAGGCCGGTACCAACGTCCTCCACCTCACCTGTGGAACGACTTCGAGAGACAGAAGAGCAGCGGCCGCGCCGCTACATGGACCCAGAGGAGCAGCCGCAGCCGCAGCCGCGCCGCTACAGTGCCACGGAAATGCACAACGTATTGGCCCGTCAAGCGCGACTGGCGGGTTCTCGACTCGCCCCCGACTTGCCTTCACCCTCGACCGCTTATCGCGCACCTGGCGGCGATACAGACCCCGCTGATCTGAGCCACAACGCCTTTTCGACGTCTCGCGCTCAGCTGATTTCTCGATACCACCATGAGCGAGTTGAAGTCGAAGCGCGCGAGACCTCGTCATCATCGAGTTCTCCTTGGGCGGCCCTACCTCCTCGTCGGCCACGCGACGACACCAACCGTGCGGATCTTGAGCACAGACGCCGTCGTGCGATGGGAGCTCGGCCTTTAATGAGCGAGGCAGAGCCGCCACAGTTGCGGCATCGCGCTTTCCGTGACCCGTCTTTCCATATGATGTACGGTTTCCCCGGCGGCACGGCTCGGTTCCGTCGCAGAGCGCTTGGGGACTATGTGGTTCGTACACTGTGTCTTTCTCGCTGTTTGAAAATAACATTATTTTGTAGCGCGATGAGGATTTCGACGCTTCTTACGAAAACCTGCTTTCATTGAGCAGTGTCATTGGAGACGCAAAACCCAAGTCCACTCCAGAACACGTACTCACTAGTTTGGACACTGCGTCATACAAGGATTGGGCCACCACGGAGAGCGACCAGCGGTGCCCCATCTGCTTGGATGATGTGAGTGCGGTTCTTCTGTCATTCTCAAGAGCTTATGGTTTTGTAGTACCAACCCTCGGATCCGGTGATGAAACTTGGAGACTGCCGCCACTGGCTGCACAAGGAATGTTTAGAGCAGTGGCTCAAGGGCGCAAGCACATGCCCTGTGTGTCGCAAGGACGTGAAAGGGAAAGGGAAGCGGCCCCATTTTCGCCATCATGGCTCGGATTCCAATCGTCGGAGGGATGGTGATGGCCCGGACGGCCCTGGTGGACCTGGTCCGTCAGGAAGCGGAAGTGGAGGTGGAGGAGGTATCCCCCATGTGAACTGGATCAACTTCTTGACGGATTGAACGAGCAAATCATATGTACTTTTATCTACCTGCACATATTCAAATTCGCACTTCATGTGTATTTATTCAACTCTAATTTACATGACATAGCCTTGCAGCACACATACGAGTGGAACGTCAGCAGGCGAATTTCTTCGCGCAAAGTGCCATGAGCCTTCCTACAGGAACACACCGCCTGATTTTTGAGCGCGAGGAACAGCGTTTTGTTACCATGTCTCACCAGTCTCCCATTCCTTGCAAACGACGGTACTACTGTACAATTTCATTCAATTCGGCAGTCACGCGTCACGCCCATTTTTTTTTATTGCTGCAATGATTTTTTCTCAATTTATCCGAATTCTTTTGGATTTTAATTGTACCAAAATTTCCGAAATTGTGCCGAATTGATCGAAATTGTACAGTATCCCAAAGAGGCAACTTGACCGTTTTGGATCCATTTTTCCCTCCTTCACATATACCTCTCGCGACATCGTCTTTCGCCGTTTGGACACCATATAGTCTCCCAAAGAACTCAATTCTGCGCCCAAGACGACTGTACCATCCCAAAAAGGCAATTTTCTCGTTTTGGCTCAGTTTTGATTCGTTCTTCTTCCTTCACACCTTTCCCGACATCGTCCCTCTCATATATCTCTCCAGACATGACCTTTCGGCGGCGCTATGGCCGAGTGGTTAAGGCGACAGATTCGAAATCTGTTCCGGTTTCCGGGCGCAGGTTCAAATCCTGCTGGCGTCGTTTATTTGATCCTTTTTGCGCCACCAAGAATTTCCTTTTTCGATGACGGGCGTCAGTGTGTTTGTGTCTGTGCCGGCAATCAGTGGCGAGCGAACTAGCGGTGGGCTATCTCACCATGGCTTTAGCCCGACTTGTGGACGTGCACACCCATGTATATCTCCCCCGGTATTTCTCCCCTGCTGCCCAATATATCCGCTTACTTCCTCGCCAAGATATGCTGCTCTTCTGAGGTCACGAACTACAGTCCCCCGCATCATTACTTCCAGCCGCGACGGGAAGCCAGATGATAGGTATTGCTCTTTGAAATACCGACTTTGTAGCAATCTCAATTCAAGCCAGGCTCGTCATCCTGGACCGCGATACTGGGCGACCCGTGGGACCCCAATACTGGGACCGCGACGAGAAGCTTAAATTCATGGATCGGCATGGGATCGACTTGTCGGTGGTGAGGTCAATGCCTCGTTATACGTCGTGGGTCGCGCTGCAACTCTGATGCTCGCGCCGCTCATAGCTCAGCCAACCCATGGCTCGATTTTCTCCCCGCCTCCGAGGCGCAAACTTTAGCTTCGGAGCTCAATGAGGACCTCGAGCGATATTGTGCCGATTCACCGTCATTATCACCGTCTCTGAAGCGTCTATATGGCTTTGGAATGCTGCCGCTCGTGCCTGAAATACCCATCCCCGCTCTTCTGGATGCGATTGAGCAGATATCTAAGCTCTCGTATCTGAAAGGAATCATAATGGGGACGCGCGGGATCGGTAACGGCTTGGATGACGACGCGCTCGATGACGTGGGTTTCGTCGTGTTCCATGGCATTTATTGCGAGTTTCTAAAAGCGGAGACAGGTGTGGGCTGCGCTTGAGAAAGCGGGCCTTGTTGTGTTTCTCCATCCGCACTACGGCGTTAATGGGGAGGCATGGGGCGAGAAAGATAATGGACATGTGCTCCCGCTCGCGCTTGGCTTCCCGTTCGAAACGACGATAGTGGGTTTTGGTCTGTCTTTTAAAAAAACGCATATCTAACAAACCTTAGGCAACGACTCGTCTGATTCTTGCTGGCGTCTTCGACCGCTTCCCCTCCCTTCGGCTTTTACTCGCCCACTCGGGCGGAGCATTGCCCCAGCTTTCATCCAGACTAGCTTCGTGCATTGACCACGATCCCGTGGTTGCTTCGAGACTCAAGCACGACGCCCGATGGTATCTTGGGAAATTATACTTTGACGCCGTCGCATACGGCCCCGAGGAACTGGGATTCGTCAGCGACGTCATTTCGCGTTCGCAGCGCTACGAAACCGGAGGCTCTGTGTCTACCAATGCAGCAGTGGACAGAGCCCCGGGTAGCAGCAGGATGCTGTTCGGGACGGACCACCCATTCTTTCCACCGCTTCAGTCAACCGAAAAGTGGCAAAGTGTCGTGGAAAATCTGCAGGCGATTGATGCAGTGAATGGCTGGGGCCAAGCAGAAAAGGACGGCGTGCGTGGTGTTAATGCTTTGTCTTTATTCAATTTAGTCTAGGTGTGATACACTATCTTACTCTACTCTGAGCGCGGACTACGCTTTGGGCATTTGGATCTTGAGGCTGAAATCGATGTGCTGGACAGACTGATGCACGGTGCTTGTGCTCAAAATGTCGATATCTAAAGCACAGGTCAGAGAGATGCAAAACAGTGAGGCGAGACAACTACCATTGATCGCCCGCTCCTGGAGATTATCCTCTGTAATATTTCCACTCGTCTCCAGCAAAAACTTCCTCTTCCCTGCCCACTTCTTGCGCAAACTCTGAGCCACGCTCACAAGCTCGGCGCCCTCGATGTTGTCGAGCATAATCACGTCGGCCCCGGCGTCAATTGCCTCGTCCGCTTCCGCCTCGGAGCCAACCTCGACGTCGAGAAGCAGACTGAAACCTCCGACTTGGCGCGCTTGTTGGATAGCAGCGGTAATGGAACCTAGTGCATGAAATTAATACGCTGAGAAGCGAGACACGATGAATGAATATTATACCGGAGGACCAAATGTGGTTGTCCTTGAGCATAATCATACTCGAGAGGTCGTGTCGATGTGGGTCGATACCTCCGACCAACATTGCATATTTCTCAACCAGTCGGAATCCTGTAAAATATACAATCCACTCTATCAGTCGCAACAATGGCAATTGAGAAGCTCGTCTATTACCGGGTGTAGTCTTCCTGGTGCCAGCGATGATGCCCTGGAACCCGTATCCCCTCGCGAGATCCTTGACCCTCTTGGATCTGAACCGCATTCAGATGATGCGCTGAGGCGCAAGGACGGACGAACTTGGTAGCGATCCCACTACAGCGCGCCAGCATGTTCAAGGCGACGCGCTCCCCCAGCAGCAGGTGCCGGGCCTTGCCGGTTACAGTCGCGACGTGCTTCACGGGCTCAAAGGTCTCGCCTTCTTCGAGGTGCCAGACGACTCTGCGGGCGGAACATCAGTTAGGGCACGAATAGCTATTGTTTCGCGTACTCGCAACCCAATTGCGTGAAGACCTCGGTGAAGAAAGGGGAGCCAGCCAAGACGGCTGGGGATTTGCCTTTGCCAAAGAGATAGGCTTCCCGGACGGCTTCGCCAACTACATATCCACCATAGTCGAAGGAGGGCGTGTCTTCGGCCAACCAAGCTGTGACCTGGGGTTTCCAGCTAGGAGGCAACAGATGCGCGTAGGAATTGGGCATGGTTGCTGCTTCCAAAGGTTAAAGCGTAAAGCTTACTACTGCAGCCCGAAAGCGAATTGCTCAGCACAGTCATGTGAAAAACCTTGACGCCAAATAATAAAAAGAACGGAAGTAGCGCAGACCGAAGACATGCGCAAAAAATACATGTACTCGAGGTGGTATCCGATATCTCTGCGACGACACAATATAGTATGTTCCGATAGATAGAAAGTCATCAACGAGCTAGTAACTTGGGATTTATGGGTGTCAGAGGGCAAGGATCGCGCTCAGGAGCACGAAAGCGCCGACGAGGCCGGTGTGCACGCCCATATTGGAAAGTGCCGCACTGGTGCCACTGGGGCTTGTACTTGGGGCCGCGCTGCTAGAGTCGGAAGTTCCGGTATTGGTAGCGGGCTCGGTGGGCGCAACAGGCGTCGAAGGAGGACTGTCAAGGAATGAGAATGAAACGGGCGAGAGAATATGATGGCCCTACAGTGTGGGGGTGGCCGAGCTAGACGAGACGGCAGGAGCGTTGATGGCGAAAGCTTGAGATTCAGCGAGTTGGGTGGTGTTCTCCGTGCTCAAGAGGAATTGGAGGAAGTAGTTGCCCCCAACAGCCGGCCAGCCCTCCGAGGGCGGGCTGACGGTGGTCTGTCACTTGTGAGCTCAGTTTGCCTCGGCATTATGCGCGAAAGAATTACATGGTCGAGGGAGGTAACGACGAGGGCGTCCAATTGCTGCGGGACCGGAGCAGTAGTGGTGTTTTTGTTCTAACGGGGGTCGCGGCTGTTGGCAAGGTACAGATGGCAACGCAGAGAAGACTTACTATCAGGACGATAGTGAAGTTCAGAGGGTCGGTATCGACCTACAAACAACCGAGGTGTAAGGTTAAACGTTTGCAGCGAATGTCTCTGAGGACTAACCGACGACCAGGTGACAATATTCGACTGATTGTTCAACCAGTTTGAGCCGGGACCAGGAGTAAGGATTTGTATTGCGGAGACGGATGCCACGAAGGCGGCGACGACGAGGGAGGTGAACATTTTGTTTCAACGAATGTGGGGGGAAAGGACAAGCCTGGCTGATATGACACGCAGAATTTTCGATTAATGATCTCGGGCCACAGTTACGGAGTGATAGCCGGTCAATGCCCCTTTCCTTGTCACCTTGTGCCTCAAAAAAAGATTTCATTGAAGTTGAACACGCCATTGGCATTCGGAGCTAGAGCGCGATGAACGACTACATTTTTTGGAAGCACTAGACTCGAGATTTGATAATTTCTTCTGCATCCATCCATAAGTCTCTCTGTGCCCACATACCAACAACCGTCGAGATAATCAACCAGCAGGATCCAGGGGTTATATCTTCTTTCGGGATGCGGTCCATCTTGGAATGCGTCAGATCCTTCAATAGACCGAGATACGCGCGCGCCAAATTCCGCAAGAGATGCATTTCATCTGCGGAAACAAACTCATCGACGCGCGACAGCAGGACGAAGATCCATCGCGCGTGAGTCTGTGTTATGCGGAAGCGCCTCTCCGGTTGCATGTGAAGGTTGGTCCAGTACGTGAAATACATCAGCAGGTGCAGCGCCGTCCGCTTTATCCGAGAAAAATCAGCAGCATACTACGGGCGGTATGGAAGGCTTACATGATCTATCAGCCTTAGCAGCGACGGTGTTGGCTCCCGAGGTATATAGGACGGCGTTGAGCTTTGTCCCGCAGGGGTTCCGAACTGTATCTCGGCGTCGTCGTTCATAGGGTGCATTTCCGGAGGTTCTGCGTCGCGGGAAGATCCACTCGCACGACCTTCATCCATTCTCGAGTCATCATTCGAAAATCCCCGCATTCCCCGCTGGAATTTGTTCTGACCCCTCTTTGGTACCTTCGGCGGATCCCATTCCTCCGCAGGTCTCCCGGACACAAAAGCCCACCAGCAATCACGGTCTTTCCAGTCTGGCAGAAGTTTGCGGTTGTCGCGCGCAGGCTGCTGTATTGTCGGCTGGGCAAGGTTCTGCCAGTAGAATTGAGTGAATTTTCACGCATCAAACGGGCGGAGGGAGCTGACTTCTCTGAAATTCCTAAAGCGCGTCTCGAATAAAGTACGCCACTCCGGGCTGGGGAGCTCCGGGTGAACTGCAGGCAAAATATCATCACTCGGGGGGTGAGGGGGAAGCCGGTCGGGGATTTCGTACGGGTTTGGGGCTCTGGTTACATGGGGGAGGTGTCGGGCGTCGCGACTGACGTTGTGTAATTGGTTAATTAAGAAAAGGCGTACAATGTGAAGCTGCTCACCGAACAGTAAAGAGATACTGCATTCCATCTTCCGGAGTTCCTTCAAAGTCCTCGGGAAGATTTGCAACGGGAAGAATCTGCCGCAAGGACATATCATCGTCCCCATTTCTAGGTGCCATTTATTCACGAGAACCGAAAAACGGGTTGAAGGAAACGGAAGAGCCGAAGTTGTGCTCTGTTGACCATCAGCTCCCGAACCTTGCAGCGAACGATGGAGGAGGACATCGACAATGAGACGCTGCAGGCTCAAATCGACCTTTCCTTGTCATATGCGCAGAATCTGGTGTCCTCCTGGGTAAAACCGTCAACTAAGCCGAGTAAAAACTCGAGTCATGCCTTAGAGGCTGAGCTCAAAGAATACATGCGCCGGCCTCCAAGGTATTACGCGCCCAATAAATCTCTAATATGCTCGGTGCTCATGCATGTAGGCTGGGAGTTGGTGCTCCCATTCCTGAAGTCGCGGCAACCTCATCTCGAGACACCGAGCGCCTGAAGTCGCACCTCTCCGGCAAGAAAGGTAAACGCGCGCGAGGCGACGACAGTAATGAACCTGGCGCGAAGGAGCTCTCGGATGGGGAGGAGGACTCCAGGGGCGCCTCCATCAAGAAAAAAGCCAGGCTAGATCCGTTTGAGGTTCCCAGTAGAAAGAAAAAGGCAAAGGAAGCAGCACCGAAGCTGCTGACGCCTCCGCCGCCGTATCAAGAAATTGCGGCCACGAGAAACCCCACGGAGGACGCTGGGAAGCTGAGAAATGGTCCACAGACGCCTGATCCCGTGTCTCCACTGCTTCCTCCGTCGAAACGAAAGAAAAAGAAGCACAAAAATAAAAACCCGCTCCAAGTTGGGGCCGACTCTGAATCGCTCTCCGGACCAAGCAAGACTCTTCCTCCCGTAAACGGGCATTCTCGTGACTCCTCTATTCCCAAGAGCGGTGAAGGTATATTGAGTCTCCGGTTATGATCCTCTATATTTATGTCTTTCCTCGCATCTCGCAGCTCCACCAGTGACCGAAGTGATCGACATCTCACTTCTCGTCGACAGCACGCCTGCGTCCCCGGTATCTCTCACCCGCGAGCGTCGAGGCATGCAGAACAGCCCGCTTCTCAAAGGCCCAATCTTGAATCTCTCGGGACCCCCACCTTCCGACGACGACGAGTCAGGGGAGGACGGAGAGCCATGTGCATCGACGGCAACAAGTCCCAAAAAGAAACGGCGGAAACGAAAGAAGAAGAAGAGTTTACTTGGGGCAAAGCCTGGTCCTTGATAAACGCACTCCAACGGAATGGAACTGGGAATGGAACTGCTCATGTAGCATGCGCCAGTTGCTTGATTCCGGAAGATATTTCATTTTTGAATTCTCTCCTTGCCGGTGAAACCACAATTGGTTGGATACCGAATATTGTCCGCATGGGTTCCCGCTTTGACCCAGGGTATGCAGAGAGAATTTGACACAAAGAGACTGTTGATAAATTACCGGAGACCACACTCTCACCCTGCACATTGAAACCATTCAAGTCCAGAGGCAAATTCCAATAATTGACGCCTGCATTAGCGCTCGAGTCTTGACCATTGTCCGGAGTTTCTCCGTATGTTTGAGCCTTGGCGGGAGGAATTCAAGACACCGCGTCGAATAATTACCTTGTGGGTGCCTGCAAGGCTGTGTTTAATTATGAGTACAAGAACGCGGTGCAGGAAGTAAGCTTTGACGGTGGTTGACGGCACTTCCTTTCTTGGGAGATCTGCATGGATCTGCGACGAGATCGGTGCAAGCGCCCATGTCATACTGGCGATACATCTACGGACGCCCGTATGGATGTTTTGTTTTCCGTATAGCTCGGAGGCGGATTCCGGTTCCACCGCTTCATAGTGTGGCCCGGCAGTGGTAGCGGTAACGCCAACTAGCAAAGATGAATTGAATTTGTGCGCGTGGAGTTAGCACGGAGAATTGCGGGTTGAATGTTAATTAATCGCGGCTTTTCTTCTTGTTTTCCACCGGCAATTATACCAATTATAACTACGGTTCCGAACAAGATGATAGGCAGCAAGACGGCAGAAATGGAAGAACGTCTAACGATGACTGCCACGACGGAGGATATTGTGGACGGTCAATTGGGGAAATAGGTACTTGCAACTGAGGTCACTGGGTGGCCTTAGGCGCCCCGGTTGCTGCCTGGATGCTAGAAGGAAATTCCAGGCTTAGTTGAAAGTACATATGTATCCACAGAAAGCTCAGGAAACAGGCAGGCAGAGAAAAACATACATGTGGTAATAGAAGAAAAAAAGCACCACTCGATAGCATGAGCAAGCTACGATTTCCATTTCGGGAAAGAACCTGTCAACTTGAGATCATTGATCAGATCAAAGCTGAGTCAGATTTTTTCCAACTCTCTTTCCTACCACCACACCAGGTGAGCACCGTCTCTTCTGTTGCACGCAGGATGCTTTATATTTATTGTCGGTGACGCCTACAAGCGCCTGATCGTACCTTTTCTTTACTGATTTTATCTGTCTTACTGTATATCTCGAGCGAGCTTTTTTACTGACGTTGACCTCGCGATAGGTCACCGGCCGACATCCAAGCGAGCTGGCGCGCTGATTGCAGTTGGTGAGCCCCCATTCCTTCGTCTTATGCATGATTAAAACCACATCTTTGTAATGTGTTTTTTCCCGAGCGCCCAACAGCGCGATGTGACTTTTATGCATGGCTTTATGATTCCCTCTCCCGCCCTCTTTTTCGTGGTTCTCCCTTACTGATACTATGCCCAGACACTGCTTACCCTCGTAAGCCGTCTCCCGGACTGAAGTTCTGGTGAGTATTTATTCCTTGGTGCTACGTATGATTAAAACCACATCTTTGTAATGTGTTATTTCTCGAGCGTTCAACGCGATGTGATCTTTATGCATGGCTTTATGATTCACTTCCTTGTCTGCCTCTCTCTTCGTTGCTGACACTCAATTCAGACACCGCCGTTGTAAACTGCTGCCGCCATGAACGCACCGAACCGACATGAGCTTTTCGTGCTCGACGACGGCGAGAAGGCGTGCGTCCTGCCTCCCCTTTCGCCCGGCTGCAGCTGAAGTCCGATCGACCCGAAGCCTCGAAGTGACGGAGGACACCAAGATCCCGAACGCCGCGACGTTCAAGATTGTCAAGCAGGACCATACTCTCGGCAACATGCTCCGAGCGTGCGTGCCCTCCTCACTTGCCTAACTTTAAACCAATACTGATCCGATATGTTCCTTTCCCCAGGCAAGTCCTCGCCTCCCCTAACGTGCTTTTTGCGGGCTACAAAACCCCGCACCCGCTACACCCTTATTTCCAGCTCAAGATCCAAACCGACGGGACGATAACGCCTGCCGCGGCCCTCGAGGCTGCGGCGTCGCGGTTAATTGCTACCCTCAGTTCTCTGGAGGGCAAATTCCGGCGTGAGTTCTCGTTCAAGGACGGGGAGAGCGGAGGCGCTGCGGTGGCTACGAACATGACTGGTATGGAAGGGGACCCGTATGGCGGTGGAGGAGTTGCGTGGGGTGCGAGGGACTATTTGGATTTCTAGAATCGTGTACGAGTTTGTATATGTGTACTTTAATAATTTGCTTTCCGTTGATAAAACGAACCGAATTCGACTGTCAATATGAGTGCTGTCGATGGCTGGCTTTACAAAAAGGTTGTAAGTACTTCGCGCGCGGCGTTCACTCTCAGTGTGCTTTCGCTCGCCCTTGGTTTTGGACAACGAATTTGTGATACATAAAATGTCTACAATACAAACCTATTACAAAAAAGAATGGTAAACTATACATGCAGCGAACGGCCTGCAGACTCCGCGTGCCTCCACGTGCACTCAACGACCGCTAGTATGACGTCGTTGCGGGGTACGTTGTGGGGTGCGTTGTGGGGTAGGCTGAGATGAGTGTCGAGAGCCAGATGGCCGTCTAGAATTCAAATGGTGGGACGTGTGCTGCGAGGATCTGCGAGGAGGAGGCCGGGCCACGGCCCCATGAGAGCTAGTAGAGCGGTATTGGGTAGCTCGAGCAACAGGCCGCGGCTTTGGATTGAGAGAGCCAAACAGAGTATATGACCCAGTGCCTCGACGGGCAATAGACTTGCGCTTCTTAGGTTGCGGGTGGGACCTCTGATATTGCTTGTAGGCTCGAGCATCACGCATCTCCCGCATTCCCTGCGACAAAGGTCTGAGTGGATGGAATAGACCAAACTGCTGGTTGTGGCGAACCTTTGATCGCAACTCTTCGTTCCCGAGCAGAGTCCCTCTCATTTTGGCCAGCCATCCGTGCATCGTCGAGGGCGGAGGACCGTTCTTGCGCCTCGTGCCATCGCTGCGGAACTGGTGCACAAAAGTTTGTGAGCCCGTGGAAGTAAATGCGCATAATACTCACATGAGACGCCCACTCTATCTTCATTACTATTACGCACCAAGGAAAGAAGGAATAAAGAAAGTGAAACCGAAATTGCTGTCCGCGCACGGCTAAGCAAGGTGGTGCCTGTAACAACGTGGTAGATAGAAAGGTGGTCTACCAATAATTTGCTACTGTTTACTCAGTACAGCCACTCGCATTTTGCCTTCGTTTCGCCGTGACCGGCGCCTCCAATCCTCCGCCTTTTCTGAAGGCGCTTGCAATTATTGTCTTTGTTCTCAAAGGAATATCCTACGCCTCGCAGTGCAGCATCTCATCTCATCGCACCATCATCTAATGCTGGGGAAATTCAAAACAATTCAGCGATGCATTCAAGTTGTTAATAAACATACGCACGGTGACTCACTTGTTTCGCCAGTATCTCCGGAAAATACGGGCGGGTACCTGCTTTTTTTTTGCGATTAGGCTTTCAAGCTACCCGGCCGAGTCTCCGAAGACGCACTCCAATTTCCGGGACCCACTTGTACGGCTTGTACGTTTGGATTGCGACAATCGCGGTCCGTCTCCGGTCCGGGTACTCAGTTTGCCGGATGGCCAAATCGAACATACTTCGTCTTTTCCAACACTCGAGGATCGGCGTCCTGATCTTGGCACGCAGATCCATTGGTTTCCCAGGTTTATCAATTTACTTCACCTAAAACATTCCAAGTCACTGCCAGAGCCTCAGCCAGGAACACGCGTGGTAGTTTTTTAGTCGAACTGATCGATGCCGCACAGCCATAGTTGAGCTCGACATTCCGGCCACCATACCGGCGGCAATCCTGAAAGGGAATTTATTCCTTGTTCTCTACGGCGCGCTGCTCCACGCGTGCATAGCATCATTTCCGACCTGAAGTTCGCCTTGAACTAAACACCGCCTTACTCCTTCGTTTCGTGTTCTCTGCAGTATGGTGGCTGCTTCGGGAGGCGCATATACCGACGACGGGACACTGACTGTCCGAGAGTACAAGAGGATGGGCTCGTTCGACTGCTCAGCCAGAATTCCAAGAACCTTCCCAAGTATCCCAAGAACTTTCTCAAGCAAAAATGGTCTGGAAAAACGTAGACGCTATCATAGAGAACAAGCTCTACTTGGGAAAGTAAGTAACCTTATATGGACGTTGATCCTACGGCCTTTCTGACTCCGCAAACAGTCTCGTCGCTGCCCGTTCTACCCGATCGTTGACCGAGCGCAGAATCACACATGTTCTATCCGTTTGCGCGGACCCCATACCCGCCGAGTTACCGCAGTCCGGAATAACACACTTTCGCATAAACATTGAAGATGTGGACTACGCCGACCTTTTGATACACCTTCCGTCTGCGTGCCAATTCATCGACCGTGCGATTCGGTCTGGCGGCGCTGTCTTGGTCCACGACGTCCAGGCAAGTTGTACTCGCTGCGAACATTTCTTTCTCCGTATTAACTGGACGGTGACAGGGTCTCTCCCGCAGTGCGGCTGTTGTTGCTGCTTATCGTGAGTGGTTCTTCTCTCGACCAAAATTCCAGGGCTTGACGTTCTCAAGTGATGTGGTCGTACCGTCTCAGCGCCACCAAGGCCTTAGAGACTGTAAGGAGAGGTATGTCTTCGATCCCTTTTTTGTCACGTTTAATTGACCACGTATGAACAGCACGCGACCAGATCTGGCCCAATGCAGGCTTCCAGGAGCAGCTTGTGCTGTTCGAGCTATGCCAGTATCAGCCATCCCCGGCGAATGGAGTCTATGCGAGCTGGAAATACAAGCTCGAGGGCCAGCTTAGAGCTGCTGGCATGAGACGCTGAAAACTCAAAAGAGCAATAGAACAAAAGGCTACAAGCCCCATATAAAAATTATTTTAATCACTCTTCTTGTTGTACCTCAAGTACCTTACCCACTTTTTTGTATTTCGTGTAGTACTGTGTACTAGAATTCGATTATTGTCACCTAGGCACGAGATCGGCGGTACCGTTGAGTTGGAATCAACCCATTCTCCGTTGAGTCACGAAAATTGAAATGTGTCAACGCCGCCGCAGCACAAGCCACGTAGAGGTGGAAGATACACCAACATACGTGTCCTGCACTCTCTTGACCAGCATATAAAAAGCTGAGCGCCGAGTACGGAGAGAGAAACCTTGAAGCCGCTTACCTAACGATCAATCAAAGCAAACTCACAGCCATCCCGCTCTCCGTCTTCCACATCTTTCCTTCACCTCGCTCTTCCTTCCATCATGGGTCTCTCTGTGTCTCGTCTGCTCTCCGGCCTCTTTGGCAAAAAGGAAATGCGTGCGTACCCAGGCAATCCTCCCCACCCCCTTCTGACGTAGCGGCTTCCACAGGAATTCTTATGGTATGATTTCTGGTCTCATGCGCTGTACCCGGTACGATCCTCCTTTCGATAGGTCGGTCTCGATGCCGCTGGTAAGACCACCATCCTGTACAAGCTGAAGCTGGGTGAGATTGTGACCACCATTCCAACGATCGGTGAGTGTCCACGTCGCCTCCCCGGTTCCGCTCCAACACACCCCAAACAGGTTTCAACGTCGAGACCGTCGAGTATAAGAACATCTCGTTCACCGTGTGGGATGTCGGAGGCCAGGACAAGATTCGCCCGCTGTGGAGACATTGTGTGCCCGTTTTTTTCCGCCTGTCGACCCGGTCTCACCCCTCGAAAAGACTTCCAGAATACCCAGGGTATCATCTTCGTCGTCGATTCTAATGATCGGGAACGTGTGTCGGAGGCTCGCGAGGAGCTGCAGCGGATGCTTAACGAGGACGAGCTCCGCGATGCCCTCCTTCTCGTTTTCGCGAACAAGCAGGACTTGCCGAATGCGATGAACGCTGCGGAGATTACCGACAAACTCGGCCTCCACGGTCTCAGGCAGCGGACTTGGTACATTCAGGTGAGTGCTTGACGACGACGTGCCAAGCTAAGCGCCCAACGCTGATCCATCTTTTTCACCCCAGGCCGCGTGTGCGACATCAGGCGACGGTCTTTACGAGGGACTAGAGTGGTTGAGCGCCAACATCAAGCGTCGGGTATAATGGACTCGGAATACTTTATAGCGTTTGTTACACGTGCCACGATCTTCACGATAAACGCCGCATCCCGCCACATTTCCTCTCGCTCGCTCGCTAGTCTCTCGCCCTGTCTATTGTTCACACTCTCTATACTTTTCCGAGCCCTCCGCTCACTTATCACTTTCTCCCTTTTCTATGTATAAAATTTGACCCTTCGCGGTCATATAAAATGCTCGTTGGCCTAGACAACTGAAGCAAATTATGGATTAAATAATATGCTTTGATCAACGTCCTTGGCCAGGGAAGAGCCTGCCTACAGCATCCGCCTCCTTCCGTCTCTTGTCGGCGAGTTCCCGTGCTGCGCTATCGCGCTGGGATGCTCCATACTTGGCCAGTTTGTCCAGCAAGGCCGAAAGTCTCTTGTGTTTGACGGCAGCATACGAAGTCTGGCGCATGGCAGGAACAAGAAACTCTTGAACCGTGTTGTTCAGGGGTATCGATGTTGTCTGTGCGAGTCAATTCTCGTGAGTAAAACTCGGCGAAAATCCACCAGGAACTTGGCTCACCGTTCGTAATTCAACGAACACGGACGACAGATGGCCTCTGCCGATCCGACGGAGCTCTTCTTCCAAAAAGTCGACGTCTATCAGGATATTCGAGATGGCGTTTTCGTTCATCATAGGAATATTCCGGCCCGTCAGGAAATCCTGCTCCTTGTCAGCGGCCGGAATCACAAGCACGATGGAGGCGTACCATGAGACACTCGGCGATGTACGACACCGCGCCCTTGTATGCCTCGTCCTTGTACGCTTCCTTGATCACGAGCGAGTCGACGACCGTCGTGAGCCAGTTGACGAGCTCGTATAGGTACATACTCGGCGCATCCTCGCGGCCCTGCGGCGTCCAGTCGTACTCGGACAGTCCGAAGAAGTCGTCGAGTTTGGACGAGATGAGGCCCGTGATCCGCGCCAACGCGCGGGAGAGCGTATTCTCGAACGACGAAGACGCGGTCAGCGTTATCGATCCACCGCGTTGGGACGAGCTGCAAGTGATAAGGAAAGCATAAGCGTGAATACAAAAGACAGGAATAAGGCGCGTACCGGAGATTGGTCAAGGAGCGCTGCAGTTCGACGCACGCGACCTGGAAATGCTCGAGGTTGGTCACTATTTGTGCGATTTGTGACAGGGTGGAGGTGCCGGCCAGCCGCTGGCCGATGGTTTGACTGATATGGTTGATCAAGAGTCCATCCAAGGCCTTTAGAATCGCTCATCAGGCCGGACCAAGTTGAATGAAAGTAATGGTCAATCACCTTGCTCATTAGCTCGTCAATGTTGCGATGATGTTGTGATACACCTTCGACGAACGCATAGAACTTCTGTATAAATGCCCGAATCTGTACGCGCTCGTCAGTGCGTCCGGAAGAGGCACAGAAATAGACTCACGTCTTGGCAGCAGAGATAGAATGTCTGCGACCAGGGAAGATTGTACGGGAAAGGGCTCCTAAGAGAAATCCGTGAGAAGCGAGCTAGCGGGTAGAGCCGAAAAGCTACATACTGTTGGATAGCTTGCATCTCTTCCTCGCTTATCCACACCACGTCAAGCACGGTGGTAGCCTGATTCTCAGTCTCGATTTGCATCGGAAGATGGTCGTCCTGCTGGACAATCTGTGAAACATGTCAGCTAACTTGAAGCGCCATCGGGCTCAACACAGGACACTCACAACATCGAACCGCCGATTGAACTGCGTCTCCAAAAGGCGCGAGTACTTCTCGAATAGTAGGATGATGAATGATTGCAGAGGAACAATCGAGTAACTGGAACTCGAAGACTGATATACGCGTCAAATTGTGCGGAGGAAATGCCTGGGTATTCGCACCTCCAGTGTCATTATGAAGCCAATCAGGCATTCTTTCGCCTGTAGGAAAGAATCGGGGTCTGTCTCGAGTCGGAGGGCACCCTCGATGCTGGATGTCAGTCGAATCACCAGTGCATCCCACAGCTCCTCCACGTCCCGTTCTGAGCGGAAATCTCCGGTAGTTTCCAGGACGTGGTTTTCCACGATGAAAAACCCAGAAATTTCTTGTGTTAGATTTGAGAGGGAGGAAAGAGGGAGCGGGTTCGGTAGAATCAGGTCTGCTTGAGCCTATACGCGGTTGTCAGTCAGTCTACCGCCTGCAAGGATGGAAGGATGCCATACTTTCCGGTCGGCCTGGTATGACCGCTGGAGTTCGTCAAGGGAGTCCAGGGTTGTGTAGATGTGGATACATTCGAATAATGGCTTGAAGTCGACATGTATTCGGTCATTGTCCAGAACGTCAACTGAACAGAGTTTACATTAAGCAAAGCACCAAGAATGAAGCGAAAATGCATCTCACATTCTCTGTTCTCATACGAGACCATCTCCACGGCGCTCCCGACACGACTAGTCCTTAACGACAGGTCTTTATCTCGTCGTGCTCTCCACCGCCGCGTCCGCGTCTCCATAGCTTCCATCGCAAGCCCGCCGACTTCGGCGCTGATATTTCTTATTTCGAGCAGCCACTGCTTCATCGATGCCGTGACTGCGTCCTTGATTTGGCCACGCAGGGAGGGCAACGAGGACAGCAGATACTGAAAGAACGGCGTTTGCGACAACGAACTTGGCGGCATGCTCTGGATATCCTCAAGCGACTACATAAGTCATTAAACGCGGCGTCCAAGGTGGGATGTGAAGCGACCAACCCGCAGTGCGCTCCAGTATTTGCCCTCTCGGACCATTTCCTGGACACGGTTCACAACGTCGAGGACGCGGAGACATGCCTGGAGCGTGTCGATCGCCTCGTCGAGATTTGCAGCAGTCTTTTTAGACTGTAGCAGCCCGCGCTTCTTCTCGACCAGGGCGCGGCCCAGCTGGGCAACGCTCGCATCAAGCGACGAGATATTCTCCTTCATCTTCTCGGTGTAGGACTTGACGGTGAAGAGGGTCGAGACAGACGAGATAAAGTCCTGGTAGTTGTCGCCACATATCTTCTCGATGTCGGCATCCTTGGATTCTATTAGTCCCTGTACGGTGCGCAGAAAGGCTTCCTGTTGCCGATTGGTGTGTATCTGTTTGATAATGGGGCCCAGCTGCTCGAGATTCTCAGAGGACGAGGACGGGTCGAGGAGATGGATTTGTTGCAGCTGCTGGTCGATATTCTCCTGCGTAAACTGGGCGCGCCTTCGCGGAGGCATTTTCGGTGTGGTGGTACTGCGCTGTTGCTACTATTGCCCGATTAGGACCGCGATTCAGCGGCCCGGGCGTTTGCCGAATGCCCAAATGCACACCCATTAGGGGCTTTCGGCCTTTTTCACCCGATGAACGTTTTCAGCGCTTCAGATCTCTCCCTTGTCCTTGTCCTTGCTTCTCGGGATCTTGTACCTCGCAATGCCTTCCACCACTTTCCACGTTGACGCGATGTGAGCTTGCAACTGGTGTCTCTTCCGATGCGGGTCGATAACCTGGTCCTGAATAAAGTCTCTTCGACATGGACGGCACCCTCGTCGATTCGAAAGCCGGTGTCGAAGGCGCCTGGGATGTCTTTGCTCTTTCCTACCCTGGTATCGATGTCGAGCAGATCTTGAGCTGTCAGTCGCGCTATTTCGCCGAAAAGGTTCTGCCATCTTCTCACTCGGCCTCTAGCATCTCACGGCGTGCGAACGGTCGACAACCTGCGCATTCACTGCGGCATCACGGATTCCGTGGAACTTGAGAAAGAAGCCGAGCGGTTTGAAAAAGCCATTGTCACGTCGTCCACGACAAACGGGCGGCAAGGGATCGTCCTCCTCCCCGGCGTCAAAGCTGCGATGGACGAGCTTGCCCCTGCGCGCAAACTCCCCACGCCGCGATGGGCCATCTGCACCTCCGCCACGCGCTACTACGCGTCCACTGCCCTGAGCATCGCAAAGGTCCCCGTTCCCGATGTATTCGTCGTCGCGGAGGACGTGGAACACGGGAAACCTTTGTGGGTCGATTTTATTTTATTTATCCGCACACTCATCCATCTAAACCAGCCCCGACCCATACCTTCTCGGCGCCAAGGGATGCGGGGTGAAGCCCGAGAATTGTAAGAGCACATCCCCCAACGAAAGTCATACAGAAATTAACTTGATATACGTTCGCAGGCGTAGTATTCGAGGACGCCCCTGCGGGCGTGCGCAGCGGCCAGGCAGCGGGATGCAAGACCATCGGCTTTTTAACGTCGCACAGTAGGCAACAAATGGAGGCCGTCAAGCCCGACTTTCTCGTGCAGGACATGTCATGGTACTCCTTCAATTCAAAAACATCTTCCGCCCTAATTCAAAATATGCAGTGTTACCTTCAAGCTCACTGAGCGCGGAGTAGATGTCACTGTGGTCCACGGAGAGGATTAATATCTGGATCACATCTAGAAACCGTAGACTTGGTCGGTGCCCTCGGAAACTGTAGACCTTGCTGGCGCCCTCGACTTCAAAGATAGATATATTGCCGCAGCAAATAAATTTTATGGATTAGAAGAACCTTGGATGTAGAGAATCAAAGAAAAGGGTCGTAACGGGCATGAGCAAAAAATATTGGAACAAAGGAGGGTACGTGTAACAATGGGCGAGAACCGAGGGTATTTTGGCAACATCCGGGGGAGTCACAACATCCACAACTCCTCCGCATACGCATTTCTTCTATGCATGCATCTAGTACTCGCCTTCCTCCTCGGCGTCAGCGCTGTCGGTGCCGACCTCCTCGTAGTCCTTCTCGAGCGCGGCGAGATCCTCGCGGGCCTCGGAGAACTCACCCTACGAACGCGGATCCGTTAACATGAAATTTGACGACGGATGGGAACGCGTACCTCCTCCATACCCTCACCGACGTACCAGTGGACAAAGGCGCGCTTCGAGTACATGAGGTCGAATTTGTAGTCTATACGCGCGAGGATTTAGACCTGCACATGGTGCAGAATAGAAAGACTGGACATACCAAGACGTCCCCAGGCAGCGGAGATAGCCGTGGTGTTGGCAAGCATGCAAAGACTGCGAGTGGTCTTGGCCAAATCACCGCCGGGAACGCAGGCCGCGGGCTCGTTGCAGACACCCATCTTGAAACCGGTCGGGCACCAGTCGACGAACTGGATCGTGCGCTTCGTCTTGATGCTGGCGACGGCGGCCTGGGTGTCTTTGGGGACGACATCTCCGCGGTACAGCAGGCAGCAGGCCATGTATTTCCCTTCCTTGGGGTCGCATTTTACCTGGCAAGCAATACCACATTATTATAGGTTCAACAAGGGATGGACCAGAAACGCTCACCATCTGGTTGCCGTGCTCGAAGCATGCAAAGGTCATCTCGGCAACCGAGTTCTGCTCGTGGTTGGCCTTCTCAGCGGACAGAAGGGGCGCATAGGTGGCGAGAGGGAAATGGATACGGGGGAAGCTTTATATTTTTTGATGAGATGGGCTTTGTCATCAGATGATCGTACTTACGGAACCAAGTTAGTCTGGAACTCGTTCAGATCGACGTTGAGCGAACCGTCGAAACGAAGAGACGCCGTGATCGAGGAGACGACCTGCGCGATCAGACGGTTCAGGTTGGAGAAGCTGGGCGAGACTACGCCGAGGTTCTTTTTGCAGATGTCGTAGATCGCCTCGTTGTCAACCTGGACGCCGGTGAGCATGTTATGTATCCAAAGCATGAATAAGGTTCGCGCGAACCATGAAAGAGCAGTCCGAGTGCTCGAGCGTCGTGTGCGTGGTGAGAACCGAGTTGTACGGCTCGACGACGGAGCTGGATAGCTGGGGCGCAGGGTAGACGCAGAACTCGAGCTTGGACTTTTTCCCGTAGTCGGTAGAGAGACGCTCGAGGAGGAGCGCACCGAAACCGGAGCCGGTTCCTCCACCAAAGGAGTGGAAGACGAAGAAGCCCTGGAGACCGGAGCAGTTGTCGGCAAGACGGCGAATCTTGTCCATGACAGGGTCAATGAGCTCCTTTCCGACGGTGTAGTGGCCACGCGCGTCTGCACGTAAACCAGTAAAGTTAGCGAGAGTTGTCGCGCCAAAAAAAACGAGTAGACCGACAGTTGTTGGCAGCATCCTCCTTGCCAGTGATCATGGTCTCCGGGTGGAACAGCGACCGGTAGGGACCAGTCTTGACGTCGTCAATGACACCAGGCTCGAGATCGACGTAGAGGGACCGGGGGACGTGCTTCCCTGACCCAGTCTCGGAGAAGAATGTCGAAAATCCGCTGTCCGACGAGGAAGGGGATCCCTCCGTGATACGGCCATCAGGCTAGCGAGAAAAAGGCATAAACTACGATGGAAAGACAAGGAGAGGAAGGGGCGCACGCTCAGCCCGTGCTCGAGGGTATAGAGCTCCCCTTTTGAGGATCAGCATTAGCATTCGCGTTTTTTTCTCTGGGAAAGTGGATAAGACTCACAGCAAGCGTTACCGATCTGAACACCAGCCTGACCAACGTGGACAGAGATAACTTCACGCATTTTAGAGATTCAAGACGGAGATGGTAGGGACGAGCAAGGAACTCGTTGCGATCAAAGTCAACAAAGGTGAGTCCACAATTTTGTTTGGTGAGGCTCGGGGCCGGCCGGTAGCGGATCACCGAGACATTTGTTCTTAACCTTATTTCTGTGCCCTAGCTCCCATTTCTTCTGTTCTGTTCGATGGGTCTTTCTGCCAGCTTGTGCTCTACCATCCTTCGTTTTCTCGTACGCAGAGACCAGAGACTCGGTCCTCGGTCTCATCTATCACTGAATCTCAATCAACCGTGTCTTCGTGCATGGAATATCGTCCTAAACGCGCTAATCTCCAATACCGACATTGCCGCAGAATATTTTCATTTTGTTCTGGGTTACCTTAAGCTTAGTGGTGGGAGCTAGCTTCAAGTTTCCCACGTCGCTAGCTGGGAACGACTTGCGTTCTTTTCGCCCTTGGATTCCCTTTTAAGGAAATGCCTTTATGGGAACGGCACCAAACGGCAACGCGGCAAAGCACGGCAGCTTCAAGCCCAGCAATCTCGCGCATTTCTGACTCTGGCATTTAGGTGAAATGAAGAGGATTGTAATTGTGAAAATGCTACACAAGTCATATACTACAAACACACTCTGGAATGGGTGGCAACTTCGTGCTTGAATCACGGAAGGGGGGTCAGGAAGGACCAGGGAAGATGAAGCAAGATAATGAATTACACTATCCTGGTAGGAGACAAGGTGCGAGAAGATCTGGTTTAATAATACCTGTCGCGACGCCCTGACGCGTCGAGACGCGCAGAGACGCGCCTTTATGCGTACTGAATATCGCCTGAAGAGGGATGTATGCGCTTGGGGTTGCGGATCCGCAGGGCGGCGACGCGTCGAACGGTGGCGGCGGTGTCAAAATGCTTCGGTACGCGAGCAAGCCCCAGCCCCAAGGCCGATGGGTGCGTCGCAGCGCTGAAGGAGGGGCGGCGGTAAACAGAAAGTAGAGGAAAAGTGAAAAAATGAGCGGCGGCGTGGTGGCATGGTGGTAGAAACGAGGAATGGGTCCCGAGGCGGAGAATGAAAATCCTGTGCAGGCCGAAAGCCTGCCGAATCTCATGTAGATTCGCCTTCTAAATAAGGGAATGCTTAGTCACGAACCCAAGGGCGAAAAGGCAAAGACTCTGAGAACTGGGCGTCAACTTCCATCTGTTCGTCCTGATCAGCGCCGGCCAGAGTTTATCTAGTCGTTTTGGTTTGAAACGGGGCGGGAGTTTTTCAATCTTCTTTGACCGCCTCCCGCTTCTCCCAGTTGGTGAACTCGGCGCAGTTTATTCTTATCACGCCACGCCGCTGCCACCTCTTTTGGAACAATCTGATCATCGAGCTCGACAGTCGCGTCTACAATGATACATCTGCAGGACGCAGATATGTCGTTTGCCGTGCTCAGAAATGTCTCAATTGGACGGCCCGATGGTTCTAAACTCCACTTGTCCTTTCAAGTGCACAAATGTTGAACCTATAGGGGTGTAATCATCACTAGTAACGGCAGTTCGTGAAGTCAGATTTAACCCACTTTGTACCAATAATTCTTGTCAATCAGCCTGAGTGGCATATTCTCGCGGTTACGTCGCTTACAATTGTTACATGCGAAAAAACCCAGAGGCTTCTTTTGACCGAAATAGGCCAGTACGTGTAGCCACGTGCTATGAGGCGCATTGCCACCGAATGTACGCGATCAAAAGTGGATTGACAGATAATGATCGTCAAACTTTGACCAACTCTCAGGCTTAGCTCTCACCATCTTACGGGCGGCCTTACCGTCTGCTGGGGCCCGTAAGAGTTCCTCGTCTCCTGCGTCCCCTTCCCCGTCCGTTTTCCCCGAATTTTCCCTCAATCTTTGACTGATAAAATTCTCCATCATTCAGCTCATCTTGCGCTTCTTCTTCCACTCCATCTGGACTTGCAGTCTGCCGACCTTGGCTATCGTCCAACCCTGTGGTTTTTTTTTGGTCGAAAACCTCTGTTATTGTGGGCTCCTACACGTCGTGACGGCCACACCGCCTCCTGAGTGCCCGGCCTAGGCTGCCCTTGCCTGTCTCTCGTCATGACCACCCGGACCCAGACCTCGTCCAACCCGTTCACCAGGCTGTCCCTAAAGGGTGCCCAATCCCCGCCCCCAAACGCGCGGAACCAACGGCCAGCCCGGGACGACGATTATATCCCATATACTGGTCCGTACGAGGAGCCTCCCCGAGCCCGGAAAGCGCGTAATCGGGACAGCTGGGGCGACCCCATATACGACGAGGACGGCAATGACATGATACAGGAGCTGCACCAACGGTATGTGCCTCCCGACCAGTATCCCTGGCAAGCCGAGGATGAGGAGCGCAAGAGCCGTCCGCGAGCTAGAACTCACTCCGGAGTTTCCGGCCACACTGGCTCATCCGGCGCGATTGATCCCCACCGCGGTAGTGTTGGTGTGAGCAGTGTGTTGCGGAGACCGTCCCATCACGCCAACGTCGCGCGTCCACCCGTCCCGTCATACATTAACCTAGATGCGGCCGGAGGGGTGGGAGAGTCACCTGCTCCGCCCCCGCGAGAGGTTGCGGCGCCAAAGCGTGGTAGTCTAGCCAGTATCTTCGCTTTTGGCCAGAAAAAAGCACTTCCGCTCTCACCTGCAAAGATCCCGCTACCGACCAGTCCCCCCGCGACCAGTCCCCCGCCCACTGCTCAGTATGCCCGCGCATTCCCGACCCAACCCTTACGGCTCGCCCCCGGCCCTCCTTCAATATACAGCGTTTCCTCCGACCGACATCAAACCGATACTTACACTTCCCAAGAGGGCGACGTTTACCATTCATACTACAATTACACTCCCGCTGCCGATCAATTTGGACACTTGGCCAATCCCCGGAACGCGACACCCCCGAACATGCATCCGTACGCATACAACCGACCCCCTCAACCCGAGCCACCCCAAACCGCGCCCATCCCGTCCTCGAAACAACTGAAATTCACTACCACCCAGCCGCCCCACCGGCACGCGCTCCCTCTCCCTCAGCAGCAAATGCAACAACTTCAGGAAGCTCCGGTTTCTGCCCCGCGCCTGTTCCGCACGCTCAAAAACTACGCGTCCACTCCCAACCTCCGCGACTCCTCGCGCTCCCCGAATCGCCTGAAAAAACCGTTCTCGCCCGGCCTCAAGGGCAAAGACCGGTGGCTCAGCCCCGAGACGTGGTGCGACGCGGTCATGCTCCCGCGTCCGCGTCTCAAGATCGAGGACGCGCAGCAACTTCTCCGGGGCCGCATCGTCAGCCCTCCGGGCTCGCCTATCTTTGGCGGCTCCCATGCTCAGCCAAATCTAGACCGTCCCGAAGGGATGGCGTCGCGAGTGCTAGCCCACTCGCGGAGTATGGCCAGCCTCCAGAGCAATGCCGAGGCGGGACCGAGCAGGTTGAGGAATGACGAGGTAACATTCAAAGGAATGCCGACAACGACGGCGCACGAGCCGCCCAAGCTGGTGTTACCTACACAGATGGAGAGGCCTCCGCGGCCAAAGAGCTTTGCGTGGGATGACCTTGCGCTGCCCAGTCCGGTGCCTTCATTGGCACGGTAAGCCATTTTTTGCGTTGTCAAGGCCTCATTTTCAAGTTGTTTTTCCACACCACAGAGTATTAGAGGAAGGGCAAATCTTGGAACACCAACGGAAAAAATGGCAGATGCAGGCGACAGGGTCGTTCCAAAATACGCGTACACGGAGTCTCTCGCGGACCCGGACAAAGTCCTTAGGCAAAGGAGGGCGGGGAGGCACTGTTGAGTACCTGGCCGCACGATCGATCGTGGGGAACCAGGACGTCGTGCCTCTAGTTCCGAGACGACAGCACGCGCGATCCGGCAGCCAGAGTGGGACCAACACGAACGGCACGACGACCTTCACCACGCGCACGTCCCACTCGCATTCAAATTCCCTGGTCAAGACCACGAGCAAGTCGTCACTGTCGCAGGGGCACTCGCGTAACGATAGCTGGACCCGGACGGCGATCAAGAAGGCTGCAGCGCTGTGCTACGACGACAACATTTCGCCGGCGGACGAAAAGGCAGGTGAGATTGAGACCGCCATCCGCGGGGTAGGGACCAAGGTCATACGCCTCGCCGATCCTGCGCAGCTCCTCGTTGACGCGCGGAACGGTGTTTCGCCCACACCCTCAGGCACCAGCGACGCTCACATGGGCATCGCGATTTCGACGCCTCCTCCGAACGGCAGTCAATCGGAGCATGAATCTATTCACCTTCCGAGCCATCCGTATGCACAAGGAGGTGTGACGTACCCTTCCCACAACGTCGTTTCTGCGTCGAAGGGTCTGTCGAAGGGTGCCGACTATGCGGGTCCGCACCTTGCTGTGCCAGTCATCATTTCTGAGCACAACGATTTCTCGACGCGACATCGCCTCCCGCCGCAGGCCCAGCCCCAGACGTCGCTCACCTACCATCCGTACGCGGCACCGTCTTCGCGGCGCGAATCTTACCAAATCGTGCCGCGTTCGGACAGCGATGTTCCGCCAAACTCCAAGATGTGGGCGCAACTCTCGCCGGGCGTCGTCCGCGAGATCCTGCCAAGCGAGCTCTTGTACTCGCCGTTCATGTCTGAGCGCAGCGAGACACCGGAGGTGGAGCATGTGGAACGGGAAGAGTACGACGCCTATGCCCGGCATCGCAAATCCACCGCGACGATCCTCGACACAGTTGGGCTCGGCGAGACGCTGGCATATGCTGTGGAAGAGGAGAACAATCGAGATAGCGGGCTGGGGACGAGTGAGGACCACCCTGTGCTGCGTGACGAAGAGCCAGGGGAAGAAGAATGGGCTGACGACGGCCAGGCTGCTGCTGTCCAAGCACATCACCCGTACCGAATTCATCGAAAGCCTGTGCAGTACGACGTCTCCCTTTCCCGCCCCCCCTACAGCACGCCCAAAAAGTCCGAGATCTCCGGTGCGTCAACGAGCCACACGAAAGACACGAACCACACGGCGGCGTCGTCGCCTGTGGATCCCACCGTGAGCCATGAACACCGACTCACACCCCCAACGCCCCCACTGCCTAGCCACGGCCACCACCCCTCAGAATCGTCCTCTCCGATCCAACATTCCGAGGCTTCATCTCCTCCACGATCTCCACCGCCATTGGGGAGCGTCGACGACCTCGACGAGTTCCGCGACCTCTTCTACAAGCCTAATCTCACCGATGAAGTCTTGAATAACCTCAGCCGTCCGGGTTCTGGCCGTATGCCCAGCGTAACGTGGGACATGGCTTCAACCACGCGAACGCAGCGTACCCGAACAGGAAGCGGGTTGACGAGTCTGGCTCGGCAGCTGAGCCAGGAATTCGAAGAGTTGAGGGCGATACGCCAGCAGCAAGGGCGTTCGGAGAGTATGGACTCTGAGTCGAGCATCAGCCGCTTTTCGCGATTCCCGACGGAGAATGATATCCATTTCGTATTTGCGGATTCGAGGTCGGAGATGCTGCGTTCGATTGGTGAGCAGCCGGCGCACTCGGATCCCCCTTCCGAAGCAATGTCCGCGTTCCATCCTTCGAGCCACCTTCCAGAAGATGTGGTGTCTTCTCGAGCGTCGTCCCCTGGAATTGAAGGGTCACTGGATCATGACGAGGAGCATGGTAAGTCAACCTTAGATGCATTCTGTAGCATTTGTTTGACCCTCGTCCTCAGAACCCTTCCGTGTTGGGAGCGTAGAAGCAGTGTCAACACCACCAGCGGTCTCGGCCGCTCATCGCTCATCGTTCACTGGCCAGCTGTCGTTTGCCGGAGACACCCATGAGCCTCCGCCTGTGCCCAAGCATGGGATTCACATCCCCCGCGCCGTCTCCAGTCTCCAGCCGCCGCACTCTGCCGATCCCACGCGCAGCAGTTACATGACAGAGTCCACGGTCTCTCGCATGTCCAACCTGTCCGACTTCCCTGTCCCTCCATCCCAGCCGGCGCACATGTCCGTGCTAAGCTCCTACTTCCACGGGCGCGAGTTGGTCACCGCACCTCAGGCTCAGGGCGAGACTCAATCTGTGTCCACCTTCAAGCCCCGGATCGGGGAGAGGTTTTGATCATCCATCCTTCTGGGCTTACATTTATTGCTACTTTATTTTGTTTATATCCATTCGGATTTCAGTGTACCCTTGCATCTTCATGCTCTCGCATTCTGTGCACTTTCAATTGCTGTTTACAGTAACCCATATCAACACGAAATATTCATGACCACGGATTCAATTTCATTGAAAAATATGAAAATATGAAGTGAATCACTACGTTCAACCCCCACCTGGACAGAGTTTGGCCAGCTGATCCAGATAATGGCCAGGTCTGGCCAGCTTTGTGGAGGTCTTCCTAGCCAGCTGGAAAGACCCCTATATAGCTGTCTACACAGACCTCCACAAAGCTGGCCAGACCTGGCCATTATCTGGATCAGCTGGCCAAACTCTGTCCAGGTGGGGGTTGAATGTAGTGAATATAAGCAAGGCACCAGTAGCTTCAGTAGTGAGCTATGTCAACGATGTCCAGTCCGACCTCTGCATAGTCCTTTTCCAGCGCCGCGAGATCCTCCCGCGCCTCAGAAACTCGCTGTGTACAGTCAACATGCAAAATACAAGACAGCGACATACATACCTCTTCCATGCCCTCGCCGAAATACCAGTGAACAAGGCACGCTTCGAGTCCAACAAGTCGAATTTGTGGTCGAGTCGGCTTCACGCGGTTGAAATCGCAGTTGTATTCGACAGTGCGCACATGTTGCGATGAGCTTTTGCTAAGTCGCCGCCTGGGACATGGCACGGAGATTCATTGCAGATGTCCATCTTGAATCCGGTGGAACATCAGTCGGCGAACTGTATAGTGCGCTTGGTCTTTATGACGGCGACAGCGGCACTGGCATCCTTCGGAACGACATCTCCACGGGAAAGCAATGTACATGCCACTGGGAGTTGCAATGAATACAGATAGTAAGGTCATCGAATGCCGACTGATTGTATTTCCCTTCACAAGGGTGACACTGGACCATCTGATTCCCTGGTTCAAAACCCAGGAATATGAAAAAGGAACTATGCTCATGACCAGGACTCTCAGCTGAAATAAGGGGAGTAAGGGTTGTAAGAGGGAAGTGAGGCGCGGAATTCTATGATCATAGGATTTAAAAAAGGGTTATGAAGAACAAGCACAAATCACATAGCGGACCAAATTGGTCTGGAATTCGTCCAAAGCAACACAGAGAGAGCCATCGAAACGCAAAGAAGCCGTGATCGACGAAAGAACCTGGGCAATCAGCCTTTTCAGGTTGGAGAAGCCGGGAGAAACACCGCCGAGGTTCTTTTTGCAGATATCGCAGATCGCCTGGTTTTCGGCCTACATTCTATAATTATGCTCGTTTTCGAAAGAAAGAAACCTTCTCGCACCATAAACGAGCAGTCCGAGTGTTCAAGGGTCGCATGAGCGGTGAGGACCGAGTTGTAAGGCTCAACGGCGGAGCTAGAAGCGGGGTAGACGCACAACTCGAGTTTGGACTTCTTAGTGTAGTCGGTGGAGAGACGCTGGAGCAGGAGTGCACCGAGTCCGAAGTCGGTTCCTACACCGAAGGAGTGGAGGACAAAGAAGCCCTGGAGACCAGAGCAGTCGTCAGCCAGACGGCGAATCTTTGCCATGATGGGCTCAATGAGGTCCTTGCTCGCAGTGTAGTAGGCATAGACATCTGAAAACACAAAGTCTATGAGATGTGCAGCGTAAAAACGAGTGGACCAACAGTTTTTCGCGGCGTTCTTGCCAGTGATCATGTTCTTTGAGTTGAACAACGAGCGGTAGGCGCTGGTATTCATGGCGTCGATAACATCGGGCGCAAGATCAACATAGAGGGAGCGCGGGACGTGCTTCCCAGGCTCAATCTCGGAGAAGAATGTTGAAATTTGTTGTCCAACGACGCGTCCATGACACGACCATCCGGCTGGAGTAGAATGAATTATGAAAAACCCAACCACGACAGAAGAAAATTGGCATGCGCATAGACCATGCTCGAGGGTGTAGAGCTCCCCTTCAATCAGTCAGTACGAGCCATTGCAGCAGGAAAAACGCATGTTTGGGTTGGACATCGCTTGGATGTAGTTGGATGCGACGCAGATACTCACAATAAGCATTACCGATCTGAATACCAGCCTGACCAATGTGTACGGAAATAACTTCACGCATTTTGGAAATGTCAGGGGCGAAGCGGAAGGAAAAGCGTAGTCGTTACAGGTTCCAGAGTTCCACGAAATTGGTCGAAGAAAGATACGGTAGTCTCCTTGAGGCAGACAATATTCAGAACGGGGCCCAACCTGCGTGAACTCCGGATCCCTATCTGACAGGAATACCCTGAGGCACGAAGGTTCAAGGGAATTGGTCTACTCTGCCTCTGGGAGACTAAGATACGGTGGCGATATAGGTTCTGTCTTCCAAACTCGTGCTGTGTTTTGCTGCTTGCAAGTTTGCGTATTTAGGGCAAATCTGGCAGCTGCGAAAAGCAGGGGCTCCGGGGGCGACAGAGGAAAGAGCTGGGAAGAGACAGAGATCCAATGAGACCCTGGCAATGAAATACCCAGGATTTCATGTCTTCATTCTGGTAACAGCGCAGGCCCGGACTTTGATCACGTTTTCGGTGCGAAAGTCCGAAAACGCGAAAAGTCACAATCACGCTTCTGTCAGCTTTTCCGTCACGGTCGCGTCGCTTCTCAGTCGCTCAAGCTGCAGCGTTAGCACTCATTCTTATTTCTAGATTCCAAAACAGCGTTCATTATTGGAGAGCGGATTCCGAGTGCAGCAAGGTATAGTGTGATGAAGCGGATATAAGAAAAAGCGATCAATACTCTGCCGACTCCTCCATGTCAGCGCTGTCAATTCCGACCTCCTCGTAGTCCTTTTCCAGCGCAGCGAGATCCTCACGCGCCTCGGAGAACTCACCCTGTATAACAGGTAGTCAGTATAGCAAATACAAGACGACGACTAGATGCATACCTCTTCCATACCCTCGCCGACGTACCAGTGAACGAAGGCACGCTTCGAGTACAAGAGGTCGAATTTGTGGTCAAGTCGGCTCCATGCAGCCGAAATCGCAGTCGTATTCGACAACATGCACACGCTGCGAGTCACCTTTGCCAGATCACCTCCGGGGACATAAGACGGAGGCTCGTTGCAGATGCCCAGCTTGAATCCAGTGGGACACCAGTCGACGAACTGGATAGTGCGCTTGGTCTTTATGACGGCGACAGCGGCACTGACATCCTTCGGGACGACATCTCCACGGAAAAGCAACGCGCATGCCACTGGAGGCCAGTCAGTCAACTCGGTAGTAGTACAGAGCGTCAAAGGGGGTGTAAACTGACTGTATTTCCCTTCACGAGGATCGCACTTGACCATCTGGTTGCCCGTTTCGAAGCACGAGAATGTCATCTCCGCAACGGAGTTTTGCTCGTGGTTGGCCTTTTCAGCTGAAATGATGGGAGCAAGAGTCGCAAGAGGGAAGTGGATGCGCGGGAATCTGCGAGATCATTAAGATTTTTGACAGGGGATTGGAGGATATCACATACGGGACCAAGTTGGTCTGGAACTCGTTCAAATCGACATTGAGAGAACCATCGAAACGTAAAGAAGCCGTAACCGACGAAACAACTTGAGCAATCAGCCTGTTCAGGTTAGAGAAGCTGGGGGAAACAACGCCGAGATTCTTCTTGCAGATATCGTAGATGGCCTGGTTGTCAACCTGCGCCAAATGAATGAGCACGCATGCATTTATGAAAGAAAGAAACCCTTGCGAACCATGAACGAGCAGTCCGAGTGCTCAAGGGTCGTGTGGGTGGTGAGCACCGAGTTGTACGGCTCGACGACGGAGCTGGATAGCTGGGGCGCGGGGTAGACGCAGAACTCGAGCTTGGACTTTTTCCCGTAGTCGGTAGAGAGACGCTCGAGCAGAAGCGCACCGAAACCGGAGCCGGTTCCTCCACCAAAGGAGTGGAAGACAAAGAAGCCCTGCAGACCGGAGCAATTGTCGGAAAGACGGCGAATCTTGTCCATGACAGGGTCAATGAGCTCTTTGCCGACCGTGTAGTGGCCACGGGCGTCTAAAGGATGTTTTGAGTGGGAGCCGACGAGAAAGCGAATTTGACTCACAGTTGTTGGCGGCATCCTCTTTGCCAGTGACCATGGTCTCCGGGTGGAAGAGCGACCGATAAGGTCCGGTCTTGACGCCGTCGATGACACCAGGCTCGAGATCGACGTAGAGAGAGCGGGGTACGTGCTTCCCAGACCCAGTCTCGGAGAAGAACGTCGAAAATCCGCTGTCCGACGAGGAGGGCGATCCTTCCATGACGCGACCATCGGGCTGAAGGAGAACAAAGAGCATCAAGACGTGAACATGACTCGAGGAAATCGGCGTACACTCAGCCCGTGCTCGAGGGTGTAGAGCTCCCCTTGGGTCAGTCAGTACGAGCCAATGCAGAGGAGACAGCGCGTTTTCCGACGCAAATCGAGCAATCGCCCGAATATGCGCGGCTCGACACGTCGTAGATACTCACAGCAAGCATTACCAATCTGAACACCAGCTTGACCAACGTGTATCGAGATAACTTCACGCATTCTGAAAAGTGTTGAAGGAACTGAAAGAAAGCGTGAGCTAGAAGATCAGATACAAATCTAAGGTTTCTCACAGGAAATGGAGGTGGAGAAAGACCAAGGTGGCGAGGTGGCAAAATCGAGCCAAAGCTTTTGAAGCCTTGCTCATTTACGTAAATGTTCCCACGGTCATTTACCTCCGCTGCCGAAATTTTGCGACGGGAGCAAAGGAAAGTCCTCAGAATAATTGAAATTATATCTCTATGATAATGTCCAATGCTGCTGTCTAAGCGTCTTTCTCTACTGCTGGGCTACCGGTTACCGCCTGTTTAATTGCGTTTTTCCCATTTGTAGCCTTTGCTTGACTCTTGCGCATGAAATATCTGCAACCAGTGGTTTGAACTTTGAGCTCGGGTATCTTTTCGCGTAAAAATGAACTTTATTACCCCACAAGCACATCCCATATATGCATGCCCTGCATAGAGCCTGGTATGAAGCCATTCCGGACCTGTGCCTCGGAAACACTTTGTTTCGGCGCGTTGATTGGATCGTCATTGGGATCGAACGCAGCCCTCACTGCGTCGCTGAGCTTCAATTTAGGGATGACGCGGTGAGTTGCGGGAGCTGTGTGATAGATATGCTTTTTCAAAAGAGCAAGAGCATCGGGCTATGAGAACATTATTTAACCATGACAACCACCGAAAGGAAATGCAGAATAAACGTACTGTATCGAGTCGTTTCGCGATGGCTGTGGGTGGGGGCCTCTCATTCTCCAGATCGAGTGGACCCCATCTTCGCTCTGTTTGAATTACTCCGTCAGTGGCGTGCGCAGAAGTCGTCCCCACTCGAGCAAGCGCCGGTCCCGTGTCAGAAACGAGCGACAGCCCTTGCGCTCTGGCATTGGCGAGGAATTTCTTCGCCTTCTCCTCGTTTTTCCGCCTCTGACGAATGGCTTTCTCTGCGCTCTTTCTATATTTCATGTCCCACTCCTCTTGACCTTTGAGCCATCGGATTGTGGGCGCCTCCTTGATTATTCCGATTTCGGATGGCTTCAACCGGAGGACCGCTAGGTCTTCCTTAGGTTCCATCGGTCGGGGTTCGCCTTTAATATCGACGCGCTCGCGTATCATCCGAGTGTCGTCTGCATTCTGCTCAAATTGAGTTAAACGGTCTCAACGTTTATGTAAAATGCGAACCTCAAGAGCAGGTGATCCATCTTCAGTCACCTTTTCACCCGGAGGCTTCGTTGTGTCCCCGATCTTGGTCTCATCTGAACCGGCTGGTGAGGCTTTCAAAGACACAAGGGGTACATCGTTCTTCGGAGTATCTCTGGAAAGGGGACGGCGTAATTGTGGGGGCGGGAAAGGATTTCGCGCAAGATACTCTTCGTCGTGGTCGGTGACATGCTTGACGAACTCTCCGATAGATTGGTATGCATGCTTAGCCTAGGAAAAGCTTCAGAGACATAAAACCATGGCCCTCATTCGACCCACACTCTCCGTGAACGTGAACACCGTTAAGACATGGCACATGTCTGCCTTACTTCAGAACAAAGTTCGAACAGATGGGCAACGATTGGAAGACGGACCATCGAATACTTGGAGATGAACCTTGGATTAACCATAAGTCAAAGGCGCGAGGATCAAGTCGAAAAGCCATACCTTGGTTGGCCGAGTGAACTGTTCGGCATTTTCTTTCTGTCTCCTCGCGCTCTTAAGTACACCTTTTCGGACGGGATACTTCTCAGGATGTGCGGCACGATGAGCGATATATACAATTTCGTCTCTGAGCACCTCGTCGTTTCCGGCCAGAATATACAGTGGGGGAAGATTGCCTAGCGAGCCTTGCAAAACCGGGGAAACGAGAGGATGTGTCAATTGTCTTCCATTACGTAGTCAATTGAAATACTCGGGAGAAGCGAGATGGTAACTCACTCTGTTGTGGCATAGAGTTGAATTTGTGCGTGTAATTCCAAAGGGGTCGCATCGGGGTCATGCATTTGCACCTTGGGTGGTCTAGGTTCCCAGTGTTCGACATCATAGTCATCTAAGTCCTGATGTTCCGTCGATTTGTCGGTGGTCGGGGAACTGGTAATTTCCTCTTCCATACGAGCTTCTGTGGGCTTGAGTTGGTCTGCATGCCCGGGTTCTGGGGGCGGGTCATTTTTGGTGCGGCCGACGCGACCATCTTCCGTTGGCAGTGGATCGACTGGCCAAAGCGTGCTGGGCTTGGCCAAAAATCCGTGCTGTGGAATGATGTCCGTTTCTGTATTCTCCATAACACTCGGAAACGAGTGGGTGAGATCGACCCAAGGCGATATTAAAGCAGCTCCAGCAGGCATAGGGAGCCCCATGTCCCGGAGAAGTGCAAGAGTGGCCAAGCACAGGCCTCCGCCGGCGGAGTCCCCTGCGAGTACAATCTTGGATGATGGGATGGCTTTATGCAATGCATTCGGAGGCGGTCTGATTAAATATAGATCTGGCATACGTAGTGAGTGGCCGGAATACGATCGGAGGGAAAGGTATGGGTACATGCGGCGAGAACATCCTGCAACGGGCATGGCCATGGGTATTGAGGGGCCTTTCTGTAATTTACAGCAAACACCCTCCCTTTGATTTTTCGAGCTAGAGAGGTATCAGCAAGCTCCCGAACGCGCAAGACGGGTCCAAAATTACAATAGCGTATGAGTTGGTATCTGTGCGTATCTATCCGCGTAGGTGAGTTCAAAGAGAAAAACCAAGAGTCTCAGGCGCACTAATGGATCCCCAGAAGTATCCCCCTGGTAAGCAAGTAAATACTAGTTGAAGCTCAGCGAAGGAAAACAGCTCACCGCCGTGAACATATAGCTGGAACAATATAAAATGTATAGCACGTAAATAGACAGCATGAACTGACCATAACCCTGTCCAATTTCTCCATCCTTAGAATGGTTTGGTCGTCATCAGACAATTTGCGACCTGGCGGGCCATGTACTTTCTCGTCGGAAAGATAGTCTTTCTGCGTTATCCATTCTCCGTCAACGCCATCCAGTCCGCGGACCTGCCACCACCGTTCGCCGCCGACCACGGCCTTGAGTTCATCGGGGCCAAACCAGTCGATGAGAACGTCTGCTGCCATGTTACAAGTTTCAAGTGGAATGCACACAGAGGCGACAGCGGCCCAGTATGGGGACACAACATGGGTGTTGCAACTTTTCGGCCCGTCAAACAAGACGAACCGGATATGCGAGGCTTGCTTACAATTTCTGCAGAGACTCGACTCTGTTTTGCGTGCCCAGCTCTATAAATGCTTTGACGATGTGGAATGCTCTGTGAACTCTGTTCTGAAATGAGACAAATACGCGTAGTTTCACTTGCTCATCGAAGAATATGTCGTCCTGAGCCTCATCTGCGCGATTTTCATTCCGTTTGCTGGCCAGGCGCTTACCATGCCGCGCAAACGTTTTGATGACCACAGGAGTTATATGGACGGCGGCGGAAAGGGTAGAGACAGGCATGCAGAACTAGCCACGGCGTGTTCTTGTCTTGAGTTCAGAGAAAGGGTGTAGAAGAGAAGGTGTGAATGTGAATTCAGGAGAACCCGACTACGTCATGGCAATAATGTTCAGAAGTTTGAACTTCGAAACACCGTGACAGATCAAAACATGCATGCCTTCCACTTCTACAAGATCTGCCAGAAGCGTTTAAAACGAAGGGCTCAAATTTGCAAGGTAGGAATACGGGAAGATGGCCCGACCTCAATGCTGCTGCACGACCATGAGTTTAGAGATGCGACTCCCGGTATACAACGCCTAAGGGGGGTCTGGAGAATGAAGGAGGCAGACAAGGGTGCCACCTCCTCCTGCTCTGAAGCAGTGGAGCTTGGAGGACAACGAGTGCATTCGTCTTCGTCCTGATTTGCATTCATCCGTCGGCATTTCCGGATTGTTTTCCCACCTGATCAACCTGAAGCGGGTGATCCACACACTTGATGTTGACTGTTAAAAAACGCGGAGTCGCCGGTTGCTTTACGCCCTTATGTCCCCTTCACGGCCCATGGCCATTCGGAGCACCCTTTCCCTGCTTTTTCTGTTCGCTGTGTCTGCAGTCCAGGCTAAGAAAGGCCCCGGCCTCCCCTGTCCCGCTAACCCGTTCGCTAACCCAAAGGTATTCATTTCGCAACAAATGTTTAAACTCACCACCTAAAATTTCTCAAAGGAGGATCCCTGCAATCCCTTACGATACATTGCCTCCAATGATTTGACCGCGGTCGCATTCGGTTCGAGTCCTGCCTTGACCACGGTTTCAACCTCTAAATTTCCGTTAGCTTTGGTATTGCTCGTTGGGCTGACCCAAACGTGGATGGTGCGAAAATGGGGCGGCAAGTACATGCTTTCCCTGGTTATCGGGTGCTACACGTTCGCTTTCGGCATTGGGACGCGATTCGGATTACACACTCACCCCGAGTCCAAAGGTGAGTATTGTTGATACGCCCAGCCATCTATTTGTTTAAATTATTTACCTCAGGCATCTACATTATCGAGTACCTCTTCGTCGTCCTATCTCCGTACGTTCTCCGACGTTTTTCCGCGCACTATTTATGGCCTTTCGCGTTATTCATCGCCACCCTTAGATGCGCGTTCATCGCTTCGGAATATGTACTTCTCGGAAGACTTGCCCGGTACCTGGAATGTGACAAATACCTGATGGTTAATCCGCGCCGGATTACCATCGTGTTCATTTCCTCCGACATAACCACCTTCCTGATTCAGGTTGGTATCTCCCGCCATCATCGCGCCCGCTTAAATTTAGTTAACCTATTCGCAGGCCGCAGGGGGCTCTGTTTCGATCGCGTCGAACACTGTAACGCTGGCCAAACGTTGGTGTCGATTTCTTTTTTTGTGCTTTCGGACTGACCTTGCATCTTTCCAGTCGGTTCCAACATATTTTTAGCTGGATTAGTCCTTCAATTGGCGTCTTTCCTCACATTTACATGCATCTTCTTTGTGTTCATCCGGCGAGTGTACACCCATGAGCCCGAGACATGGACGCTGCACGCCTCGAAGAAGTGGCATCAAGACTGGCGTACGTTGGCCGGAGCCATGGTTTTCAGCTTCCTCGGCATCTTGGTACATTCACAAAAATAATAGTCATGGATGACCGCCGCTCACTCGCAACTCTCGCAGATTCGTTCCACATACCGTGTTGCTGAGCTCTCCCAAGGCTATATCGGGAAGCTCGCAACGACCGAAAGTTTTTTCTACGGCCTAGGTGCGAAGATTTCCTTCTTCTAAAAACTCAGACGTTCTTGCCACGCAGACAGCTTACTCCGCCGTGATAGATACCCTCCCGCTGTTCATTGCGATCGCTACATACGTATTTTTCTGGCCAGGCAGAATCATCGGGAATGGGACACCTCCGACGGTAGCCCCCGTTGCGCCCGTCACGAAGGAGTCGAGTATAGATTCTGACCCGGCGGCGCAGAAGGAGGGTTGAGTGTGTTTTATTTCCCGGACTTGCTCGTCATCCTGTCGTTCACTGCTCCTATACATACTATGGTTTTGTAATCGCACCGCTGCTATAGATGGATGTAATAGAGATTATTAGAGAAATTGTGTGTTCTTCTGAGCTTATTCTATTGTAGTAACACCTGTTTGTTGTCTCGGCTCGCCGTCTTCCCCATGCGCCCTCCTTGGCACTCATTTTATTTCTCGGACCTTCTCTATCCTACTCCTACAGTAAATCGCTCAATGCTATAGATGAATTCAATAGAGAAAACCCTGTGTCCTTCGGAAGCCTGATTTGGGCAACAACCGTGGTCTCACATGGACATTCTTGGAATCCTTATTAAGGCCAGCGCCACATCGTTGCAAATGGAACCCTGTCGGGTGCTATCGTTATCTAAAATGTCGCATGGCGCCAAGACATAGGGGCACGTTTGAGCTGGTAGGAGCTGGTACAGGCTTGGAGCGCTGCCCCATACGGAGTTTCAACATGAGGCGGAGGAAGAAATATGAACCGCAGTAAATTTCGAACCGCAGCAGGATTTTTGAACCGCAGCAATGTTGACTTTTGTTCAAACCCGTGCAGGTCTCACATGTACAGAGCTCACTCGTGAATTAAAACCCAAGAAAAAACTCCAATCGTTGCGAGCCCAAGATATATTTTCGGTATAATAATAGATATTAAAGTACAACATAATGCTCTACTGCATCTATGTTCGACACAAAGTCATAGCATCTACCACGTTGCGGGGCCAAACGTCTCCCCAGGCGCGAGAGAAATCATCGGCGTCTTCCTCCCGTCCGCGGTATTGACATACACCGTGTTCCCCCACCATGTCGCGATGGTGTTCGCGCCGATGGTGCCGCCGCGCGGATACTCGAGAATGAAGAAGATCAGCACGGCGGAGATCGCCACGCCCGAGTCCATGGCGGCGGAGAGGACGTAGTTGTACTTTGTCCACCAGGCGAAATGACGGCGGCGGATGACAAACTGGAAGATGAACCCGACGATGGCCCAGGGGACGTAATTGATCGCGCTGGCAGGGGGGATGGCGCCGGTTCCAGAGAAGATGACGGGGAAGCTGGGAGGGAGGATGAGTACAACGACGGGAAGGGAAGCGAAGAAAAAAACGTACTTGACATAACGAATGAAGCTGTTCGGCCACTTCAGGGTGATCAACCAAGCACCGAGGGGGGCGAGGAAGCCGACCAGGAAGAAGAACGTCAGCGCTGCAATGCAACATGTCAGAATTCCGTTGAGGAAGAATGGGGAAGCATGCATACAATTGTAGATCTGGCCCGACGAGAACTGGCGCTGAGGCCCGATAACACCCCAGATGATAGACGCAGTGCCGAACACGACAGTGCTGGGGCACCAGAATCCGTCCTTCTGGTCACGGTCGCACATGCCCTCAACGTTGGTGAACATCCAGGCCTGGACACCGAGTTGGACTGTGCCGGCGACGATGGTTGCGATGACCTGCCCGTGGAACATGGTCCGGGGAGGAATCTTCATGTAGTGGCCGAGCTTGAAGTCGGAACTGAACTGAAGCGCCTGGGCCATGGTGATGTAGCCCCAGGTCTTGAACATCATCATGGCGATGGGGTGTCCAGGGAGGGCGTATCCGATGATGAGCTCGGTAATGACGTTAAGACCGACCTGCTGGTTAGTAATTGCCTGGATCATGCCAATGGGAATGATGTACACGAAGGCTAAATAGTCCATTAATTGAGAAAGAGGAAGGAGACGCAACGTGCACTCACCAATCACCAACGCAAGGATGAAGTACTGTACGGGGAAACGGGTCTCCCAGACCAGGATCGAGACTGGCGAAGAGCTGGTAAATACACGACAGAGAAGGGAGCGGAGAAAAACTTACTGAGACCGCAGGCGAACATGGAGAAGAAAATGATAAGGTACCACCACTCAGGGACCTGAGGGTAGACGGCCATAAGACGGGCGTGAATATCGGGCTGTTCGTGCATAGCGCGGCGGGACTGGGTCCAGATTTGCTTGCGGAAGAACAGGCTGGAATAAAAGGATTAGACTGGAACACTGGAGCTGTCGCAGCGCTTACAAGGCGTGAGTGATGGTAGCAGTAATACTGGCGAACGAGAGGCCGTAAGAGATTGCGAACGTCATGGACAGGAACAGCGGGCTGTAAGCCTCGTAGGATTCCAAATCGAAGGTCGAGTCGGCGCTGAGAATGCGGGTAACGTTGTAGGTCGCGCCGGTGTTGTCGAAAGAACCACCACTGGAGATGGGCATGTACTTGCTGTACCATGTGTTGGAAAAGTACAGAGCAGGGGTGATGATCCAGTAGAAGAACACGAAGCCAACAGCAATGTTGGCTTCAGCCCACCAGGGAGTCGCAAGCGGGGAACCGATGTAGGCAATCTGGGCCCAATCAAAGGTCAAAAGCTTTTTGTGATGCGTCAGTTGAATGATTGGCGAAAGAAAGTAGCCAAGATAAGCTCACCCCCATACCAAGACCATAGTTGACACCGAACAGTTGATTAACGACAAGGTTGTCGGGGGCAATCCAGCAAACTGAACGTGAGATCAGGACGTAAAATTCGGATGTAAGGATAACACCGACGTACCCCATGAGAAGTAACTGAGCGCTGTGAAAAGGTAGCCAGGCAAGAGGTACCAACAGATGCCGCAGGCCAAGGCGATGTAGAAGAAGCGTTCACGGCTGTAACCTCCGCGGTTACCAACACCTGCGTACTCGGTGGAGTGAAGAGTGTTGAAAAGTGCGCAAGTGACGAGGTTGGCGGGCCAAATCATGGATGGCGGCTGAACAAGGAAGCGACGAGCAACACCACCGATGGAGAAACCAATTAGTTGAGTGGACATGACTACAAGCCATTGGAAGCTGAAGTTATAAATTTGGCTGCAGAGGGTTGTTAGCATGAGGGTGAAAAATAGACGGGAAAACCCCACTTGTAGTATACGCGCTGGACAGCAATAATATCCGTGGCATAAGCACTGCTGTAGCCGACGGTAGCCATGATGGTGACGAGGACGTGCTCCTTGATTGTGAAGGGACCAGGGTTCAACTCCATGCCGAAAATTTTATAGTTGGGTACAACTCGGGCCCACAGACGTCCCAGAGGGAACGAAAGCAACTGAGCGATGATGCCAGTAACAGTGACCGAAGGGTAACGGAAGAAGAAGAATTGATTGAGGCCCTGCAAGGACAGGTGAGCGAAGGAAGAGTTGTTGAAAAAGTTGTCTTACAGGAACGATAATGGCCCAGATCAAGCCCAAGGTCCATGCACGAATGGTGGAGACCGGAATAGTGGGGTCATCGGTGTTCGCGACGGCGGAACGAACCTCAGGGTAGGGAGAGTCGTCCTCTGAAGGGTTAAATGAGCACCAAACATGTGGAAAATGGAGGAGACTGGTTATTACCGGTGAGACCGGTTGCGCCCTCGTCGGGGTACATGTTGGGGTCGTCGAACTCGGGGACACCAGCGTCCGCGGCGTCGAGTACGGCGACATGGTCGTCGGTTTTCTCGAGGTCGAGGGTGTCTGCACTGCGCTTGTCTTTGACGACAGCGGACATGGTGGGCAAGAACGAAGAAGGACTTGTGTCGTGTGATTGAAGAAGGCAGGGCTTTTATCGGGGCCAGACTATCGGGCCTACGTGATTGCGGGATAAGTGGAAATGATCTACCATGTCGACGCAGAGAGTAAAATGTGCGACCATGCTTCGCGTGTCAAAAATAGTCTCATCATCAATCGCAATCGAAAACCGAATTCGAAAGCTCCATATAGAAACATAGAAACATATGCCGATAACGGTGTTGCCTCGGACGAAAACACATGCGATCCCTATCCCAATATCTTGGAAAAAATATCCACAGTCTGAGATCCTCGAGCTAACACACTCGGGAGTGTGGCACCACCCTCCGTCTCCGTGCACCATGCAACGCGTGTGGCGGCGTCACAAGAGCTGTCGTTCGATCCCCGTATTGCCAGTGCCAATCCCGGCATGGCAAGTCCGTGCTGTCGCCATATGGTGCCAGGCTGGGCACCATAAGAACTCGCGCTCCGTACTTATCGATTTAGAAATTCACCAGGCCGGCCGGACACACCGACGCCGTCTCACCGAGCTTCGAATGATCGGCCCTCGTGTCTATCTTACTCCCGTCTAAAGCCCTACTTGGGTACATATCTACATATCTGCCGCCTACAAGCATGCCGTTGTCACAATGAATGGATGGCATGAATCCCGAATCTCCTCCGTTGGACGTGGCGGATATATTTCGGGTGTTGTTCTGTTTCTCTGTTGGTATCTACTTCAAGTTATTGCGAAGCCGATAAACATAGTTCCCGGAAACACACAGGCCGAGAGCTGATCCAAAAGCCTGTGATTGATCACCGCGTCTGCTCCCAGAACCCATATGGGGAAACGATCGTGATCGGACTCTTCCGTAACGCGCACAAACACTGCCACGCCCGCTCTGTATGATAACTTTCACACCTCTCTCGGGAGCAGCGCATTCCTCAAGGACAACTCCTTTGGCATACCTTCTGCAAGTCGACGATGTCAGAATCCTCTTGGACTGCGGCTCTCCAGACTGGTCTCCAGAACTAGCGCCTGGGACTGGGGAACCAACATTTCACTGGGAAGAATACTGCCAGTCGCTACGCGAGTTTGTTTTCCCTATCTCACCTTCTTATCACCAAACCAAACTAATTCCTTTTGAAGATGTGCACCGACCGTGGATCTGGTGTTGCTCTCGCATGGGGACCTTGCTCACTGTGGTCTGTATGCCTATGCCTATTCGCGATGGAACCTAAAGGCGCCGACGTACACGAGCCTCCCTGTCCAGGCCATGGGCCGCATTGCTACGACGGAAGACATAGAGGGCATCCGCAACGAGGAGGACGTCGGCGACGACCAAGATGCCGAACCTCCGCTAAACGAGAGCGGCGAATCTCTCATGGACGATGAGAGGTCCGCTCCCGTGAACCGTGACAAATTAAAAGGAAAATACGTCGCTACTCTTAGTGAAGTGCAAGAAGCTTTTGATTTTGTGAATACATTGCGTTATTCGCAGCCTACCCGTCTGCAAGGTCTGCATTCGCCCGACTCCGCCTGAATACTTCCGGGACTAATTAATGGATGTGGGCGTGAAGGAAAATGCCAGGGCTTGACTATCACTCCATTCAATGCGGGCCACACCATTGGAGGCACCATTTGGAAGATCCGGTCCCCGTCATCCGGGACAATTCTGTACGCTGTCAATGTTAACCACATGCGCGAGAGGCATCTCGATGGCGCGGTGCTAATAAACAAGTCATCTGGGGGTGTTTTTGAGCCTCTAGCAAGACCCGACTTGCTGATAACTGACGCGGAGCGTACTGCCGTGATTAACAGCAAGCAGAGGGACCGCGATGTAGCACTCATTGGTACGACTCACTTCTATTTTATTTGTGTTTTCTCTCACATCCGGCTATTAGACACGATTACCTCGACTCTGTCCTCCAACCGGTCTTCGGTTCTCATTCCATGCGACTCTAGTACTCGCGTTCTTGAGCTATTAGTGCTCCTCGACCAACACTGGAAATTCTCCCGGCTCTCGTACCCTATCTGCCTCCTCTCGCGCACCGGAAACGAGATGCTCACCTTCGTACGGAGTATGATGGAGTGGCTCGGAGGGACGGTCAGCAAAGAGGACGTCGGCGAGGAAGGGAACAACAACAATCGCTCGCGGCATAATCAGCGCCGCGATCGCCGTGGAGGAGACGAGGATGGCGAGGAAGAAGCTGCTCTTGGTGCATTTGCGCTCCGTTTCAAGTTTGTATCATATTTTGCGTTCACAAACATCACAACCAATTTTATTCCACAGGTACCTAGAATTTTTCCCCAACCCGGACTCGCTCGTAAAGCGCTACGCGTCCTCTGACCCCAAACTCATCCTCGCAGTACCCTCGTCGCTGTCGCACGGCCCCTCCCGGGCATTGTTCGCCAACTTTGCGGCGATTCCAAATAACGTCGTCCTCCTCACGTCCCAGGGCGAAGAGGGCACACTCGCACGCTTCCTCTTTAATAAATGGAACGACTCGCAGCGGGCGGACGATAAATGGGATAAAGGAAAAATTGGGCGGAACGTCATGTTGGAGGATACGCTCACTCTTGTGATGAAATCCAAGGTCCCGTTGCAGGGCACCGAACTCGAAGAATATCTGCAGAAGGAGCGCGCGGCCAAAGAGAACCAAGCGTCGGCGCTTGCGCAGCAGGTGTTGCTCGGGCGCACGCTCGAAGCGGACGAAGACTCGAGCGATTCCGACTCGGACTCCGATGCCCAGGATTATGAGGACGAAGACGAAGTGCGGGAAGCCCTGGAAGCAGACAGCATGGATATCGAGGGCGGTGGCGGGAGGAAGAAGCGGAAAGCGGACAAAATGTTGGACGGGGCGGATTGGGGGCTGGATGGGGACGATGGGCTGACGAAACAGCTGCTTTCGTTTGACATTTATTTGAAGGGGAATGTGTCCAAAGCAACGTCGTTTTTCAAGAATGTGGGTGGACAAACGCAGCGGTTCCGGATGTTCCCGTATGTGGAGAAGAAGCGCAGAGTGGATGAATATGGAGAGACCATCGATGTTGCGATGTGGTTACGCAAGAGCAGGGTGTTTGAGGAAGAGGCAGAGACGGATGAGACGAAGGATTTCAAGAGAAGAACACAGGCAGAGGACGAGGCGAAGGTACTTTTTTATGCCGTCGACTTGTAACTCTCTGACTCTTTTTCCTCAGGCGATTCAGGAGCCGCCTTCTAAATTTGTCACCACCACGGTCGACGTTCAGATGGCTTGTCGACTACTTTTTATTGACATGGAGGGTCTGAACGATGGTCGCGCGGTGAAGACCATCGTACCTCAAGTCAACCCAAGAAAAATGGTATGTTTTCTCGTCTGTGGGCGCGTATAAATCGAATTTCACTACTATAAGATTATCGTGCACGCTCCAACGGAAGCGGCCGATCTTCTTATCGAAAGCTGCGCCAATATCCGCGCTATGACAAAAGATATCTTTGCGCCTGCGCGGGGCGAAAGTATCCAAATTGGCCAGCAGACCAATAGCTTTTCGATCTCGATTAGCGACGAGCTGTTAGCGTCACTCAAGATGTCCACAGTCTGTCTCCATTGTTCTTACTCCATACCGTGCTCACCAATTTAATTTTCTACGTAGTTCGAGGACAACGAAGTAGGTTATGTCACCGGACGCGTCGTCACCCATGCAAGCTCCACGATCCCCACCCTCGAACCAATATCGGAGGCGGCCCCCGCGCCTATTAAATCTGCAATCTCCACCGCCTTATCTGCACCCCGGATGCTTGGCTCCCGCCCAACAGTCAACCTACCAAATTCCACGATGATCGGGGAGCTCAAGCTGACTGTGCTAAAAGCGCGCTTAACCGCAATCGGTGTGCCTGCGGAGCTCATCGGCGAGGGTGTGCTGATATGTGGGACGGCTGCTGCCGCTGCTAACCTGGCAGGAGGGTCTGATGGAATGGAGGACTCCGTTGCTGTCCGCAAGACGGCCAGCGGGAAGGTCGAGTTGGAGGGCGGCGCGTCTCCCGTGTATTACACGGTGAGGAAGGAAATTTATAATCTACACGCTCTTGTAGCTGCATAGACTTTTGTGTTAAATTTTTGTACTTACTGCGGAATACTGCGCAAATTTCTGTATTGAGGGTCCGGCGTAGCGGATGTTAGCTCCATTTGGTAAGTATGATTGGCGAGCTCCGAAAATTATTGCAACCCAAAAAGGCAAAAAATGAGAGATGCACCGGGGCGCATCATGACACTCTTCTTTCTCTGTTCTCCGCTGCCTTCTATTTCCCCACATTGACACTGCCTTGTGTTCTTGTATCCTACTTGTGTCTACTTTTGTCCGCCATCCCGCCATCATCACCCAAAATTTCTGAGCAATCCCACCAAATCATGGTCTGGCATTGTCTCCGGGTATACCTCCTGATAGGGGGGAAATAAACTATTACCTTACATAAGGTTTAGTGTCTATTTTTTGCACTGTGATGAACAAAGTCACTGATAGAGGTTGGTCCGCGGAATAACCGAACACAGGCACCAACCGTCTTATCTCATCAGCAAAAAGGCACCATATCTCTATTGACCGTACCGCCGATGCCACGGAATTTGGGCGCCGTGGACAATCATTGCTCCATTCAACCATTTGCTCTTCTCGCAATTGTGGGGTGATCTAGCGGGCGATCTCCAGTTGTGGTGGATGCGCGTCGATTCTTATCCGAGAGAATAGACGTCCATGGGCATTGGCAGGACGCCCGGCGGCGAGTCTGCTTAGCTTCAGCTTGTTCTGTTTTTCCGTTCAAGGGCCCGTGTTCATCACGGCGTATGATGTTTATCCGACGGGAAGATGAGAAGGAACAGCGAGGGCCTTTTTTAACTCTTTAATTTTCCAAACCGATATTTCAATGCACCTGAGAAAAATCAGGCAGACCGATTCTACGGGTAATTGAAAAAATCAGTACCATAATCAGCCACGCTGAAAGGACGCAAATCCGACGAAGGACCCTTTCAGCACCGCTGGATTTTTGGCACAGCTGATTCCATCTATTTGAGTTTCAGGCTTTGTGAATTTCAAAGATACGGTAGCTTTTTTAGCCTTCAAGGAGTTACCTAAGTCTTCGTATTAGTAAACTGGTTGTTCCAATTGTGGGACCGCGCCAGTATAATATATCCTCCTCCTCCTCCATCTCAGTCGTGTTGATTTTATAGTTTCAGTCGCTACACTATAACCGGCTTGTCGCATGGTCCTGGAACCAAATACGGGACCGGGATCCGATGGCACTTGGAATAACCCACGAATATATATAGCAGCGTACATATGCATCCACATTGCGTTAAATCTGGAGGATTCGAAGAATGCAGATATCGGGTGAAGGGCCGTGATTCGTTCATCGACAAGATCGTTCAAACTTACCGAGAATATCGAGGTTTCAGAATTGAAGGGCCGAGCTCGCCGCCCGGCCTTCATGTGGTACGGGTTCTGTGATAATATATTATTTTAGCAAAAATTAGCACAGGCACTTTCCCATCTACCCCGCGTGCGCTTTCTGAGATCTTTCCCATTTTTAGTCCCGCCTACTTAACTCAAACTTGAAATGGGCAGCAGCTCAGAGCTGAACCAATAAGTCGGTTTGTATATTGTGGAACACTGGTCGCTGTGAGCTGAAGTTATTGGCGAGTCTTCGTCGGCCATATCGGCCTGCCAAGCAGAATCGAATTCCTGGGCGCGCCGCCGGTTTCAGGCCTCAGTGATCATTAAAATCATGTCGCTGAACAGGTTTACGCGACGCGTCGCGTCCCGCATGTCCCGCGTCACATCATACGTGTGACCAGTCGTGTTTTACGGCAGTGGTCACGGTGATCTGGCTACCACACCATGCCTGCGTCGTCCACGACCAGCGGAACCACCGCTGGGACAGCAAGACCCACTCCGATACAGCCTCCGTCTGACTCTTCACGTCGGATACCCGTCACACCTGCTGTCTTGCGCTCCATCTTTGCGTCGTCTCGAACACCACATGAAGAACGGTCAATCTCTCGGATTGCTTTTTTCAGGTAACCGCTAGTTGCCAGCTACATCCCTGGCTAGATGCATTTTCAGATTCTCGGGCTTTCTTCTGAGCTGCCTTGCCATATCTTTGGCTGCTGCGCGGGGGCGAGGAATACGAAGCAGTGTGGCATTATTGGGCGTTGTATAAGTAGCCGCTACACTAAAATATTTCGACTCGGCCTCGCTGGGCAGATATCACCGCAGCGGCCTTGCTGGCCGTGTCGAATGGGCCACCTCCCACATACGCCACTAAATCCCCGTCTATTGTCACCCCCAATAAATCCTCAAGGTTGCTGGAAACCAGGGCGTATGCCTCGTTTTTGCCTATCAGCCCATTTGAAGCCAACATAGCCTGGGATTGTCTATCAAAACGTTGGATTCGGGTCTGGATCTTCGAACGCACCCATGTAAGGTCAAAACGCATGTTGCGCACGTCTTGCGCTTCGCGGCACATCAGCCCGACTTTTACCCCCTCCCTGAACAATACTGCGAGGGTGGTGTCATTGGTGAGCGGCGGTCCAGGCAATCTAAAAGAGTATTAATTAGCGCCGACTCCGACTGGACCACATCGACCAACGTTCTGCGATTATCCCAAACGCCAACCACTGGTTTCGCATCGAGAATTACACCGACGTTGGCATTGCCTATAGAAAATGCCGTCTATCTTCCCTAAACTTGGGGCATTCGACTTACGAATTTCTTTGGCGAGAATATGGGCTTCCGCAGCCCCACTAAACACCATTCGCATTCGCGATCCAAATTGATTTTCTATTTCTGCCTTCAAAATTAGCAACGTTGCCATGATATCTGCATTGTCGACGTCGATGACTAGAGGCACCACTCCCTACAAATTCATGAGATGGGATGAAGCTGTTAGGTAAATGGTGCCCGACATCGGCGGCTCTTTTAAACCATTTTCCTGTGTCTGTGCCTTGACCTTCCCATCCGGACAACAGTCTTCGAAGGCCTGCAATCTGACTGCTTACACTTGCTTGCCTTCTCTTTGAAAATGGGTCTGGCCGGCGAACGGATATGTGCAACGCGACGACCCCTTGGAGAATGGCACCCCTCTCCATTGCATGCGAGGACCCCGTGGAGAAGGTTGTGGATATGCCGGCGATAACATTGCTCCCACCGCCGAAAGAGATAGGCTTCATCAACGACACGGTCCCCGACGTTATACCGGAGCGATACGCCGTTCTGCCCGTGGTTGAGTGTTCTACAACAATCGCTATCAGAAAACTCACAATGCGTTTCTTGTCCCGAACATCAAAGCGTCCATGGCGCTGCCTACGGCTCCAGGGTCGTTTAGAATTGCCGGGATTGCTTCTGTGAAGGCATCAAATGGCAGGCCGTCACCAGTTGAAGGTTCGCCGCGAATCTCTTCCAACCCCAATGGTGACCCAAAAGTCATCATGCCAGGCATTACGGAACCACCGTCTAGATCCATGTACTCGTCCGCGTCCAATGCATCCACTGGGCACACGAACGTGTCGCCAACACAGACAATCCTGCCACCCTTGACAACGACAAGATCCGAGTCTGAACGGCGGACGTCTTGAATTTGACCATCCGTACCCTCGGTTAACACTTGGCGCACATTGAGAAAGACGATATTCCCGCTCTGCTTTCGTCCTGTGAGCGGAGGTAGTCCTTCCCATTCAATGGCTTGTTTGCGTTCCTTCTCCCAATCTGGGACGGATGGGAAGTGAGCCCAGTGTTCTCCCTCTTTGCCTACCCCAACATCAATGGGGCCGTCTCTATCCGACCTATGAGGCAACGGGATCTGAAGGCTCCCATCAATCCAGACATGGAGAGGCGTAGCGCCCACTTGAAGTGGATTCGAGTCCCACAACACAACGTCGGCGTCGGCACCTTCGTGTAGACTCCCGATGCGATGGTCCAGACCGAGTGCTGCGGCCGGAGCAGACGTAATAGATGCGAGAGCAAGATACGGCGACAGCGAATGATAATGTGCTCGCTGAGCTTCTTGAAGAAGATATCTCGAATTCACCACCGGGTGAGCAGACTGCTTCAAAATCAGTGATCATTCAGTTTAAACTTAAAATTGGGTAGACCTTCATCACAACTGGAATGCCAGCATCCGCGAGCACCCGCGGGGCAAATTCCGATCCTCTGTATGAACCTGAATCATAACTGCCGAGAAAATGTCAGTGCCGGTCCGATTGATTGAAGATTGTTGATACCGAGCATTTGTCGCGAAGAGACCAATGGAAGGAGCACCACCCCATGTTCGATTCACAAGTTCAGGAACCAACCAAGCCTCGGAAGCATGCTGAATAGAAGCAACAGGGAATTCAAACTCGTGTGTCAACTGGACATTTCTTTCAGTTCAGTCAGAATCAGAATGATCGGCACACTGACCCGAACCATTGCGTCGATGTCGACAGTTTCTTGACACTGGCTAGTGACCTGATCCATATCTTAGAGACGGCAGGGAACATGTGCATGTCCACAGACCTTGACTTTGCCTCGCAAAACATCTACCAACATTTCGAATTGAAGATTCTCCGGGAATTGGCCCAGAGAATCCCACAGACCAGCCTCGACCTTTTGGCAATATGCGTTTTGTGCTGCTAGAATATTGCGCGCTTTTGCATACGCCGAGCGCAGTGCCCATATTGCATCAGGCCGGTTTCCGTATTGAGATGAAGACCCGCCACAAGCCTGTCTGGATGGATACCCGTCGTTACCTGGATGATGAGGATACACTAGGCAACTGACTGGAGATGTCGCCAGTAGGCCGAACTGTCTGCACTCTGGTTCAAACTATATGGCGGTTCTACGATCATTGATAACGGCGAGCCTTCCGAGGTCGGGCGGAGTTTCACGACGAAAGTCTGGCCGCCTAGACAGATAAGGTTATCAATTCCAGGCTACAGGAAAATAACGCGTGCCAATACCGATATTGTTCATGCTCCCGGATAATATTTGAACTGAAGTGACGCCTCCAGCAATCGCGAGTAGAAACCCATCGTCGTAGGTGTTTAGTCCGTCGATATTTCGGAGCCAAGGAAGAGTTGCCCCTTTGGGACTCGCGTCGAACGACCCTACATAATCCATGATTTGATCCTTGACATTTTAGCAAACCCACCAGCCATAAAGGGAGCGCTCATTAGACCCAAGTGGGTGTGCAGATCCACTGGTAGATATTTAGGGAACGGAGCCGGACTACAAAGAGAACGACGCACCAAGACCTGGGGTGACCCATGCTCCATTCGCTTTTATCACCGTCAAGTTGGCTACATTTGCCCAATTCAGGTGAGAAAGGCTTCCTATGTTTTTCACAATTCCTTTGTCCAAATACAAATCGCCATGCAGAGTATGCGTTTCGTTTCGTTTTCCCATTAGAATTGTTGCATTCGTGATCAAGGTGGAATTTGTCCCGACTTCAAACCGGTCTGATACTTCGCGCTTCAGAAAAAATGGGGATGGGCCAGGAGAGGAGTTGATAGCTTGGCATTTCAGTTGAATGTCTCGCGCGTGGACTGGCGAATGTGGTGTTTCGACGGCATGGTATTTCGGGAAATGGTCAGAAAGGTTATAGGTGAAGGCAAATACCACCAGAAAAAGTAGCAGTCGCAAGCGAGCTGAGGGCGGAAGATCCATTGGTGCAACTCGAATGAACACGAGGCCTTTTTAAGGCCACCACAGGCATGTTGAACATGCACTTTGCGCCTGGCTGTTTACCTCACTTGAAATTCTCACGTGACGCCTTTGTTCTATGAAATCTACCATATTTTAAGCTCAGGCAATAAACGAAGAGAAATCACAGGTATCTACTCGCTGTCGCTGTCGTCTTCATTGCCATCTCTCTGCCAAGCTAATGTCCCGGCGGCCGTACTTGAACCAGCACGAGGTTCGTCGTCGTCGCTTCCTTCCGCAACCTGGGGCTTGGAGCTTACAACTTTGACAATTTTTGGTATCTCTGCATTTTTCGCTCGTAAAATGTCCATGATTTCTGTAACAAAGGCTTCAAAATCGACGTAAGAAAGGTACGGATAACGAACCTGTATGGGTCATATCTTCAAAGCCCTTAATCCCCTTCTTCAAAGTCAACCATCTTCGTTGCAAAGAGTGAGCGCTCCACAAGTTCCACTGGGGATCCGGGAGAGTTTTCCAGTCGATTTCCGTGTCGTCCCGGACGTTCAACGAGTCAATTCTGCGGATTGTCCGTAAGAAACTTGTCAGGCGTTAATAAATAAACAAACTTGTGAACAAGAATGAACGCATCTCGCGAACTCCAGCGCAGGGTTTGGCCTTCAGCTTTGTGCTTTCCGCACAAAGAATCGGTCCACTTGATCCTGCACTGCTGCCGGCTCCTTGTCCCACCCATCATCTGTGAAACCTTGCTCCAGAAGATGTCCACGTCCAGACTTTTCCCTTTCTGCAGTTGAAGGACGATCCGGGTGAGTTCTTCTTCTTCTGCGGAACTCCAGGTGCCTATCGACATACTTGAGAAATGATCGACTCAAAGAGAATGCGACGAACCAGTAACTTTTTTTTCTCGGTCAACTATATGATTGCGGTAACGGTCACGACAATCCGTCGCCATTCGACCAACCTGCTGGGCTACCTTTTCCCACTGTTGTCCCAGTGAAGTGACAGCTCTGCAAATGATACGTTAAAGAGGAAACCATACAAGTAAATTTACCAACTGGATGAGTTTGACGTCCTCGTCCGCGCGCCATTTTCCTTGCTGCTTCAGCGGATGGCGGGCCCGTCGCACATAATGGTAAACCGCAATTATGGGTCGCTCAGCCACAGCACTAGCTTTGAATCATTCTGAGCTTTAAATTGGCGCGGGCAGTGAAACAACAAACTGATTTCAGACCAAAACGCTGCGTCCTTCTGCTTCTCGTCGCTGGGGAAAATGATTGCATTCACATCGGCCTCCGACAGACCCCTCGTCTACAAAAAGGATCATTCGAGGCAAAAAGAGACGTAAGAGAAAGAACACACGGTTCGGTAGTTTTCGATTGCTTCATTTACTTGCTGGATCTCTATAGCCGAAAATTTCCCCTTTTTATACACCAGGCCTGAAAGAAATATCAACTAAATTTCTGGACAGAAGTGACAAGACGGCAACCTTCGCTCGCAACAAGTTCAGCCAGTTTCGCAGGACCCATCCATTTGGTTGCTAGCAGATGAGCATGGCCGGATTGGGATTCAGAGGAGGAGGAAGGCAAGGTCAAATCAAGTGTTCGCCGATGTTTTTTGGTGGACGTAGAAGCCACGGGTGGGGGTTGCGTGCTGGTCGAAGGTATCCCGGCCGCATCTGCTGCATCCGTAAGGGTTTTGAGTACACCTGCAATCTTGGAAACGTCAAGATTTTGAAGAGCACGCAGAACGTCTTCATTAGAGCCGAGGGCGAGATCGGGAAATGGAAGCGCTGGAAACAGAGAAGGCGCGCTCGGCCGGGCGCCAGGCAAGTAGGGAGGGTACACCGCATAGTTCGATACTGGGAATAAGCTATCCGGAGGAGGCTGCGACGATGGGACCGGTCCAGCTGATGACGGATCTGTGGACTGCAGTGAACGAACCAATGTTAGCTTCGCAAATAAATGGCGGAGTGCAACCTTGCCTGTTTTTCTTTTGACTTCTTCTTCTTTTTCACCGAAGGGTCAGTGAGCTCTTGAGTGGGGGAGATATCTCCAGCTTCAGTCGTCGAAACTGGGAGATCTTCATGCTTTTTCTTCTTTTTCCGCTCCCTGGTCGCGCTGACGTCTCCCCCAGGTTCAACGACCCTCTCAACAGAAGAATTCCCATCCCCGCTATCACGTTTCCTCTTGCCCTTCTTCTTTTCCGTCACCTCAAGCGGCTCGGTCGCAGTTTCGTCGGGTTGCTCCTGTACGATATCCCCCTTCCCCCCGGCGCGTTCTTTCTTTTCCTTCTTCTCTTTCTTTTTCTTCTTCTTCTCCTCCTTCACAATATAAGGGTCCTCAGCCGAGTTGGCCCCGATAATCGGAAGAAGATTGTCTCCAGAGGTGTCTTCGTCGTGCTTTTTCTTCTTCTTCTTCCTTTCGATTTTGTCTCCTTCGACGCGTTCATCCTCGTCATCGTCTCGGCGGCGTTTCTTTTTTTTGTATTGCTTCACAGCAGGATCGCGGTAAGAGGCGAGTTCAGTTTCTGACATCTGGCTTTAGGGCTGGTCAAAGCGAGGTGAGGGAACGGTCACGAGCCAGAAATGTTAGCCGATCCGGCCCGAATTCCCACGAAGCGCGCGTGCATTTTGCTCACAAATAATACAAGGCGTTACCCTTTGGCGTACTTCGGCGGAAGGAAGCATAATCGGTAACATGAACATCTCAGCTTGACCCAAGAAAGGTGAACGGAGTCAAGACTTGCTAAATATACAGAATTCGACTTATTCTTCAGAAATCTCTTCTTCCTCTTCGTCGAACCACCGCTCTTCGGCCTCCCTGTCACCGTCGATATCCAAATTTTCGTCCCAGTCCACTTTATCATACTCAATTTCCTGGGAACAAAACAGGTCAACGAAGAACTAAAATCGTGGGTTTGTGGTCTCGCCTCAAGCAGTCCGTAAATGAAGCGTTCTCGAATTAAACGCTCAAAGGAAGCCTTGGAGTCGGTGATCTGTTCCATAGCAGGTTGCCCTTCATCCTCCTCCTCCTCGTCCTCATCACTGTCGCTTTCTTCTTCTGGCACGAACTCGGCTTCTGCCCTTTCCCGTCGCAGAGCACGGAAACGTTCAGCTTCGCGCTAGACAGAGTAAGCACGGTAACTGGAATGGTGAAATACACACCTCTTCTTCATAGCCGCCCAGCAGGGTCCCCAATTTGTTGACGTGTTTCGTTAAACCTTGAAGGAAATCTCGAGCCACCCAATCTCGTTCGTCTTCGCCTTCTTGCCGCCCACGCCGCTCCTGGCCTTGGCCGTCATAAAGCAACGGCCAAGTACTACGAGCGGATGAGAATTCGAGCTCCGGTGGGCCCGCAGTAGCGTATTTCAAGCGACGATTACGGATGGCAGGAATCCGCGATCTTTCCTTCGGTGTGGTTACACCAGAAAACGATAACAGCAGATGTGGAGGTAATTGTCTCAGATGCAAAGTCAAGAAATCTATGGGTGCCGTCTTGGGGTCCGGCTGGTAGTCCGAGTCAAGACCAAGATATGATCGTATTCGAATGTCGTTGAAAACGGACGTTTCGCCAGAGACGTGAGGGGTAGCCATGGGGAACCGAGTCGAACTTTATCAAGCGAGGGGCAAATTAGAAATGGTCAAGCGTTCGTTGAGAGACTTCAGTTACAGACTCAGAAAGTGAGTGAATATTCGGCAAACTCCGGCGATCGCAAACACTTGCAAACTTTGCGACTTTCCTAAAACAGTCCAACTCCAGTGGGTTAATCGCGTTCCTCGGTCGTGCACTTCAACTTATGTCGCAGTCGTCTGATTACTCGAATCTGCACCAGTGTCGATGGTACGGAAACACGACAGATACGACTGACATATCTAATGGCGGCGTAGGAATTGGTGTCGGAAGACTTACCCTACTGTCCTTGATCTCGCTGCACATGTTAAAGAGCACGTCCGTGAGACAAAGCCTTGTCGTTTGCGGGACATTGCGGAGTTGAGGAGAATCGAGGATGGAATAGGAGAAAGCCTGTCCGGAATAACCTTGGGCTTGGGGACCCAGTCGGAGGCGCAGAGCCTCAGTGGGTGCCTTCGACTCAGTTGTCTGTACCTGCCTAATTTTTTTGAGGGTAGGCACAGAAAACCCTTCTTTATTCCTCCCGTCCCAAGGCGTTCCGAGTCCCATTCCACATCTTCCGTCACCCGCTATATCCCTCTCGTCCCAAGAGATTTCGTATCCCGTTCGGGATCCTCCATTGCCCGCCATAGACTTCAGTTTGCTTCCGGAAACGCCCTCCAGACCAATGAAACGTCGGAAAATCATGTCACCGAACAATAATCATCCGCAAACGCCCTCCCGTTTAAATTCTACACAGACCTTTCCACCGTCAGGTCGCAGTCGCAGTCGCACACCTGGATTCGCATCGCTAGCCTTGCCAGACTCCGCCCAAGCTGGGTTTCTGCCCAATCCCGACTTTCCCGACTTGGATACTCTTATTTCCAACTCTCTCAGCAGAGCACCTGCACCGCACAACTCTTTAGTTACCCCCAATGGAAATGCAGCCTCGCAGCAGTCATTTTCGGGTTCAGACGCTTCTGTGGAACGACAATTGACCCAGGATTTCGACACCTCCTTTGACGATGCTCTCCCGAATTTCGCCGCCGATGCGAACGGCCTGAGTGAATCACAAAATCTTTATGCGGGAGAACTAAATTGGGACGAAGGACCCGCCCCGAACCTTCCCCGTTCTCGCTCCCCCACTTCATCCCCGTCGTCGCAATCGCAATCTCAGCAGCAGCACAGTTCCCCTTCATTGGCGGATGCGTCCCCCCGTCTTTCGCGAGCACTCCCGTCTCCTGCGCGCCAGTCTTGGTACCAGTCGCCGAGGCGTGTATCGAACGGGAAGAAAACATCTCCGACTTTGGGCTTGGCTGGCAGTCCTTCCTCCCAGCCCACTCCGACCCGGACACCTGTAAAAACGTACCTCTCTGGCACCCTGAAGATATCGACCCCGGAGTCGTTTGATCAGGGCGCGATTAACCCGCGCGCGCTGCATCAGCCGCTGTATCCAGAATTCGCTTCTCAATCACCTGCTCCCTTCATCGTTCAAACTCAGGCGCCGTACAGAAGTCAGAGTGCGAGCCAGTAAAGCAGTTGTTGTATTTTATCTCGCTATGTACGGTAAAGTGTACTGGGTCCCTTTTATTACTTAAGGTATCCCGTACTTCTTTTCATTCTAAGCATTTGCAGAACAGGATATTCGATGGGCATACGGCGACGCCTATACTGTGGAGAATTGGTTAGAGTAGATGGAAATTTGTATTCCGAGTCCAGACTCGTTTTCTTTGTTCGTTTCCAGCTGTCAGATATAGGCTCCCACGACTAATCTACTAGAAAGCCCCGACTTCGTCGGTACAGACCTTGTCCCCATGGATTGTATTCAATTCAATTTCATTCAGCAAGTACTAAGTGCTACTTAGCATAATTGCGATTCACAAACATTTGTAACATTGGCTGATATGGAACTGTTTCGTATATGAAGTTCCCAGAATTTGGTGAAGTCTGCTCATTCCATTCGTTAGAAAATTTAAAGTGTGATTGTTCTGGCAATACCTTTGTAGTTTTCATGTGCGTCTTTTCTTTGAAGGGCTCCCCGGGTCGGTTTTCGTCACTTTGTGGCTGGATGTCCCCGAAGTAGGAAGTTTCGGTGGTTTCATCAAGACACGAATGTTCTCGATGTCTGCAGTGTATGAGTCTTGGCTGCGTTGGGCGATGTTCCAGTGTTTGAGAGTCACTGTCGTACGAACAATCGCTCCCATCAAAGTCTCTCGGTATTGCAAAGGATGAATCAGTTTGCCGTTGATATCGTATGCGGGAACACGCCGCACACGGTGGGTGTATTTCATCTGTTCAATAGCCTCTCGGGCTTGAGGATTGGCGCCCACTGGCCAATTTTCCATTTCCTCGATGTCGTTGATATCTGTATGAGAGATTGTTAGCCAGTTTTCTACGATCAGGAGGAGGAAAAATGACCCGCTTCGCCTTCGATCTTCTGTTGTTGTTCACAGTTCAGTTAGTAAGAGAAAACGACTTGGCTTAAAAAATTGGGCGAACTTGGAATAATACATGTCGTAGTTTCATTGATCTCTTTGGTGATTCGTTCCAATTCAACACTCCTTGTTTTGAGTTTCCTTGGGTTTCCACCTGTTTCAAGAGCCATTCCGTGTTCTGCAGAACGGTGGGGAAATCGGCACCAAAGATCTCGATGTCGGACGGGACAATGGCCAAGCAATTAAGCTTGACGTCTGCAAATGTGGCTGCGATGTTTGTTGGCTTTTTCCAATTCCCATCGGGTGCGAACCAGAATCCATCTGGAGAGAGGAGGGCAACGAAAGTCACCGATGCGGGAACCAGAAGCGATGTGGTATCGATCTGGAGTTCCGTCTCGTTGTCGGATTTCTCGTCATCGGTGGGTTTTTCTTTGGTAGTTTTCGCGGCTGCTTCGATACGCGCAGTCTCCGCTAATGCAGATTCCTTTGTCACTAGTTTGTAATCTCTGTCAATCTTTTTCCAAGTGACTTCATTGCGAATTTCGGGCACCCCCAAATAATAAGTTCCTTCGATCAGGGTGTTTCTTTCCAAGTCCATGGTGTTTGTCGGTGCAGGTGGTGAGAGTTGAAGGAGAGCCTTATCAGATTTGTTTGGTAAACAAAACAGTTTTGGGTGCTACTGTTTGCGAATGAGTTTGAGCGTACTTGAAGAGTCTCCGAGATCCATATTCATCTATGGCTGATGAAGATATCTCGATTTTAACTCTCCAAGAGCTTCGTGGTTTGTTACTTGGTCGCTTTCCTATTCCTCGCGAAGTTTCCAGTGCGCGCAAGGAGGTACTGGTCGCGTATATCGAAAGCAATGCTTCACAGGATATTCTTGATCTTCTTCGTATTGCTGCCAAGGAGAAGGTCGATGCCAAACGGATTGAAGGGAACAACAAGAAAAGAAAGAGGGACCACTCTAAATATATTCGAAGGGTAGTCAACAAAATTGAACCAAGTGAGGAGGAGGACGAAGAAATTCATGATATCAACAGGTTCTTCAAGTTGCCCAATCATGTTGCAATTCAGTTGATTGACAGAGATTTCTTGGTACTAGGTTCTTGGAGTTCCCGGGGCCCGACGAAACGAAGGGATTATATCGCAAGTTCTATCTTGCGACCTCTAATGCGGCAGTGGCGATGGCAGTTTGTGGGGTATGCGCACGAGAAGTTGAATCACGCAATATCGTGCTCGTGGCTTTGCAGGATATTCCGAACTCCCATCGCTTGGTTCCTCGGGTTGGTCATCCAGCACACGAGCTTTGTTTCGGAAAATTATTGGATTCTGCCGGATTGGTACAGGACGGAGATGTTGTGCAAGTTAAACTGTGTCCTGACTGCTTGGGCGCTCTCCGTGATAACAAAGACTCCCCGCCTTCGTATTCTCTTGCAAATAATCTGTGGATAGGTCGCAGACCTTGGGAACTACAGGTTCTCACATTTCCTGAGCAACTTCTAGTTGCGCTTCTTTATCCACGCGTATATGTTTTCAAATTGTATCCAAAATCCCGTGGCCCCAAGAAACCCGAGGAACTTCAGCGCGGAATGCGAGGCACGGTCACGACATATGATCTAGATATTGAAGGGATATCAGCAATGGTCGGGGGAGACTTGATGCCACGACCTCCCGAGGTATTGGCGTCTGTGATTTCAGTCACATATGTCGGTCTTGGAGAATTGCCGAAGAACTGGATCAACAATACATTTCGTGTCCGTCGAGACGCCGTTCGTCGTGCATTATGTTGGTTGAAGACGAATAATCCAAAGTACTACGGTCATATCCAAATCGATGAGGCGCGACTTCGGGCGCTGCCGGAAGATGACATGCCGCTGGCAATTACGAGTGTCATACGACAGTCCACGGACACAGGCATCATCGATCAGGAGAGTGACGGTTATGTGCCTCGGCACGAGGAATTCGAGAGCGCAAATGGTAAGGCAGTATAAAAATAAGTTTGTTGCAATTGGAACTTACTTGGGGTTTATAGGACATGGCCTGATTCCCAATGCAAGTTTTGAAAACGAGTTGGATGTCGGTCAGACTGAATCAGATGGTAATATTGGTTCAATTTGTTGGAGAGTCCTCGGAGTTGACGCTCGTTAGATCCTGATGTTATTCCGTTGAATTTCACGGGCACGGTCGATTCCGATCTGTCAAAACTGAGTGCCAATGAAATGATGGCTTGGGGTTTGATGAATCTCTGGAAAGAGGACAAAGAAGGAGGTTACGCTGTCCGACATGGTCGGATACCGGTCAATGATTTTGGCCAATCGCAGAATCCTGAAGAGGCCCTTGATCCGGATCGACCGAACTTTTTCGAAAAAGCCTTTCCTTGTCTTTTCCCATATGGTCGCGGAGGGTTAGAAGCAGACAGACCAGTCAAATTAGGTTTCGGAGACCACATCAAATGGCTGTTGCAATATCATGACCGTCGTTTCCGACGGCATGAGACATTTCCATTTGTTGTCTTCGGAATTTTGCAACGCCGTCAGGCTCTCATGTCTGCCCGGATCCAGATGCGTCGAAAAAACTTCGAAAAAGATGCTCGAATCTTGGCGACCATTACCACCGCGAAACTTGAGCAGGCTTCCCGGGAAGAAGAACAAAGAATACCAATATCTGATCCTGCTGTTCGTCTTTTGCGGCAGCATGTCCATGCAGCTGTAAGCCGAGTTAGCGGGTCAAATCAGTCGCGCTGTCAGTCACGCAGCGAAATATTCTCTACCGCAATATTTTGTCAGCCTTGGAGTCTCTGGATTACAATCAATCCAATCGACATCCATGATCCAATCGCTCAAATCTTCGTTGGTGAAGATATTAATTTGGATCACTTTGTTGCATCGGTGGGGCCGGACAAAGACAAACGAGCAGCCAATATTGCGCTTGACCCGTATGCGGCGGCCAAATTTTTCCATTTCATGCTACGGACCATTCTTGAAACGTTGTTTGGGGTCGAAAGCACCGCATTTCAATTCCGGAGTTCAATGGGAATCCTTGGCGAGATTGCGGCATACTATGCCATGGTCGAGGCACAAAATCGGGCAGCACTTCATGGGCACATGTTGGTCGCATTGAAACACACTCCGAATCCAGACCAAATATTGGAGCTTCTGAAGCAGGAATCATTTCGGGCCAAAATTTCGGCGTATATCCAGGCAAACTTGAGAGCCTACCTGCCTGGTTTGGAGACAGCGGAGTCAGTGAAGCAGATTCCCGTTGAAAAGGAGATCGCATACAATCGGCCGCCAAATCCCGATGCTGCCGATTATGATGCTCAAATTCGTGATTTTGAATTGCGATTGGCCAGGACTGAACAGACACATACTTGCGAACTTCGCCGTTGCTTGATTCCAACCAAGACTGGCTATTATCGTTGCAAGAGAAGAGCACCATTCCCACGGTCGATGGAGGATTCCATTGATGAATCCGGCAAATGGACTCAAAAGCGGTTGTATGAGTTCATGAATTCTTGGAATCCTGGGATCCTTGTTAATGTTCGGTGCAATAACGACATCAAGCTGCTCACAAATGGCAGTGACACCCAAAATGTCACATTTTATATTGCGGGATCATATGCAGCGAAGCCTCAGCAGAAAGCTCATAATCTTTCTGCTATTCTTGCTAAAGGATACGCATATCATTTGGCAAATCTTGGTGGCCGCACATCAGAAAAATATGTGGACGACCTTCGTAACATGCAGCGTCTCCTCTTGTTTCGTCTAGTGCATACGATCAATAGGGAACAAGAACTTGGTGCTCCGATGGTTATCTCATATCTTATGGGATGGGGTGATAAATATCGCTCGCATCGTTATGTGCCAATATATTGGTCGTCCTTTATTGGAGCTCTGTTCAGAGTTTTTCCTGAACTCAAACAGGTTTCTAGTTTGCCGTAGGTCATTTTTTCAAGACGGATATATAGAGATTGATTTTTTGGGGGACAGGCAAAATTCCGATCGTGATATTCAGCCAGCACGGGAAGATCATTTAAATGATGATGAGCAGTCGATTGAACAGACAGAGCAGGTCGAAAATCGAGAGGCCGAGGTACGAAGGTATCTGATAGTTCTGTGATTTATCTAAGTTGATATGTTCAGGATGGCAATGATCTAGTAACTCTCGCTGTCAATCCTGCAGGAGGTATAATCACCAAGTGCCAAATATCTGATTATTCCGCCCGTGGAGACGAGTTGTCGAGTTACAACATCATTGATTTCTTCGTGGATACGTATGAAGTTGATATTGCCAAGGAAGTCGACACAGAGATACAGGAAGTCAATGTTGATGGTCATCGTCGGCCTGGGCGGCCGAAGAATGCGCGTGTGAGGTATCAACCTCCTCATCCAGCATGGCGAAAGAAAGAACGAGTTGTCAGATCTCGTGGCCACAACACACTTCCGAATTTCATTGGTAGTCCTTTTCCACAAAGGAATGATCCAGAGATCCATGATTTCTATTGTGCGGCAATGTTGGTGTTGCTTAAACCATGGCGAGATCTGGGAGTTGATCTCAAAGCTACCAATGAAACTTGGTCTCAAGCTTTTGACAAGTTTCTTGCGTCCGCCAATCCAAAAGTGCACGACATTCTTGCTGGGATTCAGTATTTCTATAGCTGTCGTTCGGCTGCCTTGGCAAATCGTAATGCCGATGACGAGGAACAAAGACATACCGTTGCAGGGCCAAACACATTTGAAGATCTAGGAGAAGACATTGAATTCACAATCTCAGGGTACTCAGAGGAGGGACTTGCCCAGTTAATTGCATCACAAATTCCGATACGCGAAGAATTACATGCACGGATGGCAATGGAATTTGCTCGCGCAGCCGATATCTTTGCCAACGACTCTTCGGAATGGGCCCTTGTTCCCGGACAGCCTGTTGTGACAAATGCAACAGGCAGTGACATGGCTAATCTGGTGACATGGCGAAATCAATTAGCCCAAGACGTCCAGATCCAGAATTCGGTGCCCGAGTTTGTTGAAGCAGCAGAGCAGCTTCATGACAGCGCCGACGTGATTCAAATGGATCATTTCACCGCCGTGGAGCCTCAAGTGACCGGTCTTCCTATCACTTCGGGAGATACAGTTTTGACGGCTGCACCATTGTCGGAACTCAAACCTGATCAACGTCGGGCGTACGAAATTATCATATGGCATCTTGATGCCACGCTTGCCGGCAAAGAGCCACCGCCATTGCGGATGGGTTTGTACGGTGAGGGTGGTACTGGGAAGTCAAAGGTTATTCAAACCGTTACTCAAGCTTTTACCGAGAGAGCCGTGTCACATTGGCTTCTAAAATCTGCGTACACGGGCATTGCGTGTTCTGTGATAGATGGCAAAACCACACATGTCATTGGAGGGATTTCTCTCAAGGGGGATAAAATCAGTGATGAAGGAAAAGCCAAATTGCAGAAATTTTGGCAACATTACCGTTATCTCATCCTTGATGAGACATCGATGCTAGGGAAATCTTTTCTGGCTCGTTTATCAAGAAACATCAGTATTGGGAAAGGCGGAACATCTCCACATTCATTCGGCGGGGTCAATCTGATCATTTGCGGCGATTTCCATCAATTTCCTCCAGTCGCTGTCAGTCCGTCAGAAGCTCTTTACTACCCAGTAGATGGATTGCGAGATTCTCTCGAAGCAAAACTCGGGCGTATGATCTATGAAGAGTTCAGTACCGTGGTTATGTTGAAGGAACAGATGAGAGTCACAGACTCAGTTTGGCTAGATTTTCTCCGTCATCTCCGAGTAGGTGATGTGCAGAAACATCATTTGTCAATGCTGCGTACTCTCGTCATTGGGAAACCTGGGATACCGTCGGTCGATTTTGGAAATGCGCCTTGGAGTGATGCATCACTCGTAACTCCTCGGCATGCTGTCCGAGTACAGTGGAATGCAGCTGCAGCTCGCAAAATGTGCGGATCTAGTGGTCGAAGGCTGTATATTTGCTCAGCCGAGGACACATACAAAAAGCGGCCATTGAATTTGGCGGAGAGATACGTGTTGGCTTCGCATCTTGGCAAGAGGAACAGACGGCAAATGAAAGACTTGCCGAATTCCATTGAACTTGCCATTGGAATGAAGATCCTCGTCACGACCAATATCGAAACCGATTTGGATTTGGCCAATGGTGCTCGAGGAGAAATTGTCGACATTATCTTGGATCCAGAAGAACCATTGATTAGGGATGGTCCCATCGTGCATCTGCAGAAACTGCCTGCATATATTCTGGTTAAATTGACGCGAACACGCGCAAATCGGCTGCTGGGATTGGATGAGCATGTTATTCCAATAGAACCTGGTGAAACAACGTACCGTGTCACAATTGATCTTCCGGATGGCAAGCATGCACAGCGGACGTTCCATCGACGCCAATTTCCTATGACAGGTGGGCACTTGCATTCTGAGTATCCTATGGATATTACTGATATTCAGTTAGGTGCATATGCATTTACGGATTATAGGTCTCAAGGTCAGACCATTGGACATGTCTTGGTGGATATTGCGTCCCCCCCGAGTGGAAAATTGAGTCTCTTCAATTTATATGTTGCACTTTCTCGGAGTTCTGGTCGGCAAACGATCCGTTTGCTGAGAGACTTCGACGATGAACTGTTTATGCAAACTCATGATCCGCTTCTACTAGCCGAGGATGATAGGCTGGAAGGTTTGAATGAACAGACAAAGAGATGGTGGCAAGAAATGTCCCAAAGCAATAATGTAGATTCGGGTAGTAATACGAGTGCGACAATGTCAATATAATCGAGAGCAAACTACGGTGCAAAAATTATCCTGTCGGCTGGATTAATAGAGTACACGACAATTATACGTGACTGTGGCGCACCTGAAGTCCTGTAATTGTGGATTTTTCACAAGCGGAGTCCAATGATCTATGTCCTTTTTTTGTGAACCGTTTTGTATTCCGTTCTTGTTTCAGTGTTGTTGTAACTTGTAATGTTTAGTACAGAAATGACTGCGCTTATCGATGAGAGATGGCGAGGGAGGTACAGTTAGCACAGCCACATGGGTCTGCGTTCACTTTACGATCAAAAATTGATCGTAAAGCAACTTTAGACAAATCAAATAGCTCTTCTTACTTATTTCCGAACCTATATTTCATTAGAATATGAATACAGTCATATGTTTCTCGTTTTCAATGAAACCAAAAAAATCAAACAGGCCTTTCGAACAAAGTAGCCCCTATTTTAGGATCATGTCGTCAGTTGGGTGGGGTGATCCTAATAAGCCCTTTGTTTGTCCCAGATCCGATCATCGGAGCTGTCAGGTTCGTGATTATCAGGGACAATTTTGAGGGTGGAGAGACCTTGACAGGCAAGGTAACTTGACAGGCAAGGTAATCACGCCATGGTCATCATCACCGGCATTTCACGCTTTGACCGCGGCACTCCCGCTACTGACACTGACATTGCGCGCTATCCCTCCACGTCAACCCTCCACAACCACTCATGGCCGACTTAACGGTCGCGATCTCCGAGCCCGTAATCGTCGTGTTCATCCACGGCTTCAAGGGCACCGATACGACCTTTGGCGAGTTCCCCGCAAGACTCAAGCACATCCTCACGGAGACTGTACCCAATACCTCGGTGGGTGGGCGCGCGCGTCTGAAGTCCTCCAAGGATTTTGACCAAGCGAATATACTCCACTTAGGTCGAGGTCATAGTTTTTCCCCAGTACGAGGTGGATATACGTGTTCCATTGTGCTGTGGATACTTATCTAACACTGCTTAATGGACGTTAGACGAAGGGCGACCTGGTACGTGTTGTGGTGTTCGTTCAATTCACGTCCCAAGATTAAACCGGCAATTCTCATAGACAGAAGCGGTGGTCAAGTTCGCCGATTGGCTAACAACGCTGACGGTCGAGAAAGAGGTCGCGTACGGCGGGGGCGCCGGGAAGGCAAAGATCATCCTTTGCGGACATAGGTAAGCTCAGCGCGTACCATACCAACTTTCTCCTTCGTCTCCGACCTCGTAAACGTCTGCATAATCATCTAACGCGTGTTTACTTTTTTTAGCATGGGCGGCCTCCTCGCCGCGGATACCCTGCGTGAATTCATGAGAAACCGCGAGACACAGCCGGATTTCGTCCTCTGGCCCAAGATCGTTTCCGTCATCGCGTTTGATACTCCGGTCAGTACTTGTGCTCAATAGTCCACTCGCGCCGCCATCACTCCATCTTAACGCGCGCGTCGCAGTACCTTGGCCTCCACCCAGGCGTATTCAAAAACAGCGCCACCAAAGCGGTCGAATACGCGCAGGCCGCGCGCAACGTCGGCACCGGCCTCCTCGGCGCCTTCGCCGGCGGCTTTGCCGGCTCCAGCAAAGCAGCGGCGCCGACACCGCCTGCCGCTGCCGCGCCCACCTCTGCGTGGGGCAAGTGGGCAGGGACCGCGTCGTATGCGGTCGGCGGCGCCCTGCTGGCGGGTGCTGCGGCGGGCGCGACGTATTACAAAAGGGAGGACCTCGGGCTGGGGTACTCGTGGGCGACAGACCATATGAAATATGTGTCGCATCTGTGGGACCAGGACGCGTTGCAAAGGCGGGTGGACTTTTTGGTGGATGCTCAAGAAAAGGAGGGGGTGCTGTTCCGGAAGTGAGTCTGTCTGTCTGCTTCGTTTTCGTTGGAAACTGGGAGGCTAACGGGCGCCAGTTTCTACACGTATCTGCCCCCGACTCCGCTCTTAAATAGCTCGGAGCGGACATTCATCGTCCTGCCCAAGAAAAACACACGGGCGGCGGCACATTTTATCCTCGCGCGGAACGGGCTAGCTTTGGAGGAGGTTGATGCGCATACGAAGATGTTTTCAGGAAAGACGAACGACGGGTACTATGACCTGGGTCTCCAAACTGCCCAAGTGATCAGAGAGGCCGTCATGGCTGGGCGCAGCGCTGTCCTGATCGATACGGCGCCGCCGCCGCCTGTCCCGGTCGATACAACGTCGTCTGACCTGGTCGGTACGTCGTCGTCTGACCAGGTCGATACGTCGTCGTCTGACCAAGTCGATACGTCGCCGCCGCCTGTCCCGGTTCATACCCGACCGTCTCCGTCTGTGCACTCGGCGGAAATGGCGGAGTGGGGCAAGGAATGGCAGTGAGAGCAGAGTGAAGGAAAGAAGGAAGGGAAACTGGGCGGATCGTGTATTATCTTTATAATATTAATGCATTTTATGGTTTCAAAGACAGTCGCATCGCGTATGCGTCCTCGCCGTCTGCGTCTGAAACCGAGAGCCGTCAAGGAGCATACGAGAAGCGGAGCTGGCGACTCACAATATTTTTTCTCGATGTCCTGGACGGTGAAGCCGAGGGTGTCGCGATACAGCCCTAATGCTGCGCGGTTCGATTTGCGGACGTGCAGAGACACGAAGGACGCGCGATATACCGTCGCCATGGCTGGAATGATTTAGATTGTCGTAATGCGTACTAAGATTTGGGATACGTACCCTCCTCTGTGAAGTTATGCATTAGCAATAAAACGCGCCGAGAAACAGCAACACGCACGAGACTGCACCATGAGTTTTTTCGCCAGCCCAAGTCGGCGGTAGCTCCGCAGGATCGAAATGCTCGTTACGTGCCCGTGGGGCTCTGCGTCTTCTCCGCCCTCTTCGTCCCTGTATCAATCACAATCACCACTAGATGGATAAACCGCCGAACGAGAGTATTTGGACGGCTTAGGCTACATTTTCGCGAGGATGTACCCGACGATGCGGCCCTTGTGGTCCTGCGTGTTTTAAATTTTGTTGTAACTCAATAGACGTGCGCAGAGAAGAGGGAGGGCCAGCACGCACCTCGGCCACGTAGGAGAGGGAGGGCCAGGTCATTGCGTGGTAGAGATAGTATCTCATCGTGTAGTTCTCTGGCAGGTTTTGCAGGTTGCAGGCCTGCATGCCCGGAAGGTCGTCGACTCGCACTGGGCGGATGTTCATCGGGTCTAGCAAAGAAATCTCAGTGGCGGTGTTGCCTGCACTGCCCCGTAATGTCCGATTCTTCCTCCTCCTCAGCTTCGCTCTCGGGTATAGACTTTTACAATGCCCGCCGCGCGCAGTGGTTGACCCCGACTGTCCCCCCGCGCACCCCAGAGTCTTCCTCGTCGCGCAGGAAACTCGAGCAGGTGCTGAGCACGCCTGACGCACTGACCAGCGACGACGTGTGGTACGGCAGCGTCGAGAAGATCTGGAAAGGGCTTGGCGCTGGCGGGCGTCTCAAGCGCCGGCTGCCTATGAGCCTCGTTGTATGTCTGCTCTTCTCTTCTCGCGATAGAGTCATGATATACTCAAAGGACGTAGATTAAGATAATACACTCGGCGTGGCTGCGCGACCAGACGTGGCCCGCGGGGGAGGCCGCGCCTGAGCCCGACGATGAGCTGCTGCAGCAGCAGCCTGATTTACCCCCGGCGCCGATAATACAGCCCGCGTCGGGGGCGTCGTCGGGCATTTCGACGCCGTGGACGCTTGTTGGGGACGGGGACGGGGACGAGGCCAGTTGAGGGAGGCCAATTTCAGCAGGGTTGGGTCAGCGAACCTCTATCTGTCTCAATGTGTGTGTACATTATTCCTGTATAACTTGAGGCGCAACTATAAAACAATACATCTGCCGAAAAGTATATTGGCAGTCGGAGTCTATGTTCGTGATGGCGGAGACACCTGCGCGAGGATTAGCCTGCATTGGGCGCAGAATGTAGAGGGCCACACACCAGGATAACACCATCCCCGCGCACGAACAGCATGTCCATTTTTCTTTTTGCGACCTGTGCCGACCGAGTCAGGCGCGCAAAGTCTCATTCAACCAGCAGCACCTACATTCACGGTCGCGGGTTGGCCCGGGGGCGCTCCGTCGACAACATCCACGATCATAATCGTCTCCTCGACGTCGCTCATAATGAGGTTCATGTGCCCATCGTATGCCTGCATCCATCCGCACGCATGAGAAACGGGAAATAAAGCAGGAAAAGCGCGTCGTTCTGACGTGGAGGATGCCTGTGAGTTCGCGGTCGCCTCTGAGCTTGACGAAAACGCGCTCGCTGAGCGAAAGCCGAATTAAATCGAACGGCTGGGCTTTGGAATCAGGTTCGAGCTTAGACTAGTGCCCACGTTGAAATGAGCTGACCTCTTGGATTGAAGAGTCCATACTTGCAGAACCTCCGTATAAGTACGAAGTAGGCGCGCGCGCGCAGGAGATTCGAAGGGTGACCGTCACTCGTCACAGGCGTTCTCTGTGTCTGACTTCGACGATGCCGGTAAGCCAGTGTGCTTTTTGTGCGTTTGCTGCTAACTTGTCGTGCAGAAACACTATTGCGACTATTGCGATGTGTTCCTGACCCACGATTCCACGTCTGGTAGGCTAATTCACCGCCTCCGAGGTGCTTATGTTCATTATTTTTCTAGTGCGCAAGGCCCACAACAGCGGCAGGAATCACTTGTCGAACGTCCGGGACTACTATGCGTGTAAGCACTCACTGTCCATTTCTTGCGCGCGACTCACTCTGAATTGCGATTAGCGCTGGGGCACGACAAGGCGCAGAGCATCATTGACCAAATTACCTCGGCGTACGAGACAAGTGGTGGACCTCCTCCCGGTGGATTCGGATTCGGGCCGCAGCACCTGGGTGGCCCGCCCCCGGGCTACGGTGCCCCCATGTTCGGTGGGCCAATGGGTCCGCCGCCTCCCGGTTTCGCTGGTCGTGCGTCTCTTTGGAATCCACATTCTCCTACCTTGGCTAATTATTTTGCTGCAGCTCGGCCGCCATTCCCCCCGAACGGTTTCCCCCCACCAATGATGGGTGCCCCCCCGCCGTTCCCGCCAAATGGCGTGCCCATGGGCCCGCCGGGCGGTTTCCCAGGCGGTGCGTTCCCTCCGTTGCCTTACTTTCTTGGTTTCTAATGATGCTTTCTTGCAGGCCCGCCGCCGTTCCCGCCCAACGGTCCCCCCGGCGGTGCTATGCCGCCCTTCGCCCCCAACGGGCCCAACGGACCCAACGGACCCCCAGGCGGCCCGCCAGGAGGCTTCGGCGGCCCCCCGCCCCCGAATCCAAACAACCAGTCTGCTGGACCCCCTGGCCCGCCGCCCGCCCCCGGCAGCGGCCCCAGCATCCACCCCGACCGTCTGCGCATGATGGGCAGCCGCTGAGCTCCCTCGCTGTATTTTATGCTATTTTTCAAAAATTAGTTGGAGTTTCGTTACCGCGTCGCGTGATAGCTGTACCGATAATTGTGTGAATTCGAACGTCAACTTGAGCCAGAACCACCATGTCGACCCAGCCTCTTCTGCAAAGGACGGCCGCGAAGCGCATTGCGCTGCCCGTACGCGTGGAGCCAAAGGTCTCCTTCGCCAACGAGCGCACATTCCTCTCTTGGCTCCATTTCACCGTCGTTCTCGGCGGTCTCGCCGTCGGTCTCCTCAACTTTGGCGATAATGTACCTCTCACTCCCTCCTCGCGGCTCTGGATGCCCTCTAACTTGTTCGTAGGTGGGCAAAATCTCAGCCGCGATGTTTTCCGTTATTGGTTTGCATCTTTTCTGAGCCGCAATAATTTTACTTGATAACGGTGTCTTGTCTACACAGCGATGGGCATAATGGTCTACGCTCTGTATACCTACCACTGGCGCGCGGCGTCCATCCGACGAGGGGGGCGGGGACCGTATGACGACCGACTAGGCCCGGTGTGTGCTGTTACTCCCTCATCCGCATTGCGTGCTTATTTTTGCGCCCGCAGACCGTGCTCTGCGTCTCCCTGCTCATCGCCATCATCGTCAACTTTGTTCTCCGATTCACTGCAACCTAATTCACTTCGCTATGTCGTCTCCTCGCATCTTGTATATGAACGAAAAGGACCATGCCGCTTCATGTCCACTACAATATCTGTGTACCGTACACTGCCATGAACTTCACGCTCAATTCCGCCGCTGCCGCTTCGTCCCGGCGCGCGTCGAGACCGTGTCCACGGAAGCCACGGATGAAATGGACATGGATCGCCGATTCTGAATTCTGACGGTGAGTAACAATTCAGCTGAAATGGAGAGTGTACATACGTGCTTCCGACTCCGGGCGCTCCGCGTGCTCACCACGCTCTGCGCACGACCGTCCTCCCCTTCCCCATCCCGTCCACATCCCCGTCCGCGTCGTTCCCATCGTCCACCTCCATCCCGTCGTCTCCCTCCTCCGCCTTCGCCGCCCCCTGCATCCCCAGCCGGTTCTTAAGCACCTGTATGTCAAACTCGGCCTTATCCACCACCTTCTTCGTGTCCACCAGACTCGACGTCGCGTCCAGCAGCCCCTCGAGCAGCGCGACGTTCCCCTGCGTCGGCATCACCAGCCGCGTGTGCGACACGCCCAGCTCTGCCAGCGCCTGCGTCACCTTTTGCGCGATCGCCGCCTTGGGGAACGGCAGCTTGAACGAGCGCAGATACGCCGGCTGGTGCGCCGCCTTGGTCGCGCTGCTCGACACGGGCGGCGGCTCCGTGCGCGTGATGCAGTGCTGCAGGTCGTACGCGCTGTTCTTGGGCGGCAGGCTCGCCCGCGGGCGCGCGAGCGGCGTGCTCAGCAGCGGCGTGGACGGGCTGTCGAGCAAGTCTCCGCGCTTGTTTTTGCTGTTGCGCTTCGGGTCGGAGGACGAGACGGTGATCATCTCGTCTTCGACGACGTCGGGGAGGCCCGAGTCGATGCCTGCGATGGTGCGGAGGAGGTCGTCGCGCTCGAGCTTGAAGCGCCGCTCGTTCTGCTCGAGGCGCTTGATTTCCATGTATAGCGCCTCCTCTTCCGCGATCTGCTCTGGGGTGCGGTTCTCCAGGCTTGCGACGTATCGCTTGCGCAGGACCTCCCGTTCTGCAGCAGATGTGAGCAAATAAATTCAGAACACCGTAAGAGGGATGCACACCTTTATCGAACGAGTAACTCGACAGGAGCGCATTCTTGCTGTTCTCGTCGCCGGCCCATGGGCGATTGCGGATGAGCTTGCGGCAGACACTGCAATACCGGTCTTTGAGGTCCTGCACCGAGTTAGAGAACGCGGTTGAATTAAATCTGCACCGACCTCCATGGATCGCGCGACGCCGCCGGCATACTCGTACCGGTCGTAGATGACATACCACCGCGTGTCGTACTCGGTCACAATGTTCAAGAGATAGTCCGTCTCTTCCTTTGTCCACTCGGGGTCTATGTACTCCTCGTCAGCGGGAATGAAATAAGAGCACCCTTCCATATACACCTTCCAAATGACGCGTGTATTCATCCTCCGAGTAGGTGTATGTCGGCCGCTGGACGTTATATTTCGCAAACGGGTACTCTGCGTCGATTATTATTATTCGTACAAGATATATAGGTAGCAGGGAACTATGGAGCGCACCGGCGTCCGGGTCGGCGGAGGCCTTGGTCCAGTGATTCAGCTGCAGCGAGTCCGTGCGCGCGCCGTTCTTGAAAGGCCGCCATTGCCTGCGCATATGTACGCGTCAACCGCCGCTCGGCCACACTCTTCCTTCACGCGGAATGCGCACCATTTTATCTTCGAGCCTGCGCCGAGGTTGGGCTTCTGCTTTAAGCGCGGCTTTGCGAGCTGGGCGACGAGGGTGGTGGAGGAGGCCCGATGAGGGAGAAGAGCTCGCGCGAGATGCCATCGGGTTTGCGGGTGGATTGGGCGGTGGGTTTCTTTTGTGGGGGGACGGGGGTGGCGGACGAGGAGGAGGGGAGGTCGAGGATTGCGCGCACTTCGGAGGAGCTAGCCATGGTTCCGAGTATATTCTGTGCGCGGGGGTAATGCGGGTACGTAGAGTATGAACTCAAGGAACAGCACAAGGAATGGAAAGCGCAGAAAACTTGCGAGGCTAGGAGATCCTCGATGCGGCACAAATGCGGCAGCACGAAGAGTCGCGTCGGGAATTGCCGAGGTGTCAATCAAGCGTCCTGCTTCTTTCAAGTTGAATCTTTCCTAACCCTCATCCGCCTTCGAGCAGGATGATAGTCGCCAATTCAGGAATGGCACAAATGCAGAAGTGCTTGGCCCTTGGCCCTTGGGCCGACTGTTCGACCACGCTTGGTCAAGCTTTCAAGACGCTCAGTCCGATTGCGCAGTGGAAAGAGACGCTCTACCATTTTTACTAGCTCCTTTACGATAGTAGGCCGCGCCCGACTGTACTTCTAGCGGTACTTAGGGACTTGTTCGAGCTTGCGGCGCGTTTTATGGTGATCCATCAGCCCATCAAAATCCTATCGCTGCCCATCCTATCCTTGCCTCAGCCGCGATGGTACGTCCGCAAGTTACAAGTGAACGAACGGCTTACAACATTATTCAGGACGTCGATATGGGCCCGTACAATTTTGCCGGCCCATCTGCATCCGATGAGAAGCTGCTCGCGCTCAGAGGTGTCGAGGCAGTTGCCTCTGATGACTGGCCCAGTGTGCTCCTCGAAGAGTGCCTAGACGGCTCGTTTGATCGCTTCTTTCAATCTGTCCCGGTTATAAGGGATTTGGAGGAACCTGCCCAAGTAGAAGGGGTCCCCGAGAAGGTGACAAAACTGGTGAACACACCAGGCGTCGCGGGGTTGCTCGGGGACATCTATTTCCCCAACACATCCTTGTGAGGGATGAATATCTCTGGGCTCTGCGGGACTCTCAAGCCACCTGTTATGGCCACGAGACTGAGTTCGAGACTCCTCCCGATTGTATCCACTCTCAAGTCCAATGTCCCGTGCCGGAAGTTCCCTCCCCGAGCCCGCCAGCGCTTTCCCATAACCCGTTCGACGATCTAGTCCACGAACAAGATTTCTACGGCAAGCGCCACGCGTTTATCATCCTAGGGCATCCAGGAATCGGTACATACAAGAACGGTTTCGCTTTTGTGAACAAATGTAACCTCCTACACAGGCAAAACAGCGCTACTGCCGATAATCCTTGTCTTGAGGTGTCTCGCTGGGCGCGTCACCTTTTTCCAGGCGAAGGTGGATGAAATGTGGCTCTTCTACCCTTCCTTGCGCAAAGTCTACCTCGTTTCTACAAACCACGCCGCGTCGATTTCACTCAAGAACCTCCTACCGGTGGACACATGGGCCCTCATAGACTCGAACGAACAGCTGACATCTGTTCCGCCGTGCATAACCTCCATGGGTACTTTTATCGTCCAAACCACCTCCCCCGGTGTTTGTAGGACCGAATGGGCTAAACGGAATTATACCCATGTTCGGTGGTATATGGCAAGTTGGACGTTGCCTGAGCTGATTTGCGGGTGTGTTATCTTCGACCGTGTGTGTTTCATGACGCTGATTTATGGGAAAGGAGAGACTTTGAACCCCTTGACGAGGACGCTCATCCCACCTCCGAGAAGGACTTGGAGGCCTTCATGGCCGTATGCCCCCCGTCTGCCCGCCTCGCCGACCTCTTGAGGGACAAGCATTTCGACTTTGAAGAGCACGTGTCGTCGTACCAATTAAGGATCAGGACAAGCGCGATGACCTTGCAGAACATCGGCAGGCTATTATCCAATGACCTCGAATTCGACAAAGACGACACGATCTTGCATCACTTCTTTGTAGTAACGCCAAGCCCCATGCGACATATAGCTGCCACGTACATCCCATCTCGGGAAATCTCTCGGCTGCTTCGAGACATACTACGTGTGTCGAAGGCATAGGAGGCGTGTCTTTTTACCTCTTCCTTCGCAACCCTTTCACCAAGGGCAGTACTGGCTATCTACTTCCATTGTAACCGCTTTTTACCATTCTGTATCTGGCTCCCAGCATTCGATGCATTCTTCTATGATACAACCACCAAAACAGCGACAACATTTCAGTCGACTGTGTCCGCAAAACACAGCGTCAAGCCAAAACGCATTGAATGGCTGCGCTCCTGTGGAGCTGAAAACATCTCTGTCGCCCTTAACATCAGGTTTCCTTGCCCAACGGTCTCATGAACGAGCGCCACATCAAAAGGTATCAACTTTGGTCTGGCTGAGGAACAGGTTGTCGCGTATGGCAAGCAGAATGGTCCCGCCCATACATACATGTACAAAAAAAAGACGAAATGACAATTGTATTTCTGAAGAACCATAAAGAAACAAAAGATTATCATAAATGAATCCGAACCGTGCTTTAAAATTTGTGCCTGCGAACGCATACACTCGGGCCAGGCGCCACCAGAAAGGCCACCGGCGATGAACATCTACAAACACGTTGTGTTAGTTGAGAATTGACCTCGCGATTGACGAGAATGTAATACATACAATACCAAAATGGTCTAAACACCTCTTCCTCTTCCTCCTTCGTCTTCAAGATTCGTCGGGCGGTTTCCTCCTCACCTCTCCTTTGGTCCCGGGGCAAATTCAGTCGGCTCGACGACGCCGCCTTGTGATCGTGCCGTGCCGCACTCGTCTCGACTACATCCCTGTTCCCGAGCGCAGCTCCATGCGGATACCGTACTTTCTCGAAGAAAGCTGGCCAAGTGTCGATCTCGTATATCTGCTTCGCCTCTTTCAGGAAAACTGTAGTTGTCGTCCAGCGCGCTATGTCGCCGTATCCATGGCCATACGCCTTATAAAACAGCTCAAGGAAGGTGATCTGGAACATGACGAGCCAAAGGCTGGTTTTAGGCCGATCGAATGTCTTGGCGAGGCGATAGTCACTGGACCCATGCTCCAAGACCTCGAGATGCGGGGCGTCCTTGAGAACCCAGCGCGCGTTCCGGATGAGGACTTCCTCAAGGAACGGCGCCACGAGGCTCTCAGACCACTGAATCGGCGGACTACTCCCTCACTGGCGGACGACACACAATGAGCATGATGGGCACAATGAGGTCGCCGAGGTCGGGACCTGCGTTTTCAGGCGCGCACCTTGCGCTCGATAAGGCTGATGACAAAGTGGAAGAGATGACAGTACACAACGACAGCCTTTTCGGACGCATGCAGAAGGGTCTGGGAGGTGCCATTCGGTGCGCTGCCCACGACGCCGTCACAGCTTCTCAAAAGGGACACGACGATGTTGTTCATCATGCGGTAGATGACGAAAATGATTTCAGGGCGCTGTGGGGTCGCAGAGCGTGGCGGCGGGTTGCGACTCATCTAGTCCTTGGTTCGCGACACTTCGCGGTCGAACTCCTCCAATCTCTTCCAGATGTGGGGGTAGATGCGCACAAAATGAGGTCGGGAGAACGCGAGGAGGGCCAGGAAGAACGAGAAGGGCCGTTTCTCGACGCTCTCCCGAATCCCGTACTCGGTGAACGAACGCTGACTGAGCCAATCGAAGTCGTACGTACAAGGGCGGGTAAGCAGTGGAGAAGGTGATCAGGGACTCGGACGGGAGACGTAAGGCTAGCTCATATAGAACATCGTCGCCGAGGAGGTGCAGCAGACAAACCGCCGGGGTTTTCGACAGTGGTGACAGGTTGGCATCTTCCCGCACTCCAAGGTGAGGAAGACTGGCTGAGGCCTACCGAGTTGCTTGGGCAAGCGGCCCGCTCGATCGGCAAATCATGTTGATCACTGCAATCACCCTTCCCCGCAGTTGAGAATTCAATTCTGTCGCATATATACTGACCTCTGTCAGTAACGTACCTCGCCTCTTTCCAGCTAAACGTGTCCTTCTGGCGACGCACAACCCCTTGAGCTTTCTTGTATCCTCCCCTGATTCGCAGTCTTGAGCCTATTGCTATGTCTTCCGAGTCCTTTGCTGCGGACGAGTTTGTAAACATCTGGGCCGACGTCGGCGATGAGAACGAGTTCCACCGTCAGTGGTCTATCCACGGGAATGCCAAGCATGCGGCGCAGCCATTGCAGGCAGCCAACGCCCTCAAGAAAGCATATCCCGACCACTCTGTCGTGATGACCTTTCAGCCCATCCTCAACTTTCCCAAGGCACTCTTCTCCCCCATGCCCAACGCCCCTCTCGTCACGAATGTCATGTTTTTCCCCGGTGCGCGCACCAACGGGAAAGCAACTGGCGCGCTCGCGGACCAGATCGAATTTGGCGCCTTTGTCGGCGCGTGGGACGTGCGTATGCGTGGGCACATTCAGGCACTCCCGCTCATCTTTTGTTCAGAAATATGACTATATTGTTTATGTTGTCGCCGTACGTACTCCTGCTGTTGTAAGAATCGTATTGACCCGCGTCTAGTATCCCTTCGGTCTAGGTGGAATCAGGACTTTGTATGCGATCTTGCATCAAGGTGTGCCGTGTTGCATTTGCCGCGAAGTACTCTCTAGCTCTCCCGGTAGGCCGACGGACGCCGCTCGGGCACTCGTGCTCAATGCGGGGCTTTGGAACGACAGCCTCCATGAGGAAATCTGGGTGTACAACCAGGGTTGGTGGCAGAAAAACCACGCATTGTGGGAGAGTATACAGAGTGCCGATTGGAAGGACGTTATTCTCGAGGAAGGTGCGCGTGCCTGTCCTCGATTCGTTGCGCTTGAATTTTTAAATTCCATTTCAGGTTTCAAAAAGGACTTGAAAAAAGACATTTACGGGTTCTTCAAGTCTGAGGCTATCTACAAAGAGCTTGCCATCCCGTGGAAGGTCTGTCGATATCCCGCTGGTGTACTTGACGTTTTCTCACGATTTAACTCAGCGCGGGATCATAATGCACGGCCCACCAGTGCGTAATTCAATAGAGTCCGAATCGCATCTTGTTCATGCCAAATACAGGGAAATGGTAAGACCATCAGCATCAAAGTCATCATGAAGACCTGCGACGCCCTGGGCTTCGCGCCTCTCTACGTCAAGTCATTCCAGCATTTTGCGGGTGAGGAGGTTGCAATGCAACAGGTGTTCGACAAGGCACGCCAGCTGTCGCCATGTGTGATCGTGTTGGAGGACCTCGACGCGCTCATCACTGACCGCAACCGCTCGTTCTTCCTCAATCAACTTGACGGCCTGCAGGGTAACGACGGCCTGCTGGTCATTGGAACGACGAACCACTTTGACCGCCTCGACCCCGGGTTGAGCACGCGTCCCAGTCGTTTCGACAGGAAATAGTATATGAATTTGACGGTTGGAGTTTTTCGGGGCTGATTCTTCTGTCCAGCAAGTTCGACGACCCTACCTGGGAAGAGCGCGTGCTTTACGTTAAATACTGGCAGAACAAGCTCAAGGACAACAAAGATATCGACTTCCCGAACACCCTGGTCGACGAGGTCGCGGATGAGACTAAAGACTTCAGCTTCGCTTACCTGAAGGAAGCATTGTATACTGTTTTCGCCTATCTCCCTGGTTTTGTGCTGATTGTCGGGTAGCGTTTCGTGTTTGGTCACCCTCGCCGGGTGGGAAGGAGACGACAAGCCAGGCTTCGCCAGCGCATTGAAGGCGCAGATCAAGACACTCCGCAAGCAGCTGGATAAAACAAAGAGCACCGAGGCGGAGGCTAAACGCGACTTCCGGCCTTTGTTTGACACGCTTTCGGACGCGGCGCCGGCGCTCGCCGCCTTCCCCGCGTCGACTTCGAACGTCGCCCTAATGCACCCACCCTCAGGCCCGGGGGAACCCGACTTTCGTGCGCTGCTGGACCGTCTGCAGCGCGGACGCGGAAACCTACCGGAGTTGATGGCGCAGATGATGCATTTTGAGGAGATGCGGGGGGCACTGCCTTCGCCGAGCGCCTGGGACTCAACGTACACGCAAATTGCGGGGCTAGCGCCCAGTCCTACACTGGACTAGAGTGAGCTGTAAATCAAGTTGTATCCCAGAGAAAATAAGCCGAAGTATTGTAGCCAATTTCCCCGATATCGGAAAGGCCCAGAGTTCAGCATAAGACGCTCGTGCATCGAGGCCTGTCGTGGTTTGAGGCAAGTGGACCGCTAGCTCGGCATTGACACAGCCACCTCTCGCGTTTGTCGGCTCAACAACACTCTTTTCCTCAGCTTTCTCGTGCTTCTTATACCCAAGTTCATACACGTCGTTTGACCAGCCGAGTCGTGCCCTTCGTCCTCGCTTCTTCCACGCTTTGGGGTTGATCTGAGTCTCCTTCCCTCTGTGCGTGATAACTGGTAGCAAATTGGTAGGAGACATAGCACCTCCGATGACATCCTTCTACTGCATCTATTTGTCCATCACCCTAATTGTTACTCTGCCTTGACTCTGCCCACGGCCCGGCTCCCAATCATACAATCCTGCGATCACCTTCGCATTGACAGTCGCGCGCTTTATTGACTAAGTATATAAGCTGACCAGAGGCTGATGTACCGCGCTTAATGCACCTTCTCCGCAGTCAAACCCAATTCGGTGGACGGTGCTGACCTCTAATAACCCACCTTTGTCCCGCGACGTGCAAACCTTTCGTGTACCATCTCTTGATTCGTCATATCATTGGACGTTCTGCAATGACATCGGAGTCGGACGAGTTCGTGAACATCTGGGCTGACGCCAGCGATGACAACCAGTTCTACCGCGAGTGGTCCATCATCGGGAGTGCAAAGCACCCAGCGCACGAATTGCAGGCCACCAACGCGCTCAAGAAAATATATCCTGATCACTCCATGGTTCTAACGCACCAGAACATCCTGGAATTCCCCGAGGCGGTGTTCTTGCCTTTGCCCAATGCCCCCCTGATCAACATTGCATTTTTTCTTCCTGGCGCACGGACCAATGGGAAAGCAACTGGTGCGCTCATTGACCAGATCGTTTTTGGCGCCTTCACCGGCGCGTGGGACGTGCGTGAGAGCCACATTTATTCGCGGCGCTCATTGATATCTTGCGTTTAGAAATACGACTTTATTGTCTACGCCATTACCGCAGGTGCTTCCGCTGTTGCAAAGAGCACATTTGACCCGCGTGTAGTATCCGTCGGGATTCTTGTTCGCCATCTTGCATCAAGGTGTGCCGTGTTGCACTTGCCGCCAGGTGCTCTAATTGATTCTCTTTGTAGGCCCGACCAACCCCGGTCGGGAACTCCTGCTTAATTTCGGGCTCTGGATGTATAGCCTCCATGAAGAGATCTGGGTGTATAACCCGGGTTGGACAAAAGATCACGCGTTATGGGAGAGTATACAGAGCGCTGACTGGAAGGACGTCATCCTCGACGAGGGTGCGCGTGTCTGTCCCTCGATTCGTTTGCGCTTGAATTTTTAATTCGCATCAGGTTTCAAAAAGGACTTGCAAAAAGATGTTTATGGGTTCTTCAAGTCAGAGGCCGTCTACAAAGAACTTGCTATCCCTTGGAAGGTCTCATATTATCTCGCTGGTGTACTCGACGTATTCTCACGATTTATTTCAGCGCGGGATCATTATGCACGGCCCACCGGTTTGTGGTTCCGATAGAGAATGAACCATATTTTGAATGCTAAATACAGGGCAATGGAAAGACCATTAGCATCAAGGTCATCATGAAGACCTGCGATGCCCTGGGCTTCACTCCGCTCTACGTCAAGTCATTTCGGAACGGGGAGTTTGCTATACAGCAGGTGTTCGACAAGGCGCGCCAGGAGTCGCCGTGTGTGATCGTGTTGGAGGACCTCGACGCGCTCATCAACGACAGTAATCGCTCGTTCTTCCTAAACCAGCTCGATGGCCTGCAGGGCAACGATGGGCTGCTCGTCATCGGGACAACGAACCATTTTGACCGCCTCGACCCCGGGTTGAGCAGCCGTCCCAGCAGGTTCGACAGGAAATAGTATGTGAATTTGATGGTGAAAACCTTCCGATCTGATTCTTCTGTCCAGCAAGTTCGACGACCCCACCTGGGAAGAGCGCGTGCTTTACGTTAAATACTGGCAGAACAAGCTCAAGGACAACAAAGATATCGACTTCCCGAACACCCTGGTCGACGAGGTCGCGGATGAGACTAAAGACTTCAGTTTTGCATACCTCAAGGAAGCGTTGTATGTTGTCTTCGCCTATCCCCCTGGTTTTGCGTTGATTGTCGGGTAGTGTTTCGTGTCTGGTTACCCTCGCCGGATGGGAAGGAGACGACAAGCCAAGTTTCGGCAGCGCATTGAAGGCGCAGATCAGGACGCTCCGCAAGCAGTTGGACAAGACCAAGAGCACCGAGGCGGGGGCTGAACGCGACTTCCGGCCTTTGTTTGACACGATTTCGGACGCGGCGCCGGCGCGCACCGTCTTCCTTGCGTCAACCTCGAACTTCGCCGGAACGCAGCCGCAGGATGAACGCGACTTTCTTGTGCTGGACAACCTGCAGCAGCCCGGACACGGAAACATATCGGAGCTGATGGCGCAGATGACCGTGACGCGTTTTGAGGAGATGTTGTCGGCGCTGCCTACGCCGAGCGCGCGGGACTCAACCCCCGCGCAGATCGTGGGGGTAGCGCACAGTCCACTAGAATGAAGTGTATGAATCTTGTATAGTGAAGTAGCCGTGAATGCACTTGGCATCATGGGATCGTTATTTGCACCAGTTACCAAATTTCGTTTGGAGGATTCGGCATGCAAAGTCGTGCCGAGACAGTGGTAACCGAAATGTCCGCGCCGGCTCCATTACCATTATATCTTTGTGGGGTAAGGTTTTGGGTAAATGGTCCCTATTCTCTGACGCCTCTTCATGTTTAGCCTGCGCCCTCCTCATGGGCCGTTTCCCGTGGGCGCTGTCACCCTCGTCGCTCCTGTGACCCCCACAACCGCCATTGGCACCGCAACTTTCGCGGCAACCAAAGCTTCCGCATTGGTGCTCGAAGAGGTCGCGTTTACTGCCTACTATCCTGCTGACCTTGGCACCAATGGTAAGCGCAGAAAAGGACTGGATTGGCTGATTAGGTTTGTGCGGACTCCCGTCCGCAAGCAAGTTTCTGAACGACTTGCAGACCGGTTGGCGCGACATTGAAGGGCTTTTCGCGCTTTGCAGGTGTTCCAGTATGGCTCCTCTGGCCCGTAATATATCTCTTTGGCATTCGGTTGAAGGTAAATGATAATTACAACGCGCGACGCGTCGCGCTGAAACACTCTTGAGATTCCGGCATATTGTAACGCGCCGCTGTTGCACCCTGGGACTCCCTCAAGCAATGGCCGCTCGTCTTTTTCTCCCATGGGCTCGGCGGGAGTCGCACCGCGTACAGCCAGCTGTGCTCTGAAATGGCCGCCGCGGGAAAGGTCGTCCTTGCTGTCGAGCACCGCGACGGCACTGCCCCTGCTTGTACCACCCGGACAAGAACAATGTTGTACTGTCGCGAAGACGATGTGGAGTGAGTGTTGTGCTGTGGGCTGGGTGTCTGACATGTATGCATTAACCAGGTTTCCGCCAGACCACGCCGGAGAGACGCTGCTTCCGCTCCGCGCTGACCAGCTGGAGTTCCGGAAGCACGAGGTCTACAGAATATACGCCGCATTTTCTGCGTTTGTGCGGGACGGTGCCGCGCTAGAGGCGATTGACGGCACACGGGTTGACTTGCGGAGCTGGACCCCCGCGTCGGGGCCCGCGCTGGTGAACTGCGACGACGTCGCGCTCATAGGGCACTCGTTTGGCGGGTGTACGGCTGTATGTAGCCGCATCCCAGACTTATTCACCCAATTAAATCGCATTACAGCTCTCAATCGTCTCCTCCCCTCCGCCGCCTGCATATGCACCCATACCGATCAGCAAGGTGCTTCTGTACGATCCGTGGCTGGAGCCGCTGCCGTCTCCTGGGCCGGCGCCCACCTCCAGGACCTCGTCTGTATCAGAACCCTCCAGCTCTGAGAGCGCCCCTCTGAAGCCGACCGACTGCCCGCCCGAACAGATGCTAGTAATCAACTCACAGGTCTTTTCGTTGTGGACCATGCACTTTACGCGCCTAACTGAAGTAGTGAAGGCTTGGGAGCCGCAAGGACGCAGGTTGCTAACCTTGAGTGCGTGCGCTTGCTTCTCCGAATACCCCGGCTGATAACAGGGTGTCAGTTGGATCGCAACACGCGTCGTTTTCGGATTTCCCGGTGCTTCCCGTGGTGCGCACAAAGCCAGCAGAAAAGCTAATAGACGTAATCGCAACACTTACGGTGGCGTTTCTGGACGGGACGCTTGATGCCGCGCTGGAACGTGTACCGACGAAGAAATATGAAGAGAAGATCATTGGGAAGCGGAAGGATGGTCGGCCGAAGCGGACGATCGTTGGGGACGTCGGCGACGTCGTCGTGCATTGAGTGTACGGGTTTTGTAAAATGTATTTCATACGTGCATTACAATGTTGCGACCATGAAACTGGATGCAACCGAGGGGTGTCCTCGAGGCAGGTACTTGGTAAATAAGAGAGACTCGGACTCGGAAGTGATTTGTAACACGTGCCTGCCTCACAGGCTTCTGCACACCTTGATCCCAACCACCAACACTGTAGCGGGATGGTGTACAAGCACAGTAACCCGTCCTCGCGCTCCCTCTCCGACGATGAGGACGACGACAACAATAACTCCATCGAGTTCGCGGCAGAGGACGGTCCAGATGCCCTTGTCCTCTCTCCGGCCCAATGGGCACGCAACAAGCGTCTCTCGTTGGTCCCAGCGGGGGCAGTCCTCAGCCCCATGGCTCGGATACCCCCCGAGCTACTCATCCACATCCTCAAGCACCTCCACGCAGTAAAGGACCTCCATACCGCCCTCCAGGTCAGCCGGACGTGGTGCGAGTGCTCCGTGGAGTTGCTTTGGCACAAACCCGCATTTCCCAAGTACGAGACTTTGGCAAAGATGGCGGCTTTGCTCGACTCGCCCGACCAGACATTCACATACGCCAACTTCATCCGCCGTCTCAACCTGCTGTCTCTGGGCAAGGACCTCAGAGACCGCACCTTCACCATCCTCGCCCACTGCGACCGCCTCGAGCGCCTCACCCTTGTCAATTGCGACCATATCTCAGGTGACGCACTCAACCAGGTCCTCCCCTGCTTTTCCAACCTCGTCGCCATTGATCTCACTGGTGTTGCTAATACCACCAATACGGCGATTGTCGGCCTCGCGACCGCCGCGACTCGTCTGCAGGGCATCAACCTTGCAGGCTGCAAACGCGTGTCTGATCGCGGAATTCTCGCCCTCGCTGCCAACTGCCCTCTTTTGCGCCGCGTAAAACTTAGCGGACTTGAGCTGCTCACCGACCGCTCCGTCTCCGCCCTCGCACAATCCTGCCCCCTCCTTCTCGAAATCGACCTCAACCACTGCAAGCTCATCACCGACATCTCCATCCGCGACATATGGACCCATTCCAACCACATGCGCGAGATGCGGCTGTCCCACTGTCCCGAGCTCACCGACGCCGCTTTCCCAGCCCCAATTAAAACAGATTCCTCCGGCGTCGAGGCCCCGAACCCATTCCCGTCCACCGCTCCGACCTCCACCGATGAGCTTCCTCCGCTTGTTCTCAACACCACGTTCGAGCACTTGCGCATGTTAGATTTGACCGCATGTGCGCTCGTTACAGATGATGCGGTCGACGGCATTATCGCCCACGCCCCGCGCATCCGCAACCTCGTCCTCTCAAAGTGCGGCTTGCTGACCGACAGGTCCGTCGAGAATATCTGCAAATTGGGTCGGTACTTGCACTATCTCCACCTTGGCCATGCAGCCAAGATCACCGATCGTTCTGTCCGTACCTTGGCTCGGTCCTGCACCCGATTGAGGTACATAGACTTTGCGAGTACGTCTTGTCTATTCCACCCTTGTTCCGACATTGACGGATTCTGACAGATTGTGTCCTTTTGACCGATATGTCGGTCTTCGAATTGTCCGCTCTGCCGAAATTGCGACGGGTGGGGTTGGTGAGAGTGAACAATCTCACTGACGAGGCTATATTTTCCCTCGCCGACCGGCATGCGACGCTGGAACGCATTCATCTTTCCTATTGCGACCAAATATCTGTTATGGCGGTCCACTTCCTGCTCCAAAAGCTGCACAAGCTCACACATCTCAGTCTGACCGGCGTCCCTGCCTTCCGGCAGCCTGAGCTGCAGCGTTTCTGCCGCGAGCCCCCGCATGTTCGTGTATATCGGAGCCATTAGTCCAAAACTGACTTAGTTTTATTCTATTAGGAATTCAGCTCGACGCAGCAGATGGCGTTCTGCGTCTATTCGGGCAAGGGTGTGTCGCAGCTTCGCGCATTCCTGACCGAGCTGTTCGACCATCTTACGGAGATGAACGGGACGGACGACACAGAGGATGAGGAGGACGATATTGACGCAGAGGCGTATCGTGAGGATGACACGCCTGAGCCTGATCCGGACGACTTTGAGGAGGACGACGAGTTTGGATCCCGTCGGATGTTCCTCCAGCTGCAGCAGCTGGCGTCTGCGCGTGGCACACGGGGCCCCGCTAACCTCCCGACGAATCCGCCACCTCCCGTCCCAGGCAACGACTTTGGGTTCCGCCGCCCGATCCGCGCCTCGACCCTCCCTCCTCCGCAGACCGACTTCAATTCCCAGTCCGCGACGAGTAGACTGCGCGATGCAGCCACGCGGCTGAATAACCAGATTGCCGCGGCGGCGCCCGCAGCGGGGCCGTCGCGCGTAAGTGCGGCGACGAGGCAGATTCCACGCGGTGTGGCGGACATGCTGCCAATCGTGGAGACCTCGCGCTCGCCGCCGCCACCGAGCGAGCGCAGCGTTGCGTCGGGCGGGGGCGGGTTCTTTCGGACGTACCAGCAGGAGCCCGGGTCGCCACGCAATGGGGCGCTGACGCCGGATTTGAACTATGCAGAGATTGGGCATGGGCGTGGCGCGGTACAAAAAATGCACAGGCGCACGGGGAGAGGCATCTACCGAGGCGCGGGGAGGGGATGGTGCCGCGCCATCGCCCACCGTTCATCGAAGTTGACTCAAGCGGGTCGACTGCGAGTGCCAGCTCGCGGGAGGACTCCGCCAGCACGAATAGGACGGTGACACAGACGGGGCAGACGCCTGGGGGAAGCGTAGTATGGCCGTATCGCGAGCCGGCGTCCCCGACGAGCCCTGCGACGACGCGCGAGCTGCAAGAGTCGGTTGCGTCGGCACTTGGTGCCAATGGGGCCGTGGGTGGGGGTGGGGAGTCGCGTGGACGAAGCGTGAAGCGCAGTCTAAGGAATACACTGAACGCGGCGGAGCAGTATGCGTCGTCTCTGATCTTTGGGCGCCGCTCGCCGCCGCCTGACGATGGCGCTGGTCCGGCCACGAGTAGTGCTAATCCTGGTCGCCACTAGACGTTTCCACTGCCGCGACACTTAGACGCTCTTCTCGTTCTCTCGCTTTCAATCTTCTTTCTTTCTTCACCCTAAAGTCATTGTGCAGCATGTAGGAAAACCCCATCATACCATTCAACCTCTTTGTATACGATTCTCGGACACCACCTACGACTGCTCGTAGCTACGTTTAAGTAGCTCTGTTCTGTATTATTTCGATGGAATTGACTGAACCTTACCTTGACGCGTTATGTATGGGTGTTTGGAGGCTGCTGAATTTAGACCCTGACTCGACTTTCACTTTGACTTGCGTGCCCCTACAACTTATAAGACACTGCCTTGCCTTACTAGCCGTTATAACTTGATCTTGAACCCTCAACTAAGGAACATCTATACTCGACATGTCTAAGGCCGCGAAAGACAAACCCCAAGATCCAGTCGTACCGCTGCTAAAGTCCATCGGGCTAAGCGAGGCCAAGGCCATCGAGGCGGCGAAATCCCCCAAGATTGCGGCGGAGCTCAAGGACATTATCGAAGCGTATGGGCTGCCAAAGGAGAAACTAGATGATAAGCAGGCAGGGCTGATTGTCGCGCTTGCGGGGACGCTGGTCAAGTCTGACAAGATCGCGGAGGAGGGGCGCGCGTATGTTGTTAGTAAGATCGTTGGCGGGCAGCTGAAGACGGTGGACCAGGTTACGGGTATGTATTTTCGTCATTAGCGCGTCCTGGATGCTCAAGTAATCTAGCCGCGGTGAAATATGTCGAGACCCATCCGGCGCCGATCGACGATGCGGACTTTGACAAGAGCTGTGGTGTAGGTATGTTAAGGATATCTGTTCATGCCCTGGTGTTGATTCGGTTTTTTTTTTGTCGATAGGATTTAGCATCACCGCGACAGATCTGTACGAGCACATCGCAAAATACACGACGGACGCGGCTATCGCTGGCTGGGCCAGCCTTGGGCAGGTTATCAGCGGCGTGAAGAATATTCCCGAGTTGCGCTGGGCGAACACGCTTGACGTGAAAAATACAGTGAGAAGGTGTTCAACGATAAATTTGGCGCGAAGGAGGCCACGAAACCGAAGGGCAAGGTGGGTCTCCCTTTATGCTTTGCCAGCCTTTCTCTAAATGATGAAATCATGTTCAATAGGAACCGAAGAAGCCAGCAGTGGCGGTGAAAGGCGCAGCCGCCCCTGCAGACGACAGTGCGTCTCGGAAAAGCGTCTTCGAAGAGGGATTTCTTGGGGCACTCCACAAGCCCGGCGAGAACCCTCAAATACGGCCAGAGTTCCGCGAACAGCATCTCGCGTTCACCGGCGGCAAGGTGTTTACCCGTTTCCCGCCAGAGCCCAACGGTTACCTCCACATTGGCCACTCCAAGGCAATCTTTGTGAGCTTTGGCTACGCGGCGCACCACGGCGGGAAATGTTATCTGCGGTTCGATGACACCAATCCCGAGAAGGAGGAGGCGCAATATTTTGAGAGCATTTTGGAGATGGTGCGGTGGCTAGGGTTTGAGCCCTGGAAAATCACATACTCGAGCGACTACTTCCAGCAGCTGTACGAGCTTGCGGTGGAGCTAATTAAACGGGATAAGGCGTATGTATGCCATTGCACTCGTGAGCTGTCGTTTTACCACTTCCCTGGTTCTTACTAATTTTTGCGTAGAGGAAGAGATCAAGGCAGCGCGCGGGGAGAAAAGCGGTGCCCTTCCCAAGGCCTGCGTGCATCGAACAAGGCCAATCTCCGAGTCACTTGCCGAGTTCCAAAAGATGAAGGATGGATTTTATCGTCCCAAAGAAGCCAACTTGCGGATGAAGATGGACCTCGAAGATGGGAACCCTCAAATGTGGGATCTAACCGCGTATCGTGTCCTCGAAACCCCGCACCATCGTACTCATGATAAGTGGAAAATATATCCCACCTACGATTACACGCATTGCTTGGTGGATAGTTTCGAAAACATCTCGTATGCTGCTCTTTCAATTCCCTCATGCATGTCTTGTGCTGACCCATCGCTCAAAGACACTCTCTTTGCACGACGGAGTTTGTTGCCTCCCGTCAATCATACGAATGGCTATGCGACGCGCTGGAGGTGTACAAACCTAGGCAGTCTGAATTCGGCCGGCTAAATCTTGAAGGGACGATCATGTCAAAACGCAAGATTCTCGCGCTCGTCCAAAAGGGCTATGTTAGTGGATGGGACGATCCACGCCTCTACACGCTCATTGCCCTTCGGCGCCGCGGTGTACCTCCTGGCGCGATCATCTCGTTCGTGAGCACATTGGGTGTCTCGACCTCCGTGTCGAGCATTGAGAATGCTCGTTTTGAGCAGACTTTGCGACATTATCTCGAAGGGACCGCACCTCGGCTGCTGATGGTTCTGCGGCCGCTGAAAGTCACGATAGAAAATCTGCCCGAGGACTATCTATTGATGGTCGAGAAACCCCTCCACCCCAAAGTCGCTGCGCTTGGGACGACCACCATCCCTTTCACCCGCACTATCTACATCGACGCCGACGATTTCCGATTAGAGGACTCGAAGGATTACTTCCGTCTCGCGCCCGGAAAGACTGTTGGCTTGTTCCAGGCCCCTCATCCGATTACATGCACCTCGTATAAAACAGATCCCGCCACCGGCCAGGTCGTCGAACTCATTTGCCGCTTGGAAGATGCAGGCGAAGTCAAGAAACCGAAAGCTTATATCCAGTGGGTTGCGGAGCACGCGCCGTCGGGGAGCCCCGTCCGCGTTGACGAAACGCGAGTATTCCACCAGCTCTTCAAGAGCGACCAACCCTCTTCGGACTTCCTGGACGATGTCGACCCCAACAGCTTGGAAGTCATAAGGGGCGCGATTGTTGAAACTGGATTCTGGCCTCTCGCCAAGCGAGCGTTGACCGAAGCTCGTCGGGAAGCAAAGGAGCGGACAGATAAGGCTGTCAAGGACAGTGCGCAGGCAGAGACATCACCAGGCGACGACACCCCTCATGCGACGAGCGAGCAGCTTGTCGGGAAGGAGTGTGTTAGGTTCCAGGGTTTGCGGGTGGCTTATTTCACGGTCGACAAGGATTCGCGGCTTGAGTGCCTTGACGAAGCAGCTGGAATGGAACCTATTCGGAAGCAGGGCGATTATCTCGTTTTAAACCGTATCGTCAGCCTGAAGGAGGATTCTGGGAAAGCGGCATAATCCGGAACCCTACTGTTGCGACTTAGACAGGAATTCTTTGCACGAACGCCAAGCATGTACTCAATCCAGTTGTATCCATTTCCTCTCGTGGCATTGTTGTGTAGATTACTAATGGTTTGGAGAGAGGAGTAGCGTAACCACTGTCAAGGCAACTACTTCCGGAGTTTCAATTGATCACTGTTCCAGGCCAACGGTGAGAAATAGGGGAAGGGAGTGGCGAGACCTTGGAGATTTCAATAGCAAAGTGAGACTTGAAGCTTGAAGTCTGAGATAACAAGGTTGAAAGGTTGAGATTACCAAGAGACATCAAGGATCGGAAAGAGGTCTAGACGCCGAAGTGAAACATGGGTAAAAATTGGGTAAAAACAAGAGAAGGCAAAGTGAGACTTGGCGTTTGAGACGTCGAGAATGAGTTACCCAGAGACATGATCAAGTTAAGGGTCTGTGGAACCTCGGAAAGAGTTTTAGACCCCGCGGACTCAGGGCAGAGTGCGAGACACAAACGAATCGAGGTGGCCATATAAAATTCCCAAGGAAGCGTTTCACTGCATTTAAGCGGCTCCTAGACCGGCACCCGCGAGGCCCGTCGAGGTCCGCAGAGGCCGGTGGGCGCCTAGACAAGGCGTTGCTGTGCCGGTCTAGGAGCCGCTTGAATGCAGTGTTTGAAACGAGAAGAGACAAGCTGAAGATATCGATACACAGTCAAACCACGTGAAAAAAATTATGGCTAGAGAGCGAGAAGTGGAATATGACGAGACGGGAATGTTCGCAACAGCAGCCTCTGAAATATTTCGATAGTCTCCTAATCAACTCAGAACCGGCTTGTTTCCTTTTTAGGTTCCGAGGATGAGTGTTGAAACTTCCGTTGATTGGATCATAAAGCGGTGCAGACGTCGATCGTTTAGCGTTCTAAATTAATATTCTCAGGTCAACCATTTCAGGCAGGATGGGTGAATGCAGTGGCATTATGCACGAAGACCTCGAGTTCACAGATCTCGGTAGCTTCCCACATTTTTTCTAAGCGGAATTTGCGATCTAAAACCGGCAGGCTTCTGTTCTGTTCCGTTTTGTGTCTGGACAGTGGGAAGGCATCTATCATACACACATAATTTGAACGCTACCGTCTTTACAAACGCAACCGGGCCGTCGAAATTGCTCGAGTCCATAGCCTTTTGCGGATACCTCGTTCCGATAAAATAGGGCGGCCGCAAACGGTCCGGGGCCGCCTCGTGGCACCATTGCGGAAAGGTAAGGTCTAGAGCTGTGAACAGAGTCGGAAACGTCAAAAGCCCAACGTCGGAATGAAATGTGCGCCGCGATGGTCGCGATACATGTAGCAGAGGCATCACGCCTCGGTGCCCCGGTACGAACTCGGAGGTTCTCTCGATTAATTACCAACACGATGCTTCCGCGACTTCAGAAATGCGAACAAGGCGTGGGAATTTTTACGCGTGCGTAAGCGTGATTACGAGCGCGTCGTTGACACAGCGACTGATCACGAGACCGTGTGGCGGTCACCACAAATTTTGCCCTTCGCTTCCTCCCAAATTCCGCTGGCTGGCCTGCATGGTTTTAGAGGATGCTTGCCGTCAACAACAGTGTCAACAGGCCGTCTTTCCATGAGGACATGATGAGGATTGAACGCTTGCCGACTAAGCACGAATACCGCAGAGTCCGCCACCTTGTGCTCCAGGAGCTTGATTCTGATCAGACGCCACCTATTACCGACGACGAACTGGCTGCCGTCTTCTCCGAATGTCCACACTTGGAGACTGTCATTCTTTCCGCGGTCCCCGCAGCGACAGACCGCTCGATCGTATTGCTCGCTGCGAACGCGAGTAACCTCCAAGGCCTCGATCTCAGTGGGTGCTCGGCGGTCACCAATGTCGGCGTATTCGAACTTGTGGCCAAGTCTCTTCCATTGCAATGGATTCTATTGAATGGAGTGCTGGGGCTTACAGACCCGTCTATCACAGCGCTTGCGAAAACGTGCTCGCGCCTTACCGTCATGGAGCTCTGCGATCTTCCATTGCTTACTGCGCTGTCTGTCCGAGACATCTTTACCTTTTCGCGGTGAGCTTAAATCAAAGTACGATCGACGCAAACTGACACAGCTTGACCAGGAAATTGCGTACTCTGCGTTTAGCGCGATGTCCGCTTTTAACAGACAAAGCCTTCCCGGCAGTATCTGTCTCCCGATTCTCCGCACCTGTTACATACCCAGATGGCTATGAAAAACCGCTGCCACCACGGCCTGTCACTTGGCTGGATGAATTACCTCCACTGATTCTCCACCACAAGGCGGACAATCTGCGGTTACTGGACCTGTCCTTTATCGACGGAATTACGGATGCTGCAATTGAGGGAATTGTCAACCATGCGCCGAAAATACAGGACCTTCGATTATCAGGTTGCAAACAGCTCACCGACAGATCGCTGGAGAGCATATCCAAGCTTGGGGTGCATCTAGATGTACTCATGCTCACGCACCTTTCGAACATTACCGACCAGTAAGTTTTATTTCGTCCTTGAATTCCTCGAGCGCTGACTGCTTGGCACAAAGTGGGATCGTCAAAATTTCACGATGTAGCAATCTGCGCTGTGTTGACCTAGGCTGTGAGTGGGCTCCGCATTTGCCCAGTGGGAGATTAATGTGCTGCCATCAGTTTGTAGGAACCTTACTGACATGGCAGTCTTCTGTCTGGCGGAGCTGCGCGGAATCCGACGACTGAGTCTTGTCCGGGTACACAAGTTAACAGATATGGCCGTGTTCGCGCTTGCTGAGCACGCGGTGGACTTGGAGCGTCTAAACCTGTCTTACTGCGACCGCCTCACGCTCGAGGCCTCGCATCTACTATTGAAGCGCCTGGTGCGCTTGCAGAGCCTATCGGCGACGGGGATCCCGTCATTCAAGCGAAAGGGAGTTGTCCGCTTCTCGGATGCTCCTCCTGCAGTAAGTCTGTGAGCTTATTGGGTTCGGTGATGTTCAGCGTTGTGCTTTAGGATTACGATGCTGATCAGCGGGCGGCATATCACGTATTTAATGGGGAAGGAGTGAGTGGGTTACGGAAATTCCTGAACAAGGAGGAGGGTCGATGGCGGGAGTGCGAGACGCGAAATATTCCGTTTATCGCGAGGTCGGACGATGGGGTGGAACTGTACTGAGAGGGTAATGGGTTTATCTAGGTGTAATTATCGGATAATTAATATGGGGCTTGTGAAACACTTTTTGTCTCATGTTTTGTCTCAAGCGGTCCGGGTGCTGATGGGATGTGTGATGGCCTAAACGGGATTTCTCTATTCGCCTCCAAGGTCGGAGAGGCTTTAGACGACGAGATCGGACTTTCGGAGGGTCGGTGCGGCGGTTGTTGCTTTTTGCGATTGGTCTCCCTGGCCTACAAATGAGGGCCACAGCGTGGTGACAGTTTCTCGATCATGGCCGGTCCTCCTAACTCGATCGCGTCAAGAAAAGAGGTGCAATTTTCGCCTGCTCTTCTCACCGCCACCACCATGTCGTCGTCTGCTGCGTCCATTCGCGACCGCCGCCCCTCGCGCCTTTCTCCGTCCTCTAGTGACCAGAAGCTCACGATATCTGGCTTTCTGCCCATGCCTCCTATCAGCGCGTCGCCAGTCTGCACGCCCACCTCCCCACACCGCGAAACTTTCCCAACAAGCACCCACAGCGACCTTTCTGAAGCAGATCCAGTAGATGGAGATCATCTGCTCATCCACGTCCCGACCTGGATTGCGACTCCCCCGACGCCACGCGTACGGCGAGCCGTGACATGCATCGTCCGTCGCCCACCTTCTCCGCTTCCTCATTCATCCTCGTTTCCCGCCACGGGTTCTGAAAATCATAATCCTGCCCCGCGTCGTCTACGCAGCACCTCAGAATCGCCGTCGGCGTGGCTCCCACTGAACAGCGACGGCACCCGTGTCAAGCGCGTGGCTTCCCCAGAGCCCGATCTCGGTAGCGATCCAGGCGATACTCGGGACGTGGAAAAGGCAAAAGATGATGTCCGCAAGTACCACGCCCTCATGGAGTTGCTATCCACCGAAGTCAGCTATTTGGCAGACCTGCGTGCATTGTTTTCAGCAAGTGCCCCGGTTCCCCGCCTGTCCGAATATTCTAACGCTAGATCCAGATATACTTGCGCCACCTGCCGACGCTGTGCCGAATCCCTTCCACTACTTTCGGCCGCGCTTCCAGACCCAGTTCCAGGAACAGCTCCTATACGCATCTACCAAAAACCTCGGTCCTCTCTGATCAGGGCCTCCATCCGCTAACCACCCTTCACACAAAACCCAAGCCTTTGGCGCGGCCTATCTTCTCAAGCAGTGAAGTAGACCTGCTGAGACGCAATGCCGAAGAAGTCTTGCAGCTGCACGAAAACTTCGTGGAAGAACTGCGCGCAGCGGTGTCGCCGCTCGGTTTTCCTATGGAATTATCGGGGGTTGGCCCTCCGGATGAGAAGGAGCTTATTCGTAACATAGACGCAGCTGTTGGGGAAGTAGCAGCCAAGTTTGCCACCGAAGTATGTGTTTCAAACCCGAGCGAATTTTCTCTGACTAACAGCCTTGCAGGCATCCCGCTTCGATGCGTACCAATCGTTTTGCAATGGCCACACTGAAGCCTTGCAGCTTGTGCGTCGCGCGCAACACCAGTATCCACTGGAATGGGAAGCTTATGAGCAGCGTTGTGCATCTTTGATCGCTATGGGCGGAGAAGGCCCCGATAACGAAGCCGAGTTTGCTTGCTCTCCCGAGTCCATTTGCTCTTCCAGTAGTGATGGCGAAGAGCGACAGCAGCAGGCCAACAAGCTTCGGAAAAGAACGTCCTCTCTCACCTCTCTGGATGGCGCTGTACGCAGAGTACGATCACGAGTGAATTCAAAGGAGGGCTCTGTAGATGGAGGCAAGGACAAGCAGTCCCGTCGTCTTGCCTTGTTGGACTACATGATCAAACCTATTCAGCGGATCTGCAAATATCCGTTGCTTTTAGACCAACTTCGCCCCGGCAAAACACTCCGTGCCATGTCGCGCCCCGCCATCAGCCGCCCGCACGTGCAGGTCGCTGTCGAAAGTGCGGCCCAGGCGATGCGGCATGTTGCGAAGGCGATCGACGAGGCACGGCACCGCGCGGAAGTGAAGATGCAGTCTTCCCTGATAATCTCCCGCATTGCGCTGGCGAACCCTGCATCGGCAACTTCGCACATGTCGACCACGTCGACCTCGCATCCCACTATCCAGATACTGATGCCGAGTTTTCTGTCTTCGCTGGGCACCTGTTTGCTCGCAGGATCGCTGGACGTCATGCATTATCAGTCGTCGAAGCCCTCCAGCAATGGGACCAACATAAATGCCAAATACCTCGGCGCATTCTTGTATCTTGGAGGTTACTTGATCCTCGTCAAGGTCACCAAGAGCAAGGTTTACGAGTCCAGGCATTGGTTTCCACTTGCCGATTTCAGCGTCGTAGATCTGGAAGAGGAAGATAGTACGTTCGCCGTCGCTTCTCCTCAGGAATCCCCCTAACCTTACGCAGCGTCTTTACCATGCACGTTCAGTTTGATCTGCAAAGGCCATCAGTTTGACTTGACTGCTGCCTGTCAGAGAGAAAAAGATGCTTGGCTGAGCTCCATCCACGAATCCCGACTCCATCCCCCGGCTTGGATAAACGAACCCACTGCCAGTATCCACTGTGACGGAAAGGGCGATCTCGTTCCCTCAACACTAGATGGACCATTCGAAATGCTACACGCTTTGCCCACGATCCAGTCCCTTCCGGAGCTTGCCAAGGACGACGAGCCGGGCTGGACAGAGTCCGTGGTGGCTTCTTTCACCCAAAACCAGGTTCCGAAAGTAGAGATGCCTTCCAAGTCGGAGCCTACTCACAGTCGCCGCTCCTCCTCTACATCCGTTAAGGCGATTTTTAGCCCCGGCGCTGATTCCAACACCATCGTCATCCGTCGCTCCTCGCCCACGGCACGTTCGCAGGTTGACCAGGGCCTCCAGGACATCATCTCTGAGCCGATACTCGCGGCAAGGTCGTACGCCAGCACACGAGAGGAGCTCTTCCAAGCCCCCAGAATCCTACGCGCCTCCGGATCCATCGGGCGCTCCAGCTCAGCATTGAGCCTAACGGGGTTGACGAAAAATCGCCTCTCCAGGCACGAGAGTGTTCGCGTACCACGAAAGAAGAGCCTTGCGGATGAGCGGCGTCCGAAAAGGCTTAGTATCGTATCGACGTCCGAGGTCGAAAGCGTCTGCCAGCTGCCGTCTGAGTTTTCCATCTCGCCGTTCTCGCAATGCTCTTCCTTGATGTCCAGCTTCACCAGCCCGACGGATTCGCTACCCGTGTCAGACGGACATGCAGCCCAGTCTTGCCCGCCGTCTGTGGTGCCACTACCACCACTCACGTTGAGCCCTGTCTCGTCTACGAGCCAGCGCTTCAACCCCTCCGACCATTATAAAACCTTGACCAATGGGATCCTGAAGCGATGGAGCAAGGGATCACGTCACCGTCGAACCCGCAGCGCATCCCACGACCAAAATGTTCCAGAGGCCGCTGCCACGTCGGATGACACCACGAGGGACCAGTCTCCCAACGAGTTTGGTGTCGTCTCTCCAGCGTCTGAGGACGACAGCATCGATTCGTCTACTCCTCCCGCCGAATTGGTCAGGCGTATGCCTTTACTCTCGTCCGACGCACCCATAACATTCCGCCATTCGTCTGCCGAAAACACCTTGCCCCATTCAGTCAGCAAGAGAGCCTCTATCTTTAAACGCCTCAAAGGCCTCACGCCCCTTACCGCCCCTTGACCCACGCTCTTTCAATCTTTGGCATTCAAAACATAATACCGACCATTCAATTCTATACCATAAATTAATATCACAACCCATTTGTACTCATACTCACGGAATCAAGTTTCGGCATCACCATATAGCATGTACAGAATTGTAGATTGAAATGTAGATATATAATAGAAATGTAGAAGTACACGTTAGCTTAAATTTTAAGGAATTAGTCCATGAGCTCGCAGAACTGCACCCCACCTAAGTTTGAATAAGTTGGCGCGGATGGAACAAAACCAAAAGCGAAAAACAGCTCACTCTTCTTGCTGCAGCTCAGTTTCCGCCAGCCGCCGTTTCAGTTCTCTGTTGAGTGTCGTCAGTTCAGCCAAGAGAACGATACGAAATTATTTACGAATTTTCTTTCGTCAATATGTTCCTGGCTTCCTTCGTTTTCTGCAGGTCGGTGGACATGGACACCCACGCCTCATCGTCCGGAAGATTGGCGTCGTTGTACATGCTGTCCAACTCCTCGTTGAAGGCCTGCCCAAAGATCAATTTCCTTCTCAAATCGAAGTATCGGAAGCCTGTACCTCATACATGATTTCCTTCTCTGCGGTAGCATCGGCAAGTAAGCTTTTTACGAGCTCACATTGCCGCCGAGCATTTTGGAGCTCAAGACGCGTCTTTTCGAGCTCCGCCGATCTCTGCAACGATATAGATCATCAGCTGGCGCGTAAGTGGTGAAGCAGCCTAGATTCACCTCCTGGAGGTCTTCAGCGAGCTGTCGGACACCGCTCTCCAAAGCTTCGTGGTTGGACGAGGCGCGTGCCAGGCCCGCGTCGGCCTCGGTCACCAGTGTGGTTAATGAACGCTGAATATCGTCCATCCGATTCGAACCGGATGCTCCTCGCACGGGCGTGTCCACTGCCATGCTTAGAGGGCGGGTGCGAGGCGTTCCCGCGCCCTCGCGTTGACTGATGAGTTGCCGCATCTCTTCCATTCGCTCCAGAGCCGCTGGGGTCTGAAAGGAATCGATTAGGGCTATAACCGACTTGCCGGCAGCTCTCACTTACCATTGGAGGACCACGCTGCGGCGTGCGCAACCCTTTGCTGGGTGAAGCTGGCCGGAGTATTTCATCTGGACCGCATCCTGACTGCAACCCGTCAATTTCGAGCCTCATGCGTTTGATGGCCCGGTGAGACGAGTCGACCTGGGAGCTTGTCAGCAGGGTTTATATGGAGGGCACGCCAACACCTACGTCTTCCTTCGTCATTTTGGACAGCTGGACCATCCGTTGCGGCGGCTCGTTCCTGGACGGACTCCGCATCGAGGATGATCTCGTTGTATTGCGCACTTGAGGTGAGACCTTACGTGGAGAGTTGACAGTTCGTGCCCGTGATAATGGAGAGCTCCGCGAAAGCGGTTTGCGCGACACCTCAGACGTTATTGACGCCTCGGCGCGCACCGATGTTTTTTTCCTGATCGACAAGGGTTCAACACCGGTTGGGGTAGGGGCAGTGGTGGCGAGTGGTTTGGGGGTTGCATCTATATTGCCGGCGGGGAAGAAGGGTTGACGTTTACTCCGCGGGATGCCCGTAGCTCGAACAGGGGCAGAGCGCTGGATTTTTGCGGCATTTTCGAGAGCAAGGTCTTCATCCATGGAAGGAAGTTCATGCGTCGAAGCGTCGACGTGTAGACTCTGAGTAGTCTTCGGAGGAGGAAGCGGGGAAGGGCTTCTCGGCCCCAGAGGACGCATCTCAGAATTCCGCGATAGGGATCGGCTCTGGCGGGGAGGGGATGCTATCGGGGCATTAGAGTTAGAGTCAGCCCGAGGGGTACGACTATTCGTGTCCTTGGATGCACGCGAAAGCGGCCGTCGAGTGGGTTCGTCTACATTGAAAACGTTGGGTCAAGTTATAACAGTAAACAGGGCGCTTACCTTCATATATCGTTGCCTCTGATGGATTTTGCAGAGGAACGTGTGTGAACGACTTGTTGTGTTGGTTTTTGCTATTTTTTCGAGCTAATGCTAATTGCATAGCCAGATCTCGTTCGGTAGCATCCATGTCCCGGACATGGTCGAGAATTGTACCGTCATCATCGTCGATGTCACTATAGTCAAGCTCTGGATCACTCGAAGCGGCGCGAGAGCTACTTCTGGAGCCATTTCTCGACACGCTACGACTTGGTGGTCTGCTCTCTGGCTCGGGGGTGCCGCCGGGGGACCTGGTCTTCTTGAGGACATTTCTCGTGATCGATCGTGACCTTGAAGAAGACCGGGTACGATATGAATCGTCGTCCAAGGATGTAGCAGTCGAGTTCGACCGCTGAGAAAACTTGGTCAGGCTTCCATCCCCGGTTGTTGTGGTCTGGGTATACATGGATGATCGACTAGCAGTAGACTTGGTCCGTCGGTGGCTATTGATGGACCCTCCGAAAAAGTCGCCCATGGAAGAGCCTGGGCGGGAATTGAAGAGGTTCCTGGAGATGGCATCAAGACCGAAAATCGCGGCCTTGGAACGAGCTGTTGGGGTTGACGGCGCAGAATTCCTTCCAGTTCGAAACTCGAACAGCCCGAATTGGTGAACTAAAATTTTTGCATCAGCAGAGTATCGAGATAATGACAGACAGAACCTTACTGGTGAGCACTATCCGAGACGGTATTCTGGTAGTCTGCACAATATCCTCTTCGCCCGGGTCTGACGGGTCACTTGAGGTGACTTTGTAACGGCAAACCCCGCCAGCCAAAGGTTGCAATCGAATGACGGCGAAAGGCGGTGCCCCTACGCCAAAGGGAATTTTATCCGCTGAGCCCAATGCATCAATGTGCACCACGATCTTGGTCTGCGAAAAAAAAAAATTATTGTGCGCCTCTTCCAAGGAATGACATGTTTGTACCTTTTTCGGTTCTTGGAGAAAAGCCGTACGCTGGTAAACATTGTAATAAGTGCGAGCGATGGTGGCCCTGCCACTCTTGGACTCTACTTCCATCTCCTCTGCGCGAAGAACGACCGACTGGCCGGCTCGTGCGCGGTACGCAGCTTGAACCTTCCAAAGATTCTCCAAGAACCTCTGCTTGTCCGACTCCGTTTGCACAGGATTCAAGTTGATGGGCGCAGGTGGGTGAACCACAGCCAAGGATCGGAAAGCACGGCCGGCCCACCGCTCATTCTGGTCTACAGGAGGGTTCTCCAGGTACAAGTTGATGTCTGGTGATGTCAACTTTAGTCTCGAATTAAAAAAGACCGATAGAATCCTACCTGCGCCACCAATGTCAGTAGCGACGACCTCCGTTACATCGACGACTCCTTTGCATGTCATCCCGCTCTTTTTCTTGCCACTTGGTCGCCCTCCCGCTTTTGTCAGTTTATCAAGCTCGTCGAGGCCCGCCAGAGTACGGCCCCCCTTCTCGCCGTTTCCTGGGCGTTTGACAATGAGAAGTTTGTCGTCAAAGAGGAAAAGCGTGCAATGCAATGAGCCCGCAGAGGAGCTGTTAACAGATGCAGCCGACGAATTAGGTGTGTCCAACAGAATGTCCTCGACGTCGATACAATCAATAAAGCGCCGCGAGTTCGAGAACAGGTCAGGTGGGAAACCATCGATGGTTGCGCTGAGACAATAAAATATGGCAGCGCGTTTGGTTTCTTCATCTGGTTCTGCCAGCGCGATTTTGCTGGCAAGTTCGTCTGCTTCGATGAGTTTAGCCCGTTGGGGATCATCAGGAGCCATGTGCTTGATCATCGTCCGAAACATAAGGGTGTATTGAGGAATTCGTTGCACCGGATTTATGAGAAGCTCGCGAAGTCCGACGCGATTTCTCGACTCGGAAGCTTGATATTTGATCTTCTGAACAAGTAAAGTAAAGTATGAGGGATTGAATGAAGGAAAGGAGCTCTCAGTGACGCACGTCGATGTAGGCAGCGAATTGCGAGGACTTTCTCGACATCTCGTGCTCGAAGATCAACTGTGCATCCTCGCGTTTGACGTAGTATTGTTTGTACTGTTCAAAGCCCCGGAGCTCCTTGAAGTGGCGAAGGGCAACGTCTCCTACACCACCCACCACTTTCGCACCATTGGGAGCCAACATCTTCTCCAAGTCCGTCAGGAAGGCCTCATTGACGGGGACCAGGTTATCCACGTTTCCAAACAGTGTCTTGGCCTCATATGGGGGGATGATAGCTGTGTCTTTGCTCCTCGCAAAGCTGCGCAAAGGGTCCGCGTAGTCGTTCTTCAACGACTTCAGGCGCTTGACATACCCCCGTTCGGTGTCCACTAATTCCTGGATGCTCGATGCGAGCGCCGAGGAATTCGTAAGCGCGCGTTTTCTCTGGCCGACGCGTTCCTGGGGATTTAGGTTAGCGCCGCATATCATAGGGGATGCAATGGACGCCGCAGGCAAGTAGAATTCGCAGGCTAGTCTCATACAGTTGGAACGGAACCGTTGCAAGCTCAGGAGGGAATGCAGATAGATAGGAGGAGGCGGAATTTAGAGCACTTACGGGATCGTCTGAGCCCGAATCCCGTGGAGACGTGGGGTCGGAGCTGGTGGCAACGGTGTCCCCCAGAGACAGAACGAGCTCTTGGATGTCTGATTCAGACACAAAGGTTAGTGGATTGGAGACTTGAATAATTTGGAATTCGTGCCTTCAGGAAGTCTTCTCCCATTCTCGGAGCCTTCTACTACGACTCCGCAGAAGAATACGCGTTTCGTGAGGCCCGGGGCGGAGGACTCGCAGCGCGACCGAGTCTCTTCACCGGTTGAAAGAGGTATTATTTTGCGCGGGGACGTGCTGAGGGCCATGTATGCCACAGGGGCAGAGTTAGTAGCGAGGATATATCAAGAGTATGAGCCTCTTCTCCAATATCGAATTCTCGTCCGTCAAAGTTCAACACGAATAGATTTCACGATCACGTGGCCATTTGTCTGAGGTACCGCGAAGGACTTCGACGAGCAACGGCGAGCTTCTTGTTGATCCTTTTGAACTCCCCGCTTGAGGGGTATTGCTGGACGGCCGCTACGCTCGGGCTACCCTCCACGGTCATTCTCTCGATCATAGGAATCGTAATTTTTATCGCATGCTTTTTGTCAATCGTACGGTTTTGCGAGCACTGAGGGGACCGCGGTTTAACATTTCATGCAGTCGCAGAGGAATACCCAGCTGCAATATAGGTCGCCAGGGTTCCAGGGTTCACTGGAGCGTCTTCGTAGACACGAAGTTGGTGGACGGTGCTGCCAGAGGGCATCCGTATATTCAATGGAATGCCTCCTTTCACGTCGTCTAGGTAGTATAGTGGTTAGTATGCTCGCTTGTGGCGCGATTGACGTCAGTTCGATTCTGGCCCTGGACATCCTTTTTTGGTGTTTTCACTTTTGATTTTGCCGTTAAATTCAATTTGTTTTTTTGCCTTCTCTTCAACTGCAACACTTGACTCATGGCTAATAGTTCGAGTCAGCCATTATAACATTGACTCCTGGATGGCATTTAGAGCCACCAGCTTGTTAAAAGCTGCCCAAAGCGTTCGTTCAGCTTTCAGACCTAGACCTATCACACGACTCTCAAATTCTTCTCCCAACACAAAACCCATGGCTTCTACGACGCCCCCCACGACGACCAGGCAATCGCCTCTAGATATGCAGCTAACTTTCCTCGGGACAGCCTCTGCTATGCCCTCGTCGACGCGGGCCCACTCGTCTCTCGCTCTCCGAGTCGGCGGTGATGTCTGGTTATTTGACTGTGGAGGTACGCTCGATTTTAATTCCAAAAAATATTCAAAATCGAATGCATCGGGACGTTTCTCAGAAGGAACCCAGTCACGGATACAGCAGAGTATAGTGAAAATGGGACGCATAGAAAAAATATTCATCACGCACACGCACGGTCCGCTCATCTCTCCATCGTTATTCGCAATCTCTGATTGGTTTTCTGTAGGGGACCACATCTTTGGACTCCTCCCCCTGATGGCGGGCATACTCAATGGTGCTGGCGGGTCATCGAGGACGTTGAGGAACCAAGAGAACGCATCGATGTGAACAACCCTGTAGCAGCCAAAATATTTGCCGTTCAATGATTCAAACAGAACTTTCCAGGTCATAGAAATCTATGGGCCCCTTGGGACACGCGCATACATCCGCGCAGGCCTCAGGTACACGCACACATTCTTCAATAATCCGTTTATCGTGCACGAGCTGCGCCTGCCCTCGGACCCCAAAACCGACAACCACACGCCCCTCCCTCGCCACAACGCCGAATCGCCCCACGGCCGAAACATCCAACAGGTCGACGGCGTCTGGGAGAACATCTACCAGGACAGCGCCATTTCCGTCTCCGCGCGCCGATTCTGCATTCTGTCCCTTGTGTCGGGTACGTGATCAATGAAGCGCCCGTTCCAGGCAAGATGGACCCCAAGAAGTACATCCCAGAGCTCAAACGGACAAACACCCACATCTCCGCGATGGCGCGCCTGCAAAAGGGCGAAAGCGTCGAGCTCAGCGACGGGACGGTCTTGCATGGGCCTCCGCGGCGGCGCGGGCGCAAGCTCGTCATATTGGGCGACACGTACGACCCTTCGGGGATCGAATCGCTGGCCCTTGACGCGGACTTGTGATCCACGAGGCGACGAATGCGCATCTGCCTATGATAGACCCGAACACGAAATTGGAGGATACCCACCAGAGCATCCAAGCGCGCACGAGATCCAGAGGTCACTCGACGCCGCAGATGGCTGGCGCTTTCGCAAAACGCATCCGCGCAAAACGGCTCTTCTTGAACCACTTTTCGCCGAGATACCCCGGGAACGACGATGTCGATCCTGCGGCGAAGACAATTATGGGTGCGATTGGGGCGCTGGCGGAGCAAGAGTTTGGTGACAAGTTTGTGCGCTCGGGACCTGATGAGCGTCGACATCGGTTGCCAGAATCATAATTCAATACACTCAGTCGTCGGAATTCGGCGGTTCTGATAATTCGCTACTCGCGTCGCTGGCCTCCCCTTCCTCCAATTCCTCCTCCCTCTTCTTTTTGCCCTTGAAGTTCTTCTCGGGCTCCTCAACCTCGCCCATCTCGATATCGTCCTCCACCGCTGCTTCAGCTGGCACCGCGGACTCGAGCGCGGTATCCTCCTCTCCCTCTTCCATCTTTTCCGGTGATGTCTCCCCATCGGCTGCAGCTGTCGCGGTGTCGCCTGCACCCTCCGGCCCAGGCGTGTCCCGCGGAGATTGGTCCGTCGAGCCGCTATCCCGGTCCTTGCCCATGAACCTCAGCGCCTCCAAGCTGCCCACAATCTTATCCATCTCCGCCTTTTGCCCCTGGATCAAGCGGTTTTGCGTGTCGTGTTCCGCACGGATAGCAGCCATGTCGTTCTCTAGAGATTCAATAGTCCTGTATCATTAGACACATTAAATACAACCTGGTTCATAACAAGAGCAGAAAGGACGGACCGCTCGAGCTCCTCCCGCGTAGGCAGAGCGTTGACCCTCTCCGCCACAAAGTCGTACTCCTGCTTCCTCTTCCGCAACATCTGCTCGTGCTCCAAACTCGTCTTGAGTTGCTCAATCTGCCCTCGCAGGGTCCCATGCTCGTCGTCTACACACAATTAGCCACGCATTGAAAGAACAGAATTCGTACGCACTGATCCTACCCTTCTCCCTCTGGTACTCCTCCACCTGTCTTGCCTCCGCCTCGCATATCATCACGCTCTTCCGAAGCAGCAGCTGGAACGACGCGAGCTCCACCAGAAACGCTTCCCGTGCATCGTCCACAGATGTCGCCCCACTAGTTCCAGGTGCGGAGACGGGCGCAGAAGGCGCGTGCGAGAGTGCGGTGTATGTGTGGAACTTTTTTATCACGCGGCGGAGCGGTCGCTCGTCGTTGGTTATGCGTGCAAGAATAATTTGGTCTATCGAGAGAGATTCCATTGTCTGTTAAGTAATTGCGCAAGCACCGAATCGAACCAAAGTGCAACCTTCTTCTTCCGTGGTCAGTGGCGGGATTTCGATGGGTTTCTGCGGTGCTGCGTCTGAGGGAGGCATGGCTTTTGAGGGCGTGCTAGCAGCTTTTGTGGGATACAATGCGCGGGTACGACCTAGTCGGTCAGCGAGGAAGCTCATGCCAAGTTTGGCAGGACTGCAATGATCACAACACTCGAACATTTCTCCAACCGGAGTACTTGATGACTAGATATACACTTCTATGTGAGTAGCACTAGATTAACGATACATGAATCATGGACCCCAGTCGTCCAGCACAAACGGCGTAACAAGCTCATAAGTATCGTCGTTCCCGCGTTTATCTTTCTTCGTGCGATCCTTCCGCCCCCCTCTCCCAATCACCTTCTTGATCAGCCCTCCTACGCTCCTCCCCTTGTCCTCGTCCTCGCCGGGCTCGACTGTCTGCGGGTAACACATTTCCACCATCTTCGCGAGCTTGCGCATGCCGCTGCTGCTGTCGTTCATGTACTTCCTCGACTCATCGAGCGCCGCTTGGAGGTACGCCATCATGTTCGGGAAGGATATCGGGAGCGAGGGGAACGGGACCGCTGCGCTCGCCGGGATGGTGAAGAATTTGGAGAGTGGAGTGTCTGAACCGTCCCGCAAAAGCGCGGGGAGACTGGAGAGGGCGTATGACCACGGAAGCACGTCTGGATCTCCGTTGATGTACTTCCGTGCGTTCGGCATGTGGGGCGGGACGGGATGGTCGATCGTGAACCAGAGGACAGCGCGCCAATCTGGCGAGGTGTGGTGTGTCTGGCCTGAGTTTAGTTTATGAATGGGGAAACCAAAAACGCTTTGCTTACCCGAACGAACTGAACGACAGTCCGGAGTTGCATCTGGGTGGATCGTGTCACCGCCAGAGCCTCCACGGTCGGTTCGATTCTGGTCCCGCTTAACCGAGCCATGAGTCTGAGAAGATGCCGCCAAGTAGGCGCTTGCAGATGTAGAGGTGGACATCGCCCATATGGTAACGATATTATGTTGGGCATCGAACCCGTCATGGGTACCAGCTCTGGTGATATTGTTGGAGCCACAAAACCGATGGCTGAAACAAAAAGGCATTAAATCGACGGAAGGATTCACAATGAGAAATAACTCACAAACACCGCGTAAAAGCTCATCATCAAGGAACTGATAAGCCCCCATCGAGCGCCCATCGCTTTCGTCGCTGTAAGATGCCGCCGATGAAACGGGTCGGATGCTGTCTGGCGGGTAGAGGAGCCCCGAAGGCGAGCGAAAGTTGGTGGCATCTACGCTGGCGGGCCGGCCGGCTTCTATCAGCATTACTGGGCTCTCCAGGGATGCATCGACCCATGTCAGTTCTGTGCCCCCGTACTTCATCTTCGGCAGGTCCGTTACTAGGACGGTGTCCATGGGAGGTTTACCATTTTCCGCAAGTGCGGACGAAGGGGGATCCTCAGGAGGCTTGTCCTTTGACTCGCGCGCCAAAACCTCCTCCTCCAGTGCGAGTTGACGCGCAAACTGCTCGTCGGCCGATAATTCCGGGTCGCCGCCGTTCTCAGCTGGCAGTGCTGCGGGAGGGCGCCGCGGAGAGTAGACGGGTAGATCGCCGTTATGCGAGGTTGGGGGACTAACCAGCGGGGGCGATCTATCTGGTGCATCTGCTTTTTGGGGCGGAGGTATGCTATTCACCATCGCGTTGGGGGTAAACGAGGTCTGTGTCGGCGTAGGCTCGTCCTGCTCTTGAGCCGCTAGTAAGCGTGCGAAGGCGGCATCGTCCATGTAATCAAGCTGGGCGAACTCGGTCTCATTCGGCGGCTGGCTCGAAGATCCTGCCGCAGTTGTGCTGTGCTCGCCAGCGCCAGAAGAGTACGAATTGTTGTGCCATGAGGTCGCGGACATTGATGCCTCGAGTGCGCGCGCGAGATCAGCCTCCTCCTGGCTAAGCATCTTCTCCTTGAGTTGCTCTTCCCGCAGGGTTTCTGCTTGCGACATTGCAAGCGCCGCGCGGAGCTCAGCCAGCTCGGCTTCGTCCTCCTGCGGGGGGGGCTCTGCTGCTGGCAAGGGTCGTGTCTCCATCCGCAGTTCCGGCGCGGGCATAGCTATTGACTCCGCTTCCTCTTCTTCAGATAGTATCAGCGGAACTGGCTCCGGATGCGGAGCACTGAGTGGACGAGGTGCGAGTGGCGGCGGCGAACTAGGCACAGATCGTGTAGGTTTTCGAGGGATGGGCGGTTGTGCCCCCGGTGGTACTCCGGACGCATACCGTGCTCTGTACGGATGCGGGGGCACCGGCGGAGGTGCAGTTTTAGCACGTCGTAGATTTTGAGAAACATAGTCCTCTGGGTATGGGAGACGGGGGGGTATAGGAGCTGTGGATAGTGGTGGTGCGACCGGCGCGCCGACAAACAAGACATCGGGATTGTGGATTGCTGTGCGGGCGCTGCCAGCGGCCATTGGATGGGCTGCTGTGAGCGCAGGAGGGAGATACGGGCCCGACGCTGTCGATGAACGCGCGCGCGCCCTATCCGGTCCTTGGGGCTGCTGCTCAGAGGTATCTCCATTGGCCCAGGCTATCGATAATAAATCGAGATTAACGCAAGGAATGGAAATACTCACAGCTGGAGGGCCATGGATTCTCAAAACTCTGAGATGCATGCATGGTGGTTTAATTCAGGTGTGCCTCGGCGTCTATTTCTATGTCTCGATCGGCGGCTGTGTTACTTACACCAGAAAGGGCGCCGTCCAGGTGCGTCATAAAACTTATGTTTCAATGCACCCAAGTGGTTCAATGCAGCGCAATAATTTATTGCAAATATCTAGTGTACACATCCAGGCAGAAATGTGTGTGCAGCGGGGTCAAATGTGGTAATGTGTGGTTGTAAACAGAGCGGAGGGAATGCATGCAAACAGACATGAAAGAGCGTTTTAGTCATGAGAAATTTTGTGATTGCGACTGCGGGGCAGTGCTCCCCGCACCCTGCATCGTCGACGTTTTGAAACCACCGCTACAGAACTGCATTTTAGCATTTTTTGGTGGAAACCATGTAACGGCATACGTGTTGGTATTCTTGCTATTTGTGCTTTTAGCTGCCCCATCGCCGTCAACTACAACCCACACGCTAAGACAAAAAAAACCCTGGCATGTGCAAATCCATCAAGATGCAGTCGAATTCTATTATTCATTGAAAGATTAGCGCTGAGGATCAACAGAGTTCACCTCCACGTACTTATATCGCCCATCGCGACGCTGATCGCCTCTGATCCGTCCGCAACGACCACGCACCGACATCCCAACCGTATGAGCAGCGTCTCGATAATTTTGGCTGTAATTGGATTGTCCTCGGCGAACCGCACGATCATTGGGGTCAGGGCGCAAAATTGAACCGCAACCAGACCATAGTCTGCGACAGACCAATATACTAGTGACGATACAAGTATATAGGTGAACAACGAGTTTACACAAACAAGTAGTCCCTCCGCGCCCGAGACAATGCGCCGCCTGAATGGGAGTCCAGGACAAATTCGGTGATGCGCCCGTGTAGCGTGTGACGCTGACGCTTGACATTCTCCTAACAGACGAGCATATGGACAAACATATGGACGCCCAGGACGATCACCCAGATAACACTGCTGGCCATGTCGAAGAACGGACGAGATCACTTTAAATATGTACTTGCCAGAGCACGGCTGGCTCACACTCATCTGCATTCCCCGCGCCAAGCTGGGGAGCTATGCCTGACCCCGGTGAAATGGTTCGATATTTTGCTCCAATGTGTACGGCGCAGACGGCGAAATCTTTTTGGAAGTGTGCTCGGACGACGACGCGGACGAGGACCGAGGGCGACGACGCGGACGAGGACGAGACAATGACCGATGTGGGGTCAGAGGAACAGGAGAGGAGCCGGCTGTCGAAGAGAACCACGACGAGTCGGGGAGGACCAGCGCCAACGGCCCCCGTGGACGAGACGACGATCTTGAGCTCGGCCGCCCAGTTGGAAGAAATCCCGGCGATATGTTATTTTTGGTCAAAATGTGAGTCCGGAATGCATATCTGAAGACTACGTGCTGAGACGCAGTTACAGACGCACCGCGAGTGTTAGATCTTCAAATGCTATCGGACCGAAAGTCGACGTCGATACAGGTTCCCTGAACCGGGATCCTGCTCCCCCCAGCGTTAAGGAGCGGGACGGGGACAATTGTGTCTTCCACGCTAGCATCTCTGTGGTGATTTCCCGCTACGCTGTCCAAGCTTGTCACTTTGTTCCGCATTCCAAAGGGAACGGGGTGCGTAGTTTCTTCCCTTGGCCGTTCCTACCTTCCTTATTATCTATGCAGTATGTCGAGCGCCTAGAGCGTTTCCATGAGGTTCCTCCAAAAGACCAAATGCGCGTAGTCGACACGCCATTGAACGTTATCTGCATGAAAGACACATGGCACAGATATGTGACCAACGCGGCGGCCGCTATTCTGCTTGTGAGGAGTCTGGAACTGGGCTGGGCTTGCACTTACAGCACAACCAGGTACCCAATCGATTCCTCTCAAAAGAGGACATCAAGTTCACTGCCAAGCCCCGTTTCAAAGACGATAGCCAACCATCGGATGTGCTACGTCGAGAGGAAGAGGAAGAGTCGCACGACGACGGCCAATCTGAGCCGTCCCCTACCCATCTTGGTTTCGGCAGCGACGAGGAATACCAGAGCCCCTTTCATTATCCGAACAAGGCACCCCCGTCCGAGCGCCTTCCACAAGGCTCCGCGACATTGAGAAGAAGGCTGTTGCGGAGGCCGAGCGGAACCAGAAGGAGCAAAAAGATGAGTCGAAGCAGCAGCGCAGGCCCTGAAGCATCTCACCAGTGGGCGGGGATACGCAAGATTCCAGAAGCCTACCGAGGAGCCGTTCAACGACGAGTCTCAGCTCGTGCTTCAGTATTTTGTGACAGGGCGCGAGGGAGTAGGTGATACAGATGTGCAGGCTCTTCCCCACAATACCCCTGCACTCCTGCGGGAGGGCACAGAGCTTTCCGTCGTCGCGTTGCACGCGGCGTATACCTGCGCCGTGTGGAAGGCGTTCTCCCCTAGCACCACAGACTCGATCTTGATCCCACGCATCCCTCGCTTTGACCATTACGGCCTTCTGCGGACTAAGCATAACACATCGGGGCCAACCAGCGGGGAGGGCTCCAGCTCGCGTACTGCCCCGGCCTCGACCTCGACCTCCACTTCGCACTTGCCCTCGCATTCTCACACCTCCGCGGGACAGCAACAGCAGCGGCACGAACAGGCTTGGGACCTCCTCCTGGGTTGGTCGATCCCATCCGTCGTCGCTCGGCAAAAGGCCGAGATCCGTCGGGCGCGCCGCATAGAACAAGAGTTAGGGAAGGCGCGGGTCATGCAATGGAATGGCACTGCCGTGCAGTAGGACTTTTTTTAATTTTTTTCCCTCCCATTGTTGATCCCACGAGGACCTGCGAGAACCGCCGAGCCTCGAGCGCTTGAGGACTTAATGTATGTAGATACTACCCAAGTTTTTGATCTGGTTTGGCGCACGGTCGGTTGCTGGATAGCATTCAAGATGTGTATACTTTTGTCAAGCAAGTCGGCGTATCGGGGCTTCCTAGTGCAAGTCGTACTACAAGATTTTGGGTGCGCCATCCCCGTTTCGAGGACGCGGATAATCAGAATCAGTGCCGGTCATCTGCTCTCGTACATCGGACGGCGAAGAGCGCGATGCGCGAGCTTGCGAACACACCGATGGCCGTTCAAATGTGGCGAAAACACCTCCGGCAAGCCCTTCGCTGTGAAGCTCAATCCAACGCAATCGAAAACTGAGCCAAGAACCTGTGCGCGCCAGAAAAGGGTGCCGTCCACAAATGCGTCATGAAGCTTATGTTTCAATGCACTCCAGTGTTTCAATGCAGCGCAATAATTACTTGCAAATATCTAGTGTACATCCAGGCAGAAATGTGTGTGTGCAGCGGGGGTCAAATGTGGTAATGTGTGGTTGTAAACAGAGCGGAGGGAATGCATGCAAACAGACATAAAAGAGCGTTAGATCATCAAAGGTCATAAGAAATTTTGTGATTGCGACTGCGAGGCAGTGACTTTGGTGCTCCCCGCACCCTGCATCGTCGACGTTTTGAAACCAAGCTTCCGCATCACCGCTACAGAATTGCATTTTAGCTTTTTTTGGTGGAAATCACGTAACGGAAACGCACAAAGCAGATCAGTCTTTTGCAGGGGCTTGGACAGCGACGCCGTGAACAGGCTACCCTCTTCATTCGCGTCCGTGCCGCTGTACGCGCTCACCGCGATAATGGGCGTGTTGGTGTTCTTGCTATTCGTGCTTTTAATGTATCGAGCTGCCCCCTCGCCGTCAACTGTGGGCGCCCCGTCGTTACAAACAGCCCACACGATAAGAAAAAAATCAGCCACTCACGAACTGGCATGTGCAAATCCATCAAGATGCAGTCGAATTCTATTATTCATTGAAAGATTAGCGCTGAGGATCAACAGAGTTCACCTCCACGTACTTATATCGCCCATCGCGACGCTGATCGCCTCTGATCCGTCCGCAACGACCACGCACCGACATCCCAACCGTATGAGCAGCGTCTCGATAATTTTGGCTGTAATTGGATTGTCCTCGGCGAGCAGGCAGGTCACCGCACGATCATTGGGGTCAGGGCCTTTACGCAGGTCAATCGACACAACGGAGGACGGCGGCGTGTCGTGATGGCCCGACCCATGCCCGACCGACGAATTCCAATTCTCAGACCCTGAGCCGTCTCCTGCGCTCGAAACCGAGGCAGTTCGTAGTCGACTAGGCATCGAATTCCGACGATCAAGCCCGGCGCCGTCCAGTTGATTGAGCTTGAACCGCTCCACCGCGCCGTACTCGGACGGCTTGCGCGAATGCCCACTGGCGCTGCCCGGCGTCGACGGCGGCAAACTCGTACGCGACGGGGACGACGCGATCGACGAGCTGGACGTCGCAGGCGATGGAGGGTTCGTCGCCATAGCCTTGGGGTCGATAGTCGTCACCACACTCGGTGGCTTCTTGAACCGATGCGATACACTGCGCTTGCGCGTGTGGAACCCAGCGGGCTCCGACAACGCATGCGTGAGCGGCGTCAGCTGGTCCGTTTTGAGCTTGCGAATAACGTCGTCATTCTTTTGCTTCAAAACGGGCAGATTCTTGAAACTGAACGAGCCAAAGTTGTCGTCGCTCTCCGAAGCAGTGGGCGCATCAGCGCGGGCACCGGGAATCGCGACGGGGGCTGCGCCGATCGCAGACGGGGGCATCGACGAGTCCGTAATCGGGCTGTTCAGCGCGGACTGCCCAACGGCGATCTGGTCGTCATCGTGGAAAAGTTGTGGGATGGCGCCTCGGGGATCAAAGTAGTCAGTCGACTCGGGGTCGGTGACCTGCGGGATGAACGCTGCCTCCGTCGAAGTCACCTTGTCCCATTCGATCCCATCGAAGAACGGATGGGCCTTGACTTCATCAGCGCCGTTGGAACCCAGCCGAGAAGCGGGGTCGAGCGTCATGAGGCGGCTCATGAAATCCCGCGCCTCAGGCGAAAAGTCCACCCATTCGTCGTGCCATTCGATTTGCCCGGACAGGATGTTCTCGAATACCCTCTCGGGCGTTTCCGCATGGAAGGGAGGAATACCGTAGAGGAATTCATACGTGATAACGCCCAACGCCCACTGTAAAACAAATCATGACAATTAGCAAACTCGTTTCGCGGGAGCCATATTTTGAGGTGAAGCAACAGACCCAGTCGACAGCGAGATCGTCGCCCCGCAAACCCAGGATCGTTTCAGGCGCAAGATAATCCGGAGTCCCAACAAACTTCTGGTCCCCAGGCGGCGTGCTCCCAGTTTGCGAGTTGGAATGCGAGCGCAGGTCATTCGTGAGCTCGGTCGCAAACGATTGCAAGGGACTGTCCGTCTTGCCCGCCCTCCGGAGATGGAGACCAGAAAGCGACTCGGACCCACTTGATTCGCTAACGTCATCTGTGGGAGGCAGATGAGGGGCTGTTCCAATTCTTGAAACCGACTGGGGCCGCGGGTTGAAGTACGAACCTCCAGCGCTGTAGTCATTGTAGATCAGGGGTGAGGACAAGTATGCGGAATCCATGGACGGCGGCCGGGAGCGCGAGCCGTATCTCGTCTGCGGGCGCGCCAGCTGGCTCTCCCGCGTTTGCCGACCCAGCAGACCAATACGACTAAGCCCAAAGTCGGTCAGTTTCAGGTGCCCGTGCTGATCAATTAGCAGATTGTCCGGTTTCAGGTCACTGAAAAATAAATGAATTAGTTTTGCACTCATGAGGAAAAAAATTCTAATCGCACCGATGAACAACACCACGTTGGTGTAGATACTCCAGCCCCAAGACGACCTCGGCGATGTAGTTCTTGGTCCACTCTTCAGGCAACGACCCAAGCGACTTGATCAGCGCCGCGCAGTCCCCGCCATTGAGGTACTCCATCACGAGATACAAATTCTCCTTGCTCTGGAACGTGAAATATAGCTTGGCAACAAACGGCGACTCAGCCTGCTTCATGAGGATCATCCGCTCCGCCTTGACATTGGTGATCTGGTTCTTTGCAATCATGTCCGCCTTCTTCAGGACCTTGATCGCAAAGTAGTCGCCCGTCACCTTCTTCTTGGCGAGAAATACAGAGCCAAACGCGCCCTTGGAGATGGGCTTGATGATATCGAAGTCCTTGATGGACGTGGGCGACGTGCGAGAGATAGGAGCGGCTGACGGCGCGCGGGGGGAGGTAGGCGGGAGGCCGCTGACGCTGTGGTTGGCTGTCGAGTGTCGGCGGTGCCCGCGCTTCTGCGACGGCTCGCGCACGAGACCGACCTCGCGCGTCGCCATCTGCGGAGACAACGGCAGGTCAGGGTTGAGGAGGCTGGAGGAAGACTTGCGTGTTTTGATCAGCAGCGTTTGGCCCCGCGGTGCTGGCGGGGGCATCTCAGTTTCGTCAAGGCTCATTGGAGGCATAACATCGTCTGGAGAGGACGACGCCACGATGGGAGCAGCGAGAGCCAGCGGCGAGGAGACCGACGAAGGAGTCGACGAGCGCGTGTGTAAGTTCTGCCGTGACGGTGGAGGATATGGAACAGAAGCAGGCATTGGGGAGCGGCTTGGTCGATAGTCCGAGCCCAAGGAAACGCGCGACGGCGAGGCCGCCATCGGCGTGGGGTCCAACGAGGTCGCAATACCATCATAGTCGTACTCTGACGTCGTGCTCGACTGGTCGTCATCAAGGCCCTCCTCGCGCTCCTCCTGCTCCCCCTCCTCCTCCTCGCTGTCGCTCTCCCCGCTCCCAGACGACTCATCCTCCGTTGCCAACAAACACCCCACGCGCTCCTCCCACTCATGCCAAATCTTCTCCGCATACCGAATCGTATTTTGCATCCGCACCACGTTGTCGAGCTTCTGCCGCATAACGCGCTCCGCGTCCTGCACCAGCTGGCTCAGCGCCGCATCCTCCGTCGCGGGCTTCGACCAGTTCCGGATCTGCGACATCTTCCGCTCAGACCCGGGCGACAACAGGCGTTGGCGCTCAATCGGCTCCTTCGCCTCCTCCTCTTTGAGCGCGGGGACCGACACCTCCGCCGCGACCTGCAGAATGTCCTCGAGCTGGTCGAGCAGCTGCCGCTGCATCTTCTTCACGCCCATGCGCTGCATCTTGTTCGTACGGAACAGCTGCAGCGGCGACGCGATCACGGGACTCGTCGACGGCGAGAATATCGGCATCCCGCGATACTCGGGCACCCCCACGGGCGAGGTCTGGTCAATGGTACTGCACAAATCGCGTATCGTATTGCGCAGCTCCGCAATCGACTCATTGCACTCTGTGATCTCCGCCTCGAGTCGATGCGTCTCCGCACACGTCTCGCTGTGCTTCTCGAAATACCACTGCGGGATCTGCGACTCGCAGATCCGACATAAAATCGGGTCAGTGCTGATGGGCTCGCTGAAAGGAAAGGGGGTGATGGGCTCGAGGTGCCCCTTGTCGCCAAAGAAGCCCGAATCGGTCACCGCCTCTTCCTCAGGCAGTTTAATCGAGGGCGAGTCATGCTCGAACCGCGGCGGCGCAATGGGCTTGATCACCCACATGGTGTGCGACGGCTCGCCATCTTCCCGGTCAACCATGAGCATACCCTTACCTTCCATCTGTTGATAAAGCGTCCCGGGAGATGAGATTTCCGCCCGATCATCTTCAGACTGCACCTGGAGCTTGAACCGGACCTCGACCGTGTGCGAATCGTCCTCGCGCAGCTGCCGCGTCGCCTGTGTCAAGACCTCCCGATCGGTGGGGTGCAGAAGACGGGATATGCGGGTCCCCGACAGTTCTTCAGGGTCAGTTCTTGCGGAATGGAAAGCGTATCAGCATTCTACTCTCTAATTGACGTAGAAGAATTGCATACCTTATAACGAACCTCCACGCGTAGTTTATCCAAATAAAATGATCGCCGTCGAGACTGAGTTCGATAACAATATTTTGGTTCTGTGCGGTTTCGGCCTGCAAGCGCAGCCGCTCCGTCGCGAGGACCCGCGCGGACTCGGCATTGGGGAGAATGCGCGACCCGCCGCGTGAATGGGTGTCGGGCTCGTGCGGCGGGGACGACGCGACGTCCTTGGGGTGCTCGTCCCTCGACCGCCTCGCGTGACTCGGGGGACGCGACAGCTTGAGCTTCGCGTGGTCCTCCTCCGACAACCGCAACAACCCGTCGTTCTCCGGCCTTCGCACGGTCGGCGTCGGCGCGGTCATATCGTCCGCGGGCTTGGTGACAAACGTCAGAGGCTCCTCCTGCTCGTCGTCGTTGTCGTCAAAGTTCCAAAACTGCTTCTCCGCCTCCCACCACTCGACAACGCGGCTGAGGCTAGCGACGGCGAGCAGGACCTGGACGTACCAGTTCCGCCCGTGCCAGTCTGGGTGCTCGTCCCACGCCTTGCCGATGTTCTGGATGCGCTGCACGAGTGACTCGCAGACCTTGGGCTGTGCGGTGAGCTGCTGGATGGACATATCGGTGATGTCGGTGGCCACGGCAATAATGTCGTACAAGGCACTCATGATCGGATCGACGGGGTCGTCGACGAGAATGCGCGAGGAGCGGCGGTTTCCCATCGGCGGGGGGTTGCCGTACTCGCCGAAGCTGTTGTGGGAGGACATGGGCGGCAGGGGGGAGCGCGATCTTGACGTCGAGCGCGAGCTGTGCCCGGAGAGGGACGTGCGGTTCGGGATGTGGATAGTGCGCGAGAGGCGCCGGGAAGGCAGATTGGGATTTCCCCACGAGGTGGGGGCCGCGCCGGGGGTGGGCTTGCGCGAGAGAGCGGGCCCATCGGGCAGCAGGATAGTCGAGGTTGCGGGGCTAGACGAGACGGCACTGGAAGAGACGGAAGAAGGCAAGGGCTTATCCCAGGGGGCCTGGGCCTGCCTGCGTAAAGATCCGGGGCTCAGTGAAGAGTTGGACGCTGCATGAAGACCGGGCGAAGAAGACCAGTGGGTCAGAGTGGGGTGGCTGTGGCCTTCATCATCGAGGTACGCACTTTGACGGCTGTGGCGGGTGTACTCGGACTCGGCGTCGTAGCCACCGTCCGAAGAAGACTCGTCCTGTAGGGCGGAGCGTAGATCGGCGGGATTGAGAACAAACGGGTCTCGCAGGGGCTCTATGTCGTCGCGGTCACGGTCGCGGTCGCGCATCTGCTGCTCGGTCTCGTGGTCGCCGTCCCTGAGGCGCTCCTCGAAGAAGACGGTGATGTTGTTGGTGATGCGCTGGAGGTCCTTGTCGCACTCGCTCTTTGCAGCCTTGAGGCGGCGTGTGACATGGCGGCGGACAAAGGGCATGGAGACGGTGTTGTTTGCACTTGAGCCATGGACTGCATGGGTGGTCTGAGGCGGGGAAAGGACAGTTTCTGGGGAGAAGACGAGGGGACTCGGTGGCTGGCGCCTGTGGGCGGAGTCCGCCATGGCCCTCGCCTGCGGCCTGGGGGATGTGGAGGACTTGTATGGTAGACTAGGCTAGTGGTTGAGGACAAGTGCGCAAGGACTTATTTGAGTCCGTCAATCATAACTCAAAAAATATTCAATCCAGCGGTCCCTGGGGTCACACCAAAAATGCTTTGCTCTCTACGCGCTCGTCTGCACACCACCCCCTTTTCCACTTTTGCTGCTGTGCGCAATGCATCCACCTCCATGCGTGGCCTCGCCAACGTCCTCGAAGAAGAGGCCAAAAACACCCCATTAGCAGACAAGGGCAAGGACACCAGTAGGTTTCCTGATACCGCTACTTCCTGCCACCAATCTCCCCAGCCCCAGCACAGGAAACGAATCGACCCCAACTCGAGTACAAGCCATTCAACAGCAGTGTATGCTGTTTCTTCTTTTTTTACGCGTCTATTCATCTATCTTCGCACTTAGTTTATCCGTCCCCACGACCTCAGCCTCGACGGCCGGCAGTGGAAAGAACGCCCCTCCACGCGCCCGGCCCAAATCGCGCCCTCCACCGCCGACGCGCGTCAAAGCGACGTGTTCTACCAGCTCGGCCTCGACCCGCTCAAGTTCGCCCTCCACCCCGGCGTCCTCTCGCCCTTCTTGTCCGAAATGGGCATGATCCATCCCCGCCGCACGACAGCCCTCACCACAAAAAGCCAGCGCCGTGTCGCAAAGGCCATCCGCCGCGCAAAGATGATGGGCGTCATCCCCATGCACAGCAGGTTCCCGCGATTCCAGTGGTAGGCTGAGATCGCCACTGTGCTCAAAACGGAACTATCGAGGGTGGCCCGGGTCTCGCCCTGAGAGCCCTCCAAGTACTAATGGCTATATACGTAGCAACGGGCTCCCTGAATAAAGTTGGGAAGCGTATCAACATGACGGCAACGCTCTGGAGCTCTGGCACGTTCCGGGTCTGCTGATACAGCGGCGACTTTTGCTTCCCTGATTAAAACACTAGTTCCTATCTGCCGCGATAGCAGACATGGCTCTAATACCTATATTCATTGCATACGACCGCTATTATAACTCTGCAAGCAGCATCGTCCCCAGGTTCTGCACAACCTGGTCCCCCATCGCCTTCTCCACCGCCTCCTCCAGATGCCGCTTGGGGTCTTGCTTGCCGACATGCCGCGTCTTGAGCTGTTCTGGCGTTAACGTCGATTCATCCTGTACCGATTTGTTGTACGCCTCGGAGAGCGTAAGCATGGCCTAGCATCGAAGCCAGTCAGCTGGTTCGACCTCGTTCGGGTGAGAAAAGGGCGGACCTTGACCGCCTTCTCGTTGCACTCCTTGTGCACGTTAAAGTCGCGCAGCTTGAGGCCCTCAGTCCAGTTGCGTTTGTGCAGGTTCATCAGCATAGACTGCTCCAATTCGGTCTTGCGCCACGCCACAGCGATCGAGTAATAATGCCGGTTCAGGCCGTGTATCAGCGCCTGTATGGACGGCTTGTTGATGTGCCCGATATTGGAGGTGGTCTGCCGCGGCTCCCGGCCGCTCATGATCGTCTGGGGGTTGATCAGGCGGAAGGCGTCGATGACAACTTTGCCTTTAACGGATTGGATGGGGTCGATGACTACGCCGACGGCACGCGAGTTGAGCGATTCGAATGACTGAGATAGATGCAAGCAAGTTTAAAGTCAGCACAGCAGATAGATGGTAGATCCAAACCAGACCACGGGTGCGGGATTACTGGATGCGTTTTTACCTGTTGTGTGTTTATATCTGTGCTGGACAGCCAGCACCCGAAACCCGGATGGGAGTGATACCAACCAACGACCATTTCCGGTCTAACGCGTACATGGATGAGGAAACAGATACTTAAATAGTGTGGGACGGTACGCACCGCCCAGTCTGTTTGAGCATCTCGAGCATCTTTGTCTGGAAGACGTGGTCGACGGACTCGACTGAGACGGTTGTACCGGACTGGGGCATGGCAAAGACGTCGACGATCTGGATTGTGTATTCGTCGACGAATTCGCCGAGCAGCAGGCCCATGACTTCCATGGGGACGCCCGCGCGGCCGTGTTTAAGCATCTAGAGTCGCACATTAAATAGAGATCCCGAGATGTGCGAATTGAAGCCAACTTTGAGCAGAGCCAGAGATGAAATGTGGACGACTTCTCCACTAAACGAACGAGAATTTTAGAAAAGCTAAGAGTGCTTGTGAGTGGCATTCGGACTTGTCTGGTGTTGTTGCGTCTGGACGCGCGCCTCCCCCCCGTGCCTGCTGCATCATAAGGCGTTCTACTTCTGGGTCCATGGGTGTAAGAGTGAAAGTCGCGTCTGACGCGTCCTCTGTTAGGTCGTGTTTGTCTGCATCTTCACCCTTATGCGGAAGGTAATTTCGGCAGTCATTCGGCATCCCCGTTCGCCGCCCTCTGCTTTAATGGCCAGCTACAGAATCTATTCAACCTCAAGGCTAGACGAGCGTAATGGAGCCCGCGGGTAGGTTTTACTCATTCTTACGCGTCTCGGCGCGTCGTGGTTACTCTAAGCTCTTTGCACAAGCAATTTACTACTCACTTGACAGCACTGTATACTTTCACATGTGTGCTTGAAACTTCAATAGATCTCCAAATGCCTCAACACGCACGCTCTCCCATGCTCAAGATTAATCTCTGCCTTTGAATTGAAAAAATAGTAGGCAGCCGTGCCCTGCCGCGTTGCCGACTGTTCCGTTCCCAGAAAGGCATTTCGCTCAAAGGGAATGTCAACAGATCCCTCTTAACCTTTCTATGCGCTCAAGTGAACTGTCTGACGCGCTCAATCCCAATGCCTGCAGAAACTCTTCCTCTTCCGCATATCCCACCCCCGCACTGCAGCCCGCGCAGCCGTACACGAGCGAGCTAGAACTCGCAATGTCGCCTGTGCCACGGTGCGCACTCCTTTGCTCTTGCGCATGCTTTTGTCTAATGGCGTAGAACCCGCGCAAACCCCTCCGCAGGCGCGATATCGGCGGTGCAAGAACTGGTGGCGCTCGTTGCGTCCACGAAGGACACGAAGCAGGCGCAGGAGATCGAGCGCACACGGAGGCTCGCATGGGAGGCGGAGCAGGAGGCAAAGTACGCGCGGAGGCAGGCCGAGATGGAGCGCCAGATGCTCGACATGCGGAATGAGATTGCCCAGCTGAGATCGCTGCTCGGGGCGACACCCAACGGCTCGCCCGCCATTGCAAACCTCCGCAACCCGCGCCCTGCGTCGCCTATTTCGCCGGTGTCGCAGCCCTCGGCGCACTCACAGCACTTCCTACAAGGCTCGTCGACGTTCAACGACGCGCTGCGCCTCGTAACGCCGACTCCAAGTCTGCTCGACTCGGAGGCCCCCGTTCGCAGGAAACGCCGCCGCTCCGTGCTCTCCAGCGAAGACGACACGGACTCTGACAACGCCTCCTCTGAGTGCTCCCGCCCCCGGCGCACAGACCACCACGACAAGCGCATCCTCACCATCACGCGCGCCATCCGCGCGCACATCCTCCTCTCCATGGGCCTCCCCTCCTCCTCCTCATCTACGCCGCTCCCCGACGCGCACACCGAAGGCGCGCCCCTCGAGCCCCCCGCACCCGTGCGCTTCGTCTGGGACAAGACCACCAAGCAGTCCGCCCACAATGGCCGCATGAAGCTCCGCATCCTCGACGACTTTCGCGACACGAGGAAAAGGCTCTATAAGCACGTTCCCGAGAAGGAGTGCGCAAAGAAGGTCGTGGACAGCGCGTTTGAGCAGGCGTTTACGACGCTGAGGCAAAAGTGGAGGACGCAGCGCGATGTGGGGGCGGCGGAGCGGCAGAGGGACCGCGAGGACGCCAAGGCGCGCAAGTCGCGGCATGTGGCGAGACGCAAGACTGTGAGTCGTCCAATGGTAACGAGTGTGTAAGCTAAATGGTGCACAGAAACTCAGCAACCGCGCCGACGCGCGGCTCAAGCTGCCCGCGTTCGAGCACGTCGCGTTCGACGGGGCGATGCAGCTCGAGTGCATGTCCTCGGAAGAGTCCGACTTTGACGGCGTCGACCCCGCCGCCTACCCGCGCGGGGCGGCGCCCCTCCAGACGCGCGGCTACGCCTGGCGCTCCGCGCGCCTCCTGCGGTTCTACGCGCTTCTCGACGCGGAGGACGCGGCCAATGCCAGTGCGCAGCCGAAACGCGGGGTGGGGCGGCGCGAGCGCGTGTTGGGCCCGCACAAAGATCTGGACGCGGAGGGCGACAACTTTTGCATGCCGCCGCGGGGCGTGGCGAGCTGGATGCTGAGCCGGGGGTGGGTGGAGGCAGCAGAGGCAAAGTATCCTGATTTTGGGAACGCGTTGAGCGGAGTGGTGGTAGATGTTGATACGGATTGGGGGAGGTTTGATGCGGAGCTGGGACCGGAGACAGATGAGGAGGAAGAAGACATTGGCCTTGAGGATGCACAGAGCTTGGAGCATGCACAATCACAGCAACTACAACCACCACCAGTACACCATAATCCTTACGCTACCTCTACCTCTTCACTTCAATGTGCTTTGGCACCTTAAATGTTGTACTTATTGGGGGAGCTTGCTCCCCCTATTCTGTCATGTAGCAGGCGAAAAGCAAGTGGCGGTGCAAAGGGCTTGTTTTCCCACGGCGACACCATCAAAGTTGCTACTTTTCACACGGCGACGCCATCAATTTGATGGTGTCGCCGTGCGAAAAGTAGCTTACCGCCACTCGGAATGTAGTATTTCAGTTGAACCCGCGGGATTTTGGAAGAATTTGAAATGGGGGATATCAAAAGGATTAAGGCTGAAGATTGGAGGTAAATTCCAAGGTGAAGTTTGTGTCTGCCAGAATCCGGTCGGAGCTTGAAAACACGTGGTTGCCGTAACCTGTCAAGTGTCGATCTTTTTTCTTTCTTTTCGCGCTCTCAGGCTTGTCCTACAAGCTCGACATCTCTCTCACAGCTGTTCACGGCTGTGAGAAGGTTCCAAAGGTCTAGCCCCTGTGCGGATCTGCTAGAATTGCCTACACTGTGTGAAGTCCACCTGCGCGGCCTTGGTTTGCTGCTGCCAACAAAGGCATTTTTGCCTGGACCTCTCTCACAACACGGTGCCAGAACTTAAGTTTTGACTACACCAAAATTTTCACCTCCACCTGCCTTGCAGAAAAGGAGTGTTAAGCCGGTGTCTATAAGTTTGGGAGAAATCCTTCTGCGCACTGTCTTGCGGCATCAAATTCTTTCAGTGAAATACTGGGAACAGATCCAAGGAACTCACGGTGGAATCCTTCCCCGTGCGGACCTCTACATCTACCTCTGGCCCTGGACTTGAAATTTGACTCTATCTTTCTGGACATCAATCTCTTTGAAATTTGCCTGCTGTGTGGATTTTTCTCCTGGGGTTGACATAGTACTCAACCAGGCATCACGCAGGGCAAAATGCCCGGACTCAACCCAGATATATACAATGCCCGGAGGGCTCGGGCCAAGATTGCACGCCAGAGGACCCAGCTATCTACACAAAATGCATTCAATAATCAAAATGCAGTGGCAGGCCCATCTCGTCTGCCTCCAGCCTCAAATCCTGAAATTGGCAACCACTTCTTCCCAAGCTTGCCTGGCGGTGGTGGTAGGTTCTCAAAGTTCCATGTCCACCTTTTCCTAAACATGATTTAGTACCTCTCTATCCTCCTCAGTATGCCATTCAGCAGTCATTGGAACATCCCATTTTGAATCGTGATCAACTCGCACTTGATGCTCCATATGCTGCTATAATGAGCAGTCCACGAGGGAGGCGGCAACGTGCTTCTGGACTGCCCAGTCGTCCTGAAAGTCTGCCCCTGCAAAATTTATCTAATCAACTGCGTTAGGAGTCCCCTAGGCTTCGTAGGTTTCCCTTCAACTGATCACATTATATGTATATTTATGAGATCCTCAGGTCGCACAACCCACCCATCTGCTCAATGTAGTCCACGTACTCCCAGCTCACGTGACCATCGAGGGAAGCGCACTCGTCCGCTTCCCGCTAGCCCTCTCTCTCCAACTCATTCTGAGAGATCCGAGATTGAGGTTGATCTTCAAATACAACCACAACAATTGTTTCGGAATATCCCAGGGGCCAAACTGCCTAGCCAGTCCACCGATGTTTTTGGATCTTTGCAGATGGACATTGATGACCCACCTCCATCTCCATCGCCATCACAAACTCCACCTCTGCATGTCAGCCCACCTCACCCCTCGCCTCCAGTCACTCCACCTCCACATGTCAGCCCACCTCGCTGCTCGCCTCCAGTTGCTCCTCGATCACCCACCCGATTAAACCATGCACGAGGGACTTATGGAAAGCAACCTCATCCTCACCGCCCAGATCTTTTGTGGTGCACAAAACAGCAACATTGGGTCATCCACACCAGTTTCTCCCTAGGCTTCCGGCAGTGTGACCACTGTACAACACTGCGGCATGTGAGAGAAGATGCTGTGGCTGCTGCTGCAGCTGCTGCCTATGCTCAGCAACAGTTGAATGTACAGATAGACCAGGATCCTATTCCGGAACCTCCACAAGTTGATGACCCACCTCCATCTCCAATACCATCACAAACTCCACCTCCACATGTCAGCCCACCTCGCCCCTTGCCTCCAGTTGCTCCACCTCCGCATGTCAGCCCACCTCACCCCTCGCCTCCAGTCACTCCACCTCCCCATGTCAGCCCACCTCACCCCTCACCTCCGGTTGCTCCGCGATCACCCACCCGATTAAACCATGCACGAGGGACTTATGGAAAACAACCTCATCCTCACCGCCCAGATCTTTTGTGGTGCACAAAACAGCGACATTGGGTCATCCACACCGGCTTTGCCCTAGGCTTCCTGCAGTGTGACCACTGTACAACACTGCGGCGTGCAAGAAATGATGTGGTGGCTGCAGCTGCAGCTGCTGCCCATGCTCAGCAATAGTTGGATGTACAGATAGACCAGGATCCTGTTCTGGAACCTCCACAGCTGCTGCTTGACCCACTTCTGCAGTTTGGACCTGTATTAAACCCATTATCGGAACCTGCTGTGTCTGCACAGGACAAAATTTTGATGGATGAGGTTCGAGAAAAAATCATGGATCTGAAACTTGAATCCTGTGATGCATGCCATGAGCAATGGTTTGATTTGGATGTCAAAAGCGGGAAATGCGAAAAGTGCCGGAAGACAGGAACAAATCGAGACAAATTCCAGGATGTCAATGAAATGAATCCGGGAACTATTCCTGGACCTGATGTGCTACCTCCACTCACTCAAATTGAGGAGATGATCATATCACCTGTTCATGCACTGGTTTCACTTTATCAGATCCGGGGTGGGCAATTCAAATATTCGGGGCACTGCTGCAATTTTGCTCGGGACACGGCAATTTTTCACAACAAGGTTCCACTACTACCTGAGGAATGTGATGTTATTATCATGCGGAGAACTGGTGTGGAACCCGGATCCAATGAAGATATCCATCAGGACTTCCGGGTTAGACGTCATGTAATCCAAAAATGGCTTGTATATCTGGAGGCCAATCACCCAACTTTCCGATCGAGGAGAGTTAATATTGACTGGGCTCGGTTGAATGACCTGCCAGTGGATGCATCTGTCCGGGATCGACTTCGCACTGTAGAATCCCAGGCCATTCCAGGAGCTGAACAAGAGGATACTGGACCACCTGAGGAAGGAGATCAAGAACAGCCCCAGGACCCACTCTTCACTCGTGGCTTTGTGCCAAATGTTGCTAGTGCTCAGACAGAGATGGAGCAACTTCATGCTGCTGCCTTTGATCATGATACCCCAGTCATTCTGACCATGCCTGCAGTTCATGGAACCCCTCTGAACGAGCATGCAGGGCGGTCAATTGCCATTGATGCTTTCCCGTCTTTGTTCCCGACTGGCAAGGCTGATTTTGCAGCTTCTCGAAATATCAAGGTCACAATGACGGAATGGGCTGCACATCTCATGCGGTTCAAGGATGGTAGATTTGCACGCCATCCACGGTTTCGCTACTGGGCACTCAACACAGCCATGCGCCATGATGCAAAGAAGGCATCACGGTGGTTTACCACAACCCACAAGGATGACAGAGACCTGACTGTTGAGGAGATAAAGGAGATGCTTGCCAATGATGATGGCAAAGACCTTGCTGATCGGGTTGCTCATGCAGGTGTGAACCTGCCTGGGAGTCGACCTTTTTGGTCAAAGACACAACGGGACTTAATTGCACAAATACGTTCTCCAGAGTGCCGAACCCCTCATGCTTTTGTGACGTTCTCTTCAGCAGACATCCAATGGCCGGACATGCACCAACATATGCCAAACTATACTCCTGGAGCTCCAGAGGATGCACACTCCTATCGCATTCGGATGAAGGACCTTAATGAAAATCCAGCTATTGCATCATACTATTTTCAAAAGCGCTTTGAAATATACTTTGAGCACTTCATCAAGCGCAAATTCAAGGTCAAAGACTACTGGTGGCGATACGAGTGGCAGCACCGAGGCAGCAGCCATGTCCACGGATTTCTCTGGCTTGAGGATGCCCCTTCTGTCGATGATCTTGATACATCTGACCCCATCCAGTTACAGACATTCATTGCTTTTTGGGACCAGCATATATCGACCTGGCATCCAAACAAATCCACACCCCCAGCTGCGATTCACCCATCTGCACGTTTGTTTGATACCCTTGAGGACACAAAGCTAGAGCTGGCTGAAATGCTGAATCGGCTTCAGCGTCACACAAAGTGTACTCCAGGTTATTGTCAGCGGAAAAAGAAGGAGACCGGAGATATCTTTTGCCGATTCGGATTTCCGAAGGAGAACCGAGAGGACACAAAGTTTGCAAAGGAACCTGGCCGTGATTTCCCAGAGCTACACACTCGTCGAAATGACCCAATTTTGAATTCTTTTAATCCAGGTGAGCCTTTTCTTCTGCCTTGATGATTTTCTATTTACATGGAGTTTAGCGGTCATCCTGTCGTGGCGTGCCAACATTGACTTCCGGCCAGTCATTAATCGGGAGGCAGTTATAGCATATGTGGCCAAATATGCGAGCAAGGCAGACAGCCAGTCATCTTCCTATCCAGCAATTCTCCAGACAGCAGTTTCACGCCTAAAAGACACTGATCCGGCTGGAATTGCTTATCAAAAAATGCTCTCCACATTTGCTGCAGAGCGGGATGTTTCTGCACAGGAAACATGTCACATCATCCTTGGCTGCAAACTTGTCCGGAGCTCTCGGCAGCCACCACGCAGTCTGTGTGTTGATCCAGACTCAACATCCGGGATGCTCAACTTTTCAACAGGACAAGTTGAACGGCTCTCAATTATTGATCGATATGAGAAGTGCGCAGCTAAAGATCCACAAAAATTGAGGGATGTATCTCTCCTCGAGTTTGCAACAAAGTGGGACTGGAATTCTCAGGGTGTCCCTAGGCTGCGTGGAACCAGACATCGGGCATTACCATATATTGTCAATGTGTGGCCACGATTTCGGCCTGACCCGGCCAATGATGAGATCTATGAGAAATACTGCTTTGCAAAATTGCTCCTTCACCACCCATTCACCAACCGGAAGAAGCTCATGGAGGGTGCCGAACTGCCTCGAATTTCACCCACTCAACCAGGGAGATATGCGAGCTGGGCAGTGGCATATCATGCAAAATGTGTCGCTCAGGGACATGTACATCCAGATGACACTCTGCCTACTACCTCAGAGAACCAAGCAGACAATGATGCCAGTGATTCTGAGTCCATCGAGGGTGAAGACCATGAGGAGCAAAACTATCATGCAGAATGGATGCAGGAGGCAGGACATGCACCCAATGAGACTGTTCAGTCAAACCTCGAGAATCTTGGCAAACGGGATCTGGATCTAGAATACAACTGGATTGCGAACTCGGCTGACTTGCCCACAATTAATGCAGCAGCAGCCTGGATTGTGGACCAAGTTAAGGAGGCACCCAATGATGAGATTCAGATCCTGCCTGAGCATGACTACAAATTGTTGAAGGGGGAACAGCGTGCTGTGTTCCTCCAAGTCATGGCTTACTTCAAGCGAATGGACTCTGATCTTCCTGGACCAAGACCACCCCCATTGCGACTCAATGTTGACGGAACTGCGGGAACAGGGAAATCTTTCCTGATCTGGTGCATCACTACTGCTCTCCGTGAACATTATGGTGTTGATGAGACCCAGGATGGTGCAAAGGATCCTACTGTACGTTTAACACCAACAGGTATTTCAGCCTTTGGTATCCGTGGTTGGACTGTGAATTTTGGGCTTGGCATTCCTGTGAAGGAAAAGGCAGAGTTCAACCAGCTCTCACGTACTGGTCTGACCAGAGTCCAAACCCGTTGGAAGAACATCAAGTTGCTCATCATAGATGAGAAATCAATGATCGGACGGACTCTAATGGGACGCTGTGATAGGCGACTGCGGCAGGCATTTCCTGCATTAGCGGACGAGATTCTCGGTGGACTTCCTGTAATTATCTTTGGGGATTTCTGTCAACTTCCTCCCATTGGAGATACACCCATGTACTCCAACAAATCTGTCTCTGGACGTCGTGCTGGCCTCAGTGCAGAGGGCAGAACTGTCTTCGAGTCTTTCAACCAGTCTGTCACGCTGCAGACAGTCTTCCGACAGGCAGGTACCGATCCGGCACAGGAGACCTTCCGAGAAGCACTCATGAGACTTCGTGAATACAAAAGCTCAGCAGAAGACCATACAATGTTCTCAACACGCTTTTGGGATCACCTATCACCAGATGAGCGTGAGAGCTTTAAAGATATCTTGCATCTGCTTCCAACAAAGGTCGCTGTCAAGGATCTCAACACTAGGCGTCTTGCGTCACTTGGAAAGCCTGTTCTTCGGTGTCTGGCAAAGCACAATGGGCCTGAAGCCAAGAAGGCCTCGGACGAGGATGCTGAAGGCTTGCAGAAGGAGGTTTTTTTGGCCGAGGGAGCCAGAGTGATGATAACGCGCAATGTCTGGACATCAAAAGGTAAACTACATTGTCTTCTGATCTCACTCATGACTGAGCCTCCTCTTGTAAAGGGCTTGTCAACGGCGCACAAGGAGTGGTCAAGAAAATTTGGTTCCTTCCAGGATCCAACCCGCAGATGAACCTTCCAGCTGTGGTTTTTGTTGAATGTGATGATGGTAGCTATTCAGGTCATTACTTCTACTTACCTTAATCCAGTATGATTTCTAATCCTTTTTCATAGGCCCCTCTCTTCCTGACTCCTGGGAGGGTATTGATCCCAGTTGGGTTCCAATTGTGCCTGTGACATCTCGATGGGATGACAAGACCGGGAAACCCCTCGCAAGGACTCAACTACCACTCACACCAGCATGGGCAATCACAATACACAAGAGCCAGGGTTTGACTTTGATGAGAGCTGTGATCGACTTGGGGGAAAAGGATTTTTCATCCGGACTCTCTTTTGTTGCCATATCCCGTGTCAAAAAATTGGCGGGAATTGCATTCCGAACATCGTTCAATTTGCGTCGATTGCAGCGGCCAAATGTAACAGAGTCTATGCAGATGCTGGAAGAGGATAATGAGCGAAGGGCTCAACTTGGCTTCACCCTAGATACTTATGGAATGGACCTTAGCCAGTTTGTATTCACAGATTAATGGTAACCGTAAACTCAGAATTAAGCAAGCTCCCCCTTTCTGTAGCCAGGTACTGGCATACAAAACATATTCTCTAATCTAAACTGTAAAGCGTCGGGGCCATCGGCCGACGGCGACCCACTCGGACCCGACGAGAATGTTATCGGATAATCGGAATCGATTCGGAAGCGGAATTAGTCATTTCCGCGATTAGATGGCAGATTATCTGATAAGGCTGACGACGTCGCGGCTTGCTTACAAGTCGCGAGTATTGAGCGGTATTTAACTGCCAGCCATGCTGCATAAAACCCCGCGCCTCGTAGCATTACCACCATTTCATCCCTATCCCTCCTCGCACGCACCCGCGGCGTTGTACGCCATCTCTCCACTATGTCCACCCAACCGAAACCGAAGCCGAATATCGTCGTCGTAGGAGGGAGTTATGTCGGTGGGTTGTCTTGTCAAGTGCGAGGATAGAAAACTGACGAGGAGGACAGGAATGAAATTCGTCGATACGATCGCACCGGAGGTTTTTGAAACACACCATACAGTTCTGCTCGAGAAGAACTCGCATTTCCACGTCAGTTGAATCCGCACACACTGCCCATCCATATTACTAACCGCGCAATGCGCACACACAGCACCTCTTCGCCTTCCCCCGCTTCGCCGCGCTCCCTGTGCCTTGCAACAAGTCCCTCGTGCCGTACACCAGCGCTTTCCACGCCGCCCCGCCGGGCTCGACGTCCATCGTGCACGGCATCGCCTCCCAAATCCTGCCCGACAAAGTGGTGCTGCAGAACGGGGAGAGCATCCCGTATGAGTTTTTGGTGCTGGCGACAGGGACGGGATTACAGCCGCTGAGCGCGCGGACCAAGGTCGAGAGCGTGAAACTGGGGGAGGCGATACAGGCGCGGGTGAGGGACAGTGAGCGGGTGGTGGTCGTCGGGGGTGGGGCGTATGGCGTTCGTGCGTCGCGCTGTCTCTTCCTTGTCCCTTTAACTTATGCCGAGCATCGCATCGACAGAACTGGCCACAGACGCGAAAGAATTCTACCCCTCGAAGAGTGTCACACTCATCCACTCTCGGGACCAGCTGATGAATCGCTTCCACCCCGAACTGCATAATGTTATCATGAAGAAGCTGGAGGACCACGGGATCGACGTTATCCTAGGGCAACGCGTCAAGGTGCCTGAGGGTGGCCATTTCCCCATTTCTGGGCCGGCGTACGACGTCGAGCTGGCGGACGGGCGTTTGATTCCTGCGGATATCGCTGTAAGCCCTCCCTTTTTTCTTTTTTGGTGCTTGACGAAGGTGACCCACCGCCCCTCCAGATCTCCTGCATCGGTGCCGTCCCCCTCAGCGCCCCCATCGCGTCCCTCTCCCCCGCGCTCATCGACCCGCAATCCAAATTCGTGCGCGTCAGGCCCACGCTGCAGGTCGCAGACGAGCAGTACCCGAACGTATTCTCGATCGGGGACGTCGCCGACACCAAGGCGAACAAGAACGCGCGCTCGGGTGCGGCGCAGGCGCAGGTCGCTGCCAATAACATCAAGAGTATCATCCAAGGCGGAAAGGCAACGGAGGAATACACCCCGACGCCGTTGGCGATACATATGAGTACGGGGTTGTGGTCGTGGATCCTGTTTAGGGATCCTGCGGAGGCGGGGGGGAAGCCGAGTGTGGATTATCAGGATTTGACGGAGCTGAAGGGCACGCCGAAGGGGGAGGAGTCGATGTTGATGGGATGTGGGCGCCATTGGGCGCTGAGAGCGCCGGGGGTGACGGATTACGATCTTTAGCCAGTAGCTGCATAATAGAATGAACGCGTCGATAATTAATCCACGTGATCGCGATTCGGCTTCCTCTCTTCCTTCATTAAGTACACGCCGCCACCAATGTCGGAATCCTCTGGTAAGGGTCTCTGAAGCTCAGTGGATTTCTATAATGCAGTAACGCAGAACAGACCCTCTTCCAAACGGAGGTTGAACCCACCCTTTGTATGTTTCTGTTCAATCATCTTTTGTGAATGTACGACAAGTCCTGCTCAGACCGCGCCCGGGCGAAAGACTACGTCGAGCTGCACGACCAGGTCGAGGTGCGCCTTCCTTCCTTCCCACCGTGTCCGTCCAAGTGCTCACCACGTCACCCCAACAGACGAGCGTCACCCTGCTCAACTCCCTCGAGTCCTTCCTCTCCACGTTCCAAAAAGACCTGTCTGCGGTCTCGGGGCAGATATCAGACCTCCAGGACCGGAGCAAGGATATCGAAAATCGCCTCAAGAGCCGCCGGGTACCTTCCCTCCAAATTCATGAAGAACTAGCCTCTCATTTGAATGCGCTCGCGTAGAAAATCGAAAAGCCGCTCGCGAGCCTCATCACCGACATCACGGTCCCGCCCTACCTTGCGACGCTCATCCTCGACTCGGACGTTGGCGAGGCGTGGATTCTCGGAATTGAGGAGTTCGAGCGGAGGTTGGACACGGCGAAAGGCCGCTCGCGCGTCAAGGCCGCGCGCGACCTCGGGGAGGTGACGGAAGGGCTCCGCATCGTCGTGCGTCTTTCCCTTTCCATCACCTCTCAGCTCAATTCAATTCATTTTATTTTATCTTCTCATTTAATGATTTTCATAGGCCGCCACCAAGCTGCGCGCCTTCTTCTTTGCGCTCTTCCAGCCGATCCGGAGCAACGTCACGACGAACATGCAGGTCATGCAGACGTCCGTGCTGCTCAAGTACAAGCCGCTCTTTGCGTTCCTGCAGCGCCAGGCGCCGGCGGTCGCGCAGGAGATCCAGCGCTCGTACGTTGGCGCGGCGCGCGTGTATTACGAGACGGGGTTCCGCCGCTATGCGCGGAGTTTGGGCTGGATTAAGGTGCGTCTGCGTCTTGTAGGGCATAGCTCGAACCAACGCTCAACGCGCGGATGGCAGGCGCGCACGGTCGAGAAGCTCGAGACGATCGTGCTGAGCGAACGGGACCTGGCTGTGGATGCCGAGCGGCTGGCGTACAGCAAGATAGAGGGGCCCGGAGTGACGTTGGCGTATATGGCCGACGACAAGGCGCATGTGAGGCAGCGCCGAAGTAACTATATCATTGTCTGACACGCAAAACACACAGAAAGAGCCAGTCGAGGCCCTCGTGCGCTCCCTCCTCCTGGTCTTCATGGACAACGCGACGGCCGAGTATTCATTCATCACGACGTTCTTCACGGTCGATCCCGTGGTCCCGCCGGAGGACAATGCGCTGTTCTCGCCCGGACTACTGTCCCCCGGCGGCGGCGAGCGGCGCATGTCCGTCGCAGGCTCGGAGCACGGCGGCGGACCGCGTCGGGCGCGCTCCGGGAGCGTCGTGAGCGCCAGCGGGATGCAGTCGCTCGCGGCCGCGATGAAGGAGGAGCAGGCCAGCTCGGACGCGATATGGAAGCAGATCATGGACCCGGTGCTCGAGTACACGCAGACCTTCGTGGGGACGGTGCTCGACCCGGTGCCGCCCGCCGTGCCGCTGCTGACGATCATCCGCCTCACGGAGGACGTCATGGCGGAGGTGCAGCGGCGCGCGTGTCCGCCTGCAGAGTCGTTCATATTCACGCTGCGGCTGAAGATGTGGCCCGTGTTCCAGAAGGCGATGACGGAGCATGTCGACGCGCTCAGGAAGCTCGCCGAGGGCGCGAGCGCGGGGTACTTTAGCCGCGCGGTCGCGACCACCAATGCCGTCGTGTCGAATGTGCGTGCCTCGCCCCAAAAAAAACCCTGAGCTGCGACTCACGGTGTTTGTGTGGACAGATATGCAAGCGCTACGTCGTAATGTTCAACTCGTTCGTGACGCTCACAGCGCAAGCTGAGGAAACGATGATTTTTTCGAAGTACGTTTATTTGCGAAGCTCTAACTAAGTTTAGGTGGATACGCTATTAACTGCTTCCCACGTTAGTTTGCTGCGGCTGCGACAAGAGCTCACCAAACTCATCACGCGGCACACAGAGCAGACCAGCGACCCTGTGGAGAAGGCGACGGCCCAGTCCTCGATTTACGAGCGTCTCCTTCAAGGACTGAGTGTACGTTGACGCATTTTGGGCACAAATAATGATTACTTATCCACTGTTCGTAGAAAGGAACCCATCTCACAGCACATCCAAAAGCGCAGCAGGAGATTGCGTACTGGGCGAACCTGGAAGAGGAAGCGAGGCGGAAAATCGCGTCGAGGAATCAGCTCAGGCGTTGATTTGCATATATACTACAAGTCAAAGGTAGCGGTGCGAATACAATGCATAGCTTGTTAGGACGAGGGAAGCTGATGAAAATCACCAAAGGCTGCCACCATGGAGTGTGAATTTCGTTCAGGAGATCCCGCGTAGGTCTTGAAAGACCCTTCCTTCGGATGAGTAAAAAATCTAGAGTCATTCAGGCCATCGAGGCGCTGAGTCTGCATCTGTGTAGAGGTTGTATGGAAGGCAGCGCACATTGGTCGCCAAAAAGGTGGGAACCAAATCGGCGAGATTCCTCAACACCAGTGCTGGATATGCACCCTCCCAGGGCTGTACGTTCTCCGCGAGACTCTGCTGATGGCGCATCCAGATGCCAGGAACACCAAGCCGTCTCGCAGGCTCCAAGTCTGTGAGCATGCTCGCGGATACGAGGCAGCTCCTTTCACGCCGCACACCGAGCGCATCATAATAGCTCAGCGGTCTCTGGAAGGCGGCGAGGTCGGGCTTGTATGCAGCACACGCGTCCCATGTGAACACTGCATCAAAATACGGCGCGAGTGCCATAAATGCCGACGAGCGCTGCAGGGAATAGTGGTCCGTGTCAGCGATCGCAGCAATGGACAGATCGGGGATGGTGCGGAGAGTGGCCAAACAGTGCTCAGCATGGGGAAGGAGGGGCCAGTGGAAGACCGACTGGGTGAATCGCCAAGAATCGGCCTTGGTGGACTCCATGCCGAGACGGAGGGCGACATCGTCATACGCATCGGATAAAACTTGTGCGTACGGGGCCCCAGGCGTATCTTTCTTGACCTCAGATTCGCTCTCGAGGTAGAATGAAACCGCTGCATTGCGGTCGAATTGGTAGGAGGACCGGTTGAGAAGAGGCTTCAACGCTTCGAACACCCCTCGTTCTTTGTCCTGAAAGCTAACAATCAGTTGTGCGACAAAGTCGCAGCAAGTACGCACAATGAGGGTTCCATGAATATCGAAATATATGACTTGAACTGCCGGAAGGTCAAAGAACGGAGGGGGAAGCGATTTTGTGATGGAAACTTCGGGGAACCCCAGGTCGTCGTCGTCGTAGTCTTCGTAATACCATTGAGCTCCATCGCTCTGAGAAACGGGCTGGCTCAATTCTGGGCTCTGAGCTCTCTCCAGCTGAGATGCAATCTCGACTAGCGGTGTACAGGTCAAATCAGGAATATTTTCTTCTGTGTGGGCGGAGGTATGAGAGCCCAAGGCTGCCATTGCCTGTACGCGGTGACCGTGAATCATAATTGAAATGACAATTGAAAGATTTGCTCACCTGCATCTCATGAGCCCATCGAATAGCTCTTTCGGTGGACGGATATGAGAAACGAGCGATAATTCTGGAAACAAATTCAACTCCCAAGTCAAATGGAACGGATTAAAAGCCACCTTAATATACTGTTACGCTCCTCTTTCCAGTCGTTCAAAGTGCCGAAGCTGTCGATGGCGGAAATATCATAATGAACTTTCGCAGACAAATCGGGATTTTGCGACAATAATTCCCCAGGCAGACGGGGAATTCTTGTACTGTCCGCACTGAAACTAGTCCACGTGGAGCCATCCGAAAAACCGTCCGCTTGTCGTTCTTCTTTTATCCGCATCTTGCGTTCTTCGAATTGCATGCGTACAAAGGCTGGTCGGTCTTCCATGAACATCGCACGGAACCGAACTGCCTCGGCCTCCAGCAGAACATCTGGGCTCCTCCCGGTGTTTATAAGGTCAGGGATGAAGGCAGCAACTAAGGGGCTGTAATCGCTCGTGTTGACGACGCAGTCGGTGAATGGCCAGTCGAAGCCGGGGTCCAGAGGCTCTCGAAGTCCCAAATTGCAAGGGTGGATCGGCACATAAGTCTTGGGCAACGGGAGAGTTGCTGGCTCAACCATGAAAGCTACCCATTCAACTGACTGGCGGTCAGGGGGAAGCTCCAGCACCAGCGCAAGATATTGTCGGCATTCCATTTCGCGCGCCGCCGCTGTTGCGAACTCTGAGTTGACGCATTCGACCGTCTGGACGGCAGATAGCTGTATCACTGCCCATGTGAACCGGCTCCCGACCATGAGTGTCAGGACTGAGTGTACGTTCACGCATTTTTGGACACAAATAATACCTTATCCCCTGTTTTTAGAGAGGGACCCATCTTACAGCACATCCAAAAGCGCCGCAGGAGATTGCGTGCTGGGCGAACCTGGAACAGGAAGCGAGACGAGGAATCAGCTCAGTAAAAGCAGGCGTTGATTTGCATATATACTACATCTCAAAGGTAGTGGTGCGAATACAATGCATAGCTTGTTGGGACGAGGACTCTCGGGTTGCTCTAACCGTTAGCCATATGCTCATCGAATATTAAATATAATACGCATAACTAAGTTTTTTTTTCTCCAGTTCTCGATCGGTCTACTCGGATTTTGCGGCCTTGAGGGCCTGGACCTCGAGCAGGGGATCTAGAGACGACTCGGGCTGCCGATATGACTTGTGCGACCTGTCTGCCCATGTAAAGTACTTTGAGGCGAATGAATTAGTTTCCGATGCGATGCTGATCAGAAAAAAACATACTTGGCCGTAGTTGACCGTGAAATAGATGTGGTGCAGGGTGTGATGCGCGGGTCCGTTGATGACTTTCTCGAGCGGGTGGCCTGTTATCATGTCGGAGTCGTGGATCTAGAGCGTTGTTTAGCGGGCGCGCTAGGAAGTCGAGCGAGATCACGAACGAAGATACTCCAGAAGTTGACGAAAACAAACAGGCCGAGGTAGAGCCAGCGGTGGAGCGGGAAGAGGAAGATGAACAGGTGGTAGGGCACGCTTTGCAGATACCCATCGACGGGGTGGAAAGCATGGGACGCGAAGGGCGTAGGAACTGGAACAAATTGCTCAGCAAACGAGGAAGGATAACACAACGCCAAAACAACGCACTAATCCACTTGTGATGCGGCTTGTGAAGAACTTTGTAGATAGCGGGGACGTGAAGCGTTCGGTGGACCCAGTAGATGCAATAATCGGTGAAGAGCAGGAACCTGGACGAGTTAGCAGGTCAATCAAACATAAAAATGTGCTGCTCACAGAGGTGCGGACAAGAAGAGGTACAGGTAGCCGTATGTGTCAACACCATCGTATAGCCTGGAGTGGCCGCGCGCCTCGGCCAAGAACCAGGGGAGAGTGAGCACAGTCATGCCAGGAAATGCACGGAGACTGCACGCGATCTCGAGCATTTCCTGGTTTTTGAGAAATCTCGGGTGCCGCCGCATCTCGTGATTGAAGATGAAGCGGTACGAGAGGTACGCAAAGATGAAATACAGCGCGTGAATGCCTACGAGGGTGATGACGCTCAGGGAGACAATCTGACGCAGTATGTAGTCCCGCGGCCATGCTGAAAGCTGGAGAGACTGGGAAAGCGCGGTGTACGACGCGTCTTCGAGGGAGATGGGGGGCCGTGGTAAAAGGGAGACTATCTTTGACCACTGGGAGGGAGATGGGAGAAACGAGGTTGCCGAGGCATTGTGAGAAAGGTGCAGCTCAGGCGCAGCAAAGGCTGAGAGCGGGATAAGTTTCGCATAGAGGGTGTCGAAGAGATAAGTGTCGAAGATGTCGAGGACCAAATCCATGGCTGATAGACGCGCTCACAATGTTTTGGCCAGAGGAAAGCCGCTTGTCTTTATATTAGGTGATCCCAAAAGAAAGTCAGACCATATTTTTCTAGTGTCATAACGAGAATACGCATTCGGACGGCCCGATCAATAGTCCACATGGTCCCGTAATCTGATAATCCATCCAACCAAATAATACTGTCTATTAGTATATGAAAATTATAGTGTCCTTAAGATCCTGCTCTGTTCTCCAATGGCTTCGAAAGCGCCGGGAACGACGACTTTAGTAAGCTGCCGTTCTGCTTCCCAATCCCCAACCGATTCAGCACATCTCTTACTTCCACAGGCCCAGACGGTGGGCCTCGCCTGGATCGTGTCCGGGACCGCGGAAGCATGAGGTTGCTGTTGCCGCCGATGGACGAGGTATGGTCCAGAGTCGAGAGCGAGGGCGGTTTCACAAGTGCGGGGTTGGACATGCTACTCCGTCCTTCGAGTGCTTCGCGCAAATCCGTCACTCCGATCCCCCGCGTCGGCCGAGTCAAGCTTTGCAGCGAGACGTTTTCGATGTGCATAAGAGCAGGCGAAATTTTCAGAAGCGGCGAGACACCGTCCCCGCGGATGGTCGACTCATATGTGGTCGATCGTTCCACCGCTGCGTCGATTCAGTAAATGACTAATGACTTGCAACAAACTTACAGTCTCTCAGAGCGGATTCTGCGGTCCACTCGACCGAGAGGCGAGTCAGGAAACCTTGAGTATCCAACCCGGTCGCTGCACGCACGGTGGAGCACGACGCGATAGCCAGAAGCGCCGTTTGGGAGCTGACGCCATCCCACAATGATGATTCGGTCTCGGTCGGAACTGGGACAGATTCGGAAGGAGAATGGAGGCCAAACTCAATGTCCGGGATAGAAGGTAAATCGTCACCCGGGGGTATAGCTGCAAGAGCCTATTCATATAAAACTCAGCATACTGAGACCACAAAAATAAAGAAATCGCACGGACCTTGTTCACCAAGTTAACGAGATCCGAACATTCCCAGATTTTGGCTATAGCCAGCCACGCCCGCGCTATCACCAGCTTTATTGCGTTTATGCGGGAAACGGCGCCGGGTTCACTGGTGTCGGAGGAATTCACAGCCTTCTCAAGGGCCAGCAGCATCGGGATGCCTGTTATCAGGCCGCGGATGGGGAATTCCTCGTGTACTGTGGTGAGTATGGCGAGGAGGTGTGCATAGTCGGACAGTGAGGCCGAAGCGCTCCCGGAAACACGCGACGGCGCTCGCTCTAACAGTCGTTGAACGACAGAAACCTTGCGCGCCCGGGGTGCTTGCGAGCTGACAGAGCGGCGACCACCATTTCCATTCCCTTGAGATTGGGCTTCGTCCGTGGTATTCTCCGGCTCCGAAGTTGTCGGTCCATTCGTGATGTCCTCCGGACCCAGAGATGGGCTGGAACCGATCCCAAGCGACAAAGACGTGGCGAGCGTGTAGACATACGCGTGTATCGCATTGAGAAACTTTGTGCCGAAATCCCCTGTCTGGAGAAGCAGCTTCACGTCGGTCCCGGGCTGGAATGGGGCGTCCGCAATCTGACGGACGCGTTTCACGCCATCGACGTCGGTAGCATCTCCCATCGTTGGGATCTCGTTTTCGAGATAAAACACTAGCCCAGCGGCATAGTCGGCTCGGACAGCATAATCGGCGTCGATGAGGAGACTGAGGGTATCCTGCCAGATGTCGGGCGGGACCCGGGTCCTCCGCGAAGCGCCATGCGCCGCCAGTTCGGGGTTAGCGATCTGTGCTGCGGGGGAGGACACTTTGAAAGAGGAGGAGCGATTCCGTTTCGGAGGATCGTCCAGTTCTCTGGGAGGGTGATGTTCTTCCGCTGCATGCAGCAGTCCAAGGAGCCCCGCGAGCAGACAACGGATAGCTTGGGATCTATTTTGGGACCCGCGATTAAGCACGCCTTGGACTTCCACAGCAACTAGACGGTTTATTATTTCGCCCTATCAAACTTTAGAACGACATATACATATGCCAGATTAAGATGCACTCACAGCAAGGTCCTGAATCTGATCAGAGTAGTATACATGTCGTCCCAAGGACGAAATGCACACAACCAAATCTGGCAGCAGGTCGTCCTCAGGGCTTATAGATGTCCGCCGCAGGATTAGATTAATTAAATTCGAGACGATGTCAGACGTTGATAAGTTGACCAAAGGGGTGCTGGAATTGAACACCGCAGTCACCATTGCGGCGAGAGTCTTTTGCATCGGCGTGGCAGGGGTCACTTCTGGGTTTTCAACAAGCCTCTCCACGAGCCACGTCGGGATAGCATAGCGGTATTGATATTGCGCCCACTCAGCCGTCTTCTTGGCAATCCAACAACAGTGTTCGACTTGACTCCAGCTCTTGGCCTGTGGCCGGTCCTTGGAATCAAGAGTGTCGAGAGACGCGCGCATTATGTGGCCCAGCTGGTTGGCATTTGCATGCTCCAGGAGCGAGAAAAATGAGCGCAGCGCTGCACTTGAGACCTCCGACGTGTCAGGACCCGCCTCGCCGTCAATGTGAACATGAATGGACGCGGCGCGCCTCTCGATAGCAGGCCGCGTACGGAATTCGGCCAAGTATGGCGAGATGGGGGCGTCCTTGACTGCCGTTGCTCTGCAACAATGTCAGCATGAACCCAGGGGACAGGTGAAAAAAGCGCACTGCTGCTCCAGCGTTTGAAGAGGTGTTTCTAGCACCGTCACCAATATTGGGCGCATCATCACAGACACCTGAGCTCGGAATTGAACAGAGTCGTTATATAAAGCCTCGGAGTTGAGAGCTCCTGTGAGCGCTGCAAATCCGATGAGACGCGTCCTACGGATAAATTCATGTAGTTGAACCAAACCAGAGATATTAAAGGTAATCACCGATTCCGAACCTCTTGGTCCGCTGCCTCGGAACAACTGAGGGTGGCGAATTTGGTGAGGACTGCAATGTATTCGCGCGTCATGGTGCTATCTGCACCGATGAGGTGGCCGTCAGTGTATGTTGTCCAGGCCGTGAACTAAATATAAATGCATCTAAAATAGGCGGGCAAAGGACATGGAATGGACAACGCACCACGCTGGCAGCTCTAGCCACGACCTCAAGGTCTTTGGGGACGGCAGTCACTGTGGCTGCAATAGAGGCAATGAGAGAAGGGGAAATGAGAGCAATGTCGCGTCGGCATTCCGTCGCAAGTGATCGAAATATGGCCAATGTTATGAGTAGGGAGCTGCCCGATGGTTCAATATCATGTACGCTGAGGAATGCGAGGACGCGCACGCTCGTGTACGAAGGTTTCCGGAAAGAGCCTTCCTGCTCTCGACTTTGACCCGCTTCTCGAGCTCACCGCCGAATTTCGCCAATTTGCTTGGATGATTTGAGCTGGCGAAAGCTATTCAGGGTCCCGTTCCACGGAATAAAACGAAACCAACGCGTAGTATGTCAAGCGGCTCAATTCCTGCGAGTTTGGGGAATAGTCGGGTCCGGCGGTGAGAAGCTGGAGAGTCAACGTCATATGTAGTAAGTTGCATTGCAGTGTTTTAAACGCACTCACTGCAGAGGAAGGAGGATAGCAAGAATTCAAGAGTTGAACATGGTTGGGGGTGAAAAAGTTCATGCCAATTTTGCACCTGAATGAGAGTGAATTGGACTAGAATGAAGTTTAAGGTAAGGAGCGCCCTGAAGGCATGCAGCAGAGTGCGATGATGAAATGATCTTGCTCAGTTGGGGATAAGTACTTAGCAGCCTGGGAAAGTTGGGGCATCACCTTAAAAAGTTGAAAATTCCCTATTTTTGTTCACTACTTCCACCACCACGACGTTCAAGGTAAGCCTCGATGGATTCTTCCCCTGTGTATACCTTTCCCCTCTTGTGATGAACTATTGCTGTGCACCAGGCCAAGTACACACCAGTGTGCTACGACGACAATCTCCCTGGCTCGATATATACGCTTTCGTGCCCTGATCTTTTTTTCGTCTTATACTTCTCGTCCCATTCCTACAATTCGTTCGCTGACGTGGCTTTCTTTGCAGTTGTGGATGGATGGATGGGTGTACGAGGACGCTGGATCGGATCGTTTCGGTGAGATTATTTGTCAATACTCTGCGGATGCTTCGTCCGCTATTTTGTGATGAACTATTGCTGTGCACCAGGCCAAGTGCATATTTTATGCGCACAGACGACAATCTCCCTGGCACGATATATACGCTTTCGTGTCCTGATCTTTGCTTTTGAATCATTCGCCATCGAACCTGAGGCTAACATTTTCTTCAGAATAGGTCCAGTCAAGATAGTTTACTTTTTGTACCGGCTTCGGAGTCTGTACTTGTATTATACAGCTTGATAAGATTTTCTGCTGCGTTAAAACGATCTTGCGGCGTGATGCACCACAGATGTTGAGATGGGATAGCGACAGAATAAAAATTCGATGAGTATTCACGTCTCAGTGAAGCTCTGAACGATGCATGAGACCTGTTGAGTTCAAGGTACTGCTTCTAGCCTCCGGCGCACGCAGACGTGAATATTTGTAGGACTGGGTTACATATATTGTCATTGTGCTCGTAACTTTATTTGAAAACACATTTTGTTCTTTACACTATGTATCTCGATTTTACTTTACAGAGTGGAGAACACGTACGTCGCCTCCCAAGTGTAGGGCCGCAGGGGACCAAAGATCTGAGGAGCGATGGGGAAGTTCGGGTTGTTGATCCCATCTAGGCAAGGGTGTCAGCGAAAAGAAGCAGTTGACGAATTTAAAAAAAATACTGACCGATGTAAGACTCCTGCTCGATGACGACGCAAGAGTGGTCGGTGTAAATCTCGTTGGGGCCACCCTGGTCCACCTTCCGGGGAATGGGCAGAGCGGGGTTGTTAATACTATTGCAAGTATAGATCTAAAAACCAAATTTTAGGAATCCAAACCGCCTAAACTGACTCGTGCTTACCTGGAGAGCAACCTGGTCGGTGGTTACCTCGAGCTTGATGCCAGAGTTGACGCTCCAGATAGAAAAGACGGGCTTCGTGTTGGTGTTGTCGTCGTAGATGAAGCAGTTGTCAAACCCAGTGCAGCCTGGAGAACAAATTGAATGGAACGGAATCATTGGATGCATTCATTCAACAAACCAGTGCCGCAAAACTGCCCCGCAGTCGTCTCGGGAATCGCGTTACCGATAGACTTAGCGGTCCTGAAATCCAGAGGCGTCCCCTCAACGGGCAAGATTTGGCCATCAGGAATCAACAGGCCGTTTGTCCCAATATATTTGGACGCCTCGAATTGAGCGTAGTGGCCATCGAGGTCCTGGGTTTCTTGGTATGCCTCGAGATTCCAGTATTGATGGCAGCTCAGCATGATGGGGGTTAGTGCGTCAGCGGTCGCAAACATCGAGATCTTCCATGTCGCTTTCGCCTCGAGCTAGTAGAACGAACATGAGGCGACGATGGAGAGAATTCACTAAAGCACTTACAGTGTATGTGATGTCAGTCGTAACCGTTCCAGGGAAACCTTGATCACCGTTGGGGTCGACGAGGCGGAAGGTCACCGAGTTCGAGGAGTGGGTGACAAGGGTCCATGGCCGTTGATCATAGCCAATGAGTCCGCCGTGGAGTGTGTCTGGAATAACATCGTGAGACTTGAGCTGGCGTGCAGAAATGTCTGTAGCATACCAGTGTCATTGTTTTCGTTCTCCACGATTTGGAACTTTTTCCCCGGACCGGAGGCGTCTTTTGAAATGGGGATGGTGAAGGTTCCATTGCGGATTCGGTTGGCATATCTGGAAGAGCGTTCGCATCCAAGTCGGTGGTATTATTGCCTAGCTCACCTCCCAACGACAGGACCAAAGTACGGGTGACCGTCGGCTTGGCTTGGATACAAAGACTGCTTATGTTCTGCAAAACGTCCTCTTGCAGTCAAAGAAAAGGCGTACGTGGTTGTCGAAACCTAGGATAATGTCTCGGAAATTTCCATGCTTGTCTTTCACCCAGAAGTTGGTGGTAGTGGCACCGAAACTAAAAATGGCAAGTCAACTGACACGAAATCGGTGGAGAGGAGCGGGACGGACGGCATGATGGAGGCCTTGGCCGAGCCGTCTGGAGCGGTCAGGTTCACCGACACCAAGGGCTAAGTGTATACAATGGGGTCAACGAGATGTTGAATGAGAACAGTTGAACGAAGCGCACATCAACGGGTGCGGGTGTTGAGACCGCATACGCGTGGAGGGTCAGGGCAGCGAGAATCAGAGCTTTGAACGCCATTGTGTCGAGAAGTGGACAGCAGGGCGACAGAATTTACCCACAGAGCCTCCCGTATTTATGCTCGCGTGGATTTGAAAACACTTCTGATGCGTCAACTTGTGTCATCGGTAGAGAGCGGTAGAGGCGGCCCAGGCGGGTAGTCCAGAAATATTTACCGCTCATCTTCCGTAAAAGAAAGGAAAAAGAAGGTCACAGGAGAGTCATGGGGTACCCGGCATGGGGAAAGAACATACGAAAATGCGGGGCTTCCTTCACCTCATCACGCGGTGCAGCGGGGGCCTCGCTTTGGCGGGTGCAGACGCCTGATGCGCAGAAGTTCACGGCATTGATCGGGATCAGATGACCGCGAAGTGCATCGCGAACAGTCGAGTTGACCATTTAAAAAATCGCATTTGTATTGAGCATTTGGTCTCATGCTACTTCTTCAACATGCCAAAAATATCCTTAGTCGCCGAGTCCTTGATGACGGAATATTTACGTTCGGGGCGTCTCTTACCCGCTTTGATACTGTCTGTCACCCACTCAGGCTTTACGACGTGAGGGACGCGACTCTTGGATTTGGCGTTCAAAAGGTGGTGGGTTTTCGAGCCACTCATATGCTGAGAGGTGATGATATGCGTAGCATGGCTCGCGCCGACCCTAGAGAGGAAAATAAGAAATGCCGCCAAGGGGAAAGTTGCAACCATACAAGACTTTTCCCCCAGCAGATACGATAATTCTCTTCATCTCCATGTCCGTCGTGTTCTCCAAGAAGCCACTAATATAGCACTTGACATTTACGAGGACTTGCGGCTGCGCTGGCGCGGTCTCCTTTGCTGCCGCTCTCTGCACACCGATTTTCGGTGCGCAGCGTTCAAGATACAATCGACGGTTCCCACCTCCCTCAGACACTTGGTGGCCAGTTGCCGTCGAGAAACAATACACTGAAAGTGGTGTTAAAGTACGCAAACGTCTCCTCGCAGCACTTACTTTGATTTTCACCACTGTCCGAATGGGTGATTGGATTCGACTCATCCTTCAGGGTGGAAAGCAAGAACTTGGTTACAGCTGCGGTAGAAGGTTGGTCTGATCTGAAGACGCGTAAAGACGCGTCATTTTGGCGAGAACGCATTCTTACTTATTCTTTGACGCGTCTTTACTTGCATTATGATTCAAAATGTACGGCTTGTACTTTCTTTCGTCGCGGGTCGTGTTTTGGCTTGAATTCTTCGAGCCGGTGGCCGATGATTTGATGACAGGGAAATAGGAGTCCATGAGGTCAGTCTGAGCCCCAAGGTAGCATAAAGCTAAGGAACGGAAGGACGTTATGTCCAAGCACAGACGATATGTACAGAGCGGGTGGGCGTTCGGTTCAAGTTGGATGTGACCGCAAGTCACTATGTCACGGCCACCGAGCTAAATTAGGAATGACTCAATCAATAGCAAATCGCAAAAAATGCTCGTGGCGATGCGGCGCTCGTTCCACTTGCTATCCAGCATCTTCAAGCCCAGTCCCCGTCTTGGAGCAAGAACCATGTCTAGTCGAACATACCGGGATGCTGTGGACAGTCTCAACTCGCTACAATCAAATGCAGCTGCTCTAGAACTAGTTCGCGCTTCGGGTGGACGTTCAAGCGCGTTTGCCATCCCGGAAATGATAGAATACCTCGGTATAATCGGTTACAAAGTGTGTCTCGGTGTCTTGTGGTCACGGATACTCAAGGGCAAGTAGCCGGCGGACCTCAATGCTCTGAATGTAATCCATATCACTGGCACGAAAGGAAAGGGATCCACCAGCGCTTTCACGGATAGCATCTTACGCGAAGCTCGTCCTGAGTGGACCACTGGTGAGTCTGGGCGTAGGAGGCGCATCGGCACCTGACGTGCTTAGGACTTTATACTTCGCCTCATCTGATCGCTGTGCGCGAGAGGATACGCATTAATGGGAGACCTCTCTCGGAGGAGGATTTCACAAAATACTTCTTCGAAGTTTGGGACCGGATAACTGAGAATAAAGTGCGCTTTTCGGGTCGTATCATTGTTTTGCCTTTTCGCTGATGGTGCGGCTCTTAGACCAGAGTTGAAACGACCCCGGACAAACCTGGCTATTTTCGCTTTATGACTCTGGTCGCATACCACACGTTCTTGTCCATGAAGGTAGACGTGACGATCCTAGAAGTCGGCGTAGGTGGTACCTACGATAGTACCAATATTGTGCCGAAACCAGTCACAACTGGAATTACTTCTCTCGGGATCGACCATGTCACTGTTCTCGGCCAGACTCTTGGGGAGATCGCTTGGCACAAGGGAGGGATTTTCAAGGTCTGTAAAATTCGGCCGCGATTCGTGGCTCTGACCCGAACTAGGAAGGTGTCCCGGCCTTCACCGTGAGCCAACCTGCAGAAGCCCTCGACGTCCTTCGGCAGCAGGCGAAAGATTTAAAAGTGCTTGGCTATTTACTTTACTTTTCATTATCGCTCACGTCCTTTCATTTACCAGTCGTCTGAATTTAACGTGCTTCCTACGATACCAGGATTATCTCAGATTAAACTCGGTACGTTTTCTGCTCACTTTGCGGGGAAGACTGCTCATTCTTGGCTTCGAGGCCTTTCCGGCACACATCAAACTCTAAATGCGACCTTGGCAGTATACCTTGCCCGATCATTTCTCGACAGCAGGGGTTCTACTCCCTCAGAAGAGATCCTCACAGATAACTTTGTTCGAGGATTGGAAAATGCCAGGTGGCCTGGCCGTTGCCAGACGGTTCCAGATCCCGTATTCAGCAAAACAACCTGGTATCTGGATGGAGCCCATACACTCGAAAGCATCTCGTGCGGCATGGATTGGTTTGTCAGCCCAGGCGTTGGGCTTCGTGCGGACGCTGGGTATTCTATCCGAGTTATTCCACGTCAAATACGCTGACCAAATTTCCCCAGCAAAAAAGAAAATCGCGTCCTGATTTTCAATTGCACCAACGGTAGATCCGGGTCTACATTCCTAGGGTCAATCTACTCCCACATCACCACTCAGCTCAAGCTATTCAACTCTAATGAAGATGCTTCATCCTTCTTCGACCACGTCATTTTCTGCACGAATGTAACGTATGTTGACGGCGGCTTCAAAGCTGGTGAGTAGTTGATCAACTACATGTGCTCCCTCTGACCGAAAATATTTTCAGATATCACGACGGTTGCAATGGACCCGGCGGACCTTGCACAGCTCAAAACCCAAAATCAACTCGCGTCGGCTTGGTCTTCCGTGATCCCCACTTTTCCAGCCGCAAACGTCCATGTTTTACCGTCCATAGAGCACGCCGTGAATCTCGTGCGGCAAATAGAGTCGGACGCAGGGAATGCGAACGTGCTAGTTGCCGGCAGCCTCCATCTGGTTGGCGGTGTGTTTGAAGTGGCAGGTTTATCATCTGCACTTTAGGTCGAGAGATCCAACTGAAGACTTGTATTAACTCTACCGTTACCCGCCTTCAACAGGTTGTAATAATACACAGACGTAGTAGATTATGTTTCCATTATAGATGGCTCAACGCCGCTTCGTGCGTGATCTGGCAGTGGCCTCCCCTCCGTAGAAGTTGATGGCCTGAAAGATCTCAGTGAACCGCTCCGCCATGGACGACGCATAAAGCACCTGTTTATCCAAGAAGACCCGCAGCTTCAACTTAAGACGAGCAGTTGGCTCCTCCTCGCTAGCGAGTTTTACAAAGATGTCAAAATTAATAGGCTTTGAAAAATCAGTCGGCGTGTTTAAACCATACAAGGCACAAACCTCGTAACGTAGAATGCGGAAATGTAGATCCTGATCAGCCAATATCTTCTCTTTCAATCCAAGTTCCCAGCCCTCATCAAATTCGTCCACGGCTTTCTTCCTGGTTCTTCTGGCCTTGGCCTTGGGACTTGAAGGTCGAGGCGAATCATCGGCGTCTGATGGAGTTCGAACCCTGCCTTTGGCCTTGGGAGATTTTGTTTTCGTCTTTGTGGGTGTTTCGGTCGTTTTCTTGTTTTTCTTGGGTTTCCCGGACGGGATAGTGTTAAGGAATGATTTTGGATTCAACTCGAGCTCGGGATCAAAATGCACATAGGCAGCATGGTCAGAGTCGCTCTCCATGATAGGGAAAGTAGGGGCTGCGACGATCTTGTTCTTTGTCGCTCTGGGAAAGGGTGTCGGAGAAACTTCTTTTGCGCTGGAGAAGGGAAAATCAAGTGGCTGTAAGTCATTAGCGCACTCGTAAAATTGTGGAAAGTATACGCACGTTTTCGGTGGCAGGGACATTAATTTCAAGAGCTGAGGACTCGCTTTCTGAGTCAGATTCGTAACCCCAACCACCGGTAGCGGCGCGGCCACCGAGCTTAGACGGCGCGAATGCCTGAGTGGCAGGCGGTAAATCAGGCTCGTTGTCAAAATCCTGCTCCCCTAGTAACGTGGACCTGTATCCGTGTTGCTGGCCCAGTCGACTCGGCTCAAACGCCTGAGTCGCACAGTTTTCCTGTACGGCCGCAGGCTTACTTGCTGTGACCGCTTGGGTGTGCACAATAAAATCCTCCCCATCCGATAAGGCCTCCGAACCCAAGATCATTCGCGCTTTACCACGAATATTTTCCCGGGTCTCCGAGACACTCTTGAGAATGTCGACGGCCTCTTTCCGTTTACCCTTTCGTTTGGGCCCCGCGTCGCGCACGATGTCCTCAAGGAGAGTGGTACGCGGGACTGGGACCAAAGTCGCCTTTCCATTACGCTTGGAGGGCCCCGGTTCATTAGGAGTGTTGTCCAGTTCCTTCTTTATCAAAAACCGCACGGTGTCGTCCGTAAGACCGGTTTTCTTTGCACAAGAACGAATGTGCAAAATCTTTTGCGCCCCGGTTTTCCGTGAAGTCCACGATAGTTCACAACTGACACATTTAACGAGCTTTTTGAGGTCGGCGTCGGAAAATTCCTCTGCTGCGCCCTTTGACGCAGTCCGTGCCGTCTTTTTCGCGGCTGGCTTCGGTTGGGAATCGCTACTAGACGCGGATTCGAGGGTCGAAGCTGAATTTCGAGGTCCAAGGGGACGAGGATTGTTCCAAGCAAAGCGCCCAATATTCAACGTCGGACGTATTTCTTCGTCGCCAGAGTGGCCCGAAATTGGTGCAGAGGCATTGGTTTTGTCGGCTGCGGTGGCATTCGGGTTCGTGGTCGACGCGCTTGAAATTATGGAAATGACGTTCTGGTTCACGGAGATGCTGCTGTCTTGAGCTTTGGAATAAGTTCGCGAGTTCTAGTGAGCGACAAAAGGAAGCCTACCACTGATATCGATGACAGAAGAGCGAGGAAGTCGCAACGACGCCCCGGAGGCAGCTACCGGACTGGCAGGAACACTATCGTCTTTATGCAGCCGAGTCAGTTGCGTACGGAAGGGAAAGAGGAAATTGGACCTGAGATGACAATGACGGCGGACAGACTCGCTTTCGCAGCCGTGGCAGCGAGCTCATTCATCGCCGTAAGCTTCTTCCGCTTTCTTTCCTCTTTCTGAGTTTGACGTAGCGCCTCGCGTTCCGGCTCCGAGTCCTCGACAACTTCCTCATCAATGATACGACGAGACGCGCGCGGAATCGTGCAGATATCGATATTCTGCATCCTTGAAAGTCGCTGAAGGAAATATCGGGGAGATACGCGCGTCACTTGCAACCTCCTCTCCAAGGTGGTGGCAAGCATTCAAAAGGGGAACGTGATCGTGATCTCCTCTTTAAAACAGTCTCCGATCAGATTTGGAACGCTTGGACCACCTCCATCCTTGCTACTGCTTTCCATCCCTACTATTGACTATCACTAATACCCATTCCGCCTAAGATCTTGTGTGTCTGAGGCTCATGAATGTCGCCACCAGACCCCTCGCCTCGGGCAACATCGTCCAGACCGCGTCGGCTGAGGAAGTCTATCAGGTCATGACGGGTGCGGCATCGCAAGATCCAGCGCTCTTCGTGGCATCCAGCGCGCGACTTAAAGAGATGCTGGATATGTATGGCATCTATGATGCCCTTCATGAGATCGCAGCCCAAAAGGCCGTGCAACTGCAGATTCGACAGCAGTCGATAATACAGTTCAAAAATGCCGCTCTTCCCCACTGGCGCTCCCGAAAGTAAGCATGTTTAAATTCTCATCTTGAGCGCTGGTGACAGCGGTCAAAGAGTTTTATCCGACGAGCACCGAGTACGCATTCGGGAACGCTGCTTTACATTTCTGGATGAGGCGGACGAGACGGTGCGTTTACTATCCGATTTCCATTCTATTTGTTCAGTCAAATTTCAGATCGCAGAGTGCAATGAAGTCATCGTTGCAAAGATTGCCAGACTAGACTATCCAAATAATTGGTGCGTCTCTGCGGTTCTCCTATTCACAAGTTAATCTCTGTCCAAAGGCCGAATTTGGTGGATCATCTTCTCAATGTGATCGATTCAACCTTGCAAAAACGGTTTTTGGACCCTGTCAATGAAGATTTGCGAGACGCTCTGGTACTTCGGCGGAGCATCAGGCTTTTTAATAGTCTCTTGAAGGAGTTTTCCAATGCCAAGATGCTCAATATTGTCCGGAGCATGGGGGCGGTCAGTCATTGTGTCCATTTTTTGAAATCCAGCTTTAATTTCCTTTAGATGCTAGCAAAATCCCAAGTCGCGTTCTGTACATATTACCAAAAACTTGTTTCGTCGTTCCTACAGAGCCCATACCCGGCTACAATTTCGCCAAGGGCAATTTCGGACATTTGGCTCGCGCACCTCGTATACAAATGCATCTCGAAAATGGCAATCTGGTTATGGAATCGCCTCGGCAGAGGAGGCAAAGATGGGGTTGACGAAGAAGCTGGACACCAATGGGTGGGTTTGTTCTTTTTTATTATCAAGTCCTTGTTCTGATATGATATGTTTGGCCAGATCGGGGTATTGGTCGAGGAGTCTGGGAAATGGCTGGAAACGCTGGTGGATCAACGTCGAGGGATTATTCTAACTCACAAAACGGGATTAGCGGCGAATCCATCCGCACAACGCACAGTTGACTTATTAACGCGGCACACTCGGTTGATGGGGAAATTTTTCAGGCGCCTTCAAGAACTATCCGTCAATCGGTTCGCGGTCTTGCCTTGTTGCCCAGGACTGATAGCCTACTACTGGGGCGAGGTCACAAAGGCTGCGACAGATCCGAGCCAGATTGCAGGTGTGTTTCCTTCAAAATGCACCATACATGCCGTGACAACGTGTTGGATAGATAATCCAGAAGCTCTGTATCCGGTCCGGTTCCTTGTTCAATGCATGGTTCTCTTCAAAGAGAATCTCAGTCAATGGAAACCGTTGCTGAACAATGGTGTCGAAAACCAGAATGGTTTGCTATTCATGCTTCTTAAACCTTGTCACTAATTTCATCCCAGTTCTGCCTCAACATGTCGTTCAGAATGCGGCAGAAATCATTATTAAACAGTTCATGCCCTTGAACGAAGCTGAGCTCCAGGAATGGATGAGCGATCCAGAGCAATGGGTGAATGACGAAGAAACCGACAACGAGCAATGGATTTTCCAGATCCGGGTAAGTTTTCTCGTCGACATGAATTCTTGTCCATCAACAAATCACCATAGGCTTGTAGCGAGCGTGTGCTCATGCAGCTATCCAACCAATTCCCGGATGTCGTCCCGCCCTTACTGGTCAACCTTTACAATAGCTTCGGCAGTGAGTTTTGACCATTTATTCAACTACCACCCAAATAACGAGAGTAGCCCAAACTGCCAGCAATCTACAGGAGGTCATCCAGAAAGAGGCCTTGTACTGCGCGATTGGACGTTGCTCGTCCCGCTTGAAGACAATGATTCCGTTTGAACAATGGCTGGCAACGACATTAGCGGCTGAGGCCAAAAGTTCCGAGACCATGTATGTCGCTTTTCCTTTACTTCATTTTTCCTCTCAATAGTCTTTCCACTAGTTACGCAATTATCAAGAGGCGAATCGCTTGGCTTCTTGGAAAATGGGCCTCGGAATCCTGCATATCGGCGACCAATAATCTCATGTGGGAGATCTTGATCCTTCTCCTCAAGGATTCTGACTCGGTCGTGCGTTTCACCGCTGCCATCTCGTTGAGGGAGTGCATCGACGTGCGTACAGTCTTCTGTTGTACAAAGTTTAGACTCATGTCGGACGTCTAGACCATCGAGTTTGACATCAACGTTTTTGCGCGATACCTTCCTGACATAGTGTCGGAGCTTGTACGGTTATTGGGACAGGCCGACACGCTCGAGATCAAACGGCGAATAGATTATACATTGAATGCTGTTATAGAGCAGTCTGGGGAACGAGTAATATTTCCTGCGTTTGTCTTGCAAGACATTCTAAATAATCCTCTTGAAGATCTCAGATCTTGCTAGTATCATTACTGGACCCCTTCCTGACTTGTGTAAGTCTTCGCACATATTATATTTTTTGGATTTAATCTTGGTTATCTAGGGACTGGCGCTGGCGAGGACTGGCTTTTCAAAGGCTCGTTACTGGTCACTGTGACTAAACTAGTCGAGGTAAGGTTCCCTGGCCTTTCGAGCGTCCCCATTTTTCAAGGTCACTGTAGGCCACCAAACAGCGATCAGTATCTCTCACCGGACTTGTGGTGCCCCTCGTTAGGGAATGCCTTTCTCCCGGCGTAAGTTTTTCGTTTTCGCTGCGGCTTAAACCAAACCTGTCATCAGGTCGCCACACACCTCGACGTGGATGCCATGGACCTCTGGCTGGCCGCTCTGCGTAATACTACGAGCCTTCAAAGCCCGAATGGCCCTGCCTTTGTCGACATATTCCCTCAAGCCATATTGTTCTTGGCAGGAAACCTGGATTTGCTCGGAAAAGTAATCAGCATCCTTGAGGCATATTTCCTATTAGACGGTGTTCTGATACTACAGGTGCTCAGTGATGGTTTCTCTACTGCTCGTTGCCTTGACATCCTACAACCAGACATTCGCCGTTGATCTCTTCCACGCGTATAGAACTACACTGTCCAACGTCGGTGCTGTAGCCCCTAACCAAAAGGACATGTTAATCTCGCTCAATCTCTTGACGCAAGTCGCTCCGTCGACGCTATGGGGCGAGGCCATGCATGTGTCGGGTCTCTTTTCTCTGCTAATGAAAAATATTTTGGAGGGAGAGGTATGTCTCGGTCTTTTTGCAACAGCTGCACTCTATTGACATGAACCAGTGCGGCGCAATTTTGCTAACAGAACACATCTACCTAATGTCGCGAATTGTCATGGCGGATCGCCAAATGTTTTTGCAGCTCATGGCTGCCACTGCTACACCTGCTGTGCCCGAGAGCAAACTGTATGAAGGCCTGCTCGATCAGTGGTGGGGGACCGTACGTCACTTCCCCTCTCGGAAGAACAACGTTGATCATGGGAACAGTGGGATAACATGTCCGAGCCTCGTCATCGCAAGTTGGCGGCGATGGGGATTGCGGCCCTTGTCTCGACCGGGCGACCAGACGTTCTTGCGCGGCTTCCGGGCGATATATTCAACATCTGGACTGATGTTCTTCTCGAGCTGAAGGAGGCCAAAGAGGCCGCTGCCGCCTCGGAGGACGAGTGAGTACTTCTCTCGGGTTTGTCGTCACAACTTGCTGACGCCTTTTCAAAGCGAACCTTCTCCCCTCAATCTACAGAGGTACTGGGAGTTGAATGAGGCTCCCTCCAATTACTATCAGAATTCCGAGGGCACGCCAGAGTATGACCGCCGCAAAACGGTATGTGCGCGCCCAACTCACAAGTTCTCGATTACTTAGGCACCTTAGGTTTATGATCGCGACCCAGTGCGAACGGTCCAACTCACCCAGTACGTTGCGACAAATCTTAACGAGGCTCGGGGAATATGTGGGCCCCAAGCCTTCCAAGATGACTACCTATCCAAGGCGGATCCGGCTGTGCTGTCCACGATACAAGACCAGTTATCCCGAGGATGATGTGAATCTTAGCATACTTATCTACGCACGCTTTACTGTTGGATCTTTGGAGGCATTCTTATGGAAATGGAGTTGAGCAGTTAATTAGCCTTCAGATCGCCCTGATTCACTATAACTACCCATCGAGACCATCGAACCAGATAGGTCTGTAATATCCATATCACTGCTAAAGTCATAATCGCTTCCCGACATCTCCGAACCAGCCTCTGCCACCAGTCGGTCCGCGCTTTCGACACGCTGTCCACAACGCAGACACTCCCACTTTTCTTCCTCGTCCGCAGCGCGCATCATGCGCTCGGCGATGCAATGATAGCAGTAAACGTCACCACACGAGGCGAGGTATGGTGTGTGAATCGGATGTAGCGGGGGCTCCGTGTCAGTCCCGGGGGTCGTACTCTCAGGAGACGTATGAGCTAAAGAGGGCGCCGCGAGAGTGGTGAAAGCATTCGTCGGCTCAGACAGGTTAAGGCTGAACGACGCGTTCTCTGCGCAGATGGCGCATTGATCCTGGGGGAGGGACCAATATTTCCCTCGCACGGTGCTCGACTTCGCGTCGCTGGGTCGCGAAGGGAAGAAGAGGGAAGATATCGATGCGGGCGTCAATAAAGACGCGGCGCGAGCCAATCGCCGACGAATACTTCGTGCACTTATGAGTGGGAGAAGGAACAGAAGGAATTCCTGGGCAAGGTTCAGGGGCACATAAAAAGAGCAAGTCATTGAACCCACTGTGAAAGCATGCCAGACCATTTGGCGATTCATGAATTCGTAGTTCACATCGCGTCTGACTAGTCTTCGAGACGGCACGAGACGCATGTTGAGCAGTCTATCGGCAACTGTGCGGAATCTAAAAATTTATAAGTGATGATTGAGGACGAATTCAAAAATGCCGACCTGCCGTCCCACAGAAAAGCAACGAAGCTGACCAGAGCAGCCAATGAATGGGTTGATTCTACGGACACTAGAATATCCCAAGCTTTGCGGCGGCGATCAGAAGACGGAGCGTCAGGCCATGCCCGAGAAAGCGCGTGGGCGCGTAAGCGGGTGTGAAGATACGGCACGAGCACAGTGAGCGTTCCATGTACAAGTAATACCCGGCGCGGAAGGCCAGATGCTGGGCAGAGGTTAGACTAGAGCTAGAGCGGTGTCCACCGCACGCACGCGACAGGCGACCGGATGAATTGGGGACCACATATCGTAGATCTTGCAGTTTCGCGCCGTATGTCGCACCTGTATTCCATACAGAGAGTTTGTATAGTACCAGCTGGATGAACAGAGAGAGCTCGGGCTTCCATTGAGGCGAATTGAGGGCTTTTGAAATGGGATCTTGGAGGAGTTGGACGAGTTCCTGGTCGAGGAGTTCTGAATCGAGCTGCCCGACGCGAATAGTACGCGGCGAGAACCCGTCGTTCCAAGTGAGTGCACGGATTTCTGCTAAACGCGTCTGTGCGCTGTCCCAAGCAGTCTCCATGCCCGTAGTTGCTATAAGGTCTGTGATTACAATTGAGTTGGCATGTGACCTCAAATTTCTTGACTCAAAACTTGACCATGGCGGAGGCCTTGCAGCAGCTCATCCTCGACACTCTCCATGCCCACTCTACAATACAAGACACTAGATCGCTCGTAATCCCCGGTCAATCTGAGCCTGCCGCGTCCCAGGATGCCCAGATTGCTATCCTTGGTGCCCTCAACTCGCTTCTCAGTCGCGACGTTGGTACACGTCCATTTGTTTTGGTTCAAAATGTGTAACCCGTGGATAGATGGTCAAGTTCGAGACCCACGAAATTGTATCCCACGTCTTGACCCCTGAAGGCTCGAAAATCGCTCTCGAAGGCTCCCATGAAGCTCGCGTCTGGGCTGCATTGCATGCCAAGGGAGAAGGTACCCCGGTGACCATGGTACAGCTCCAGAAGCTGGTGGGAGATGACGCGAAAGTGGGCCAAGGACGCGCCTTCAAGAACAAGTGGATCACCAAGGAAGGCGATGGCTTCGTCAAGCTGGTTAGTTCGCGTCGATATTTATCTAGACTCTGTTTAAACTGGCGCTCAGACATCGACTATCAAAGACGTCACACAATTAGATCTCTTAGAAATCCAGTCTTCGGGCACCTTGAAATCTAGGGAGAAAGACCTCGCTGATCTGCGGAAACGAACGTTGATTGCGCAAAGGTTATTTTTTTGGGGCTATCTAATCCACTGGACACGTCTTCTAAATTTGATTCAGAAAGGGTCAATGGTTCACCGTGCACAAAGGCCCCGACTTCAGCACATCGACTGCTAAACCCGAAACAGATCTGACCGTGGACATGCTTACATCGTATGTCCCGCAGATCGCCTCGATTTCCCTCCCTGAAGTTCATGCAGGGGGTCCTGGAAGACATCTACTTACAAAAAATACAATTTTGAAGCAGAAGGCGCCCGAACAGAAGGAGGGTCTCTACATCCCCTGCTCAAAGTAAGAGAGGAGATCCGCAACATTTTCTTGGAGATGGGGTACGGTCCCGTCCGCTCTCCACCTATCCGATTTTCTTACCTCGGGCAGATTCGCGGAAATGCCCACAGCATCCTTCATCGAGTCCGGTTTCTGGTGTTTCGATGCCTTGTTCGTGCCTCAGCAACACCCTGCTCGAGATCTGCAAGACACCTTCTACATTTCTGGCAAGCACCTTTCTCCTTGCCGATCGACAAATGTCGAACCAAATATATTTAGATCCTCCGCGTTCTCTTGATCCCGAGCCTGAATATTACAAACGAGTATCGACGGTACACGAGCACGGTGGATTCGGCTCCACGGGCTACCGCGCACCCTGGTCGCACGAGGAGACGACCAAACTGCTCCTCCGCACACACACGACGGCTAGCTCGGCGCACATGCTGTACAAGCTGGCCGCTAAATGCCGCGGGGAGGACGTCGAGGAGGATAACCGGCCAGCCGTCGGTCAGGGCGATCAGAAAGACGACGGTTTCCGGCCGGCCAAGCTCTTCAGCATTGACCGCGTTTTCCGAAACGAGACCACGGATGCGACGCACTTGGCCGAGTTCCACCAGGTAGAGGGTGTCGTTGCGGACCGTGGACTGACCCTTGCGGACTTGATTGGCTTCATGAAAGTCTTCTTCAGCAAGATGGGAATCGAGAAGGTCAGGTTCAAGCCCGCCTACAACCCGTATACAGAAGTATGTCTTTTCCGTCTGCATTCTTCTGCACTCCATCCTAATGTCTATTAGCCTTCTCTAGAAATCTTCGCCTTCCACCCTATGCTGGATCGATGGGTCGAGGTCGGCAACAGCGGCATGTTCCGACCAGAGATGCTGGAACCGATGGGTTTCCCTAAAGATGTACGGGTGCACGGATGGGGCATTGGTTTGGAGAGGCCAACGATGATTCGGTTCGTTCGCTCTCGTTTTGGCTTGATTTTAGTCTCTGACCACGCTCATTGCAGTTATGGCATTAACAACATTAGGACTTTGCTGGGCCACAAGACGTCTATCGAGGGCGTAGAGAACTCCCCTGCGCCCATGCTTTGACAGTTACATGTCGGATGTAGAAATATATGGCAGTTGTAATTGTACACATCGCAGGACTGAGATCAAAAGGAGAATACTGCAGCATTCTTGCGCTGTCCGAACATGTACACCAGGGCCTGGCTCATGAAGAGGCCAACCGTGATCCCAATCGTAACCGCAATCATCGCGCCTCCAATGTCGATTCCGCTTCCGTTCGCGGTGATCCCGCCCGCTTGTGACAGGCCAGACTAAATGTGTGGGTGGCGATGATCAGTGTCGAAGATCCGCCACCAAACCCACACTTACAGGAACCAGGAACAGCACACCGGTCACCATGGACGTGAACGCCGTGCCTCCCATCTTGCGTGAATAAATATTACCGAGAAGCCCGATTGTGAACGCGCCAATCGCAGAAACGACGTCGGATCGATTGAAAATGTAATAATTCGCGACCTTGTTTGTGGCGTACGAGCAGCACGAGATGACGACCATGACCGGCAGTTCCGTGCGGTTAATCGGCTGCAAGTTTGCAAGAGATGACAGAATAGAAAAGATAGGCACGATGAAAAAGGCACACCAGCCCGGGAATGGCTGGAGGTGCCACCCGAAACGCGGAGGGCGGAAGCAGCCGTCGATAATGTCTGCAGTGTGGGGTTCGACGGAATGAACAAACGTCCAGGTGCCGTTTGAAGGAATGCCGGTGTTGAGAGTCTGATCGTCGGAGACCCAAGTTCCCGTGAGTTCTGCGACAGTGTTCAAAGTCGCAGCCATATCGAGCAGTCTGCTACGGGCTGTTGTGTCAAAAAGAAGGTAGAAATCGGATCCGATTTGAAGACCGAACCCCTGTAACTCGATTCAGACGCGGAACAAGTCGAAGACTGGGTCGCGAACCAGGAAGAGAGTGTATATGAGAGCATAGACCATTTTGACGCTGCCGCATACAATATTTTTCGACGCCAACTCGAGTGAGCTGCTAACTGATGTAGAGCGTAAGACGAATGATGACACGACCTAGGGTCAACGTACGAATCAGATAGCCAGGGAGAATACCGATGATTCCCGCAGACGAGATTGCTGTGTAACAGAATATCTGGGTGCGGATGCTGCTCAGACCGCGGGCAGTAAATGACACAAAGATAGCAATTGTAATTCTGGGGATAATCAGATGGGTTGAAATGCCGAACTAGGGAACTCACTCAAAGACATTGGCGTAAATAGCGCTTTTAGTAGCCGCGCAAAGCTGAAGAACCGAGAGGATGAAGGCACCGGCACCGGCGACCCACATATCAACGAGAGACCCTCCGAATGCCAGAGGACAAATCAGGGCGGAGAGAAAAAAGGCAAGTGTGCATCGTTGGAGGATGGAATACATCGGAGGCTCATTGAGGAGGTCCTCTAGATCGTCAGAGGCCGTTTTGGCGCTGATTTCATCGTGAACAACCTTGCGATATACGACATGGACGGTGTGTAAGGCTCCCAGCGATAGTCTTCCACCGCATTTGATAAAATGTGTCTCGGAGCAGCCAAGTTCCTGATCGCCAAAGGAACATATAATGACGCCCGGAAGATGGATAAACTCGGCTTCAACCTCAAGGATACGGGCAGCCGCTATGAGTTGAGACTCTATGCGATGCGAGGGGGCACCGAAGGTCATAAGGGCGCGGGCCAACTTGAGCAAGAAGTCCTGTCTGTTGATCATAGCTGCAAAGCAAAGTCAGAAAAAAATAGCACCGAGGAAAAGAACGTGCATGTCACGTTGAATTCAATCTTGGCTCGCATGAGAAGCTTGCGCCGAGACTTGTAGTCCATGAGGCGTAGCGTATTTTTGTCGATGTCGGCAGGGTCCTCTAAATTACGGGCCTTTATACCTGTTACCCTGGGATCGTCTGGGTCGAGCACATCCGAATTGTTGGATGCCATAGAGTCCATTCGTCTCATATTGGGTCGCGTTGTGTAACGTTCCGGCTCCTTTATTTCCGACGCTTGAGAATCTCGATGCTGCCCAGTGGAAGGATTGAGGTCGTGTTCGAGAGCATACAGATCCATCATGTTTGAGAGCACCCCACGTCTCTTCAGAGCCCGTTCGCTCGCTGCATCAATCTGAGCCTCTTCATCGTACTCGACAACATCGGGAGTTTCTTCCGCGAAACTGACACTGCGGCGCATGGCGGAACGAAGAGGAGGATGTTGGGCGGGAGTTCCAGAGTAGGCATTCCGAGGCGAAGGAATATCATAGGGATGTTCGTAGGATGAAAAGGAGTATTTCTTGTACGGGTTTGAGCCGTCAGCTTCACAAAGCGTGCCGGTGCTATCTCCAGAACCTCGGCGAGGATCGGGGTCGGTCGGTGGGATCAAGTTTGAGGCTCGACGCATAGGGAACTCTTCGCCGCTGTTATCGTCTGCTCGCCTAGGTCCATTCTCAGCGTAGATAGGGACATTCCACTGAACAGAGCCGGAACGGAGTATCGTTTGCTGGGATGCGGGTTGGCGAGGCTGAGGGTATGGATTCTCTGATCTCGTGTTCTGTCGAGTGGGAGAGCCCGCCGGAGGAAGTGAGAAAGACTGCAGATAAGAGGCAGATGGGGGACGGGGTGAGGGAAAGGGAAAATCGGTGTCGTGGTGCGGGGAAGACATGTTCGACGCGTTGTTTGTTGTGTAGTTCAAAATGCATATCGATTTCCCAGACTTCGAATACATACACTCTTCTACTCGAACACCAAGCCTATATCGTTGGGAGAGGAATCTTTGAATCCAGTGAACCCAATTCGCTCGTAGAATTTCCTCGCATCCTTGTTCCTTGGATCCATCCCCAGCCACAGCCTATTTATCCCTTCTCCCTTGAGATAATCCACGGCGGCCTGGATCATCTTGCGACCCCATCCTTGTCCTCGGTATTCTTCCAAAATATTGACATGCATGTGCGCAGGCGAGAAGGCGATATTTGGGTCGGGCGCAGTATGCATGTTTCTCAACAGGTTGGCATACTTCTTGTCCTCGTCTCGGACCATGGCCGAAGGCAGATATTTCTCTGCTTGCACTGGCCACCACTGTTCTGAGGCGTATTTCTCGTACGCACGCGTGTCGGTCGAGCCCACGATGTATCCCACAACAGCATTGTCCTTTGATCCATCCACCAGTACGAATGCCCATGTAGTAGGCAGGTGGACGTATGGAACGGCATAAACCAGCCCTGGCAGCTCTCCAAAATCGTGAAGAGTTTCTGCAGATTTTCCGGCGTCTGCAGTTACAAGGCAGATGCGGGACAGAGAAGGCGCGTCAGCGATGGTAGCTCTGCGAATCGCAACAGACATTCCAATCGGATGCGGCTTTGCTTGGGAGGCTGCAAGACCAGCTGGCGGACCATGACTGATAGATTTCACCAGGATTGATAGGGATATTGATTCGGACTCGGAGCTTAATAATTCCGAAGAAAAGCCGTCGGAGGATTCATCCAGTGGGCATTGTTCCGTTCATCGACTTGTTCCAATAAGCTGCCCTAGACAATTTCACTCGATTCCCCACCAGCATCCGCCAATATTTCGAAGTGAAAGACGCGCCGATCGTTGGGGAGCTTGGTTTCGAACCACGACCTTCCAACTTCCAAACTTCAAGCTTGGCGGATTGGCTCGCAGTGCGCGAAATCTCCAGATCATCTTCCATGAACATGGACTGGGAACCAATCTCTGGAAGACTACGTTCTTCAAGAACTCGACGTTTTCCAGCTGCTTTCCTGCCTCTCTGCCACGCACACTGCCGTGTCTCTCGCCAGCTCCAAGAAAGAAAACAAGAGAATATATATACTGGATTCCTTGGCTTGGTAAGGGCGTGTAGGGATATTTTGGCGTGGTTTTGTGAAGAAACGGCTTGGTAAGAAAATCATCCATGATATAGCCATATAATACTTGCCCCGATCATTCTACAGCCAGATAAGTACGGATGATTTCGCCGGTGTCCTGAAACCAGACGAATCTCGCCATCAAGGGAATCGTTGGCGTACGGGGCGTATCTTACCCTGAACGTGAGTAGTCCCAAAGCAGCCCAGCCGACGAGTGTTCCAGTACGGACAGCAGGTAATGTACCAAGTTAAAGTTCATAATAATCAGATTTTAGACTCTTTTCTCCAGCTGGGGTTTATCTTACAACTGTAAGCGGCTTCCATTCTATTCCAGCGCTCTACTGACCTGCCCTCGGGCAGTCTTCGGGGACAGACTGCTTGGTCTCAATCTCTTCCCCGAATCCGTCTACGCCGAACGTAAGCTGTACACCAGTTCGAACCGTATAAACGCAAAGGACTCACGTTTGAATTCAGAAACGGCTTGGTACAAGACCCATGCCAGTAAGTGGACGGAATCCCGTACTAGTATACTGCGCTAAGCGACTAACGCTACATAGATCCCTTCGGAGTAGTACTTGACACAAGGTGCGTGGGTCTGGACCCCGCTCGTCCAGCGTCCGCACACCTCGCTGACTGACGCCCCCACAGGCACACGTACACCAAGACCGATGCGTACCTTCAAGTTGTTCCGCGCCCAGAGCTGTCGATCATTTCCTGATCTAACGTCCGCAGGCGCAGATTGGCAACTCTTGACTGCGTCGTGGGCAACCACCACCGCGGTGCGCGACCTTCTCGTCGAGGCCGTCAAGGACGGAGTCTCGGACGGGCTGAACGAGTACGCGGGGTGGAGTAGTGATCTCATGATGCGTACATATGCGCTTGCGTTTAAGTAGGACCGGTCGGGGATCTGTACGACACGGTAACTGGCGAGATCGCGATCGGGTGAGTCCGCGCCCGCTCTGTGGTGGGCGGGCATCTTTGGTATGTGTTTCAACAACTCGCAAATATTCCGGAAACCGAGCGATGAACCTGACATCTTGTCCGCAGCTGGTCGTGTGAGGAAAATGGAGAACGCCGGGAGGCATTTCTGCTACAGTGAACGGCTAAGTGTACGTATCGCGGTGTATGTATCCATCTACCTGCGCATCTCCAGCGCACCTTCTACGCAAATGAACCTTGAAATGAAATGGCGGATTGACGTTGGAAAATTAAATGCCGGTCGAAGGGCAGCAGCGATCCTGTCGTTGCGATGTCTGTTCGACAGAAATTCGGATGCAGAGTTCATTGACCGGTGAATCCACTACCCGAGAATGTTGTTCGGTCATGAAAACGTCCAAGTTGAAATGTTGAAGGTTAGTTACTCAACGATTTCAGTTCATTATTGTTCATCGTTCCATTGTACACTGGATTCATGATTAAATTTCGACGTCCTTCGCTTTCTCCGAGTCCAATTGAGCCTATCGTACAACCGTAAGTGCGCAGCTTCGGATTCAAGAAATCTCGACCCTATTCTTTTCCTGGCATTGCTCCATATCGAACGGTGAGCGCAAGGCAAGTGGATTCTGATCATGGATGGAACCGCACTAGTATTTGACAAGGAAGCTAACGATGTGGGCGCAAATGCCTCCGGGTTGCTTAGTGGGTTTGGGCCGCAGACTGACCGACTGACTGACGCGCCCACAGGCACAATGTACTTACCTGAGACCGGAGCGTACCTTGCGCCGCGCCAGCAGTTGATCATTGTCCACCTCCCGGAGAAATATCGTGCGGGATCGCGAGGAAATCGCGATTAAGCGTGGAGGTCCCGGGTTGCATATTGTACCTCTGTTTTTTTCAACCGCGAGTATCCTCGAGGCGGTATACAATATTTCTGAGACCGAAAATATCAAAATCTGACATATCGTATGCAGCTGGTATTGAGGCTCAGCGGAAGGAGTCAATGCTGGACGCCGGGCTTGGCTTTTTTGAATTTTAGCACGGGCGCGGCATTTGCGCTATCGCGAATGGGTAAGTCGTGTACGTATGTCGAGATGCATTTATGTGATGGCGCATCTCAGGCGTACATTCTGCACAGGAGAACATGGAAGGAGAAATGAAATAGCGGAGCGATGATGAGCTGCGATGACGCAGATCTAGAGTATTAACGGAAGTAGCGGAGGCGAACGGGCATAAATTGGTACGCGGGCACAGCATATGGTAGCGTCAAAATTGGCGGGAGGAGCAAAACAAAACGAATGCGGTTACGGTTACGTAGGCGGCGGTAAGATCTGTAGATACTGTCGTCGGGTGACTGCTTCCTGCTGCTTCGAGGAACGCAATAGGCTCACACGGGTCGCAATATCCGCTTGCCTGAGAGCCTGAGAGTCCGAGAGACCGGAGTGGGGCGGGTCAGTGCTAGGGAGTTCCGACATCAGGGACAGAGAGATAGTAGTCAGTACCAGTGTCGAGTTGTCCAAAACCTGAACTTGGACTAGCCGTCGGCCGACGTGGAGTGCGTTCGAGTCGGGACAGCGGGCTGGATGCCGGTACCGTTGGAACGATGAGGACCGAAAAGGACGGGGTCAAACCAGACAAGGTAGCGATTAATTGCTGTTACATGAGCATGAGGATGGGCATGAGGCAGCGGTCAAATTAGCAAATTAAAGAATAATGCGGAAGCGCCTGCCTGGGTGCCTCGGGGAGGCGCCGCTGTCTGGATACCGGTGCGGTGAAACGACAATGGAACATAGGAAAGTCACCGGCGAAACACAAGTTCGTGGGAGTTTGGCGTCCTCCAAGGGGAATCATTAAGCAAGAAAATAATTCGAGCAGGGGATGGGCGAGCAATTGGAGGAAGGGAGGGGAAGGGAAAAGGGGAAGTGGAGAGGAAGAAAAATAGTAAAGTGCTATGGAAGAAGGATCGATGGGGTATGAGAAGAGAAGAATGTAGAAAAGCTTCCGGCAGCGAGATTAGATTTGGATCGGTTACCGCCATTAGATGTGGCGTTTTGTGCAAGGCCATTTATAAGGCCACAACCATGGGCGCTCCCTATTACTTTTTGTGCTCCCTATTACCACCTTTACAATGTCCTTCTTTCGTCCAGCTTCGCCCCCTCCCCCTCGCAGCCCCAGCCCAGAAGTCGTTCTTAAACCGCTTCCTCCTCCCAGACGCACCCCGCGTCTCAGTCTCCAGAGCTCTGATGAGCGGCCAAAGACGGAGAGGCCGCAGCGGTCCTTGGCTTCTATGCGCTCGTGTGGCGACCTCAGACATCCCGCTACCCCGAAGAGCGCGTCGCGATCTGTTGTCTCTGCGCCCCCCACCCCGAGGACCGTCGTGCCCTCGTCCCCATCGGGATCGAGCTTCAGACGCACCCACAAACGCAGCACACTCTCCTACGCCGTTCCATACCGATCGCCCCCCGCGAGCCCTACTCTCTCTTCTCCCCCGCCGCCCGTCCCTCCCATCCCCGAATTCGTGCTATCTCCAACGGACAAGAAAGCGGTCTTGCACCCCGCGACGCCCACACGCCACCACATTTATCTCCCCGAGTGGGAGCAGTTCGCCGTCGTCCCTGACCTCGCGGCCCCTCCGCGCAAGAAGCGCACGTCCATGTCCCGCCGCCCGGTCGCTGCACCACCCGCCGCGATGACATGTTCCACCTTCCTTGCCCTCCACAACCAGACGCAGCGGCCGAACCACGTCGTCGCGCTCTAGACGCACCATCTACCTGTCCATATTGAGGACTCACTCGCTCTTTTGGAGGATTCTATTTCCTTCCATCCATAGCGCACTCCGCGGCCCTTTGCGGCGCACGGCGCGCTCGCCCTCCATTTGGGAGAGGCGAATACGAATCGAATCGACTCGAATACCCTCGAAGAAGAACCGCTGCTACGATAACTTACATTCGTTTAAACTCCCCAACGCTCTTTCCCTCTTACTATCATCAGCAATTCTTGGCTTCGCCTAATCTATGCTATCCCTCCTGCTGCTGTCTGCCGCCGACTTGGGCTTGGCGCACCATCGTAAACCTTTACCATACTGTACCCCCTCTGTTCTTGTACGCTGGCATATTTGCAGCTCGAGTGCGCATCCCCTCCCGCGCTTGTACTTATCGAAATACTCTTCCAGAGTTGTAATTGTATATAGCTGTGACTACTAGTGTGAAACTACAATCAAACAGCCTCTAGGCTGACGCTTTGACATCTTCGAGAAGAGAACAGCATATCGAGTGGATTGGAAGCTTGTCTGAAGGCTGATAGCGGCCCCGAGGACGCGTCGCGCATTCAAAAATGTAATCACGTGGTCGTTCTGAGGCGAAGAAATCTTCGCGGAAAGTTTCGATGATTGAACGTCTGAAGATTGAGCATGATCCCTACGGTTCTAGCCACACCAAGATGTGAGGCAAAAAAAACGGTCCCGTGCTGAAGCGAAAAACGTTGTCGCGAAAGTTTACTAATTGACGATTTGGACGTCTGGACAGCGTTGAACATAGTGGATAGCACTTGCATGATCCTCCAGGTTCTAGTGCCTGCACGGGAGGTTAATCACTTGCCTTGCAGTAACCTTTCGAAAGACAGGGAGTTAAGTGAGGCATAATGATTCTTTGAAGACTATCAAGCCCTCGGAAAATGGAGACCGATGAGGAGGTGACCGAGCCTAGAGACTCTGAGAACAAATTTCGAATTTTCATCGCAAAGCAAGAATTCATCCTTGTGCAATGGGTCGAGTATGCTATGCACTGCACGATCCTCCGGGTTCTAGTGTTCCCATACTACGTCTTGCTTTGAAGGCAAGGAATTTGACATGAGGCAGATAAACGGTCCCACTTTTGAACCGAGCTCTGAAGCCTCTTCAAGCAAGCTTTCCTCAGAAAGATCATTACACCAACCGATTACCGAGACCGGTCTGTGAAACGCGTCCTAATTCGCAGACGAGAGACAGAACCAAAGTTTCGAGTTTTTATCGCAAAGCAAGACAGCGACAGCACAAGCCCAGAGTTAAACATAATACAGCTATCAAAAACCCAAAAAGAAAATCAGCTATTGATACAGCAAATATAGGATATGGGACGTCCATACCGGATATCATACAGTAGTACCACTACATCGGCGAAAACGGTCGTGCAGAATAGAAACAGTGTCCCAATGAAAGAAAATAAAAGGCACAGCGAAAACTATAGACCCAATCGCTCCTTCAACGTCCGATCGCCGCCTTGATATACCGCCGCCGACGACGATACGGACTGGATATGGGTGTGGGCATGGGGCGGTGGGCCGCGCTCGGATCCCCGACGCCCGCCACCACCCCCAGTGCCCCCGCGTCCCCCGCCGCCGCTGCCGAAATTCCCGTTGTTGCGCCTCTCGCGCCGCCCGCCGTCGCGGTCTCGCACCTCGCGCTCGTCGCGCCGCTCGCGATCCCGGTGCCGCAGATCCCTGTCCTTATCCTTCTCGCGCGGCGGCTCCCTTTCGCGCTCCCGCTCGACCGGCGCTGGCGACCGGGCGCGGGCCACCCTCGGCTCGTCGACATCCATCCGCGCCGCGTGCGTGTGGTGAATATTATTATTATTTGCCTTTCCATTCCCGTGGCCACGGTGCGGTGGCTCGGCTTGCCGCGGAGCAGCCATCTCGTCGCGCGTCCGCGCGTCTGGGCGCGAGGACGTGGAGCTTGAGGTGGTGTGTGTTTTGTGGATGTGGGTGCTGCCTGACGGGCCCGGGCCGGAGCTGGGAGCCGGTGGTGGCGGGGAGGCGCGGACGTCGGACACGGAGAGGCGAGGTTTTTTGTGTGCGCGGGGCCCGGTGGGCGGCAGTTTGGAGTTGGCGCCGTGGCTGTGGCCATTGCCGTTGGTGTGGTTGCTGCTGCCGCCGCCGCCGCTTGGGAGCGGGACGTGGTACGAGTTGCGCGGGGAGCGCGAGTGGGATCTTATACTGTCCGCGCGGGGAGCAGTGCTCATGATTGCTTCGTACGATTTGTCGAGTTCGGTGCTGCGTTTGGTTAAACTCGGAATAAATAGAATACCCAGGAACGCACGATAGTGAGAGCACGACTTGCTGCGATTCTGAAAAAATTGTCAAATTAAACAGGAAGGCATCGGGGGGCGACATACCTCGCAAAGCGCCGTTGAGGCGGTCCACAAGCCGGCGCAGCCCGCCGACCTCCTCCTTCAACTTGCCCGTCTCTTCCTGCTTCAACAGCTGGTACAGCTCATCGTTCTCCTCCTGCAGCAGGCGCAAACGCTGCGTCAAGGCCGCGGTGCTGCTCGAGCTCGATGCGGCACTGGCATTAGGGGCAGGGCTGAGGTGCGGGAGCAAGAGGGACGTCAACGCGGGTGGGAGAGACACGGGTTCTGTTGTGTCGGGCAGGAGCTGGGACAAAACATGCTGGCGAAGATGTGCTACCTCGTCCTATAGGGTAGCATACAAGAAGGATAATGAGTGAGTAGGAAATGGGTGCGCGGGAGGGAGGGAAGGATGCACGTTGAGTTGGGTTATTTGTGTATCGCGTTGGCGCAGCAGGGTCTCGAGCTCGAGCTCTCGAGGCGTGGGCAATGGCAAGTCCATAACGCGCGCGCCCGGGCGCAGAACGAAATCAATTACTGCCCTAAAGCGGGGTTTCAATCTCGCTTCACGGCACTCCTTGCCGAGTACGAAACTGTTCTAAAAACTCGCCCTTCCAATTCGGTATCACTGGGGATCGGCCTGTGTGTGTCTATCATAATCTATAGTATCATCTCCAAAGAGTGTTCGAATTTTTTGGTCATGCTCTTGGTGATTCGGAGAAATTATGGTTTGGAAATTCGCGGCCCACAAATGTTTCACGGGAGGAAAAAGGACGAGAAATTGCACCGTAATCTGTTGCTATGTCGGGGCATGATATGGGCCGTCTTAGAGATCATCTTCTCGTTGAACACGCTGTACAGCAGGGTATTTTTGCGGACCACCGTCTTGGGTTCCTTGCTGCCACGCTCTAACTGCATCGGAAATCGCATATAACAGGTACTCTGTCTTCGATGTCGCCCCGTTGCGCGGTGTGGCCGAATCAGAGTTCTTGGTTGAAATCGACGTTGAGCTGACTCTCACGTGCCTGTATTTGGATCTCATGCCATTGGCAAACATTGGCACCGCTTATAAGCGCCTTCTTTTTCCTTGAGCCTTTACTCCGTTCTCTCATGGTGAGTCCACGTCTCGTTTTCTCTTCTCAGTGATGTCAACTTCATTCACACTGTATGAACACTGGTGTTAAACCGTGTCCTGAATATACCCTTACTACAACGGTATCTGAGCTCTCAATGCTTTTTGTTTCTAGCTTTTTTTATTCTTTTCGTTCACACACGATTGCTGACTTGTTTCTTTTCTCGCTGTTAGGATGTTCACGCGACGATGTCCCGACTCCATACTACTGAATCTTACATACTAATAATTCAATTCGATGGCTTTTCCTGAACGTCCTCCATATTCTCTCCATTAAACGCGTCCGCCGGCACCTGTCCCTGCACCTGGCTAAGCGCTCCCGCGAAAATGTACACGAAAGGCCCGGATTTTACGGGTGGCGGCGTCGACTGGTAGCCAATGGGCAGCGTACACCGCGGACAGTGAAATCTAAATTGACGTTCATGTCCTCCTGCCCTGCATTTCGTACAACGATGATAAATTCTCTTGTTGGATCCGCACCGTCGACGCCACGACGCGACGCACCTTTCCAGAAGAACTGGCTGCTCGGCCACGGCGTTAAGCTTGAAGACGCGTGCCTTGCCTGCATCGCTGTCCTGCGCGCGGACAATGATGGATCCGTCTGTCTGTCGCCTGGGAAGGGAGGCGATTGTTTTGTCGATCACAAGCTATATTGGGCAATTGGATGGGGATGAACGGAGGAATCTATACGTCGGGGATCTTGACGCACAATGAACTCGCCACAGATGCAATCTGTGTGTGTGCAGGGTGAGAATCAGTGAAAAAGCTACGGGAGTCGGGAGCGGATCCCGAAGGACGGACAGTAGACGCGTAGCGCGGCGGCCGAGGACGCGGTGGGTCTAGCTGTAGGGAGTAAGTTGAGTTTTCGAGAATTTCGAGTATTTGGGTGCACCATCAGTAGAAGACGAGACTGCGGACCTAAAAGTAGTGTGAATCAGCGCGCAAAGAGCAGTTTATGTGCATACCTTGACACAACTTTTGGCATGGGCGTTCGAGTTGAGAAGAGAACAAATGATTTCCTCCCTTGAACGACTTCTCAACGTGGGGAGAACCAGTGCAATCCGTGAAACGCGTAAAGAAGCAAGTTGAGAACAAGCGAACACAAAATGAAAAGGCCTTGCACAGCCTCTTCCTTCCTCTTTCTGATCGTACGCTCCGTTCTCCGAGCCGCGCCTTTCTTTCCTCCCACCACCATCTCATGGCGGAGAAGGATGCTACCGCTCGCCTCCGCCGGGCGGTCAAGGGTCTGTATAGTCCCGTACTCCCCTGCCCTCCCTGAGCTCACAGGTCCCTTTGCAGAGAATAACCTCTTCATTGTTAAGCGTCTTATTCAGAGAACAGATATGCGCAATCCAGACCCCGCGCCTCGTCGCTATACCTCCCTAGCATGGGCCGCCGTCCTCGGCCACGAAGAGACTTTCGAGTTCTTGATGACCGCGGGCCATGACGATGCCGAACTGAGCAAGGCACGCCGGTTCGTGATAGGGCCATGCCCATATTTACCCGTACTTTATCACAGGACTCGGAAAACAATACTATCCTCATGCTGCTCGCGGACCACACGCCCGCCACCATGGCTAGCTCGCGGTCGAACAACGGCGGCGATGCTATGGGCGCCGTATTGCGAATGGCGCAACTATACTATGATCGATATCCAGACATACTGGATTGGTCGAACGTGCATGGGAAGACGGCGCTCCACATCGCCGCGCTCAAGGGCCACGAAGAGCTCGTCCGAGTACGTAACTTTCATTCAAGTCCGACTCCGATTCGTCTCATCTATTTCCTACAGATGCTTTGTGACTTTGAGGCAGACGTGGATTTGTCTGACAACAAGGGGAACACACCATTACACTAGTGCGTCCACCTGCCCCTAGGATTGTGACATTAGCCTTATATTGGTTTATTCGTAGCGCCAGTTCTTGGGGACATATCCCAGTAAGCATGCGATTAACTCGGCATGTCCCGGGATATGTTTCTGACCTAATTTCGTAGATTGTACAGCTTCTCGTCGAGCGGGGTTGCCAGCACGCGCCCAAGAATAATGAGGGGTTCACGCCTTTGGACTATGCGTATTCGTGCGTGTGGAACCAATTAATGGAGGTCAATGGCTCACGTATTTTTTTTTGCAGGTTTAGTACAAAGGACACCCTTCAAGACACCGTACGGTTACAATACGAAAATAATAAAAAGAGCCGTCGGGGAGTTTTTCAGCAGGCCGCCGCCAGAGCTAGTGAATGGGGCGGCTTCTCGCATGCAAATTTACCACCCCCCGTCCCATCCAAAGCTCGGGATTTTAGGCAGTCGCCGCCGAATCGAATGCGAAGTGGTTCGGGGACGAGTGGTACGACAACAACGTCGGACAGCGGTGAAGTAGGTAGCAATGGCTTGGCACCTGCCCATCGAAGTCAGTCTTCTTCGTCATCGCCATCAGCTGCCCCGCATCCCTACCTGTCCCCGCACAGTAACGGCGCATTTCCGGCTTCGTCTCCCTCGATGACCCGCGGGCCCTCCCCATTCAATCAGCCTTCTTCCTCTGCAATATCACCTGTTGCAAACCGGATGCGAGAGCGAGATGCGGACGCTCGGGAGAAGTACTTGAACCGGACTCGATCTGGCAGTCAAGGAACTTCTTCCAGTATCACCGACAACAAATCGCAAAATGGCTCGTTTTATTCTTCGCCGGGGCCTGCAGTCCATGAAGACGATATTTCTTCATTAACACGGCTCGGCGCAAGCGGGTCGGTGACGCCTCGAAGATTACGGCCCTCCATGTCCGCCGCGCAGCTTCGAACGCAGCCCGAAACGCTAAACATCATCACCACCCTCCCCTCCTCGTCCTCCACGTCGGAAAGCAGGACTCGAGCTGGAACGAACCCTACCGCCTCACGGCCCATGCTGCCCTCCCTCAATCGATCATCCTCGATTTCGAATTCACCGCGGAGTCTCGCCAGCGATCGAAGTAGTTTCCTCGACTTCGAAGAAGCCGGAAACTTCACAGGCCCCCCGAGCCAGTACGCCCAGTTTCCGGAACCACCGCTGTTAGCACCAGATGACAGTAGCACGCCGACCGCCGCCCGACGATTAGCGTTTCATCTCCTGTCAAAACCCCATCCCAGTACGGGTACGGACCCACCTCACCACAGACGCGGTATGTCTGCTACGTCCGTCCGCAGCCCGTAACACAGCAGCCACCGTGCACCCTGTACCCACTAGTATTTTTATTCCACGCGTTCTCTTCCGCTGCTTTGTTGTTCCACTTGTAATTCGCCCTTCACTTACATATTTATGTATTTGGTACAGTTCCTCACTTGTGTATGAATATCATTCCCGTGCAAGACCCGCTCTACATGCTTGCTCCTCCTGGAAGTTAATTTGCATCTAATTCAAGCGCCTGCAGAAGGCAATCTTCTCAGTTTAGGTCTCGCGGACATTCATCTCGGCATGCGCGGGCCGCAAGATGACGGCTTGAAATGCGAGATACATAAGGCCAAGGCGTGCTCTTGTTTCCTGCCACGATGATCCCTCCAATTGCTGATCAGGAGGACCCGACGACGCAGGTTACTTGGCCGACTCGGCCGAAGGCGTCTACCTCTGCTGGCGGTCACCAGGAGGACTCCGACACAGAAAACGACATCGAGGAAGTCGCAAAGAAGATTGTGGCGCCGGCGAAGCGGCGTCTAACGACATGGAACCTCATCACCCTCAGCATATCTATGGCCGGGGCGCAAATCGCGTGGACCGTCGAACTTGGGCGAGTAGTCATCGCCACGCTGCTGGTAACCTTTTGGCGCTCATCCTCATCCTCGGGCTATGTAGCTACGGCACTCCGTTCCTTCTGAATCTGGGTGCGTTTTCTCCGCCGTTTTTCCGTTTGACGCTGGGTCTCACGACGAAGGCCAGGTCTTTCGGAACAACTTACTTCCCTGGTGTGGTTAGCCGGCCCAATAAGCGGACTCATTGCCCAGCCTGTAATAGGTATGTATCCTATCCCTACTTTAAAAGCAAGAATAATGTGTGAGTCATTTGTACTGCACAGGCGCGATTTCGGACTCGTCCACCTCGAAGTATCGGCGCCGATACTGGATCGCCGTTTCGACGGTCGCTCTAGTTGTGTCAACGTTGATTCTCGCGTATTGTCAAGAAGTAGCAAGTTTCGTGGTGGATATCTTCGGGGTCGGCGAAGGAGATTGGGATGAGGAACGGAAAGGCTGGGTAGGTTCCATCCGACTCAGAGGTAGAGGCAGGATACAGAAACATTACAGGCTAAGGCCACCGCGATCGGATTCGCTGTTTTCGCGTTCTACGTCTTGGATTTCGCACTCAATGCGCTCCAAGCGTCGCTCCGAAACCTGTTGCTGGACATCACACCCGCCTCGCAGTTGAACTCGGGTAATGCTTGGCACGGCAGGATGACCAACGCCGGGAACATTGTCGGCTATGGATTCGGTGAGTCGCTCAATCTCCAAGGCCCTCTTTCCCAGCTCAAACTTCTCCGTCCCAAGGATTTTTGCCTCTTGCTGACCTCCCCATTATCAACCTACTCGGAGGGGGTCAATTCCGCAAGTTTTGTATCATCTGCATCGTCATTCTTGTCGCCACCGTCTGGACTACCTGCTATTTCCACGAGGAGCAAGAGCGGCCTGCTGTACATAAGAAGAAAAGGTTTATTTCATTGTTTGTTTCCTCCGAACTGCCGTTATTTACCTCAACCTCAGCAAAGGATCCGAAGTCTTGGAGAACATAAAAACCGCGATCATCAATCTTCCCCGGCCTATACGCCGCGTTTGCTATGTGCAATTATTCGCTTTCATGGGATGGTTCCCTTTCCTCTTCTACTCGTATATCTATATTCGCTATCAAATGTTGTCGATCCTGAAATTTCCACCTAGAACGACGTACGTGGGACAAATTATGGCACAAGAGCTCGGCGAGGAACCTGACCCCGACTACGCCACTCGCATGGGCGAAAGAGCCATGCTCATCTACAGCATTGGTGAGCACGTTCCAAATCTCGTTGGATCGTATCAATATATGCATGCCATAGTTGCCGTTATCTCTGGAATTATCCTGCCCCATCTTGCTAACCGGGATCGTCGTCTCATGGCCCATCAGGGCGACGACGATGAAGACGCCGAACTGACCCGTATCAGAAATACTGTGCGGGAATGGAAAGTCGAAGCTGCCCGTAAAGGACGGCCTCTTCGGCTGCCTGTTATGCCATTCCTGCTCCGCAACATATGGACTGGGGCGCTATTGTTGTTCACGGTCCTTACCATGTCCACGTTCTTCATAACCACGGTCAAGCAGGTGTGTGGCTCGATGTGCGCTTCATCTGCAACTCTGAAGAAACTTCACAGGCCACTGTTTTCATTGCCTTGATTGGTATTTGTTGGTCGGTTGCGAGTGAGCTGCCTTCTTTTCTGTTTGTACCCTCTCTTATGTCGCGGCTTGTAGTGTGGGCACCGTTTGCCATTATCATGGAGGTGACGGTTATTTATTTCGAGGTCGAACCGTTTCACTTATCGTTTATTTAGCTGCTTAAAGACCTCTCTACCCCTCCACCATCTGCGAGCCGGCCTGCTCACATTCGTACACTATCAGTTCCCGTTGCTGGGCCCCGTCGTGGAAGTAACGTAAGACCGGACGAAAGACAACCCTTAATCCGCCGTCGTTCATACGACGCATTCGACCCGACCGGAGAAGATGTCCACCCTGCTGCTCGCGTAGCTGGTGGTACAATTCTGGGTGTTCACAACCTCGCCATCGTGGCTCCTCAGCTGATCGTATGTTCTTGACCTTGTTCCTTTTTTCTTTCTAAATTTCCCTCAAAGGTTGCCCTTGCGACGAGCGCGATATTTAGCATTGTCGACGGGGACGTCGGCGCCGACCCAAACAACGAGAACACGTATCTGGGCAAAACCGGCGTTGCCTGGGTGCTCCGGTTCGGAGGCGTGTGCACCTTTTTCGGCGCTCTCCTCTGCCGCAAGGTGTCCCCTACACCGACAGAAAGAGCGATGAGACGGCGCCTCGGGGAAATGATGGTTTTGCGAGAAGACGCTTCCCCGTGAATGTACAAAATGAATGTATGGGGGACAATGTAAGAACCTATCGCACTGCTCTCTTTTCAGATCTTACGTTTTTTTTTTGCTTTGTACTAACTACCATACACTGAGAATTCATATCACATAATCCATGAAGGAAGCGATACTTACCGCCATTTCTTCCGCATATAAGGTGCACAAGGGACAACACCGCCATCGTCTCGGGTCGTCATTCAAACTCTACCCCTCACCGCTATGTCGGTCAGTGTACAATCTTTGCCTCAGCCTTCAGCAATGACCCCGAATCTCCAAACATATCATTCTATTGACACCCCTCTCACACACTCACCCGAGCATACCCCGCGGATTCTCCGCTACGCTCACGTTCTTACGTTTGCCTGCCTTCGAGTACGAACTATCAAATCACGGACAATTACAGTAGACAGAGAAAGCTAGTTAGTATTATTTCTACCATATGCCTTAGGCACAAAGGAAATAAAACAAGGATTCAAAAAAAAAAACTGCCGCAGTAGCAGATCTTGGAGTTTCATTCGTGACAGAATGTAGCCAATACGCTCAATGGTGGTGCTGGATTTCTGTAGCGGCGCCTCATAGCGACAATTCTTTGTCACTGAAGGTCCATTTGGATAAGATTTCGTTGAGAGCGCCACAGTATACAAGGTACAAACAGTAAAACCAATTCACACTACACTGCAAGAATACATATCGCATAATCCCAATCATCCTGGGCCTGACTTGATATATTCCTACATGGTATAAAGGTCACCGGCGGTTGAGCTGCGCCGAAGAGACGCTCGTAGAGGGAGGGAACTATGCACATCTATCAAGTTAATTCGAAGGCGAAAACGGAGAAAACTTACACGACGATTCCCGTGATGGAATATAGAAAATGCGCACTGAAAGGGTTCGTGTCCATACGGACTTGAAACCGCGTTCAGACTGTAAAGCACTAGCGAGAGAATGGGGATCTCCTACACATATCAGTTCCCAATTTCTTTTGAAGGACTACGGATACGTACCGCCGTCCCGTCCGCATATAACAGCGCAGGAAGAATGTGAATCGTCGAACCATGACACCTCCCAGTGGAAATTATCGAGATGGTCACCTGGGGAAATTTTATGCAATACAGGCGAAATAAAAACTATGCGGCACACCTTGTTGAAACATAGGCGTTCGATTTTGAATGACGAGTTCGCCGTCATCCTCGTCTAGTATAGCGATGCGTCCGGTATGCGACATAACTTGCTTCTCGACAAGTGCACCTTTGGGTAAGTTCTGAACGACCAAGAAGAGTGTAGGGCTCGCAGTGTTCTGATCAGAGATTCAAGTATTATATCAACCTGAATGAAAGCAAATACCGGTTCAAAAACTGAATGGCCTTGCCGTACAGCTGACAGGTGGGATGCATTTGCCAACCAGTATAATGCGAGTTGAGTGTGTCCGGCCCAGCTGCCCGTATTGGTACTAAGGGCTCGAGTTACTCGGTCAACGTGCTGGAGCGACAATGCTGTCTCCAAAGCCAAAGATTGGGGCGAAGGAATGGAGAGAGTAGGCGGGATCATGCCGATCTGCCCAGAAATGAAGACCAGATCGTCTATCTACGCTGAAGAGTCAAAAACCACAGCCGGAAGTTTCCCGATAATCCACGGACCGTAACAGCTTGCGAATATGGACCGATATTCGCTGGCGCCCAGTAGCTTAGACTTTGAACGTGTAGCGCATGCCGCTCTGTCGTTCTGGAATGGGCAATGCACTCCAGCATTACACGGTGGGGAGCAGGAAGATCTGCAGCAACACAGGCCCGAGTGGGTGGGCTAGTCCCGAAGAAGGTACCGTATATCGCGTTGACGGCAGAGAAAAGTCCCATAGAGGAAAGAAAGATGTTGATATTGGTGCAATCAGGAGGCTCGAGTGCATAATGGGCCAGCTCAGCTGAGGAGGAATAAGGAGCTCGAAATTATGAGCGCAGCATCACAAGAATGCGAACCTTGGAGAATCGCAAAGCACTGTGCGACCTCTTCCTCTATCGATTGAGAAGATTCCACATCCATATTGGACTGGACATTGGAAACGGCAACCCATGAACCCAATTTTCTGCTTCTTGTATTGTTGCCTGCGATATGAGAAGAGGGTTGGTTAGACTGAGCCCCAGTGTGTTTCTCTGGGGATTCCTGAACTCCTAGTGATGCGATGCGATCTCGAACCGGCACGAATTTGTCATCTAGAACTTCCGGCACATGTAAAATGGGTGGTTCGACAATGAATTTGGCTTGCAGGGTCGCGTTTTTGATTCGTAAATATGCCACAGTAGCAAAGTCGCTATCTGAATGGATCACGGTCTCAACTTCTGTTCTACATAAAGTTAAATAAGGTCCTGTAAATCAATTGGGGACCTACAGTACGATGCGATGCTTGAATAGTGGACAATCCAAGGTCAACGTTTCATATTCACCACCCTCCCCGCATATATGTGCCCCATAAAGATTATTCTAGCTGGGTTCAGTGGTAGGGAGATAATCAGATGAGTGCACTTGCCAGCTTTATGAGAGTAGGCTCCATTTGTGCCAGGGTATTACCCAAGTGTTTGACGGTGAGCCCGATGCCTGCAACCTTGATTAAAATCGCCTCCATTCCTGCCGCAATCATCTCCGTCATTAATTCGCCTTGGTCTCGTTGCCACAGATAACACAGAGGTGTGAGGGATAGACGGCGGCATCTGAACTGAGGCGTAAGAACCGCTTAGCGCGCCAATGAGGGCACCTCACACATGCTCGACGCGAACCCGTTGATAGTTGGAAAGAATTGCACCGACGGAGACACCCTCGATGTCTGGGTGATGAGACTAGCAGCAGGAGATTTAGGGAGAACAGCGCAGTCGAAGCAGGAGTCACTTTAACGGTGGACAATAGATCGTAGAGGTCCTCCGTCTCATCTCCTGGTCTTCCGCTTGCGCTATTGCGAGCACCGTACTCAGACCCTTGCTCGAGAGGGTGACCAGATATGACCCTTCGGTACAAAGGAACATCGAGCGCGCGCGCGACAAATTCTATCGCGTCCTGACCAACTGTTTGGTACATATACGAGTCGAGCTCCTCTGGATCCGATTTCAGAGCAAACGAAACCAGATATTGCTGCCAAACCTTTGCCAGGTTCTGGCCCTAAGGAAGCCGCCGATACGAGTTCGTGGCCATTTCGTTGGCAGTGTAGGAGGTTGTAGCAGCTGTCCTTTCCTCCGCTGAGGAGCGCGACGTACTTCATTTTGAGAAAGAGTCGATGCTCATGTGACCGCAAGAACTTGGCAAGAACAATTTGACTCGAACCTTGGACTGACGCGAGCGCGATGCCCACAGTAGCGGTCGACAAGGCGGATTTATGGGAAAGACTGGGCCAGGAATACTGTGACTGCTCTTCACCGGTACCATCTCAGATGGTCTCTGATCACGCTGTGTGCTAGCTTCAGAGGCTTTCGACCACCTCTGCTTCGAGTATGGCTTGGAATTAGATGAAGATGTGCGTACTTCCCATCCTGGCTAGCGCCGTCTTCATTGTTTTGTAGACTACCGCTGAGGTTGAAGAAGCGATCAAGAACGGCCTCCCTGCTGAACGTCCTGTGGGTTCACAATATGCCACTTGAGGTTCCCTGACTCACAAATTATCTACCTAGCAATTGAAAATAGAGGTACCTGCAAATAGGTCGGATAGTTGCTTTCTGGTCTCTCGATCTCTCAATCGCTGCTCAGATACGATCTTTTGTGCATCGAAGGCATTTCACGCGCCCTGCGTGTTTTCCTTGGCAAGTCGGAGGCACCACGATATAAAATTGTGCTGCCCGCAGGAGGAGAAGCTGCCATTTTGAACGTTCAATGCAGTCCGGAGGTTTGACGCGTTGCATTCTCTTTGACCAAGCTGAACGGGTACCAGACGAAATTAATCCGGCCCTTCTTTGCATGTGCCATTCTACGCAATGTCAAGTTCACCCCACGATCATATGCATCTTTCATCGATTTACAAGACAAGTTGCACCAAAATATTTGTAGACGGCGGCAGCTCGTTGCAATCGGAACGCACGACTTGGACACGCTTGAGCCGCCGTTCCGGTACGAGGCTAGAGCACCCAAAGACATCAAGTTCATCCCATTAAACAAGGACAAGGCCTACACAGCAGAGGAGCTCATGACGGTGTACGAAGTAAGCTATATATATAACGCACAACCAAATATTATTATTTCTGATCCTCCACAGTCGGAAAAACATCTGTCAAAATTCCTTCCAATTATCCGGGACTCGCCTGTCTACCCTATTATCTACGATGCAAAGGACCGAGTGCTGTCGATGCCTCCAATCATCAACTCGGAACACAGCAAAATTACTCTTAACACCCGGAATGTCTTCATTGATGTCACCGCGACTGACCAGACAAAGCTTGATATCGTAGTGAATATGGTGGCGACCATGTTCTCCGAATATTGCGCTGAACCTTACACGTAAGCGTTGTGGAATTACCGGTGAATTCCAACTGAGTTTGGCCCAGAATTGAACCCGTGAAGGTCATCGCGCCTGATGGTCAGCACCGAATCACTCCCGATATCTCTGGACGTCATACCACTGCCCGCGCTTCCTATGTCAATTCTTGCACCGGCCTCAAACTGTCCGCGCCCGAGGTCTCAAAACTCCTTAACCAGATGTCTCTGTATACCTCAGTCTCGCCTTTAAACGCGGACGAGGTCCTTGTAGAAATACCAGCCACTAGACCAGACATTTTCCATGAATGCGACATTATGGAGGACGCAGCCATCGCATATGGATTCAACAATCTGCCGTTCAAATTCCCTGCCACATCGACAGTGGGCCAACCGTCCGCGATCGGGCAACTGAGCGACGTTATACGCAGAGAATGGGCGCTGGCTGGCTGGGTTGAGGTTATTCCTCTGATTCTTGTACGCGCCCAAGCATGCTTTCCTCGAACGACACTAATTTAGCATCCTCAGTGCTCTCACGAGGAGAATTTTGAATGGCTGAACCATGTAGACGACAACACCACGGCTGTCAAAATCGCTAATCCGAAAACGCTCGAATTCCAAGTCGTGCGCACCACGCTCATTCCCGGGCTTCTCAAGACTATTCGAGAGAACCGCTCGCACGCCCTTCCCATAAAAATCTTCGAGACGAGCGATATCGTCGTCAAGGATTCCACGCGCGAACGCCAAACGCGTAATATTAGACACGCCGCCGCCGTTTGGTGCAACAAGACGGCTGGGTTCGAGGTTGTACATGGCATGCTCGACCGCGCCATGAAAATGCTCGACGTAGCGAGAATTTCCAGCAACGACTACAAGGCGAGCACTGGATATTACATCAAAGAGATGAGTGGTATGGTCATGTTGTTTACTTTCTTTTTGCGTTCTGAGCCATCGTAGATCCCATGTTCTTCCCCGGACGTGCGGCAACCATCTATTATCGGGCCCCTCCACCGAAGCAGAGCACGCTGTCAGCCCTCAAACAGGAGGTCGAGTCGGCGCTGCATCTCAACCAAGACGTGAAGCTTGGAAGCTTGGGAATATTGCATCCTACAGTGCTTGAGAAGTTTGATATTGGATACCCGTGCTCGAGTCTCGAGTTTACTCTAGAGCCGTTCAAGAAACAGATGCAGAAGCTCTGGACCAATGAAGAATGAAGGCCGCGGCCGTGTTATATTACTTGTAGAAATAAAATTCGCTAGGGCATTCATTTCTTCGCGGGTGCTTCTTCCTCTGACCCGCCGGACATCACTGCAGAGAGGAATGAGTGGCTGGCTGAGAATGATTTCCTTAGACTCACTAAGAGCAATAAGGATTGCTAACCCATACATCTGCAAAAGAATTTAGCTAGAGCGTTTGAAATTTAGGTGTACTGCCTACCCAGTATTTCTGGAACAAAGATTTTTCTGGCGTTGGAACGACAGGCGCGCCTTCGGGCGTCAGTGGCGGCGGCACACGCAATTCAGGTCTGAAAACAATTCAGATATCCGTGTGCTCGCAGAAGAAAGAAACGGTACGATGGCGGCATGCGAGGCAACCTAAGTTCGACAGTGGTGTTCAGGCTACCGATATCGCTGGCAAAAGAGCGCAAAGAATCCTTGGATTTCTTAGGGCACGCGCCATTGTGGGATGTCGGCGCCACAAAATAATCTAGAGTGTAGGGCTTTCCACCATGTGTTGCGTGTAAAATGATTGTCTCAGAGGTGGCTTGATTGAGATGGCACTGTACACACGGAATGCCTGAGGTAGGTATACGTTTCCAGGGCCCAGACAGAACTGGAACGCACAACTTTAACGGCCGACACCACGTCCCATTGGCCGGGCCTCGAGTCGTCGAGCTCCAGTGCCACCTGATACATAGCGCCCTTGACTGTCTGGAGCTTTTCGGCGAGTTGCGTCAGGTCCTGGGACAGCGATGCAGAAGGCTGGAACGAGGGGTTGCCATTGCCTGGAATGAGGACCGTGCCGCGTGCAGTAAATGGTGCCTCGGGCTGGTTGGGTTCGTATACACGATGGAACGCGTTGAAAGACGAGTCCGCTGCCCACACAAGAGACAGACTGGCGAACAGAAACGCGAACAGCATGGAAGCGGTCACGGTAATGCAGCAGAACGATTACGTCATCACCAAGTCCCATTGGCTACAGTGATTTGTTGGCTGGACTTGGTCTCGACGCGGCAAAATATCGACCATAGAGCGTCGAGACTATGAAATCATTCATCAGCGCGTCTCCACAAAAACACAGCCCTTCTGCTCGATTTTCATCCCTCTCGCCCACATTTTGTTATGGCCGTCTCTCCCGTTCCATCTTCACCATCTTCGTCGCGTCTAGCCGAAAGTGCTGACGGCGAACTCAGTTTCGCACATCTCATCGACAAACTCGACTCGGTCGCCAAATTCTACCAGAAACAACTGGAATGGGTCGATAGCAGCAAACGAGTCGAGATCAACGTAGTCCAAACAGAATCCGACGCCGACGATGAGCTCTCCGAGACTGAAACACAGAGCCGCCGACCAGCGGCTAGACTACTCACAACGACCGCATTGCGCCGCATGCATTGGCGCAGACAGATGAGATCGCTGGAATCGAAATTGAGCGGCAAGGCTCACAAGCGGCGCAAGCCCGCTTCTCGACGCTCGCTCTCTTCAACCTCGTCGAGACGAGAAGCCGAAGAAGAGATGGGGTCACAGTACATCCTGGGCATGTTTGGGCAGGTAGGAAGGCAGGTATTTCATTCAGAGGGTGATTCATCGAATTTAGATCATCGGAGCACGAATGGAGAGCTGCCGGCGAGTCCAAAGGCTGGCCGCATTTAACAGGTTCGACGACAAGTCCATTGCAGCAAGGTAGGCAATTTCGGTCCCAAAAAATCAGCTGGGCTGATTCGAGCTTCCCGTAGAAGCCCGGACCAGCCTAGAGTCAAGGACTCTAGAACATCCGATGGGATCGTTCGCTGACTGTCTTCGGATAGCACCCGCATTGGCCCTGTATTATTGTTTTGTCAGTCGTTAATTGAAGACGATTAATTTTGGAAATCGGAAGAGCTTTCAACGGTGATAAAGACGAGTGATGACTGGCGGGGTTGAATGAACGCTTTGGCTCCAGAAATTCGATGGTGGACGACATAATTATTTCATGGAACCAGCGAGAGCGACAGTCCAGCAGGGGCCCGAGTGATTTCCAAACACAGGGATGCGACATCAGGTGGTTATTTTGTTCTACAATGTGAAGGGACCGGAGGGTGTGGGACTGAGACAAAGATCTCGCAAGAATGATATCACCTGAGTTTCTGAGGCAATCACAAGAAAAATATCTCCCGTGTGCGATATAAAAGCTGTTTTACAGACCCCAATGTGGGTTTGCTAAGCCAGGCGCTGAGCAAGTTGGTAGGAGATCGGCACAGCCACAAATTGCCTTTTTGAGCGAATGGAGGAGTTGGTGGCAAAGTATCGATAAGACCAGTATCCTCTGATGCGATCTTACATTATGCTGAAGTCCGGAATATTGTGGCTGCGGGGAGACGAGACTGTCCCATGATTGTTGGAATTCTCGGACCATAATGGTTGATTGGTCTTGAGGCGTCAGCACCCAACGTTTCTTTCACAGTTTTGTCAATCTTGCTATATAAATTACCGAGCAGTCACTTCTGGTTCAATTCACGGGATGGATCTGTGATTCATTAGCCACTGCTGAGGCAAGATACAACAAGAATACGAACTTCCCGCGGCGGTATCCGTTCATTTCTTTGCGTTTTTCTTCTTCTCCTCCTGCTCCGCCTCCCAGTCCTCGCGATCATTCTGCTCGAAAGCATCTAGTATTGCGTTACCCTCTTCAATACTATCTGGATCTGTTTCGAATTCGCAAAGTTTAAGGAACCTGGGTTCGAGTCCCGTCCCGTCGTAGCTTACCCATCTTCAAACCGAACGAGGCTTGAAAGTTGGGCCTGCCTCCGTAACTCTTGATAATTTGGCTCCTAGTCATGGGCCCTGTTTTCGAGCCGGTGGAATTCGACGTATGGGTAGACATGGGAGTGGACAAGATTTGATTAGGTTAATCAAGTTACGTCTTTGTTCGGCACTCGAGACCACTCTGGAGACAGCTTTTGCTCACGCATGCGGGTTATTTGAATCTAGTAGGGAAAAAATAGCTAATTTTCTACAATATTATTGGAGAAAAAAGAAATGCCGCCCGGCGCCAGCTGTTGGTGTAACGGGGTTGTAGAAGAATGATCCGTTCAAGTTACAAGCTGTTGAACAACAACGACAAATTGCTGCCGCTGACCACCAGTGACTCTCCACCCTCATTCTTATCTGCGGCCAAGTTCCTGCGCACTCTTTTACTCCTTTACTAGATCTACCGCCTTGCTATGCCTTCTGGCAGATATGCTCCTCTTCCCAGCGAAAGGACAGACCAAGATGCCAACGATGAAATGGACGCTGCCTTTGACGACTCGGATGATGATGAAGACGCCTCCGAGTCTCATCCTCTGAATCCTGCCCCCACGTCTCCCCGAGTAACCCACATATCTCGTCCTTCGACCACCCATATTCCTGGGACGTATGATTTCGAGAACGTGGACTACGACTACCCACCCCCTGGATCGCCGCCAGGGCCGTCCGCAAGAGCTCTCCCGAACGAGTTTGGTAACTCTAACGGTCTCGTTCCTGACACGTCGGAAGTGGCGGTCCATGGCCCACGTCGAGGCTGGTTTAGCCGTACGGCGGCCGCGATTCTTCCCTCTCACTATGTCCAGCGCCTCGGCATGGGATCTAGCAACCAAGTGGTTGGCAATAATAATGACGGGGTCTTCAACAACGTTACTGCGAAACCTACCGCACCAGTCCGGGTCACCGACGGTAATCATTCGTGAAGTCTCGAAGTTTCCTTTCTAACATATTTCATGCGACAGGAGACAGTACGTATCTCGTTCCCGAGGACACCCGTGCCGAGGCACCCCCGTCATACGCCTCTGCACAAGCTGACGCTGTGCCACAATATTGGGAGACTACGGTTCACGCGGTGAGTAGCACCATGGACCACTCAACTTGCGCTTATAAGTTCCAGCCCTTCGCCTCCGGCGTTGCGGGTGAAATGATCATCGACTCCCTTCCAAGCGGTACGCTCGTCGCATCTATTATAGGGCTTTGTTCTTGAATTTGTTCCTCAGGAACCCTGTTCTCGTTCCTATGGAACATGCTCGTCTCTATCAGTTTCCAACTCATCGGATTCCTACTCACGTAGTAAGTTCAACGTTTTTTATCTCGGTTTTATTTAACGAATGCTTTTCAGCGTCTTACATCAGACTCATGCGGCCCGTCTGGGGTCGCGCGCGGGCTTAGGCATCACTTTAATCCAATACGGTTTGCAAAAAACGTGACATCATCTGTCTTTTGGTTTCATTGAGTTTTTTTTAGGATTTGCGCTCCGGTCCCGCGTTGAAGCTTCAGAGGAAGAATCCGGTAATTCGTGGGCCGGCTGGGCAAACCCTCCGCCGACGTTTGCAACCGCAGCTGAGGCGGCTGCCCACTATAACGGAAGTGCTGCGGATGCACTTGCGTCGGGAGGTCCCACCGCGCTCACACAGGAGCAGGCCAACGAGATAGTCGCGGATGCCACCAGTGAAGTACGCCTTGAATCCATACTTGTTTGATGTATTCTCAAGTATTTTCCAGTGGCTTTCGTTCTTCCTGATGACCATCGGTCAGTACACCGATGAGGTTTTGTTAATAATATGTGCTGATTGTTGCGGGTAGGTTGGTTCATTCTGCTGACCTCGGTCCTCGGCTTTTGGCGTGTCAAGCGCTGGGAACGAGGTGTTCTTGCCTCTCAGAGAGAAAACCCTGGCGCCCCGCCCCCGCAATCGACCAATAACCCGTTCATATCGCAGTTCGAGCGGGGCTTTGGGCTCAGGGGCATGACGCGCGGAGATCTCTTCAGAACAGGCTTCGGGTTCCCTCGTCATGACACCGAGCCAGAGCGAGGCGAGGGGTCGCCTGAGGAGAGCGAATTTATGATCCCCGCCGACGCTGATCCCGAGCGTGCACAACAGCTGCAAGAGGCTGTACGGAACGAGCGTCGCTTGCACGCTGAACTGAGGGCAGCTGGTCTGATTTGATTTTACTCAGATAATACAGATACGTACCTTCACACCCCAACGCGGACACTAACTTTACTGTAAATCTATTTCGTGGCCTCGGATGTTAGAGGATGCATGTGTATCGTGGAATAGGATAAGGTGGTTCTGTTGGCCTAATCGTAAACTCTGTTCTGAAAATCCGCGACGTGACTGAGAGTCCCTTTGTGGAATGGAATTCGGGAAACCTTTCCTCAATCTATTTTACCAAAACTCAGCTGAATTTTGTCAGGGCTTCTCACTGTCGGCTTCGTAAATCCCTTATATCAATCTTTTCCGTCGGACAAACCGCCGAATGCAACTTTGTTAGTTTGAAGGGTGCGATTTTTGGTGCGCAATTCACACAAACCTAGCCCTAGTGCGGTGATACTTTTCTGACTCTCATTTTTATACATCTCGTTCAACCCACCAGCTAGGCAAGTGGACAAGTTCTCCGGTGTCCTTCAGCCGTGTGAGTCTCGACTGTAATTACAGCGACTTGCTCACTCACATTACTGACACCGCAACTCACTTTTTGTCGAACGGAGAATCAAATTCATCTGACAACCGGAATTCGGAATTGTATGCGGCTGATGCAGCTCGGTTGTTCGCTCTTCACTTCTTCGCTATAACGACCAGTGAAGGTTCCGTTTCCGCCAACCGGCCTGTCGCCGTGTTGAGATGTTCAGCTCTTGCGGACTCTGTCGAAATAAGCGGCCACCGCTGATTGAAATGCTGGAAGATTTCTTGTCTGTATCTCCCCTTTATCTCAAAAGTCATTCTTATGCACAATTATCTAGCACCTACCCAGTCTTACAGTGCCAGAGCTATTTCGAGCTACGGCGAGACCATCAATGTTATCACGGGCCTCGAGTGGAGTAGGCGAGTCTCGGAATCTAGTGGCGATACAGCAGTGACTGCGGGACGAGACGACGAACGTTTCAACGCATTAATCCGCGTAAGTGATCTGGCGGCTGTTATCGTACTCCGAGCTCGCATCTCTGGCTACATGACATTTCACAATGCCGTGGACGGATGCGTGGCTTGCGAACTGGCCAGAAAACAGAAAGCCTGGATCCGTCATTCCCAAATCGGGAAGGCTATGATTTTGTTTGCCGAGCGCAGTGGTTCTTGATGGACGAGAACTTTGAAGCGAGAACGTTCGGCAGTCTCGAACGTCGCAGGTATAAAGCTAATAGTGGATCCCGGTTCCTGGATCATTCCCACCCCCCCTCCTTTATTTTTCTTTCTTATCGTTCACATATTTTCATCCATGAACTCCTGTCGGAGGGCATCCTCAGAGGACATTATCTCCTCCCCCTCATTCCCTCGGGAAAGACGGTCCAAAACATCGTCCTCTTCCGGTCGTGGAGCAGGGACTATGACCATCGATGTTCAGTTGGCAGACGCTGGCAAAAAATGTCGTCCCCTGCCCAGAATCCCCATTAACATTCCCCCGGTTCCTAAATCTGCACCGCCGGCTCCACCTCGGTGGCCCCCGCGCAGCCTGAAGCTATCGTGCCCGTCGCCTCCAAAGTCAGCGCCACCAGTTCCGCCCCAGCATTTTCCGCGACCCCCTTCACCGCGTCCCCTTCCTAGTCCCCCGGGCTCAGTCACCGCGTTTCCCGTCTCCCCAACTACTCCCTCGTCTCCTCCAACATCCGCGTTCCAGTCTAGACCGCGATTGTCGCCTGCGCACGCTTTACCAAGGCCACCCGGCTTCGGCCCTCCATCCTTGACACTGCAGACATCTTTCGATATGCTTAAACCCCGCGTTTTCGAGACGCGGGAGAACAGTCCCGGCACGCCGACGTTTCCAGAACCGCCTACGCCACGCACCGCTCAGCGAAAACGGCTCAACAAACTTCGCCGCCACCTTGGCGAGTCCGTAGTACAGGTGGTCTCCGACCGACCAGGCGAGGTCGATGTGTTGATCGGGTTGCGCCGCGCTGGAAAGCCAGTCACTGTCAACATGACGGTCGAGACGGATTCTCACAGCGACGGCTCCAGTAGCAGGGATAGTGACGGCTCCAGCAGCCCCGATAGCGACAGCTGCAGCGATTCGGGAACTGATGATCGAGTGGACTATTTCTTCCCGTCCTATAAAGCGCCCTCGCAAAAATGGATGCGAGAACGCGGCAAAGCGCGATGGACGGAAGACGACTTTACAAAGGTTCTAAATGACCTGCGAGCGCTGTAGCTCTTTTGCTTCCTCATACTCCTCCGCGATGACACGCTCTCCATTCGTTTAGCTATAATTTATAACGGATCCATCCACGGAATTGCTACTGTATTCTTAGTTCCCGGTGTTATTCTATTAGCGGTGCCCTGTATCATTTGCTCGTTTTCTATATTTTTTGGTCTTCGTTGGGACACCTTCGTCAGAATAATCGCCTACTCGCCGTTATATCTAATTCTACCGTACTCGCTGCTTTTTGCCTCTTAGTTCAATTCAATTTCAGATCTTGCGCCACAGCTCCCATCAGATATATATGCAGTGCATACTTACTTCCATGGCGCCCACAATGTTTTTAGAACATCATTGAACGTCGTTACACCCATCGCATTTCTATTGTGCTTCCGCATTTACCCGCATATTTACTTGCATTGGAAATGACTGGACGCAACAACCGCAGTGAGCGTTGTTCACTGCGATGCATTGCACCCATTCACAAGCAGGTCTGTTATTGCGCCTCCAAACGACAGCGTTTATTTAATTGTCCACAACAGAGCTAATTGATTGTACATGGAAACACTTTCCACTTTACACTTACAGCGCAAGCTTTGAGAAACCGAGTCAGAACGGTGGTTTTATTTTACCCCTGCGGCTTCCTGGAACAAGAACAAAGTCCAGCATCCGGAAAGGATAAGGACTGGAGGTTCGTACGTTTGATGTAAACGGATGCGGAGAAAAGAATCAGACCCAGGAGCTTGTCGCCGTACAAATTGTAGCTCAAACCCCAGCTGGATATCCAGAGTGCTTAGCAACAAGCCAAGGTCTCATGAAGAATCGCACCTGGCAGAGTCACCGTACTGAAAAGATTGTCAGAAGCAGCGCCGCTGAAAAAACTGGGTCGACTCATGGAAAGAGAGACGAGCGCCAGTGGTCGAGGTAGCAAACTCCCGTCATTGGGTGGCGTAGCTGGCGGCGATGGCCCATCTGTGCGACATCAAACAATAAAGTTTTAAACTTTACACCCAACCTAAACGCACGCTGTAGTTGGCGCTCTTGGCAGTATTGCCTAGGAGGGTTCCAATCCCGGCCATCGCCCGAATTCCGACGATGCCCTGGGGCAATTTACAATTCCAGAAATAGTGAAGCGGCATAAGTGATTTGCAGGGATAAGACTGTCGGTGATCCGAAATTGTGTTTGGCAGTTGATCAAGAAGGGTGTCAGCACCACGGGAAGATAACATCAAAGGTGTTCACGTTCTGCGGAATAAAATGAATGAAAGGAGGGAATGACGACCACACTTATGCCGTCGCTCGGAGACAAGGACATCCATAGGTTGTTACGGGTCAGTTCCGTTGCAAATACACGACTTAAGGAAGGGCTAAAGAACCTGTTGTGTTGTAAGCACCGGCGATGGATGTCTTGGTCCTAGTCCCTTGGAGATCGTAATTTCTGTGGCTCGAATCCCTGGCGAACCGAAAGTGCAGCGACACCACTGCACCTTGGCATCGAAGACGATGGCGCGGGTCAAAGCAGCACCATAGTCACCCAAAACGACGCAATCACACCATCTAGAATTCTGGTCAGACATCTTTCAGCACTTTGAGGTAGCTTGCGATAGAGCAGTTAGAAATCAGGGTTAAAATGAAAGGGGAAACACGCACCGTACCAAGCACTTAGATAACAGACGTGGCGTCCGAACAGCAAGAGGAATAGATGCCGGACTAAAGAGCGTAACCCAAGTAATGGCGAGCACCGCCGTAGCCAGCAGAAGAGAGGCCGTATAAATCCACGAACGCATGCTGGGCAAGGGATGAATCTCGACCAGGGTTAGCGTCGGGCTTGTAAGTACATAGCACGGAAGAGACACGCACTGCGATCCAAATGAGAGCATGATCACCATATGTTCAAAATACTTTTTGTTGGTTGCTCAAGTCACTGACGAGGTACTCCCAGATTCCTGTGATTTCGGAGGGGAAAGACGAATTGCCTTCGGACAATCCAGCGAAGTCAAGAGTCTTCGGGTGAATCCTGTCAGATCCTGTTCTTGAAACTAGTCGAAACACCGTGACAGCGCAAACCCGCTCAAAACATGAGAAACACTGCCTACTATTGCGTGACTATGGGGTCAGTGAAGGCCAAGACAGTCCAATTCGGATTTGGGTCCCATACTAGCGGGCTCTTGACAAGCTCTTGACTTGCAAACCCTTCCGGCTCTAGTCTCTCGTAGACAGACGCTTCAACAATTTATGATCTCGTACCTCGATTTGTTGAATTCCGGCTCGGGGCTCGGCCGATCAAAATTTTATGACGTATGCTTCCGTGATTTGGTGATGACGGTCAATTCGACTTAGTTCCTTCCACATCTTTGACCCTGGTGGTCCTTTCATTCTCCTCAATTCCTTCCTCATGAATACTGTTTACCTGCTACTCTTTCTCTTTCCTCGCATCGCCCAGAGTGCGCCCAATGCCCCGCTATTTCTCAGACCTCCTATAGCTGCACCCGCACAAAACGCATGGAATGTTACGCCGACCTTCTTTCCGAGTAGTGAACAACCTACCCCCACGCCAACTCCAGAAGAAGAAGCCCCATTGCTAGTCCCATTTCTCTTGCCAGTGCCGCCATTTTCCGATTCGTCTTCATCCTCCAACTCGACTCCACACACTCCTCTAGTAATGGCATATTATCCGGATTGGGCGGGTCCGGACTTTCCTCCCGAGAAAATCGACTTCTCCCGTTTTGACTGGATAGATTTCGCCTTTGCTTTGCCAACAAAGGACTGTGGTCTCACTTGGGACGATCCCGACAACGCACCACTTCTTTTAGAGCGACTTGTCACTGCTGCTCACGATGGAGGCGCCAAAGTCAAACTTAGTGTCGGCGGGTGGACTGGCAGCAAGTGAGTTTCAGGTATTCGTATTTCTATGAAACTGACTTTTCACTAGATATTTCTCATCCGTTGTCAGCACAGACCAATCAAGAAACACATTCATCCAGAATATTTACAGGCTATATAGCCGATTTAACCTCGACGGCATCGACATCGATTGGGAGTATCCAGGCTCTCAGGGACAAGCCGGCAACGAAGTAAGCGAATGGGACTCTGCCAACTTCTTGACATTTCTCCAACTCCTGCGCGCTCGACTTCCCTATGGTGCTGCAATTTCGGCCGCCGTTCTTACCACACCGTTCCATGGATCAGACGGAGAACCAATGACGGACGTCTCGCAGTATGCGCAAGTGTTGAATTGGACTTTGCTCATGAATTACGACGTTTGGGGTGGTTCGTGCTTCCTTTACAACCAAGCGAATTTGACTAACGGTCCCTCAGCATCATCAAATCCTGGTCCTAACGCTCCTCTGTTCGATGCTTGCAACAATTCCACGCAGCCGGAAGCAAGCGCGGACGCTGCAGTCAAAGCCTGGACGGCCGCTGGATTCCCAGCCTCACAGCTCGTTCTCGGTGTGCCGGCCTACGGATACGTTTCTAAATCTACGGCTACAAGACTTCGAACGCGGCAAACTCCGGTTCAGGACGTAACACTGGCTGGCGAGGGCGGTCAAATTCAGTTTCGTGACCTTGTCCAGCAAGGTGCACTCGTTCGTAACCCCGACGGTTCTTTCGACGGCAGCGGAGGATTCACGAGAAGTTTCGACGAATGCTCCAGTACTCCCTTTTTGCGGTCGGTTTCAAGAGGTCAAGTAGTCACGTACGATGACCCTCAGTCTCTCGCTATGAAGGCTACCTTGGCGAAGCGGATGGGTCTGCTGGGCGTGAACGTGTTTGATGTGACTGGGGACACGGATTGTTGGGATTTAGTCGATGGCCTTAGGCGAGGTTTCGATTGTGCTTCATAATTCAATGAATGTGTGCGGGCATGATGAACAGTGGCAATGGACGGCAATTGCCCAAATCTCTTCGTGGATCACCAAACGACAAGACTGTATTCAATTTGTGCTTTTATTCTGCGGCTACTCCACTTATTTACAACGGTTTAATCGGAGTTAATCACTGCCCGGGTCCTTGAACCTCCTAATGGCTCTATCTCTTGCTTCTTCGTGTTTCACGATAGGTCGCGGATATCCGAGTTTGTCTACCACGGACGCCGGGGGATTGTGCAAATCTACGCAAGATTTCAGTATCCAGAATCCAAAACCCGGTGAGAAGTTTTTACCTGGGCCGCGAACTCGGGCAAGTTCGGGTACAAAATGCCTGATGAAGTCCCCGGTAGGATCCGCCTGCAAATTGAATTACCATCCCGAAACTGGGTAAGTGGTTGGATCTTTCTCACCTTGGAGCTCTGATTATAGGGATTGAAAATCCTGAAGTAGGGACAGGCGTCGACGCCGGTAGATGCACACCATTGCCTGTTCGGGCGGCGTTCAAGTTAGAACCACGGAAAAGATTTTATAATCAAAGAAGGCCTCACCATCCCCCGTTGTTAGAGGCAAGGTCACCGTCGATCAAGTTTTGCATGAAGTACTGTGCCAGCGTTAGACGGATTGCGCGCAGTGAGCTCACTGTCCCGCACCTTCTCGCCAACCCGCCAGTCTACCATTAAATGTTTCACTAGAAACATGGCGCAAATCATTCTAGCCCGGTTATGCAAGTAACTGCGTCGGCAGACATACAGTCAGACATTGAAGCCTCAGGTGGAAGAGGCTAGCACTGACCCCATTTCATTCAAGCATCTCATTCCAGCATCGACGATGGGGTAACCCGTACGACCTACAACCATGGATTAGGTCGTGCGAAGCACCTCAGGAATGAGACACAGACCTGCTTTCCATTTTTCGATGTTGCTTTCTGCTATGGCCAGTGATTTGAGGTCAACCTGCCTCTGCTCATCCATGTATGCGTCCTCTAGCGCCGGTCCCTCCCAGACTACATCGGCGTATTTTTCATGAAACGGCCGGCCCATACTGACACGCGGAAATCCAGCAAGGATGCACACATAAAAGTCCCGCCACGCGATCTCTTGGACCCACCGCCCACCGTCGACCTTCTTGGTCGCGTTCTTTGTGTCGGGTAAGGTGGCGCGGATGCAGGTCCGTGCTGAAATGACTCCAGCAGCTAGGTATGGACTTTTTTTGACGTTCACATCGGACTTGAAAGAAGTATGTGGTAGCTCACCTGAGGCGACTGGTGGTATCCTTGTCGGCTCTATCCCGTTCGGCGTCGTAGACTGAAATTCTACTGTGTTTTGCGGAGTCTATTGCGCCCTTCGCCAATGGATCCACGGCACCTAGCTGGGCAGATCGAGATTTGGTACCGAGGAAGCGCTGCAACATCTTCGACTTGATGTTATTTGGGATCAGCTCATAAAGAGGAGGTACATACTTCATTCGCACTGGCTTCGCCTGCAGGCCATACCTCCTTCATTTTAGCGCGGTCCGCTGCGTCTAGCTCAAAACCGGGGACACTTTCCGGCACCGAAGAGTCGAAGAGTACCTCGAATTTAGCAGATGTATGCACTGACTCGGAATTGGGGTGCGGTTCGGCGCAGTTCTCGAGAAAGTGTGGGATATTGGCGTTCAGAGTTTTCAGCCAGGTTTTTTGATAAGGTGTGTATACCTGCTCAAGTCAGGAAACACCCGATTTTCTTTTTCAAAGCAACTCACAGAGTACGTTTTGTTTTCCTTGGTCAGCACAGCGCCAGGTTTAACGACGCCTCAAGAGAAGGTTAGAACGAAATATGATTGTGGCAAAAAGTCGATAACCAACATTTGTCGTGCACAAAGATCGCGCCGATACCTTGTGCTTGGGCGGCTTTGCAAATCTGCGTGTCGCGTCGGAGCTCATCGACCTCGTACTCAATGTTCGCGTAGATGGCTGAGGCGTTGAGATGCTGCAAGAAAGAAATGACTTTGTTCGGGATGGCGCGACGACTCGGTTCTGTGATAGTGTGGAGAGGGATATGCAGGCGTCCCAGGGACGTTTTAATCACCGCCAGATTACGGAGAGTAAAATCAATGCGACGCGGACTTCTGTCGTGGGCTTTGTAATCCTGAGGGCTGAGTAGGAATACCACGACGAGCGGTACCGAGGCTTTCTGGGCGTGCGCAGACGCGAGGGACAGAGCCCTATTGTCGGTGACTAGAATTCGGTTAATTCGGTTAGAGTGTTTGCTCGGCAACGGTGAAATCGACGGCACTTCTTTGGTCGCCCATGCGCATCCAATACACTACAGAGTCGCGCGCCGACTTGACATTTCCAGCATCTTTGGTGGCCTTGAGCAGCTGTGCAAGAGGGGGGTCTGAGTCTACGGCAGCCGCTGCGTCCGCTGTCGCTATTCGTTTGGGGTGAAAAGTAGCAGAAGTACGAGCTCTTTTGGATGAGGGAGTGGCAACGGGGGACAATGCACGCTTGGACATGATGGCTCTCAGTAACATACAACATGCAGCAGGTCAATTTTAAAGCGGACGATCTGAGACAGGCGGATAAAATCGGGGCTACGTCATCTACCAAATATGGTTTACACCTCCTCTCGTCCCTTTATGGAAGGAGGAAGGGAGGAAAGGCGGGAAAATTCGCCGGGCCCGTACAACATAACTAACTCCGTTCCGACTCAAAACCGCGTTATCCCTACCCTGCCTCTTGTTCTTCTTTGGCCAGTCGTATCCGCTCAGCCTCTTCCCTCTCTTCTGCTTCCACAACCTGGGATTGATCAGCGTTGATCAAGTTCCAGACAAAATGATGACGTACCTCTATATCAAGTGGGAACGTCAGGATCGCTTTAGACGAAAAGTAAGTAGGAGCGTAAGATCTCGGGAAAATGAGTGAGGGACTTACCAGCGATGCCCGTTAACTGATTTAATTCTGGACAAGTCCTTATGGTCAACGAACACAGGCTGAGGCGAAGAAACATACGTTGCCCAGACTCGTGCATGCTGGAGAATATGACAACCTCTCCGCCTTTCCGTTGGACCCCTTCCACCAGCTCGACATATTTCTTTCTAATCTCCGGATTACTTGCGCTAAAAACAGTCAGAATCAGTCGTATGACAGGAATCAAGCCACCAACCGAAAGAGATCGTCCGATATCAACAGAGTCCCAATCGCACCCCGATCCGCAGCGAGGACAACATGGTCGGGCCCATACCACGCCCGCATCTCGTCTGTACCAAGCATCTTGAAGAACCTAAGTAGAGTCCGTTAGAGAAGCATGTGGTACACAGGAAACCAGAATACTTGTCCAAGACGATGCCCTCCCGAGCAAACTTTGTTTCTTTTAGTTGAGAAACAATCTAGAACAGCCGTAAGCCCACATGCTCCCGAGAAATCGGATATCGTACCTCGGGACTCTTCAGCACCTCCACCAAGCTGTGAACATGTGGGCTGCTTATATGCACCTTGATCACTTTATCCTTGAGCGCCTTCTGAAGGACCTTGTCCCCACGTCGAGATGCCTCCGCGACCATATAATCATAAACCGAGTCCCGCACCCAGCCTGGACTGGCAATAACGATGGCCTTCAGCCCGACATTGGCAAATGGCACATGCCTCATGAACGACTCGAAAAGGGTCCCGTAAAATCTGTTCAGCCCTTTCTCATGTTGCGTCGCGCCGGATGACGAACCCGACTTGCGCGGAACCGGGAGAGACAGCCTGTGGGTCACCAGCGTCATATGCTGCGAGAGCAAACAGAATGCAGCGGTGCCCTCTCCGCACACCAACGCCGCGACCTCGGCGCCTTTCCCCGGAATGATAGACTCCTCCACGCGAGCGATAGCGACGCTGTCCCAACCCTCGAACTTCTCTATCCGGACATCACGCTGAACCTCGATATCGAGTGTATGGAAGGCCCCAAGCCGAACGTGTTGGTTCTCGACGATGACAGGCCCGGAGATATGGAGTGCGGCGGTCGAATCCTGTGCAGCAGAGGAAGACGAGGGATCTGCGGCATCCTCGGTCCCTGTTGTGGGTGCAGCTGTCGACGCTCCAGCCGCAGAGAATTCGACCCGAGTGACTTTGAGGGTCAGATTTAGTCTGACTCTTTGGGAGTCGACGGAGCCTGTCGAGGATATTTTCTGAACCCGACTGAAGGTGCGATGGTTGGTGGATGAACGCCTGATTCACTGCAGTACACTTTACCGTATGGCAGGGGCACGGACAGAGTCGCCGTCTTGTATGAGATTGTAGAGATGCCACATGTCCTCATCGTCCTCGGGACGGAGGGTAACATGGCCCTAGTAGTCATGAAGGCGGGAAGGAAGTGCAAGCGAGCGGAACGTACGGTGCCGTGCTTGTCGATGTGTCTATTGACAAGCTTCATTCTTGTTTGCACTTCTTCCTCTTACCACGATGACTGAGTAATAAATTTATTTATTTCCGCGGTTTCTGCTAAGCTGAGCTAGTAACCCAAAAATCGCCTCTCTCACTGCGCGTCTAGTCGAACCTAATCGCCGGCCACGCCGGCACGACGACGATGAAGAGGACGACGAGGCTCTTTTCGCCGAACTCGAGGAGGAGATAGAGAACGACAACAATGAGGCAATGCGTGAATACGGGATCCAATTACTGAAAGAACAGTGGGCGCGTTTCCTGCCTGAACGCGAATTGAATCAGACTGATCCATTGGATTCCAGAATGAATCAGTTGAATGAGATGAAGCAGAATCAACACGGGCAATATTCTGAGATCAAGGACGAGAAAGAGGTGGTGAGAGTGACTGCGTGAGTTTAAAGTTTCTATTGGACGCGTCCCTTGCGCTCATTCGCGTAGGCGAGAGAAGAAATGTGTTGTGCATTTCTACCATTCCAATTTCAAGCGATGCGAGATCATGGATAAGCACCTTGCAGTCAGTCGTTGCTCTCTTCCGGCTCCAGTCTGTTCATCCTGGACCTAGAAACTGGCGCCAAAGTACTTCGATACGCGGTTTTTCCGCGTTTTTGTAGAGGACGTCCCTTGGCTCGTCGAGCGGTTGGGTGTCAAGGTCCTACCCTGCGTGATATGCTTTGTTGATGGTGTCTCGAAAGACAGGTTTGATTCCGTTGTGCATCTCATGTCTTTACTGGAGTGAATCGTCCTCAGGTTGATCGGGTTTGAGGAACTCGGAAACAGCGACGCGTTCGACACTGCTGTTTTGGAGCTACGACTGGCAGTTTCAGGTGAGTTTTCCTTTCCTCGTTGTGACCCTGTGTCTGATGCGGGTCTAGGTGTGATAGAAAAGACCTCTGGGAATACATCAAGCGTGGTGTATGCCAACAGCTCGTCATCGCGGGGTCTATACCGCGTCAAAGACAACAACGACGATGTGTTTGACTTAGATGAATGATACCCTTCCGTTTTCATTGCTGGCCCATGAGGATCTTGCATTAATCAAGACCCACCGAATCAACACCCAGGCCATCGAATGTGGGCTCTGGGTACAGCGTCGGACTGTCAACTTTAACCTCTCTAGTTGTTCGAAAATCGTCGGGGGGAGGCCTGAACTCAATACTAGGTCAATGAATTTCGAGGGATGCACGGTAGAGTGAAAGAAACCGGGAGCAAGAGGCAGGCCAATATGGAGAGTGGTGTCGATGTGAGAGCGGGCTGGGAGCAATTGATACCGATTCAAGTATTTGTTCCTGCACTCATCTCGCGAGCAACATAAATATGCGACCTTACTACATCTCAATTCTAGCTAAATAAGCAGCCCATCCGTCCTCCTTGTATCGTTTCGCTTGAGCAACAATATTATCAACTAGGCTGGGATCTTTCCCGTATATGCCGCGGCCAACAATTATAACGTCGCATCCGGACTCGAGTACAACCTCTCGAGGAGTTCTGTATTGTTGGCCCATTCCGTCTCCTTTGACATCGAGGCCGACGCCGGGCGTCAGAATAAGGAAGTCTTCCTCAGTAGTCACTTCATTCGGTCCGGCACCGACTCCATCCATGCGCCGTTGTGCAATAAAACCTACCACAAAGTCACGGTGCGCGCGGGCCATTTGGACTGCGCTCTCTGTATATGAGCCAGTCGCAAGCGAGCCTCTGGTGCTCATTTCTGCGAGCAGAAGCAGTCCGCGGCCAAGCGGCAGGCCGACGGAGGAAAGTCCAGTTACGATCGATGGACCAGGGACAGGGTGTGCATTCGTGAGATGCGACCAGCTGGCAATTTTGTGGACCCCGCTAGAATACTGCAGTGCGACCGTATTTCCTGAGAAACGGGTTTCAGCAGAGGGTGATCCCAATGCCAACCGAACAAACCAATGTCGGCAAATTTGCGATCCTCAAAAATGACAAAGTCGTGCTTCGCGCTAAGAGCCTGAAGATCGGTTATGAGGGACGGGGTAAAGTCTTCGATGATATCGATGTGTGTCTTGAATTTTTATCAGACCAAGGGCAATGGGCCTGTGAAGAGACGATTGCCTTGACTAGACAGACGAATGGACCAACAACATCAATGATGGCGAGAAAGTCTTTTGCAGAGGCAACATCGACGCTGACGGCCAGATTTGACTGTTTCCTTTCTATGGTCTCGAGGAGGAGCTTTGCGGCAGGGTTTTGGTGGTGAAGAGCTCGCTGAGCGTATGTTCGTCGATGCGGTTCTGAAGACATTTTTTCAGCCACACGTTGATCGCATCAAATGCCTCTTGTCTTCCGCGAACGCGACCAGGACGACCAGGAGGCTGAGCCTGCCTCAAAACGCCCCAAGCTCGATGGAGAGATTGAATGGGACCATATTCTCCCACCGAGTCACTCTCTGCTTGGTATCCCGCTTCCCGTCGCGACCGATGGGCAGCCAATGAATTTTTGTGAAGCCAACGTCGGCATATCCGAGTATATTGGCCATGGCATCCCCAAGATAGAGGGCATCATAAAGCAAAGGTTTGTGCATTTTCTTTTTTTCGGTATATCGCTAATCGCGAGATCAGGTTTACGGACTTTTTGGTTTACGAAATAGATCAGGACGGAAATGTCGTGCACTTGAAGTCGGTAGAAAAACCCGAACCACCGAAGGGCGAAGCTACTAGCGTGGCCCCGGCTCCGGAGGTAGCAACAGAGGACGCAGAAAAATCGATTGACAAGGGGAAGTCTAAAGCATCGGACGAACCATGGCCAGAACACTTCAACACTCGTCTCGCAGAATTTCTTCCTGAGGACTCTATTCTAAAACTGAAAGAGATGTATCTCGAAGGGCCTGAACCCCCACGCGTCTCTGACGGTGGCTGGGGATCGCGACCAGCGCCGGGATCTGCGCCGTCAGAGCCCGCACCGGAACCCGAACCTGCGAAGCGCGGAAGAGACAGAGGGCGCAGTGGACGCGGCGGTCGAGGTGGTCGAGGCGGCAGAGGTGGGCGCCCTGGCGCACGAGAGGACCACAGAAAAGTTTTGTCTGATGTCCGTATTTTCTCACCAAAATCTGTGGTTTCTCATTTGTGTGTTAGCCCATTCAATCTAAGGAAACCCGTACCGGATTGCACTTGGCTATCCGCGAATTATTCGGTGGAAAGCTCGAATCCGAAGCAGATGCTTCTCACGCTGCGCCTGCTCCAGAAGAAGGCACACGGATTGCCATTAAGTGGGGAGCCAGGGGCGGGCGAGGCGGTAGAGGTGGTTCCGGAGGGTCTGGAGGTACCTTTTTTCTTCTTTTTTGGTGACCATGGTTTTCATTCGTCTTAGGTGGTCGTACTCCCCGCGGAACCTACCCGCCCTACATCCATTTCACGCTCCAAAAAACTAATCGCGACACCCAAGATGCTCTTGCACATTTATCCCGGATTCTTCATGTCAACTTGAAAGATCTATCTGTCGCGGGTACCAAGGACAAGCGCGGGATAACCGTGCAGCGGGTGGCTCTAAAGCGTAACAATAAAACCATTGAAGATGTCTGGAAACTTGCAAATGCTCAAGTTGGTCGCCAGTCGCACAACAATGCGGCTGTGAACCAGCGCGGTGACAGAGGAGTCCGTATTGGGGACTTCAACTACCGCAAGGCTTTTTTGGAGCTTGGAATGTTGAAAGGAAACGCGTTCATTATCACTCTGCGGTAATTCTCTGATATACGTTTTTTTTTTTTACTCTTCTAACTGACTATACAGGAGTGTGCGCGTCGATTCGATGGAAACGTTAGACAAGGCACTAAATGTTATAAAACATCAGGGCTTCATCAATTACTATGGTACGAGCTCATCCCCCTTGGTGATCCAACTTACCCTACAATTCCTTTGTAGGGATGCAACGGTTTGGAACTGCTTCTGTACCAACCCACTCGATTGGTCTTGCCTTATTAAAATCAGAGTGGCAAAAAGCCGTCTCAATGATTCTGCAAAAGAGGCACGGAGAGCATCCCGATGTCGAGGCAGCCCGAGACGCATGGCTCGTAGATAAGGATCTCGACAAGGCTCTCGAGTTGATGCCCAGACGAGTTGTAGCTGAGCGCTGCATACTTGAGAGTTTCCAAAAGCAAAAGGGCGAAACCCGCAATGCGATGGGGGCACTTTCAACAGCAAGTCTTGTTTCCCCATGCTGAATTTAAAGCTGACATGTCGTTCTCAGATCCCTCGGAATCTCCGACTGATGTACGTTCATGCTTACCAGTCTTATGTCTGGAATGCCATCGTCTCGGAGCGTATTCGAACTTATGGCGCAGAGCGTCCTATCGCTGGCGACCTCGTCTTCGAAAAAACGCCCGACGAAGATGTGAGCATGGCTGACGCTCAGGATGGCGATGTGCCTGTCGCAGAAGACGACAAAGAAGAGGCAGACGATGCAGGTACGCGGCTGTTCATATATCCGAGTCCGGTATAACTTTATTCGATAGAGGATCCCTCGTCTTCGCGTTCTCGAAAGAGATCGAAAAAACCATACGTCGCCCCAAGAATCAGGACACTGACGGAAGACGATTTGGACAAGTACACGATATTCGACGTGGTTATGCCGCTTCCCGGAACCGACGTAGCCTATCCCGGAGGCACCCTCGGCGAGAAATACAGAGAATACCTTCGAATGGACGGCTTAGACCCGGATAACTTTGTCCGGAAACAAAAGTATGGTCCCGATTGGTTCCTCGTCTCACGCGTTTCTCACCTGCTGTTTAGGGAGTACACTCTAAACGGATCGTATCGCGCAATACTTCACCTCCCCAAGGAACTCTCCTGGTCCGTCTTGCGCTACACCGATCCCGACGTCGCTCTTGCCCAGGCGGACGAGGACAAACTGCTTGGATATGATCCACCAGTAATTTGCGAGGATGGACGCTTTATGGCCCTGCAGATCAACCTGGCCCTTGGGACTGCGGCGTATGCAACGATGGCCCTCCGAGAAATCACCAAGACAGAGACGAGTTCACACCACCAGAGCAGTCTCACCAGTTCTGCTGAAGATCAAAAGTATCGCGGCACTGAAGGTGGGAACACAGAAGGACCAATGGGAGTCGAGGATTTGGAAATGCCAGATGTCCCGGAGGAGAAAGTAGTAGCCTAAAACAAAAGCAAATGTACATTTACGCTAGACGAAGGGCTGTTCCTGGCCGTTCCCGTCGCCTGAGAAATCCACGGGAATCAATTTCCGGTCAAGTTTTCAATTTGACCGCATTCGAAACTTTGAAAGGGGCAAAATCTCTGTTCTCGACCGACTGAGCGAACACGTAGACATCACACATACCTTTGGCGACATATTAATACCGGCCTCACACATTCATTCCAAGCACCCTCCAATCTGACTTTGACCATGCCTAGAGTCGAGACCATCGTGTTCTTGTCCCTAGTCCTGGATCTCTTCGCCTTCACTATCCCTCTACCACTATTTCCCCGCATTATAGAATGGTACACAGTGGTAAGTCCTCTTCATCGCGTTTGAATCTTGAGGTGACAGTAATGAAAGCGAGAATCCTCTGATCCAAATGGCTTCCTTTCCCGCACATTACACTTCGTCTCGACCGTCCGCGGGCTCCTGTACAAGCCATCCATCCATTCGAAAAAATGGGACATCGTTCTTTTGGGTACCGTCTTTCGCAGTTGAACTGGTGCACCAAAGCTCACGGAATCTGCAGGTGGTCTTATGGGATCTGTGTTCTCGTCCGTCTACTCCTTGCCCCTGGGTCCAGCACTTGACTAAATAACGCGCCGCAGAACTCTGCAGTTCATAGTCTCCCCCAAGATTGGGTCGTTGTCTGACCGGTATGGGCGCAAGCGCATTCTCCTCATAACTATGATTGGAAATATTTTATCGGCGGTCCTGTGAGTTTCTCGACTTTCAAACGGAATGTGAAGTGACCGTTTATTTCACAGATGGTTGCAATCCACAACATTTGCTACATACATGCTCTCTCGAGTTGTCGGCGGTCTCAGCGAAGGAAATGTGCAATTAGCAATGTGCGTCTTTTTCCTTTCATTCCGAAACACATTCCTGATTTTGCCGCATTCTCAGTGCCATCCTCTCCGATGTTACTACCCCGGCCAACCGATCCAAGGCTCTTGCGCACGTCGGCATCGCGTTTGCCATCTGTTTCTGCATCGGCCCCCCCATTGGAGCATACTTTGCTTCGCGACCTCTGCCCGCGTCCATGAGCACCTTCGGTCTCGAGCTCAATCCCTACGCAGTCCCCGCAGCCATCACTGTGGTCCTACTCGTTCTGGAAACGCTCTTCTTGGCTTTGGCGCTGCCCGAAACCAGGGGCAAACGTATGGTGCCGCCCGCCGAGAAGCCTACTAACGGTGCTGCAACAAAGCCTACCAAGAAGGCAAGCGTTGAGCAGCGTATTAAAATCTTGAACACCCTGCGCGGACTGCACTTCTTGTTTTTGGGCGTGTTTTCTGGCATCGAATTTACTCTCACATTCCTGACCTTTGACTGTACGTCTCGAATAACCTGGCTGCAACAACCCATTGACTTGCCTCTGCAGTATTTGACTGGAACAACAAACAGAATGGGGCGCTTATCGGCTCAATAGGAATAGTTAGCGCGCTGCTCCAAGGCGGATACGTGCGCAGAGCCACCTCCAAGGTCGGCGAAGGCGTTATGGCGCGTCGCGGCGTCTCAAGCTGCGCCGCCGCTCTGGTTCTGCTTGCCATACTTCCCAATTTTACCTCCACCCAGCCCACTCTCGCATTCAGGCTGCTGCAAGGCGCGGCTGTCTTGATGGCGTTTACATCCGCCACGGTCGTGAACTCGTTAACTGCTTTCGCATCACTGCAGTGCGATGAAAGCGCGGTGGACCCCATTACCGGGAAACCGAAAGAGCACCCGCAACTTGCGAAAGGCAAGGCGCTCGGACAGTTCAGATCTTCTGGGCAGCTAGGACGCGCTATTGGACCTCTTCTTGGTACGTTTCCCACCGTTCGTTTGAGCCTTTTCAGTCTGATCATTGCACTATACAGCTTGCGCATCTTACTGGACATTCGGTCCATCTATAACATATACCATCTCCGCAGTCGCCATGACCGCTCTCTCAGTAGGGATGAGGTCAATAGCGGCAACAAAATCTACGTGAAGATTCAAACGCGGCGGCCGAACGAATGAATGTATGGAAAAGAACGGACAGAAATATATATATTTGTGCTACTGAATGTCTCTGTGCTTTTAAATTAAGTTAATGTCTAGCGCGGATTCGTATTCAGATTCACGATAGACCGACGGACGGGCAGGGCCACCAGCACAAAAGGGCCCCTCCCAATAATCAATTATCGTGGCTGTACGTGTAAGTTTTTTGTTTTGTCCCAAGTGAAGTCCTTCCCTAGTCGTGAGTGCGTGCGTGAATGTAGCTGAGGTATGAATGTGCGGGGTTCAGCGGGGTCATGAGCGTGAGGCGGGGTATAGGTGAGTAACAAGGACACAGGCGATCGTCACCGCTTATGACCATGCAGTGTTCCGTGCCCCGCGCCTTTTGGCGAGCGAAGGGTTGTGACACCTTCGGTTATCACCTCTACAGGCGACGCCTCCGCGTACTGCTCCTCATACCGGTGCTTCTCACCGCGCTGGGGTACGGGCCGCATGATAGGGACCGCCGGGGAGAGGGTCTGGGTCCGAGAGAACGACGGGCCCAGCTCGATGTCTTGTGGCGGAGCGAACATGGCGGGAAGGAAAAAGAGTACCCCGCGGCTATATCGTGGGCTTCGCCTCGGCCGGATCGGAGTGCGTGGAAGCTCTGGTAGTCCTCCGCCCGTAATCGACGCGAAGCGGTTGCGCACGCTTCGGACGACGTCGAGCAATAAAGTGGAGTCCTGCTGGAATTGCTGATCGTTCGATAACTCGGAACACGTTGGCGACGACGGGCGGACGTCGAAGGGCAGGTGGAGGACGGAAAGATCGTCGAACCCTTGCTCGCTACCGTCTGGGGATGGCATTTGAGTGGACGTGCCCGAGTCAGGAATTCCTGGCTCCCCGACGTGTATCTGCCATCGACCCGTTCGCTGCGAACGACGCGGGAAGAGGACGTCGTACCCGCCTATTCTCCGGAGATTACGCCGGCGTTGCTGGCTCGGCCAGAGCTTCACGGAGCCCACTAGGAGGACGGCCAAGCCGATCCACATGAGCCCCTTGCCCCATACTCCGAGGAACCATATAAACGCGGCGTCATCAGAGTGCCAGGAGCTGCCATAGTGGTGGGTGAAGAAAGAATGCGGCGCCTCTACCGGCTCTGCGTTCTTCCCATATAGGGACTTGGGGAGGATGCGCACATTCCCACCGGGGGCCCGCTGGGAGCTATAGATACCGTGTTGTATGGAAAGGAACATGGGGCCGGTGGAGAACATGACGGTGGGATAGTTGAGGATCCAGGAGTGGTCGAAAGTAGCGAGATTGTGGATGGTCTGAGCCAGGAACGGGTGGTGCTTTTCCGCAAACATGAGATCATTGGAGACACCGACGGGGATGGTTTTCGGGAGGATAACCGGGTATACCAAAAGAGGGTCGAGTGGACGCAAGCATCCAATGTCCAAGTCTAAGTAGATCCCGCCGTAGTGGTAGAGGACGAAGTAACGTATCGCGTCCGCGCGGAGGATGGCGTAACTGTAGTCGTCAAATGTATTGAGGAACCACGGGTAATGTCGGGCAATGAATTCCCGGGAGCTCTCGTCCGTCCAAAGCTTGTATTCACTGAGCAGGGGATGAGATACGGGTGCGGATAAGAAAGGAGAGTTGCTCACTAGTCAGGCATCATATCCCGGCATTCCTGCGAGATGGTCTTCCACTTTTCTGGAAGCGTACCAGTCTTCCATGTCTGGTGGAGGATGCGAGGAATGCGCTCAACCTGGCCGTGCTCTGAAGCGTTCCAGCGGATAGCAGGGTCAGTGTAAGGGACCTCGAGCTCGGTGAGGAAGGCGCTAGGGTCTATAGCGAGGTATACGGTGACTGAAGTGAGGACGACGACCGTGCCAAAGAGGAAGAGGCCGAGGACGGTGAGCAAGGCAAAGATGGCTCGACGACGACGCATTACGGGGGATGATACCAAGTATAAACGAGAGTGGGACGAAAACAGGGATCTGACCGCTGACACGGTGAAATGATCGCATCAAAAAAAGCATCAAAAGTATATACAGCGGATTTTGGGCGGATTGTATCTATGCTGTGCTACTGCCTGCGATCCGCAGCTAATCCCACATCCTGTTGGAGACTTCGGTCGCCATATCGCCCGCCGGTTCCCATATCCGCCTTCCGCAGCAAATCATCTTTACCGCAGTTTAAACACAACTTTGCGATGTTGCTCCAATTCAGCTAGATCGGCTAGGATTGATTGATCATTCCAGTTCTCGCCAATCGACAGCAGCCCGACGTTCAGCGCGTTCGACCAGGCTTCATAGCTCCACTCCCACCCTCGCCGCGCTCCATTCCCTCCATTCCGCGTGTCGGGCGTTTTCTTAGTGAGAAACACGTCCAGTCGTGGGTTGAGCATTTTCTTCATTCGTCTCTTTTGGTCCAGATATTCCAGACACTGCGCAGCGTTCCATTGCCGGTAGTATGTGTCCCCGTTCTTCCACTTTGGAGCGTGCTGCGAAGCCGTGACACCACCATCCGACGCAACGTCTTCAAGTTCAGGTCCGACGCGCCCAACCAGTTCAACGAGTCGCCTAGTGATCACAAATGTTAACTTTAGATGAGCCCTGTTGCAATATGGGGAAAAAATCGCCTGGTGAAGTGGTCCACAATTTGAGCGTGTAAGTAATCCATGGCTTGCTCCGTAGTTAGCTTGGGGAGCTCTTCATCGACGTCCATCATGCTGTCGTCTTGCTCATGCTCGAGGCTCTCAGGTCCGGTGTAGTCCGGTTCCGCCGCAGCGAACGAGTCGTCATTTTGCCCAAGCAAGAAACGCACAAGCTCCCGACCGCTCCGGGGCGAGATTGAAGGTATCTCTGTGTAGCATGTTAGCTTTCACCATCACCGCGGGCAGGCAGCGAAAGCTTGCCTGCAGTTTCACTCTCGGTGCACAAATTCTTATCCCCGCTGCACAACCTTGTCGGGAACTTGGTGCGGAAATACATGCAACAATCGAGAATTAGACCGTCGTTGTTCCTCCCTTGGAAGGACTAGATTGAATGAATTCGGTGTTCGTCGACTTGGACCACACTCACCCCTGGCGGCCGAATTTTCCAGCTCCCAGACGGATTACACGTTTCCTGCTCTCTCTGCGTACGAGTTAGGACCTATCCAAAGGCCAGCTGAGGGTCTGACCTGCATTCTGATCGTCTTGCTCTTTTCCTTTACCTTCTCGAGTATATATGTGGACGCTTGTCGTGCAAACCACCCCAATCGGTCACTTTTCTTCTGCCTGCAGAGCTTGATATCTGGATATGATTTCCACACGCGCGAGAGCCACTTACAAATCGAGTTCATGCAGCACCACACCCGGAATAATAACAAGAATAGGGAGCGCCCGCTTCTCAACATCGCGCACGAATCGTTCTAACAGTTTCTGCTTCTCCAGCCTGTTTCATGGCATGAATTAAAAAAGCCGGCTCCCTTTGAGGTTGAGATGTAGACGTGCAAGACATTGGTGTCAACCACGAGACATATGGTGCGCTCGTCCACAGGCGCCTCGAGTCAAAAAAAGGCCAAGTATCAGCGCGCCGATCCACACAGTCTTCGGACCAGCAAATCACCTGCATCTCGACATCTTGCACTAGTTGATCGATTTGCTGCAGAGTGGCATTATCTAGATGAGCGAGAGTATCGCCGTTAGAGAAGGGAGCAGCATGAAAGTATCCGGCATCTGCAGAACTCAACATTAAGAAGGGAGAGAGAGAGAGAACCGCAGATTATTACTTAGATACGCTGCAGGCGATATGGGGCTGAAAGTGGCCATGGTATTCAAGAAAGAAAGAGTGATCCTCGGGTAAGATCCAATCAAGACACAACATCACTTTTTAGGCACCAGCCAAATGCCCCTCCCGCACGACCTCTGCGCCCGCATACAAAATGCTTTTCGGGCACGGCACAAAAGCATTGCCGTCAATCACAGCACCCAAAACCTCGGCATAATGTCCATCCTCCTCCGCAGCGGCTTCATCTCCAACTTGACGCGGGGTACCATCGCAGAACCCTCCCCGCCTGCGTTCCTCACCGTGAACGACGCGCAGAAGCGTATATGGGCCGAGCTCAAGTACCGCAACGACCTCCCGGTCTTGAATGACATGGAGATCATCAGTAGACCCAGCAAACGCGTCTTCATGGACCTCAGCGAGATTCGGCGGCTATGCACGGGCAGGCGAGCGCAGAATATTCGGCCGCTCGGGTTGGGCGAGATTATCGTTGTGCGGACGAGTAATCCGGAGCATGAGTGGTTGGAGGCGAGGGAGGCGGTACAGATGAAGCTGTCGGGTGAAGTAGTCTGTCGGGCGCAGTAATCTTTCTCTGTAAGATTTAAATTTCTAGGTCTTGTTCTTATCACTAAATCTTGTCTTAGAGAAAACATTGCATCCCTCCGGAAGCGCTCCGTCGTGTTGCAGTTCTATATATGAGTGTTAATACAGTCAAGACTTTGGCGCGTAATTCACTTTCAAACGCTCTGGGGTTTGGTTTTGAAAAAAGTCCTATACGTGCTCGCAATTTGGTGTGCCCCGGGTCCTCTGCATAATTTCAGTGCGTCGAAGACTGGCTCCGTTATTTCAGTTCTCGGAGTCAATATTCTGCTCTTATTCCCCGTAAAGGTTTTGGTTGAATTCGCTTATAATTTGTTTGCTCTTTCTGTTTCGCTTCGCTTTACAGTTTAGTAGGGTTCAACTTTGAATGTAGCGCTCTCAAATGGTCAAGGAAAAATCGGAAATTAATCCAGTCAGTAGATACTAGAATGTTGGATATTCTCGGTTGCTTGTTGCCCTTGAATCGGGGCCGTACCAGTCGCATCGTCGGCGGGCTCGTTCGCATGAACACGTTTTACGGCCTATCCCGTTCCTTGAACTCCTCATCCACGTCGTATTCGACGTCCTCCATCTCGTGAAAGCCCATCTGCTTGTAGACAAGTCGTCCCATTTTGGAAGCCTCCATGACGGCCTCAATCTCTCCCCGGCGTTCCGTCTCGTCAAGGCCCCACTGCGTCAACTTTGAGACAGCACCTCTGCGCTGGAAAGCTGCGTTTACCACAAGCATATCTAGCATCATGGCGGATTTCTGTGCGGACTCGGGCCTGGCTTTCTCCTTCAACGCATCAAGCCGAAGTTGGTGCAGCGAATCCACCAGCTGTCGCAGGTGGCGCGCCTCGGGCTCGTTATCCGGGTACAGAACCGTGTACATAATCGGGAGGCTTGGTTGGCTCGCCGTAGCCATAGTCACGGACCAGAGAGGTCCAGGCGTTGACCTAGATAGCGCCTGGATGAATTGCGTGTTCCCTGTCTCGGCTGGCGGCCCACCGTTCTGACAGCGCGCGCGCTCCCCGGGCCACGCCCTCACGTGTCCCAGCCGCCTGGGTTCACGACCATCCATATCGCGTCATGTATCTAGTGGCCAAAGGCATTGCGGAGACAGATGAAAGCTGGGATAAAGTCGTCGGGCTCTGTGACGAGCTCCAAGCGTAAGTCATCTGAGGGCGCCATAGATCTTTGAAGGAAAGGTAACAATGAGTCGAAGTCAGCGCGATCCCATCTGATTCTAGAAACTCGGAGGGCCTGGGCCTTGAGGATTTTCAGTGTGCTCTAAGAAATCGAGACGGTAGAGTAGTATGTCCGCGAGCAGCTCAGCGAGAAGCTCCTAGTTCCTCTCATTCGTCCTCAGCCTCTGCGCCTACACCGCTTGCGGTGCAATCTAAGCGCTTGAGGATGTCCCATGTTGGCCCGAAAATTTGAGGCGTACAAGACGCGAGCAATACTCTTCGTTCACCACTTTCTACCCATCTACACGACCAGGATTAAAGACCAGAAGAGTAAAGAGGAGAGACCTACCGCTTCACGCAAACACTTTGCAAACTTTGCAAACTCATCCTTGCACACGTCCTTCGTTACATCGGTATACGTGGCGAGGATGCATTTGCCGTAGACCGAGGCTTGGACGGAGCAGGTGGCCGTTGAGTGGAAGGCTAGACGACCCAGCGGAGTCTTCGCCGTCGTCGCAGGAGTGTTCATGGGCGTCAGAAAGCAAGCGCTTTGACGTCACGGGGTCGTACTTACTTTCAACCTCTTTCAACGCTCGCGCTTCTGCCCACATCCCTGAAATGCACAAGACGGCGTGGGCCAATAAAGCCTCCTCGGTTCCCTCAGATAAAATCCGACCGACGCCTCCGCCCCCGTCGAATTCGAAAGGAAAGGGAAAATCTGCGGTTCCGGAGCCGCCCAAAAGCAAAGCAGTCAGACAACTCGAATCTCTCAAAACCGCACTCTCCGCATCTGCTGGAAATCCTCAGAAGGATCCCAAAGGCGGCTGCTTCTGCCAAGGTACTCCTTAGAGTGCTGAACCTAAGAGTCCCACAAACGCGATCTTTCAGCGCGCGAGCACCCCTTGTCAACATACAGCTCACTATGTCGGAGCTGCGGACTGGTTCTCTGCGAAATCAACCTCCCGCAATACAACTGTCCGCACTGTGCTGCCAGCCTGCTTACAGGGACACAGCGGGATGCCCTCATCGCGCGGTTGGAGGACCAGATTGCGACAACGCTCACCAAGGAGGCGCTGCTCCGCGAGCGCGCGGCAGAGGAGGCGCGCCGCGCCGTCGGGGCGTTCCCTACGCTCGGAAATGCGCCGCGTCCGCCCCCTGCGCCGGCGGTACCGCAGACGCGCACTGTGATGTCCCTGAACTCCAAGACGAAAAAGGTGACGGTCTCATCGTTCAGCACGCCCTCGCCCTCGCCTTCGCGGCCTGCGTCGCGCGCAGAGTCCGTCGACGAGGAACCAGTGCGTGTGCGCGCACCGCCGGCAGAGGTGCCGTTCGCGGCCGCGGCGAAGCAGGATCCGTTGCGGCCGTGGAGGGATTTGTCGGGCGGAGGCGCTGTGTACATCCCACCACCAAACCTGGACGACGACGACGATAACGCGAAAGGTCCGAACAACAAGCGGCGGCGTAACAAAGGGAAAGCGAAGGAAAACAAAGGAGGGGCAGCACCGGACGAGGCAGGGAGCAGCAACCAATAATTTGTGCACAAAGATTGACGTGCAAGTAATAAGGAAAGCAACAACAGCATTGATTACAGAGCGTATGCAGAGCGCAAACACAGCAGAGATAGCACAGATTGACGAAACTACAATATGAAAGGCCCAAAGGAAAAATAATAAGAATACAGCCAGAAATGTTCTGAAAATACAGCTCAAAGAACCAGGTGAGGGTTATCATGCCCTCCTCCTGGCGATACCCATTAGTTCCTGGACGGCCTGTTCGCCGGGCGGCAGCTGCTGCCTCGTATCGACGGCTCCCCCAGTTGCTCCCCAGGTTTGTGGATTGGTTTCATTACTCGGCGACGTCGCGGCTGGCAGAGGATAGTCCGCCGAGAGATCGAGCGGCGATATTTCAGTGGACACAGGCGTCGGTAAAAATGGAGCAATGTGGAAATTTGCGCTCCCTGCCGGATGGGACAGCGTAGAAGGACCCGCTACAGGGAGCATAGCGGTAGGGATGAGAGGGGTAGCGAGGTCCATGGACATAGACCCATCGTAATCTTCGGGGGGTCTTGGCAGAAGGTCACCCACCGGCGCCGGACTACTGCGGGCGGCGGGCTGCAAAAGGACGCGTTCAGAGTCATACATGTGAAATATATTATCGTTCACTGACTGGTGGTACCGGTGGAAACGCCTGCGTTGGCTGCCAATGTCGGACTTCACGCCCAAATTGACGTGGTTGTTGGTCTTCACGTCGAGGGGAATTCTGCCGTGTACGGTGATTCGGGTCCAGGTTCGAACCGCCCTCTGCTCGAACCTGGGACTCCGCATGTACCTGGGCCAAGAGGAGCTCTCGCTCGATATGTAACTGGTCAATTTTTGCGCCCAAGACAGCAACCTCGCGATCCATAGACGCCTCTATGGCTGCAGTGCGCAGAGTATTAGGACGAATTGTCCGATCCGGATCCACCGCCTGTTCGTTGGGTGATGTTTGACGACGACGTCGTGCAGGGGAGCTTGATCGCTGGCGCGAAGAGCTTGCTATAGGATCCGCTTCGCTGGGCTGTGAATTCGCTGATCGCTGGCGTGAGGAACCCGCATCGCCAGGCTGCGAATTATGCCTATCGCGCTTTCTGCGCCCAGAGTCCGACGCACGAGCTGGTGGTTGGTCCACGTTCACGCCTTTACGTGTATCAGGAAGAACGACCCGGTTGGCTTTGAGGCGCGCTTTTTCCAGCTGAACAGGAAATCATAAAGATTGAAATACGAGGAACCAGGCGGCGCTTACCTGCTCAGCTAATTCTTCAACCTCCTTCTCGAGCATCATATTCTGAGCCAAGCCTCGACGGTGGGCGGCTTTGACCTCCGAGGTGGATATTGGCGGTGGGGTTGGCGGTGGATTAGGGATGTTTGCGGGGGGCATGCGTGAACTAGACGGGCGCGGAAAATTTAGGCCGGTATTCATGATGCACTCTTCCAGCTCAGTATCCCGCCGAGAAATCTGAGCTTCCAGAACAGCGATGCGTGCACGGCTGGCAGACCGTGTCTCTGCGTGCGCACGACGCTCAGAAGCCAATGAAGCACGGAGGGAAATGATCGTTCCTGAGGCGTATTCCCAGAGTTCACTTTCCGCCGCGCTGGAGATGTTGTTAGGCATTGTCTGGAGGGGCTCTGCGGAAGGAAAAGGCGAATTGGATGAATTACCCGCGGAAATGATTGGAACCCACCCAAAAGATGCGGAATCACAATGCGGCTGTGGGGGAAAGAGGCGTAGTCGTGATTGGCTAACGCGACTACAAATTATCACGACAAAAATCTGGAATAAGACAACATACACCTAGTAGGAGCGAAAAAAAGCCTACCTTTCTGCGTCAATTCAACGACAGCATCGCGGCAAGAGTCGGAGCTGTTCTCTGCGGCCTTTATTCTGTTCAGATATCTCGATAGAGTACCACGGAGACGCTCATTGGCCTGGACTTCTGTGGCCAACTCCTCCCCATGCTGAATCTTCAAAGAATCCAATGCTTCCAGAGCCAAATCCAAACGTGAACTCTGCGCTGCTAGGGACGCACGCAGCTTGTAAATCTGTCGGTGAGGGTTAGAACAACGAGAATGACGCGAGAGACAGGGACGCGCTTGTTTGTCTTTTTCAACGATTAGGGCCTCCAGGTGTCTTTCTTTCTTAAGCGAGCTCATCCAAAGCTTTGAGATACCACACAGAGAACGAGAACATGAGAGAATAGAAATACAACAGTCGCGTCCACAATTCAGAATCAGACGACGTAAAGTTGGTTGCAAAAGAGGTTGTGACTCCATCAAATCTCGATTGTGACTCGTCCCAAAATGGAACCAAGGTCAATCTCAAAACTTTCACAACTCCTCGAAAACAAGTTCTAAATACATTTCGATTGTTGAAATCATGCTACACCACAGTATTTTACAACAGAGAACAACCGCCCACATCGCACGTATCCGCGCCTCGTCTTCGTCCTCGGCAATGATTGGGCCAAAGGAATATGAATGCAACAACCACCCAACGGTCAAACACACAGCCGCTCTCCCTCTCCGAGCCTGCTATGCATGTTTAAGTTAAACCTGTACGCGAGCGCTGTTGAAGCGGAAGGTAGAGGATAAATCAGGCGTAGGTCTCGCGGGCCCATTTAGCAGCGGTAACGAGGTTCACGAGGGAAGCTATAAATGAGTTGGTAAGGGATGGGTCAAGAGAGAGAGACGCAACCACGAACCCTCAGTCTCCTTCCATCCACGGGTCTTGAGACCACAGTCCTACAATATGATGAGCATTTGTAGGTTCGTCGACGGCGAGAAAACTTACAGGGTTGACGAAGAGGAGAGAGTCGGGGAGGATAGCAAGCATGGACGCCAGGCGGTCCTTGATCTCCTGCTGGCCGGGGACACGGGGAGAGTGGATGTCGTAGACACCAGGGCCGATCTGGTTCGAGTAGCCGTACTGCTTGAAGGTGTTCAAGAGCTTCATGTCGGCCTTCGACGCCTCGATGGAAATGACATCGGCATCGAGACGCTGGATGGAGGGGAAGATGTCGTCGAAGTCGGAGTAGCAGAAATGAGAGTGGGTCTGGAGTTGATCGGTGACACCAGCAGTGGAGAGCTTGAACGAGTCGACGGCCCACTTGAGGTAGGCGTCCCAGTCGGAGCGGCGAAGAGGCAGCTACGAAATAATGAGCAGAAATACTACAAGGTCAAATGATTGAACGTACGCCCTCACGAATAGCAGGCTCGTCGACCTGGATGGCGCTGATGCCGGCCTTCTCGAGGTCGATGACCTCGTCACGGAGGGCGAGAGCGAGCTGCTTGGACTGCAGTTCACGGCTGACATCGGCACGGGGGAAGGACCAGTTGAGGATGGTGACGGGACCAGTCAGCATTCCCTTCATGGGCTTCGAGCTGACGCTCTGGGCGTAACTGCTCCAGCGCACGGTCATCGGACCCGGACGGCTAACATCAGAGACGATGATGGGGGGGCGGACGTAACTGCACGCGACATATCAATAAGCGCGGCTCGAACACACGGATAGTGCCTGAGACTCACCGAGACCCGTAGCTCTGGACCCACGCGTTCTGGGTGAAGACGAAGCCGTTAAGCTGCTCGCCGAAGTACTGGACCATGTCGTTACGTTCGGGTTCACCGTGGACGAGGAGGTCGAGGCCGATCTTCTCCTGGAACTTGACGACGGTGGTGATCTCCTCCTCGATGAACTTGTCGTACTGCTCGGTGGTAAGCTCACCCTTGCCAAGCTTGGCACGAGCTTGCCGGATCTCTTTGGTTTGCTGTAAGAATGTCAGATAACGCGCAGCGTGTACAGAAGAGCCGCCATACAGGGAAAGAGCCGATGGTGGTCGTGGGGAACTTGGGCAGCTTGAGGTGCTTGGCCTGGATCTCCTTGCGAACTGCGAAGGGGCTCTTGCGCTCGAGTTGGTCGGGAGTGATGGCGGCAACACGCTTGCGGACGCCGTCATCCGACGTGTGCTCGAACTCGCGACGCTTCGCAATGGAGACCTTGTTCGCTTCGAGGGCAGCGGTGACAGCGGCATCCTGCGAGCCAGAGAGGGCAGCAGCAATGGTCGCAACCTCGGCGGATTTCTCGAGGGCGAAAGAGAACCAGTCCTTCTGCTCAGCAGTGAGCTTCTTCTCGGAAGCGAGGGTGACGGGGGTGTGGAGGAGAGAGGAGGAGGTGGCGACGATGACGCGGTCGGCGCCAAGGCTGTCGATTGCCTGCTGACCGAGCTTGATCGAGGCGGCGAAGTCGGCCTTCCAAATGTTACGGCCAGAAACAAGTCCAAGGGAAAGGACGATGCTGGTGGGCTTGATAGCGGCAAGGACCTCACCGAGCTGGCCTGGAGCACGGTCAAGGTCGATGTGGAGACCAGCGACGGGCAACTTGGCAATGTAGTTGACGTTGGAGTCGAGGCGGGAGAAGTAGGTGGTCAGCATGATCTTGGGGGCGACGGGGGAGAGCGCCTCGTAGGCGGTGGTGTACTGCTTCTCCAGAGCGGCAGCAGTGTCGAGGACGAGGATGGGCTCATCGATCTGCACCCACTCGGCGCCGGCAGCCTTGAGATCAGCAAGAAGGGTCTTGTAGAGAACAAGGAGCTTGGGGAGGAGAGAAATGGGCTGGAAGCCGGCGGAAGCCTCCTTAGAAGCCTTGCTCAGGACCAAGAAAGAGACGGGGCCGAGGACGACGGGCCGAGTCACGACACCAACAGCCTTGGCCTCCTTGAATTCCTCGACAGCCTTGTTGAAGTTCAACTTGAACTCGGTGTGCTCGGAGACCTCGGGGACAACAAAGTGATAGTTCGAGTCGAACCTAAAGAAAGTTTCACCTAGAGAACAAAACTGGTGGTGAAAGTAACTTACCATTTCTTCATCTCAGAGGCGGGGACATCAACTCCGTCTGCCTGGCGACCGCGACCCATCGCGAAGTAGACATCGAGAGGAGACAAACCGTGGCCGGTGTAGCGCGTGGGGATGACGTTGAAGGCAGCAGAGTGGTCAAGGACGTGATCGTACAGCGAGAATTCGCCGCTAAAGCGCAAGAACACGTTCAATGCATGATCTGGAGATCGATAAAGTGAAGGCTTACCTGGGGATAAAGTCGACGCCACGCTCCTTGATGGAGGTCCAGCTGGTCTTCTTGACGTCGGCGGCGGCCTTGGTGAGGTCATCGGCAGAGATCTTGCCCGCCCAGTAGGCCTCGACTGCCTTTTTGACTTCACGGTTTGCACCTATACACGATTCGGCCTTTGCTCGACATCTGCGTGCAAGAAATGAGCTTACCGATTCTAGGGAAACCAAGAACACTCGAGGCAACCATTTTCGTGCAAGAAGAAAGAAAAGAAAAGGGGGAGATGGTGGTACGATGGTAAGATGTGTTTCCGACCAAAAAGTTCTTAAGTATAGGTGATCGGCACACGTGATCCCGATACGCGATCGAAATCAATGCATAAAACCGCGAATCCACGCGTTTTCCGATCGATTTCCAATAATACTCGCTACAAAGTCCGTGGTTACAGGAAATGTCCATAGACTACTTAGAAAATACGAAACAAAACTAAATGCGCCAAGCTTTGATGCGCCGTATCGCCCTCTTCCAAAGACTCCTCGACTGCGACGTCGGTTTCTTGGGGATCTGCGAGGCCCTTGCGGTTTGCCCGTGAAATGCCGGAGCGACATCGGGTGATACATCGCTTTCGCTAAGGGAGGACGACTCGCCCGCGGAACCATCGCTTGCGCTGAGGGAGGACGATTCGCCCGAGCTGGCGCTGATGGAAGACGAGTCGCCAGGAGATTGAATTTTTGTGGGAGGTACGAGGGACCGGGGCGAGCTGAACGGCGGAGACTTGTACAGATAAACCTCTTCGGGATCAGGCGACAAGACACTCGAGTGGTCGGCTGCAAGGTCGCAATGGGTGCCTTCCTTGTCTGAATCTGGGCTGTGCAATTCCCGAGGCGTCGGGGTGGCGTAGCATTGAGCAATCGCACGCTGGGTGGATGAGGCACGGGCGAGTTCCTCGTCGTTCAAGAAAAACGTGTCAAGCTTGAGAACGGCCTCGCGAATTTGAGCGATAGAAGGACGAGCTATAGGGTGCAACTGGAAACACCACTTGAGAATCCTATTGGCGCCTTTGGAGATCGGCAGCGAATGGAGGAGGAAATCGCTGTTTCCCAAATACGAGAGGTAGCATTCGTCTTCGAGCTTGGCCAATTTCCAAGGATTTCTACCAGATATCATATTCGTAAAAATGACGCCGAGAGCCCAGATATCGGAATGACGACACGAGTAACTGCCATGGTGCTCCGCCTCGATTGATTCTGTGCAAAGAGTCAACGCCAGCCCCAACGGCAAAGCACGAGAACACCAACCGGGACTCATGTAATAGGGACTCCCAAGGCCATAATCGCCGCAGGAACCGCGCTGAGTCGCGAGACCAAAGTCGGCTAGCCGAATCTTGTTTTCCTCGGCATCGTAAAGAATGTTCTCGGGCTTCAGGTCTCGGTGGAAGACGTGTCTGTCATGACAGTATTGTACGGCGTCGAGGATTTGGATAAACGCTTGCTTGACGAGCGCGTTGTTGCGGTAGAAACGGCGCTGGTTGTCTGTGATTGCGAGGAACAAGTCTCCCCCAGGACAATAATCGAGCACGAGGAAAATGTGCTTCCCGTCAGAGAAGTGTCGATGCATGGTCAGGATATTGGCATGACGAGAGACCTATGAAGCGTGAGTTATGGACTAGGCGAGTTTGAAGCGAGAAGAGAACTGACCATCTTGTGGAGTTTCAACTCGCGGGCCTGGAAAACGGCTTCCCTTTCACCCACCGGGTATTTCTTAAGACACTTGACAGCGTAGTAAACCGGTCTATGGCTGGGGGATTTTGTGTCGAGTGCCTGGTAGACGACGCCATACGCGCCAGATCCGAGGACGCAAAGCAGCTTGAGCGAGCCCCCGTCAATGAGCTCTCCGGTAAGGTCGGGTAACAACTCGGTGATAGGAATGTGAACCATAGTAGCTAGTGGGCTGGAGAAGACAACGAAGGGGTGCGTAGTAGAATGTGTAGAGATCAACTCTGGTTTGTGCAGAAAGCGGCGAAGAAAAGATATGAGGACGAAGGTGGAAGTAGAAGACAAAGAGTAGTGAATAAGAAAGGAGGTTGACACACACAATTTAAGTGAGCGTGGGAACAGCCACACCGATCGGCGGCAAAGCCTCACGCAGCGCTCGCCCAGGAATATGACGCGTCGAGCACCGCGCGAACGCGTAAAGTCGCGTCCCAAACTCTCCCAATAGGATCTTAGCAACGTCGGCGGGTCATCGGCAAATCCTCGCGCCGGCCCGGACGGTGCCCGGAAACTCCAGCACTCTTTGCCTCTCACCATGTCGGACAACCCATCTTTTGTGCTGAAAGGTAAGGCGACATTTCTGTTACCATCCCCACTCCAACGGCGCGTCCAGCGATCGAACAGGTTGTTTACGAGGAACGCCCGATCCCTGAAATCTCAGGCGATCAAGTTCTTGTTCAAGTCAAGAAAACAGGTAAATAATCCAGCGACACTCGCGATTGTATTCTCATTCTGCGCAAGGCATCTGTGGTTCGGATGTAAGACAATCCTGTTAATCATTTTATATCTCGCTGATAAGCAGCCCCAAGGTACACTACCTAGTTCATGGAAGAATTGGCGATTTTGTCGTGAACGCCCCCATGGTACTGCAGAACAATTTTTCGCACGGAATACGCGTTCACAAACAGTAGGTCCTGGGTCACGAATCCGCGGGTATTGTCTCCAAAGGTGGCTTTTATCTCCCATGTTCCGCTTGCTTTGTTCACGAGAACACCAGTCGGTCCCAACGTCAAGCACCTCAAAGTCGGCGACCGCGTCGCAGTAGAACCGGGAGCCACCTGCCGTAAGCTTTATTCTGAGTCGCTGTTCCAATATTTCACAAGGCCGCAGGCGGCTGCGATGCCTGCAAGGCGGGCCGATACAATGTCGGTACTTTCTTACCACCCCCACATACTCTTTCCTAAACCTAATTTTAAGCTTTGCCCGGACATTATTTTTGCCGCGACGCCGCCGTACGATGGAACCTTGGGCCGGTACTATCGCGTTCCAGCCGACCTCGCGTATCCTCTCCCGGAAGGAGTTTCCCTTGAGGACGGTGCCATGGTCGGCTTCGCCTCGGAGAATCACGCAGTTTTGTGCTAACTTTGTCCTAGATGGAACCTCTTGCGGTTGGAGTCCACTCCGTTTCAAACCTCGGAGGCTTCCGCGCCCAGCAGTCCATCACCGTCTTTGGTTGTGGACCTGTGGGACTTTTGTGTATGGCTGTTGCAAAGGCGCTCGGGGCTAAACGGATTATCGCTGTTGATATCGTTCCCGCGCGTCTCGAGTTTGCTAAACAATACGCTGCGACGGACACATACGTCCCAGTTGCTTCCAACGAGGGCGAGAGCAAAATCGACTACAGCAAGCGAAACGCCGATGCCATGCGAGAGCAGCTTGGCATCGAGGACCGGGGCTCCCAAGCCGTCGACTTGGTCATCGATGCAAGCGGTGCTGAAGTGTCCATTCAAACTGCATTCCATATTGTCAAGTCTGGAGGCACTTTTGTCCAGGCGCGTATGCTCACTCTTCGCTGGAGCTGAAACTCATTCACACACAGGTGGGCATGGGAAACCCCAACGTAACGATTAATTTGGGTATGCTCATGGTACGAAACATATTGAACGTATCTCAGTCCCTTGCTCAAGTCATGGACAGGTCAAAGAGCTGAATTACAAGGGCTCGTTCCGCTACGGGGTACTTTATTTTCCCGAGCCTTCTTCTGTGTTCTGTCTCACTCGCTCCTCAGCCCGGAGACTACCCTCTCGCTATTTCCCTCGTCGCGCAGGGCAAGATTGACCTCAAGCCGCTTGTCACTCATCGGTCGGTTTCATTTTTTTTTTGGAGATTGCCCCTCGCGTAATTATGCTCTACGCACAGGTTCCCCTTTAACCAGGCCATTACTGCGTTCCAAGCAACGCGTGCTGGGAAGAGTGAGGATGGAAAGGGCGTCATAAAGGCCATTATCTCTGGTCCGGATGTCTCTGTTGATGATTACTAGGTCCCTTCAGTAAATCAAGCATGTACTATAGATTATCGATTAACCGTAACGTGTAAATAACTACCTCTTCGCGCCATCGAGCAGGCCCCTATTCGAGAATACGCGCATCATTCAAACGACAAACAACACCACACGCGTCGCAGAACCGAGTCACCCTGCTTGACAGGAGCCTTGATCTCGAGAAGCTCCTTCCCCGCCTCCCCTCATCTCCCTCGTATCTACCCTTATACCAAACCCCGCTCGCCCACCCACCCCCAGACTGTTTCGACATGGTATTCCGCTCACGCAATCCTTACTATCTAAGGATTTCAGAAAAGAACATCCTCCCTCTTTATGTATATCTCGACGAAGCCCACTTGGACTGGATGACCGATGGTATCCTCCAACACGTTCTGGCAGATCTCCAGCCCAAGTAAGACTGTCTTGTCTGGATGTCTGCGGTCCTCATTTCTGCAGGATATTACCCAAGTTGAAGGCGGAGGCCGACGCACTCAAGTCGACACCGGCCGCCAGTAAGAAGGCCACCGTCGACACACACAGAGGAGGTCGGTCTGCAGTTCTGCGCCCATTGTTGTCCGTTTAAATTCTATTGCTTCGTAAGATTCATACCAGTTTTGCTACTTCATCCGCAAGGTGCGTATTCTTTTGGGGTACCGCGCAGCCTATCCACCGGTATTCTAGACGGAGCAGCATTCGGTGCTCATAAAGGTACGTGTAATTCTGTATGTCGCGCAGCCCATTCATAGGTGCATTCTAGACAAGACATTTTTCTGCCGCACCACCGCGAACGAAGCCTAATATGCCACCGCCTCCACCGCCCCAGCCACAAGGCTCGAAGCGCAAGGGCCGCAAGAACAACACACAGTCCGCGAATAAGCGGCGTAAAACTAAGGGCAAGGGGAAGGCGCCCGACGGAGATGTGACTGACGAGGATGTGTCCAGCGGGGATGAGGACGCTGCAGAGCCTGAAGGTGCTTCGGCTCAGCCTCGCAGATCGCAACGAAGCAAGAAGATAGTGGCCGGGGGATACCAACAAGACAACGACGTCTCTCCAGATTCCGACGTTGAGATGGAAGACCGACTGCAGGTACAGAATAAAGGGTCGGAACGAAATTATGCTCACAATGAGCATCAGAACGACCTCGAAACAGATTCTATCCAAGTCAAAGATGAGATGACTGAGCCTCAGTTAACGCAGAACCCTACGCAGCATGAGTCGGGAGGCGCTGCAGCTCCAATCGACATTGACATTGACGAAGAAGAAGAGAAACCGAAGCCGATACTCAATCTCAAATACCAAGATTTCAGTATTTATGGTCACTGTCTCGTCATCGTCGTCGAGCCATACCCCGCACTGCGGGCACCCTCCCGAGCAGCTTCTCGCGCACCGACAGTGGCTCCGTTGTTTGCTTCGAGGGCTCGGAGCGCCGCACCCTCATCTGCTGCAACTCTAAGAGCACGAACCCCGCTCTTCTTACCCGATGATGAAGATAGAGGCGAAACACCTGCTCCCTTTATTGGACAGGGATCGCGGCCCCCCGTTCCGCTGTTTGACGAAGACGAGGAAGATGACGACGGCGCCCATTCGGATAACGGCGGCATGATGGCGTTCAGTCAGGTCATGAACAACTACGGCCATCTGCCTGCAGGGGCGGCGGACGACGACGACGAATTTGACGGGGCGGTGTTCTTTGGCGACGCAGATGAGATCCGGGAGTTGGATTGAATAATACAGTTATTTGCTATGTACCTACTTTTTAGACTACGCACGCCCAATCTCTTTGAGAATCTCGAGCCGTCGGGCGGAGGAGACTTCCCTGAAGCCCGCATTCGCCATTTCGAACAGACCATGCCCGCCGGATAGCGCACGTAGTCGGTTCGAGTAATCGAGCATCTGGCTGAGTGGCGCGACCGCGTTGATGCTGCGCTTTAAGCGTGCCCCATTCTCGCCGGAGCTGAAACCAGATGGTGAGAGCCACGCTGGCGGGATGTAGTTTCCCTCCTCTGGGTACCCGCCGACCTCCTCCGTCCATCAGCACCGACCATAGAGCCCGTGCCAAGATCAAGCACCTCTGCACCGTGCTCCGTCAGATCCTTCACCGCTTTCCCGAGACTGTCCTCATTTACCGACACCTTGAGCGCGACGAACGGCTCCAAAACTGGCCCCATCCCCGCATCACGGACGTATTGGCGCAGGATGACCGCCGCGGCGCCCGCGAGCACGCCCGGCGGCACACCCTTCCCGAGGTCGATGTCGCGCACCGTGATATGCACATGCGACATAGCGAGCGACGTGTGGGGCGAGTTTGATAGCGCGCTCGCGAGCCCGGCTGCGACAAGGGCGCTAGGCGTACCCGCAAACGAATTGGGCGAGTCGAACGGTCGTCCCGCCCTGTCGACTACGACATTTCCGTCCCAAGTTGGGTCCCCGAGCTCGTCCGCGCCAAGCGGTCGTAGGCTAAGAGCAATTGAGACGGTACCTCCCATATCCGTCTTCCACACCCTTGCCTCGACGGACGGCTCTCCCGGTCCAAGCCCTTCGCGGAAGCTTACGCGTCGCGTGCCAAACTCAAAGTTCACGCCCCACTCGTCACGCAGGCGGCCCTCGACGATTTCGAGGTGGAGTGCGCCGAGTCCATGTGCGAGGAGCTGCCCGTCCTGCGTGTCGACCCGGACAGAGGGGTCCGTGCGCGAAAGAGCTTCGAGCGCGTCCTGCACAGGTTGGAGGTCGGCGTGCGAATTGGGTACGACGGAGGCCGCAATGACGGCAGGAGGTGCAGATATTTCGCGCAGAGAGGTCCGGGACGCGGAAGGGGCACCGGCGGACTCTAACGTGTCTCCAGTTCGCGTGTACTTGAGGCCAAGGAGGACGCCGACGGAACCAAACGACAACTCCTCGACCTCCTCTGTCTGAGACGCATAAAGCAAAAGGAGCTTTGAAATCCGCTCCTTCTGCCCGCGTGTGTGGTTAATGAGGGTAGTTTTACGGTTGACCTTGCCTGTAACGCGAATTAATTGGAGAACCAAATATTTTTCTCTTGATTACCTGAGTACACTCGAACGAACGTCATCCACCCCAGCCGTTTGTCCCAGGTGACCTTCCATGCAAGGAGCCGCAGCGGCGCTTTGTCGCGTTTGGGTTCGTGGTCGATATCCAACGGGCTCGCGAGCAGCGCGCCAACATAGTCCAAAACCAGGTCCGTGCCGATGTGCTTCATCGCCGCGCCGCACAGGACTGGAAGGATTTCGTTGCGCAGCGTCGCTTGGCGTAGATGGCCCATCAGCACCTTGTTGTCGAAGGCAAGATAGGATTGCGGACCCGGTGGTAAGCCGAGAAGGGACTCCATAAGCTCTTCAGAGAACATAGAGAGATTATCGAGCAGCTGCGTGCGCGCGGGTGCTAGATGGGGGAGGATGGGATGTGTCGAGGGAATAAAGTCGAGCCCGTGAAAGTCCGCAGGATCTGTGGGCAGGCAGTGGCGCGCGCATTGGCCGTCCGAGTCCCACTTCCAGACCTCCCAGTTGACCAGGTCGACGAGACCGTGGATGCCGGGCTCAGCGTGGGCGTAGTCCTGAGGGTCAAATGACGCGATGGGAAGCGCGAGGGCCATTGGGTGGGGGTGCAGCCGGTGGGACAGCAGTGACGCCAGCGACGCGCCAAACGACGCGCCAGGGCGGTCCAGCTTGTTCAAGAACATGATGCGCGTACGGACATCGTACCTGCAATACATTTAATTTATTTGCGTGGTCCAACCTGGCGTGTCTCACCTGGAGAACGCACCTATCTAGTTGCTTCCAGACGCCCTTGGTTTGGGCCTCGACACCCTCCACCGAGTCAATTAGCACCACGGCACCATCAACGACACGGCTCGCGCTCTCCACCTCCATGCCAAAGTCTGCATGGCCGGGCGTATCGACGAGGTTGAAAAGGCAGTCTTTCCATCGAACAGGTATACTGGCAGACTGGATTGTTATTCCGCGCTCGCGCTCTGCTGGGAGAAAGTCCGTGGTCGTACTGCCTGTGTCGACTGTTCCAGGGGTAGAGAGGTACGAGGACGCGAGCAGAATCGACTCGGTGAGTGTCGTTTTCCCAGAATCTGCAGCATTCAAGCAAAAGTACGCGTCCAAGTCAGCAGTACCAACCAATATGTGCAACAAGGGCCATGTTCCGTATTTTTGCGGGGTCGTGGCTTGTGGAGGCCAGCCCACGGCAGAATTGCAAACATTTGGGCAGACGCCTCTGCCAAATGAGCATGAAGCAAGGATGTTGGGCGCCAATCACTTTCTTTTTGCACCATGACCTAGTACAACTTTTCAAAATTCATCCAAGAACTGGCAGGTATGATATATATCCTCAGACCTCCGCTAACAGAAGGGTTTAAAAATTTTCGCAATTTACATTCACGTATTTAGAGAACTTCGGCTGCTTTGCTTATTTAGATAAATAAATAACTGTCTTTCGCCGTTGACGAGTCCGCAATATCCTTGGACTGCTGCATCGACTGTTTCAACGCCGAACGTTCTTCTCTCCAGCTTTTGGGATGTGGGCTCCTTCTCCAACTGAGACGTATAAACCTGTGCTACTTTTCTTTTTGACTACGATGTCCTCTTCCCATATTCGTTGGATTGTATTGCGAGCTCATGACGTCTGCCCATGACTGCTACTGAAAGTTTCGGCGGCGGATTTGTGCCTATGTACATAGTGAGGTGTTGTCCAAGGATCAGAAGAATCTCGCAACTTACTTCAAACCAGCCAGTTTCAGCGCGATAGAGCTGACAGTGACATCGCATGAGATGAGGAATAGCAAACGAAGCAATAGCGCCGTACCAGATTTTGGAAAAGTGACCGAGGAAAACATGGCGTCAAACGAGCGTAGTCTGCCGGTTTCATCTCAAGCCCCACGGCCGGAGGAGACTGTAGGGGAAGACCCGCGATTTTGGAGTCTAATTGATCGAATTCGTCGAATTGATCGAATTCATAAGGGCCTCGGAACGCAATCTTAAGCACAATTTGACGAATGCAAGACGAGGACGTGATCGTCGAAAGAGTATCGAGTGCCATCTTTGGGTACAAGAAAGACTGCGAGATACGCAGAAACAACAGGTTTGGAAAGAGAGAGAGGTTGACCGGCTCGCCCTTTGGACAGAGATTAGTGATAATATCTCAAAAGAGAAGAGGCGCACGTCGTCGATTTCCAGAGCTTCCAGAGTTTCCAGCGCAGGCAACATCCGTAACCACTTGAAGGCCAACTGAAGAACGTCGTCTTTGACCGATAATATGGCGAGTCGTGAAAAGTCGAACGGACAAAGCGCGCTGCTGGCAAGATGGTGGACAAAATCGAGCCTCAGGGACTCAAGCACGATTGGCGGCGAGTAGTGGGGGTGTGTGGGGAGAGCAAATGTATGATTCAAGCAACTCAAGTAGAGATGCCGAATAGACGGTGAACAGTTGTCCCAAATGGCATGAAATGCGGCTGCGTCGGCGAAACGGCATTCCAATGCCACTCGACAAATCGTTGGCAAGCTGAAGAGTTGTTGTAGTGCAACCGCAGCCTCGGACGATATGGGACAACGATGATGGAGGAATATGTTCTTGACATGTGTGAATGGAAAATTGCAGACTTTTGCAAAGGCCGGCATCTTGAGTTCTGATTCATCCTCTCGGTCGAGAACAAGTGTATGAATATATGGGACGAGGTGCGGCGAAGTACGCAGCGTCTTCTCGAGACGCTTGTATCTACGTGTAGTGAAGGCAACATACACTTCTTCGAAGAGCAGACGCTGGGCGGAGCACGACCAAGCTCTGCAGACCAAAGCGCAGGCCTTGAGATCATCGGACCGGGCCGGGAGATGAGACATGCACTCGTCCGCCAATTCTTGAGGCAAAGGGAGACTTCGCGGATATCCTCTCTCATCGCTTTTGTTCTGTCTGGAGTGTTTTTTCTGCAGTCGCAGTCTCGACCATAACATGTCGGATGGCTCTGTGTATCCCGACCAAGTGATATGTGAGCGTGTGGAGAAACGCCAAGGCAAGCAGCTGCACAGGCGAAGCTTTGAACACGAAGCTTTCAATCTGCGGCCAGAAGCAAACGCGATGGAAGTAGTACAGCCACTGATGACGGCGCTTCCCTGCTTGTCGTCCCCTCGCTTCGTCAGAATGCCTCTAAGCGTCACCATAACGCGCCGTCCCAGAGACGCTCCGCCGGAACCGCCGGGCCACTGGGTCGGAAACCCTCCTACAAAATTCACGAATCCATGGCCCTCGTATCGAGCCAAGCACTCGCTGGCAAACATATTCCGAGTGCGGTTCGGCCCTGATCGCAACTTCGTCCCCGTCCCGGAGGACCGCAGCGAGCTCGTTCAGGTCCGGGCGCCCGACTGGGGGATGGGCAAGCTGGGCATCAAGGCCACCTGGATTGGCCACGCCAGTTTCCTCCTTGAGACGACGCCTGGTCCGAATCAGACACGGGGCGTCCGAATCTTCCTCGACCCCGTCTTCTGCGAAAGGATGGGTCCAACGAGTTTCACTGGGCCGAGACGCTTCACCGATCCACCGTGTCGGCTGGAAGACGTGCCCCCGGTGGACGTCGTCTGCATCAGCCACAACCACTACGATCATCTGGACCTGAATACAGTTAAGACGCTCTATTTTGACAAGAGCCGCGCCCAACCGCTGCACTTTGTTTGCGGACTGGGCACCAAGGAGTGGTTCGTCAGTTGCGGTGTCCGTCCAGAACATGTCACTGAGATGGACTGGTGGGACGAGGTCGATATCGCCGTCCCGGACGTTGGAGATGTCAGGTTGGCATGCACGCCCAGCCAGCATGGAAGCAGACGAGGTGCTCTAGACGACTGCTCGATGCTCTGGTGCTCCTATGCCTTCGAGGAACTTGGCTCGTCGAACAAGAAGCTGTTCTTCGCCGGTGACACTGGCTACCGCTCCGTCACAGAAGAAGACGTTGCGGCTGGCAAGAAAAAGGAAGAGCTCCCGCACTGCCCAGCCTTCGCAGAGATTGGCAAATTATACGGCCCCTTTGACCTAGCCCTCTTGCCCATCGGCTGCTACACGCCGCAGACTTTCATGTCCGACGTCCACTGCTCCCCCGAGGACTCCATCGAGATCCACCGGGACATCAAGAGCAAGCGGAGCTTGGGGATGCACTACGGAACCGTAAGAGGCGGCCTCAGCGCCCAGTACGAAGACGTACGCGAGCCGCCGAAGCGTTGGAAGGAGGCTTGTGAGAAGAATGGTCTCAAGTGGAACGACGAGATCTTCCTCTGTGACGTGGGCGAGACGGTCGTCATTGAGTAGATGAAATAATGCGCCACACTCTTTTGCATAGGCGTCTAGTTCTCAACTCTTCTTTTCCTACGCTACTACACCGGTATACTATGAGGTGTCACTAGAATCAGGATAAACGTGTAATGGGAGCAGAATCAAACCCAGAAGAATCTCGCAACTTACTTCAAACCAGCCAGTTTCAGCGCGATAGACCTGACAGTGACATCGCATGACTCTGAGATGAAGAGTAGCAAACGAAGCAATGGCGCCGCACCAGATTTTGGGAAAGTGACCGAGGAAAAGATGGCGCCAAACGAGCGTAGTCTGCCGGATCCATCTCAAGCCCACGGCCGGAGGAGACTGTAGGGGAAGACCCGCGATTTTGGAGTCTCTGGTTTCACCTACCTGGATTCAAATTCATCGCGTTTATGTAGCCAATGTATTGGGTTCCGTTTCGTTCAGCTGATTGAATGGACTCGGAGGGGCGTTAAGTATTTGCCACCGTCGAACTTGGCGGCGAACCGAGTTATGGAGAAAAATACTCGTTGCAAAATTGGTTCGAAGCAGAGACATGATGGACACTTGAAGTTGAATTCAACGAACTACCGACGTTCTGTTGTCCAATCTTGCCGAGCAGTTCCGTCGGATCAAGCGGCTCTGGACGGAATAAGTAACTTGGCGTCCCGACGAGTGTGAGTTGGAGAGACGCCGATAAAAACGGCAGGGAATGTCTGGGAAGATGTGGGCTGGCCATAAGTAGTATTTGTCTCATCGAAAAGAGAAACAGATACTCGTACTCGCTTCGGGGCCTGCCGGAGCTAGCCGAGGCATAGCCGACGGATCAAACCTCCCAACATAGGGGTTCGGTTTTGTGTGACATCCGTACGAGTTGAACGACATAGTTTTACGGCCGGGGCGTTCGACGATCCTCTCCAGTTTGAAAAGAATGTCCGCGGCCGGAGCTCTCACAGCCCTCGCCGCCACTCCTCCCCTCGACGTCGACGGCGCAGCCCTTGAATGGGCTGTATTAGAGTTGAGCCACCGAATGCAGTGGGAGTTCCACATCGTCAAAATCTCCCTTGAGAATGTTCAAATTTCCCAGAAAGAGCAGTGAGCTCTTGCTTTTCCTCGCGAGTCCCGCGCTCGCTCACTGCAAACACCAGGGCTGAGTGGGAGGTCGCCCGCTTCCTCAACTCGAGATCCCGCTCCAAAGACGATCCATTTATCCCCATGCCTATGCGCTTTGCTAGAGTCCCTATCCCCGACATCCCTCCTCTCGCCCCCGGCACCGCAGAGAACCTCCCTCCGCCGTTCACCCCACCCCCGATCGTCGTACCTGCCGTGCACCCCATGTTCCCTGCCGACATGGCCGAGCTCCGTGGTCTGACTGGTATGTAAACAGTTTGCAAAAGTTGTCCAAGCTCAACCTTGTCTTATGTAGGTCAAAACCTAGATGCTTTACTCTTGGCGTATGGCCGCCCACTGGCGGGACAAAACCTGCCTATTGATGAAAAGAGGGCAATCTTTGCAAGACACATCGGTGTTGCGCTCTAGTCGATCGAGCAGTGTGGCACGATGGACGGGCGACAGCATTATGTTATTTGTGCATAATTCAAGCTACTATAGCCCTTTTATTTGAGGAACAAGCTCGTGATGCGCGATCGACCGACCAAGTTGTGGATCGACTCCGACGACTCCGACGAGGAGCGGCAGAAGGCTATTATAGGCGAGGTTCAGTGCATGGTGGTTGGAGTGAGGACGCGCCTGGTTGCACTACCCGGCCTGAAACTCCTTGACGGCCTCAGAATCTGAGCGTTGCGCCAGCCGCAGACCCTCAACTGGATTTTGGACTGTGCCTGTCCGCGTCTCGTGCCTCCTGGTTTCAAGTGAGTTTAAATAACATCGCAGTAAGTATTTCGATTTCGAACACGCCATCACCAAATAAGCAAGAATTCATTTGACGTGGGCTCAGCTTTCTTCGTTGTTGGAGTTGGAGGTTTTCAACAAGTCAAGTAGTAGCGGGAAAGGATTTTGGCTGTATTTCGTTCAACGCGTGATAACCTGCTCACAACGCTCGTTTTGGCCATGTCCGTGCAGTCTCTTCGACATAGGTGGCCCACTGGTGACCGATTTCTAGATTCATGTTTGGAGTAACTCACCTCATGTGACACGGGCGCTCCGCGCTGTTCGCCCAAGACACAACTAGTCTCTCGGACGCAGCACAAAACTCTCATGAGAACCTGGTAATCCCCGGAATTGCAGTGCCCCTGCTCTTCAAAGAAAACCGGACGCGGAAACATGCCCAGAGGTGATTCGCCTTCGTAGCGTCTGCCTCCTGGATATGTAGCCGCACTCACGGCCTTTATTCAAGCGCAGACACCCCCAAAAGAACAGAACACACACTTGATTGACTGGCGGGACCTCGCTGTTGAGACATCTGGTGGACGACGAAGAGCCGGGGTAATTTTTATGAGAGAGAGTCCGGCGTTGTAGTAAATTCAAGAGAGAGTCTTTAAGCATCCTGACGACCGATTCTGTGTCTCCACTGCCGATACGTTTGGAACCGTGGAGATGGAAATGAGAGAGCAAGACATATAGTCTCACCGATTTGTGAAATTACATGGAGATTGAGGTCTAATAGACAGTGCGCCTGCACTGTGACTGCTTGGGACCAACCAGCGAAGGTGTTGCGGCTGAATATCGACGCCTCAATCTATTTCCGTCTTTCCCACGATTGGCATCAAACGACCACCCACTCACTTTTTCTTTCCCTCCAGCAAAACTACCGGCCAGGGTGCGTTATGCTCTTCGTTGCTCTGAAACCACGTCCATTCGCTCGGGGACGATCGTAGCTTTCTTTTGAGCCCCATATTGGCTCGGGGCATTGGAGAGCCGGCTGGATGCGGCGCTGGACTTGTGGATGTCATTCCGACTTTCCTTTTCACTCTCCTTTCCGCGGGTTACACGATCCCTGAGCTTACTCTCTCGCCTCTCAGATGCGCGACGTACTTCAAACCGAGGAGCTCGATATCCCTGAGGGCATCCAAGTCAGCATCAAGTCGCGGCTGATCACCGTCACGGGCCCGCGGGGGACCCTCTCCAAGAACGTGCGCCACGTGAACATGGACATCCGCCTCGTCAAGAGCGCGAAGAAAAACCGCGTCACGCTCGCGGTGTGGCAGGGCGGGCGCAAGCACGTTGCGTGCCTGCGCACCATTCGGAGTCTCATCAACAACATGATTACGGGCGTGACGAAGGTGTGCTGCCCCCAAGAAAGAGGAACGGCGGATGAGAGCTGACGCGCGCGGCCAGGGCTTCCAATACAAAATGCGCGCGGTGTATGCGCACTTCCCCATCAACTGCATCATTCAGGAGGACGGGCACCAGGTCGAGATCCGTAACTTCCTCGGCGAGAAGACGGTGCGGCATGTGTCGATGCTCAACGGCGTCACCGTCGCAGAGTCCTCCGCGCAAAAAGACGAGCTCATCCTCGAGGGGAACGATATTGACATGGTTTCGCAGTCTGGTGGGTGCCGCGACTACTTTTTCTTCGCGCGCGCGCGCGTACTGACGCACGGCCACAGCCGCATCGATCCAGGGCGCCTGCCTTGTCCGGAACAAGGACATCCGCAAGTTCCTCGACGGGATCTACGTGTCGGGCAAGGGCACGATCGTCCAGGACGAGTGATTACTTAGCTAGACCCATGTTGCATGTTATGACCATGACCATATATGCTGCGCCCCGCCTGAACACATAATACCGCGTGAACAATCGCCGAGTACAATAAGACCCATAGCCGATTCGTGTCATGATCGGAATTTCATTGTGCTCTTTACAAAAGACACAAAAGGCAGAGCCACCAGCGATGTAACGCCACAGCTGTCTCTTAGACCTCCTCGCACCATGTCCACCTCGGACGACGCGCCTTCTCCCTCTGCAGCTTCATCCACAGAACCCGAGTCTACAGAGCCAGAACCTCCCCGGCACCCCCTCGTCCCGCCGCCGCCCGCAAAGTACACCGGCAACATCCCCAACACGCCCTTCTTCGCGAGCCTCATCTCCTTCCTCCTCGGCGCCGTCTTCGCGCTCGGGCTCCTCGCAGCTGCCTCGACTCTCATTCATAGTCTTGATATTGAATTTGGATTTGGATTTGGACTTGGGGCGCGGCCCTGGTGGGCGACGTACCAGCTCGGCTTCTTTTTCGCGGCGTGGGCGGCGTTCCACTGGGGCGAGTACGCGGTCACGGCGGGGTGGAATTTGGAAAAGTGCAGTGTTGATTGTGCGTTTTCTCTCATTCTCCGAGGAAGGGAGTAGAATACTGACGCTGCGCCCGACAGCATTCCTGCTCGAAAACGGCAGCACGTACCATATTGCGCACGGGACGGCGGTGGCAGAGTACGTCCTGACGCTGTACTTTGCGCCGGAGTGGAAGGCGCACCCATATGTCTCGCTCGTCGGTTTGTGGTTCTCTTAATAATTCCTACAATAGGCTCAAGTGCAGGCAGGAATGGCCATGGTAATTCTCGGACAAACGCTCCGCTCGGGCGCCATGATCCACGCCTCGACGAACTTCTCGCACGCGGTCGCGTTCCGCAAGCGCGCCTCGCACGTCCTCGTCACCGACGGCGTCTACGCGTACCTGCGGCACCCGTCCTACGCGGGCTTCTTCTACTGGGCGCTCGGCACCCAGATCGTGCTGCAGAACCCCGTGTCGTTCGTGCTGTACTCGGCCGCGATGTGGCGGTTCTTTTATTATCGGACGCGGGCGGAGGAGCGGGCGCTGGTGGCGTTCTTTGGGGACGAGTATGTGAGGTATCGGAAGAGGGTGGGGACGATGATTCCGTTTGTGCCGTAGAGAGATGCGGTTTATTTATTTTATTCGGATTCTTGAACAATAAATGAAAGTCTTGAAGGCAACACGATCGTCTCTGCGACCATTGTAGTGAAATGTGACAGCTTTCGTGACTTGGAAGCTAAGCGCTGGATATACCATCATGGAGGGTACGCGCTCTCCCCCAGCCAAGCCTCCTGGGTCTTCCAATCCACCCCCGGCATTTGGCTACCAGACCCGTCTCCTCGAGCGTACCTCGTCCCGCAGCGGCGGCGGTCTTCTTTCGCGCACCAATTCCCAATCCGGCAGCGCCGCAAGCATCCTCTCCCAGCCGACCGGGTCGTCGACGGTCTCTACCCGGCGCTGGGCACCCTCGCACAAGGTCACCCATAGCCTCGACACTTCCAGGTGGGAGGAGCGAATACGAGAGGCCAATACAGAGGAATCCAGACATGCTGCTGCCGCTTCTCCTGGCCCGCGGGTCTCTTCCCCCACCTCAGAGTCCTCCTCGCGCTCGGGCCTCGCATCCCCGACAGGTTCCATATCCCGACCCGATCGCCGACCATCCACCCCCCCGCTGACCGCCACAACCACAACCGATCTGCAGCGCACTCCCAAATACCTCAAGCGCCAGACCATGCCCGCGCCTATTATCGCCACACCCTTGTCACCGAATACCACCGGCATCTCCGTCGAAACCAACTCCTCCTCATCCTCGTCCTCATTTGCGAACAACTCCCATCGCATATTCCTGCCCTCGCCGACCGCTTTCGCAGCCCCTTCGTCGGCTGCCCCGGTGGTGAAAGAGCTCCCGGCGATCCCAGGCTCAAACCGACCGAGCGTGCGGCATAGGGCACAGACGCTCGAGGCAGCCGTTACGGGCGACGCGCAGGCCGCGTCCTTCTCCCCCGTGCGCCCCGCGTTTCCCAAACCCTTGTCTTCGTCCTCCCCCGCTCGAAGACCGACGTCGCACTACGGCTCGCTGTACTCCAGCCCGGATCCGAGTCGGACTGCGTCGAGTTCTACTGCGTCTACGATCTCCAATACGTCCAATCCCCTTCCGTCGCAGATACTCCCGGCCGAGGCCACCGGCGAAATAAGAGCAGCCTCGCCCTCGCGCGCGGCATTTCCCAAGCCCTTGTCGACCCCCACTCGGCGACCGACCTCGCATTATGGCTCGCTGTATGGCTCCACCCCGGACTTGAGCCTGCGGCCCTCGTCGAGTTCTGGTTCTAGCGCTAGCGTCGCTGCTCCTGCTCCTCCACCGACATTCACCCTCTCCGACACGTCCACGCCCCTTCCGTCGCAGATCCTCCCCGCCGAAGCGTCATCGGTCATGTCCCCGCCAGCGTACCGCAGCTCGTACATGAACCGCAACAAGGCGTCCTCGTACGGCGACCACCTTGGCGTCGGGGGCCGTAGGCTTGGGCGCCATCTCCCGCGCATCGCGAGTGGCGACGGCGACGAGGAGCGGGACGAGGTCGTCGAGCGGCAACGGCAGGCGGACCAGCAGGAATCGCCACAACCACAATCGCGTGAGGCGAAAAGGGCCGCCCGGCTACAGCGCGACCGCGGCGCAGGCGAGTTCCTCGCGCCGCTCAAGTCGCCGCCGCCTGCAGGGGCCGACGCGAGTGCGGGGCCCAGCGTCACGGGCGTCCCTGGCCGCGTGCGCCTCGGTCGCCACACCGCGCCGAACCTTCCCTCCTCCCCTCTCCCCTCCGCGCGCCTCACGGCGACGCGCGGCCTGTGGGCGGACACACAACGGCACCTGATCCAGGCATACGAGTACCTCTGCCACGTCGGGGAGGCGCAGCAGTGGATCGAGGGCTGCCTCCAGGAGAGGCTGGAGTTTGGAATCGTGGAGGTGGACGAGGGGCTGCGGAATGGGGTGGTGTTGGCGAAGCTTGTGAGGTCTTTTCGGCCGGAGGAGATGAGGAAGATGATGAAGATATATGAAGTGCGTGGTTTGCTCTTTGAACACAGTGTTGAGTTGAAATTTTCTTTTTCTTTTTGCTGCAGGCCCCGAAGCTGGATTTCCGCCATTCGGACAATATTAACCATTTTTTCAATTTTGTGCGCGAGCCTGAGATTGGGTTGCCTGAGGTGAGTACTTGCGATTCTCCCTTTGTTTATTTAAATAACCTCTTTCGTGCTGGAAGGGGTTCATTTTCGAACTAACGGACCTGTACGACAAGAAGAACGTGCCAAAGGTGATATATTGTATCCACGCCCTGAGGTTTGTTACCGTCCATTTGCCCTCCGTTCGCTGAGTAGCTCTCATTCGTGCGTGTTCCAGTCACTTACTCGCCCGGCGCAATATGGCACTGCGGATCGGCAATTTGCTGGGTGAGTTGAAGTTCACTGATGCTCAGCTGCAGCAGACGCAGCAGGGGCTGACCGCCGCGGGGGTCGCGATGCCGAACTTCAAGAACGTGAGGAGTGAGCTTGCGCGCGAGATCAATGAGGAGCCGGAGCCCGAGTCGGAGGAGGAACGTATGTGCTCTCCTCGCCCTCTTTGTTTAATCTTTATTAACAATGCTATAATACTATTACTAGGTCGGGATCGATTGCTGCTGGAAAACGAACCGTCCATCCTTGCTCTCCAAAGCTTCGCCCGTGGATATCTCGTCCGCCAGCGGCAAGCCATCCTGCGAGCGCGCATGAAGCTCACAGAGCGATACCTCGCGGAATTCCAGGCGCACTGTTTCGGTGCCCTGGTGCGGCGGCACCTGCACCAGCAGCGCAAGGCGCAGCGCGATATCGTCCCGTGGGTGCTCACCCTCCAAGCTGCGGCACGGGCGAAGATCGTGCGCCGGCGGTGGCGCGCGCGGCTCGAGGAGATCCGGCACTCGGCGCGGTACGTCGTGAAGATCCAGGCCCAGCTCCGGGGCGTTCTCCAGCGGCGTCGGTTCGCGCGGCTGAAAACCGCGCTGCGGTCGAGCACGCCGTACGTCTCGAAGCTGCAGTCCGTTGCGCGCGCGCGGATCGCACGGAACGTGCACACCCAGATGGCCGCGACGTTCAGCCGGCCGGCGATCCAGTTCTCCGTCGTCTCCCTGCAGGCGCATGCACGGGGGGCGCTGGCGCGGCGAGCCGCCGTGCGCAAGGAGCAGGTGCTGCGCTACTTTGAGGGCAGTTTCGTCGCGCTGCAGGCGCACTGCCGCGGCGTGCTGATGCGGCGGCGCCTGCGGAATCAGATGGCGAAGCTTGAGGACGTGTCGCACGTCGTTGTGCGCATCCAGGCCGCCGTGCGGACGTACCTCGCGCGCAAGCGGCTGCTCGTGCTCATCCGCGGGCTGCGCAAGGCCACGCCCGTCGTCGTGGGCTTCCAGGCGCGCGCGCGCGCGAACCTCGCGCGGCAGCAGCACCGCAGTATCAACACGGCGCTGGCGCAGAGGCAGACGATCGTGTCGGTCGGCGGGTTCCAGGCGCTGGCAAGGGCGTCGATCGCAAGGAATCGGCATAGGGAGCTGAATCGGAGTCTGGGGTTCGTGGCGCCGGATGTGGTGGGGGTGCAGGCGGCGTGTCGGGGAGCGCTTGTGCGTCAGGATTACTATGCGTGGCGAGATCACCTGCATCGGAGCGAGCCCATTGCGAGTTTGTTGCAGGCGATGTTGCGCGGGGCGATGCAGCGCAAGGCGTTCCGGACAAAGATGAACTATTACCGGGCGAATTTGAGCAAGGTCGTCAAGATCCAGTCGCTGTTCCGTGCGAAGGAGACGAGGGAGCAGTATAGGCAGTTGACGATGGGGACGAATGTGTCGTTGGGGACGATCAAGAACTTTGTGCATCTACTGGACGATTCGGAGGCGGATTTCCAGGACGAGGTCAAGGTGGAGCGGCTGAGGAAGCGGGTGGTAGAGGCGATCAGGGAGAATCAGGCGCTGGAGAGCGACTTGAGCGATTTAGATGTGCGGATTGCGTTGGTGGTGCAGCAGGTGCAGAGTTTCGATGAGATTATCAAGTCGAGGAAGCGCGGCGGGATTGATCGAGCGGCAGCTGCGTCGCTGCTTGCTGCCCATGGCGATCCATTCTCTGGGCCGAATACGCTGGACCAGGCGGCGCGGCGTAAGCTGGAGCTGTACCAGCAGTTGTTCTACCTCCTCCAGACGCGCGGCGAGTATCTCAGCCGGTTGTTCCTCCAGATGTCGATGGACAGCGCGCTGGAGAAGAACCGGCGCTTCACCGAGCGGGTCACGTTGACGATTTTCGGGTTTGGCCAGGATCGCCGGGAGGACTTTTTGTTGCTCAAGTTGTTCCAGGTATGTGCTTTACTCGCTCAATGTCATCAGTTCGTTCATTTTCTTCCAGTCCGCCATACAAGATGAGATCCACTCGGCTGGCTCCATCCACGAGATCATCCATGGGCATCCGGTGTATGTCAACATTGCTGTTCCGTATGTTCGACCCAAGCAAGGCACATACGTCCGGGAGACTCTCCAGGCTGTCATTCGCCGCGTAATCGATGCCCCGCGGTCGGTGAGCCGCCTATTGACCTCGAGCTCGACCCATGCGCGGCAAGTGCTTCGCAGTGCACATCAGTAACAATGACCCTGATGCCGTTCTAGATCTATCGTGCTCGGATCGAATTGGAGGAGACGCATCTCGGTACGTCCAGCGGAAAGCGGAAGGACCTCAACTTCCGAGAAGCACTTCAGGATGGACCTACCAGGGCGGTCTACATTCGCGGTACGTACATTTCTTACGGCTAACCATGTCTGTCGTCTCATTAAACGGACCCTGATTGGTACAGCTCTTCAAACTCTGCAAGAATGCACACAGTGGTTCCTCACGTGCCTCACTCAGTCGGTGAAGAGAATGCCGTACAACATTCGCTACCTTGCGCGGGAGACGCTCGTCGCGCTTCGGGTTGGTTGTTTCATTTGCAATACCGCGGTGTCCTCATGTTTCTTGCAGGAGAAATACCCTGATGCCCCGGACACATTGTACGCTGCGTGTATCGGAAGATTGGTTTATTATCGTTACATCAATCCGGCCATAGTGTCCGTCTCTTCTCTGCGTAGGCGTTTACTGGCTGATTCCTTGCCTTGCAGGACACCGGAGACCTTTGATATAGTCCGAACACCATTGATCGCGAGGCGCGGAAGAACCTGGACCAGATATCCAAAGTTTTGACCCAAATCACGACTGGGTCCGAGTTTGACGATGACACCCCGAAATACGTCCCCATTAACGAGTTTGTGCGGAGAGGTATCACTGAAATGACTGCGTGGTTGCTTGAGGGTAATTTCCTTGTTGTTTTCTGCTCTGCGTCTGATTCCGTTTTTAGTTGCCAACGTGCCTGACGCTGAGACCCAATTCCATGCGCACGAGTTCCTCGATGCAACTGTTCAGCCCAAACCTATATACATATCCCCGAACGAAATCTATACCATTCATGGGCTGCTAACGCAATATCAAGATTACTTGGTTTGCGCCACTTTTGCTCTTGATATTTTGCTCATTTTGCGTTAGGCTCCCCGGTCGGATCCAGAGCACGATACTTTGAGGACGATTCTTTCTGAATTAGGCGGTGTCCCGCTTCTGGGTAGCGACGAGCTGAAGGACGCGAGAGACCAGGCTATTACGCTGGAGCTCACGAATCGCTTCGCCAACGTCCGAGGTGAGTCCTCTAGTCATTCGAGTCTTCTTATTCTCAGGATTTTTCTAGACCCTCACGCAGAAGAAAAGACCCTGTGGATTCAAGCCAAAAGAGGAGTGCTGGCTGTCCTTCGTGTTCAACCTGGTCCGGACCTTGAGGCCGCTCTTTTGCTCAAGGTTACCCAGGCAGAAGAGGATCTGTGGAACGATATTTTGGATGCAGAAGAGGAACAAGAGATAGCCCAATTTTCGCACAATAGACGTCAACCTTCGACCACTGTTGGGGACTCGGCGTATCGACTGGATAACATTCGCGAGTGAGTGCATTCCACTGATATGAAATAACCATAATTCTCACGATTTATTGTTAGACTTTCCTTCTCTGCGGTGAAATATTCAACCATCAAGGTCCTCCTACAGCTGGCAGAAATGGGCAAGGTATCCCGCACCGACGGGTTCCAGGGTATTCTAAATGCCATCGCCGGCGACGTCCGCAGTAAACATCGAAAGCGCATTCAACGTCAACAAGAAATGGAATCGATGAACGAAGCCTTGAGGCAGCTGAGCGAGAGCAAGAAGCAGTTGGAGGAAAAGATCAAAAGCTACCACAGCTACGTTGACAACACCATGCAGACCATGCAACGTGCTGGGGGTAAAAAGTATGCGAGAGTTCGCGTCTGAATCGCAACACTTCTAACGTCTTTGTAGGAGATTCGTCATTCCTTTTACTCAACAGTATTACCATCTCCGTGACCTGCAGCGTGCTGGAGATATTCCGCAATTCGGATCTTTCCTGTATACCGCCAAGTATCTGTACGAGAAGGGCATCCTGCTGTCCATCGATCAGTACTCTCCCCGCCAATTCAACAAGCTCCATTTGACCATGTCGTCGAGCACCGCCGGCGTTTTCACCATTATTCTCGACTCTGCGCTGCTTGGCGTTTCGACTCGTATTGCGAGCGAAAACATCAAGATGGAGGACCTCCTCCAAGCAAAATACGAACAGAGACCGTATCTGTCGTTATTCAACGGCAAGGTCAAAGTGAATTTCGAGCGCTTTCTCTATCAAATCAACAAAAAGTATGTGCTGAACATGTCCGTCCTTTACCTTGCTGACTTGATAACCATAGGTTTTATGTTTAATGATTCTAACGACGACTTTACGCCACTTTACGACCTGCTTGCTGATTTCCTCATCATCCCACATCTAACCACAACCATCATACTGTGTAGCAGTCGACCTTGACGTCGTAGTGTATTTTTGGTCTACAGTACAAATGAACGAATAAACTATGTAGAGTTCAATAATATTCACACGTTCCCTTGAGTTTCCTGCAACTGACAAGAGACGAGCTCGGCGCACAGCCACTGATCGACAGTACACAGCCACTTCTGCCATCGCACCTGTCGAACACGACACCGCCACAGGAATCGAAAAAAAGTGGGTGACTTTTGTAAGGCTACATAAGATTGGCGTATCCAAGTGGTTGGTAATGGTACAAATGCTAGGTTTAGTTCTATGGAGCAAATTGTAGATGAAAGCGCGATATTAATCAAACACAAAGAATTTGGGCGCAAACACGTTTACTGCCCATTGCCGTTGACCTCTCCCTTGCCATTGATCAGGATCTTTTCCTTGCCATGCGCGACAGGGATGCCGAGCCTGAGAACGGCTTCCCCGACCATCGAGCCTTCGGGGTGGGGCGGCTCGAAGGTTTGTAGCTGGATGCCGATCTGCTTCTCGAATTCTTCTGGCCCGGACGCCGCAGCGATGAAACCCAAGAATGGTGGCGACGGGTTCAGGGGGCGCGTACAAAACTCGGGGTGTGCTTGGAGGCCAACAAAGAATGGGTGTTCTGAACGTGCACGATTAATGGATGGCGCAAGACCAGAAAATCAAGAGCTAACCAGGCAACTCGACGACCTGCATGCGCTCCCCCTTTTCGTCCTTGCCGGCGAATATGAGCCCGCTCTCCTGTAGGCGCTGCACATAGTCCGGGTTGACCTCATAGCGGTGACGATGGCGCTCCCAGATTTTGCCTGCGCCGCCGTACAGCTTCCGCATGCGGGACCATGACTCGGTGCCTGCCTCAAAGACAGTCGGACGAAGCCCGAGTCGCATCGTTCCACCCATGTGCGTCTTGGAAATTTCCGGCATGAACATGATCAGGGGCGATGGGGTGTCCAGGATGAATTCCGACGACGTAGCGTCTGCGCATACTCATCAGGAACGACGAGGAAAAGGTTGAGCAAGTACATACCAGTGATTCCAAGGACGTTGCGCGCCCACTCGATCACCGCAAGCTGGAAGCCGAGACAGATGCCCAGGAAAGGAATTTTCTGCTCTCTGGCATATTTAATCGCAAGGAGCATGCCTTCCGTTCCTCGAACGCCAAAGCCGCCAGGAATAAGGATTCCTCTATGGATACCATCAGTTTCCAATGCCAAACACATTCGGAGAGAAACTCGCCCCGCACCGACCACGGCCCGCCAGGCATCGTGGTATTTTGCAGGATTAGATTCCTGTGTCTCTGGTTCCAAGTCAGACGACTCGACCCACTAGAATCGCGTCAGTAGAAAGCAGCAACAAGGAGCACAGGACAAACATGTATGATCAGTTTTCTATGCACGCGGAAGGCCGAATGTTCCAATGCTTTTGTAACAGACATGTACGAGTCTTTCAGATCAGTGTATTTGCCGACTAGTGCAACGGAAACGCTGTCGAAAAGTCTCTCTTGCCTGATAGCGGCTGTCAGCAGATGAGGTGGGAGACTAGGGCAATGATATTACCCTGTGGTGAGATCTTTCCAGCGCTTCCCCAAAGACTCCCCCTTCAGCACCATCTCTCCCGAAATATTGAGGGCAGGCAAGTTGAGCCGTTTGCGAAGATAGTCTACGATGCCTTGCGATTGGAGAAGGAGCGGGACATGGTAGACGGACGAGACATCGTGGACGCCAAACACCTGTTCCGGCGCTACATGACAGAACATCGAGATCTTCTCTTTTGTGGCCGGCTGGAGCGGCTGCGGACCAAGCAGTCTGCATGCGATCTAAAGAGGACGAGTAAGGAATGCTCCGACGTGAATAACGAGGAACGGACTAAATCGGGGAGCAACCCAAGCCCGCGTAGGGCGTGGATTGTCGTTTGGGTAGGTTTGGTTTTCTGTTCTCCGTGCATGTCGGGCACGAGGGACACATGGATGAGAGCAAAGTTGTCGTGACCGACGCGGAACTGGAACTGCCGCATGGCTTCTACGAAAGGCGCTGATTCAATGTCGCCGACGGTTCCCCCGAGCTATCCCAGGTCAGATATTGGAGCGATTTGGAAACAGGAGATGGACCTCGACGATGCAAACGTCCGGTTCTTCTCCCGTATCGTCCACCGGAATCCGAGCCACGCGCTCGATCCAATCTTGGATCCCATTCGTTACATGTGGGACGATCTAAACGGTGTTCTGTGTTCTGTGTGGGAGGATAAAGGAAAAAATGAGAGACGGACCTGCACGGTTTTGCCCAAATATTCTCCTTTGCGCTAGATTCAAAGGTTTGGTGAGCAAACACAAGATAAGGGACAATATAAATCCGGGCCGAGTCTAAAGCGCAGAAAATCCGCACCAAAGACGCGTAGATTTGAGTCGGAGATAACTACTGACCTCCTTCTCTATGACTTCCTTGTAGATTTTTCCAGTGGTGATATTATTATCACGCGACAAGGTGACGTTGAGATACCGCTCGTAGTTCCCGAGGTCGAGATCGACCTCTCCTCCGTCGTTTAGAACATACACCTCACCTACAAAGATCAGACATTTTTCTTTGGCGCACAAGTGATATCGCGAATCACCATGTTCAGTCGGACGCATCGTCCCCGCATCGATGTTCATGTATGGATCAATCTTGATTGCTGTAACCTTCAACCCAGTGGTTTTTAGGAGTAGGCCAGTGGAGGAGGCTGGAGCACTTCAACAACGAGCGGCTCGCAGATGCCATGCATACCAATGACGCCCTTCCCGATCCCGCTAATTACTCCGCCAGAGACGAGAATATACTTCATCGCGAAAGGGCAAGCAGAGGTGGTGGTAAAGGGAAAAAAAGCAAAACGCGACCAGTCACAGTCGAGTCACACAAAATTTCACATGAATGAGATCAAAGTGATCGCAACCACGGTGCCGATTCAAGTTCAACCACAAGTTTACCGCAACATAGTTTATTCGCCAAAAGGAATACAGCGTCTAGGGAATATAACTCCAGCCAAACGGAATATTATTGGCTTATGATTTAACGTGTTTTGGTCATTGGGAGGTGCGAGCGAAGGGCCCACGGAAGGGAGTGTCTAAATCGCGACGATAGCTGTCAAAACGAGCGAGATACCTGACAATGAAGGTTGAACGGCAAGATTGACCAGAAAAGGTACCCAAGTTTAAACTTAAAATGCGCGGATGCGCGACGCCGGAGGACGCTCGAGGCTGCTATGTCGATGCCTGCGGCGGAGAGAAACGACTAGAGCAGGGAAAGAGGGCCAAGAAATCGAATTTGAAGGTGGGGCTTGCACGGCGGTCGTTCAATAAAGATATCAGATAGACTCATCGCAAATCATGTCGAAAATACTTGGATTCGAATATCAGAATTGTACCAGAAAGTACTAGATACCGCTAGACATCGCTGCGCGCAGATCGAGGAAGCAAAGACCTAGTCAAGTAAGTTCTGCGGCGAAACATCAGGACGTCGGCATCATATTCGACTGCTCCGCTATTATTGACCACTCACCTCAAACCAGTCATCAAGATCAGTTCGGTAGAGCTGTTGCCACAGCTGAGGGAAACCGAATGAAACAGGTCACGTATGCTTTTTCTAAAGCTCAGCTGAGGAAAGTGGGGCGTCCAGCGAGTGTACTCGTCGATTTTCATCTCAAGCCCCACTGTCGGTGAATGCCGAACAAGAAGCTCTGCCACCTTCGAGAATTGAGTTGAGCTGGCCACAGCACGCACTGCTCGGAACCCATAAATTAAACACGGTGTTGCAAATACGAATATCGACTGGCCGAGTGACGTCTTTGGTCTGGATGCGCAAAAATAAGTTGAAAATAACAGGTTCGGCAAAAGGAACAAGTCAATGCCTTGAAGCTATCCTTCGATAAAATTAGAATGACGGTCAGTTAATTCAGAGGAGACGTACGACAATATGGAATTCTAGAGCTTCAATGCTTTGGAGGGCAGGTGCGCCATCTGTGGCCAACCAACGGTTTTTGGCCAGACACCAATAGATAATAACTGTCAGTCGCGAGAAATCAAAGGCTGTGCAATTTTGAACGGTGTTCGTAGCACCAAAACTCAGAAACTCGAGGGCGATTGGCGCGGAGGAACGACGGTGGGTGGGGAGAGTAGAATCGGGCATGCGCCAGCAATCCAGGTGGAGATGTTCGACAGTTGTCCCAGATGGTAAGGAACGTTGGTTCAACATTCGAGTTGTATTTGGTGGACAGTGGACAAGCTGAATAGCTGCTACAGTGCAACCGCGCCTTTGATTGACACAGCAAAATTATGGCGTAGTGCTGAGATGTGTGAAGGGAAATTGCGAACAAACTGATAATGAACTCCCTGTAGCCAGCAAGTTCCTTCAAAAAAGTGCACACTTTTAAATCAACTGAACAACATTACTTTCCAAACGTCACTTCAGTAGACTCGTCTTACTTCGCATCCATGTGTAGCTGACAGGATAAAAATGGCAAAATACACATAGAATTCGGGACAATTCAAGGCGGTGACTGATGTAGGCGCGGGTACATGGTCGCTGAAAGCTACCGTCAGAAAATTGGCCCAAATTGACAAATATCATACCCTTGAGTACGTCCACATAGCCCTCCTCTGATGGCGGTGAAGAACCCGTCGAATCGACGGAGCTCTGGGACATCTTGCGCTGCCGCTCTATCTTCGCTGCGAGAAGACTTCCAATGATGTTCTCTAGCTGAACACCCATCTCACTCTTGATGGCCTCATCTGCTTTGTCGTGGCCACGACGGGAAGCTGGGAGGGCACAGGGCAAGACCTCGGTATGAGAGCCGCAGGTCTGGAAGGAAGGTCCGAGCTCACACGCCTTGTACGCTTGGAAGTAAAGGGCGCACTCGAAGCACGAGAGCTTAGAGACACCGAAGTAATGATAGGGAGTCCGTGCTGGCCGAGTCGATGACGCGATGTCGTCAAGATGGAGATCGAGGTGGTGGGACAACAAAATGCATTCACAATGGGGGGCGAGAAGAGGAGGGGAGTAATCCTGTTCATCCAGGGCTGCTTGAATGCGTTGCCAGAAGAAATCGATGGTTTTTCCAACGAGTTCACTGCTCGTGGCATCCGGTGAAAAAGAAAATAGCGCATCCCGGAGATACGACCTCACCCGGGCTTCAAAATTGACCACGGATTGGAAGGCAGAAGCTGGAGCTGGGTTCGGCGAAGGAAGCACATCGACATGGAGAGGGATAGAGAGGGCATCGCGGATGAAAGACTTACGAGCCACTTTGCGGATGAGGATGTATTGACTGTAAGGTTTCTGTAGTTTCTCCAAATAACGCACCAACGATGGTGCTTTGGCTCCAGCTGCGAATATTGTATGAGATGGCGTTCGCAATCTTGCAGAGCGGATAATGTACATTCCACCATCTTGGTTTCAAATGGATAGAGCCAATAGAAATCTTGGAGTTTTGACTTTGCGGCTTCGTATTTTTGGACCCGAAAGCGAAATGCTTGCGAAGCCGTGCCGAAGTCAGGTTTTTTGACATCGGGACCTAATCGCTGAAACATGTCGAGGTGCAGAAGATGGGCCGCCACGAGAAACGTCTTCTGAACCTCCGTGAGATGATTTTCCTTCTGTGAGTGTTTATCAGCATTCGAAGCAAAGATGATTTTAAACGTGGCGTACTTCGACACGTTCAATCAGAGGCTCCACAAATTTACCCTTCTCCTTGAGCCGTCGCCTGATCCTATCCGATGATGCCTCCAAGATGAGTTCCAAGAGCTCTTCATTCTTCCTTGAATTTTCTTCGGGCAGAGCTGATGCGTCCTTCATCCACTTCCAGATGGAACGAATGAAGTTAGGCACATCTTCCGGACGTGTGGAGGGGAAGTTGAAGGCAGTGGTGACTATGCAACTCGACGGGAGGAGGGACAGGGATACGGCGCAAACCTGATTACTAGGAGAAGCCGGCGAACATCCGACGAGCAGGGAGGCAAGGCCGTCGAGCCACTTCTGCAATACCTTGCCATCCGCTTCATCATCATCACTGTTGGAGCGTGCGTACGCAGGCAAGTGCAGGCGTGCCAAATTCTGTTCCATAGGACGAAGGATAGACATCGCCTCCAGCACGGATAACTTGAACGACATGACGGTCTGAGTACAGGAATGCTATTCACCCGGCCCCAGGGTCACATGCGTCGGGAAATCAACCACCCCTGGCAAGACAACTTGAAGACAACAGTCCCCTTCACGATGCAGGTCAACGCATCTCGCTCGAAGTCTGCTATAGCACTCGCCAAGCGCTCCACTGCAGTTCAAACAGCACGCCGTCTGCCCATGCCTTCTGCAATACCGTGACCTTGCGCCTGTGACGCAGCAACCTCATCGCATTGCACAACACCACAACGCACTCGAACATCGTATTTTCTGTGCCCGGTGTCGTAGCCAGTTATCATCCTCCTACATGAACCTACTACGCAAACAACATCTTTGCCTCGCTGCTTTTCACCGCCCGCAACTTAGCCACGTTCCTCGATTCGTGATCACGATTTTCGCTACTCTTGACCACGATGCCTTTCCAACAAGACCGCCGCAGAAGCGGCCAGCGCACGTCACGAAAGCCCCATTCTCAACTATGCCGCCCCGCGCATGCCCACTCGACCGTCAGTTCGCACATGCTCTTTCGAACCGCAACCATCCTCGCCCGCCCATGGATGTCCCTGTCGTCTTGTTTCCGAGTACTACTTACTAAGTAACCTATTATTCTTACCCCAGGTAAGCGTTCATACGCAGTTCCTCGTCCACGCTCTGGTCTCTTACCGGGACTTTCTTGGCTAGCATCTCGTCTGCCACGAAACACTACAGCGGTGTCTCTGGGCCAAAACTTAGGTATGTTTTGAGCCAGGTTATCGCGATAGCTTCATTTCTTGCTACTTACAATATCTAGCAGGCTCTTTCCGCCCACGTCGGTCGGTGCATATACTGTTTCTTTATTCGCGGTGACATTTGTTTGCTCAGCCCAAAGGAAGGATCTAACTCTTTTCCAATCTGGTTTCTATAGCCTTCGGCATACTTTGCACTGTCGCGAGGTACCCCCCATGCTTGTGTATACCGCAATCAACCTCCGGCGCTACCTCAAGCCCGCCTCGCCGCTCGACTCATACATGTCCCTCGCGCTCGAGTACAACAACGTCGTGCTGCCCGCCTTTCTCCCACGAGACGAAGATGCAAACCTCGAAAACATATTCTGGGCGTGGAGCCGCGGGGCGCAGCGGCAGATGTTCAAGCACACACATAGCCCGCTACTGCTGAAGCGCGCGGTGTCTCGGGCAGGGTTCGTGGGGAGCGCGCGAAGGGCTGGGCGCGCATCGACGACGCGGCGGACGGGACGCTTCCCCCTGCCGCGTGCCCCGCCAGCTGCAGCCGCTGCGAAGCCCAAGCCCACGCCGTCACTCGCGAGCTTGAATCCAGCCAACTATTTAATATTTAATAGGGGAAGTCAAAGTTCGCTTAGATGTCGATCCAAACGTCGATTCGGGCATCGATTCTGGCAGTTGCAAAAATTTCGCCTTTGCCCCAAGCCTTTTTGGGACGATTACCCTTTTGGGAACTCCAGCCGAAGGACGGCAGTCAGAGTGGCGCCGAAATGCCGTGTCACTTTCAAAAACTACTAAGTCGAGCGTACAAAGATACAAAACTAGCGTGGGGTATAGGTAGGAGGGTGAAAGAGAGGAAGATATGAGGGAAGGGGTAAGAGGTAGAGGTAGATATACATGGTTAGGTAGGCAAGTATTTGGATCTAATCTAGTGAACGCGCGGGTGCGCGACGCCTCCGTGATGCGCGAGGACGAGGTGTGGGCGGAAATCCGGGTGCGCGAGCTCGAGAGCCATGGGAACGGCGGCGGCGTCGAGCGCGGCTGCGGACAAGTCGGGAGGAGCGGGCAATTGGCGTAGCATATAGAACGGGCTGTCTGGAATGAGGCGACGCTCGCTCACAATCTCCACCTCCCCGTCATCCTCGCGGTGTTTTGCAAGCGCCCGACAGTTGGCGACGATTTGCATTTCCGGTGATGGCGAGCGGCGGCGCTTGCTGTTACCGACGGCAGGGCGCTACTGCGAGAGGACTGAAGGGGACGGGGAGTTGAGAGCGATCTTCTGAGAGAACGCGAGGTCACGGTCATCTTGAGAGGCATTGGTGAGGAAGGAGTGGCGTGAGAGCCGCCAGCCAGGCAACCCACTGCTGCTCAGCGGCGAGTGGCTGCCTCGAGGTGGCGGAACGGTGCATTGAGCTTGTGCGAGGCTTCATCGATGTGCGCATTGAGGATGGCCCGCCCATCGAAGAGCCAGAGTCGGCGTCCATGGCGAGGTCGATGGAGAGTTTGGGGTGTGGTCTCGTGGGACGCATTCGCGAAATGTCGTTGCGGGAGGTGCTGCCCAGGGGAGCGGAGGAGACAAGTACAGTGACACTGAGTATCTTGCATGAGGCCCTAGGCTTGAATTGGCAGTGCTTCAGGCAGGAATGATTTTTGCAATAAGCGTTCGCGGATTTGTGGCAGTCGGTGCAGGCGACGTGAGGAGCGTTCGTACGGGTGCTTGGAGGTGAAGGTCGCAGGACGAGAGTACCAGTCGCGTGGCGAGTGTTTGAAACAACGTCCGCAGACCAGAGTTTGAAGCGCGGCCCATGGGTTTGTTATGCCACTAGAACAGGCTAGTCAGAAACGGCGAGACACAGAAACATGCATACACGCACGGCCGAGAAGGATTGGGTTCGTGAGAGCGTGGTTGCGAAAGAGCATGGTGGACAGGGAGGGTATTGCTCGGAGGAGATGGTGGAAGTGTGGTGACGAGGAGGGGCTTCGACGAATGCCGCTGATGCCAACTTTCGGCCGGGCCAACCCAAAAAGGAAGCCGTCCCAAAAAGGCTCAGGGGCAAAGGCGAAAAGTATCGAGTGGATTCTGGCATCGATTCTTGATCAAGAATCGACATGAGAATCGACGATTTCGGAGAATCGACATGAATCGTTGATTCGACTCCAGAGTCGAATCAAGGCAAGAATCGACGTCGAATCGATTTCAGAATCGACCCTCCCCTAAACCTCCTTGACCTTCCTTCCCTCCACAAGAATTCAATATATCATTAAATAACTTCTACTTTTAAATTCTGCCGCCTCACCATTTATTAAATGCATGGTGTACCACTCAGATAATTCCGCTCTTTTCTTCCCATGTTCTCACTTGCCAGTTGCAGCGCCACGCAAAGGAAACGGATAAAGAATGGCTAGAATAGCAAGAAAAACACAGTAATGGGCTCATTAGACAAGGATTCCACGTACCAGTAAGGAATGGCGTGGGCCATTCGTGTGAATCGCAAAAAGATGCCGCGAGAATCGAAATGAAGCTGTGGCAAAAATCGGGGTCAGTCAAAGTTGGCGTCGATTCTGTTTCATGAATCGAATCAAAATCGATGGCTGAATCGAGATGAGAATCGAACACTCAAGCGAACTTTGACTTCCCCTATTGTGCTTTCAAGTTTCTTTTGTGAATCTGATTTGCCAACGCATTAGAAGCGTGACACTTCGTTGGGTTTCGACCATCATGTCTACTGCGTCGTCGTCCGAACTCGAGCGACAATTGGATGAACGAGTCGACCGTATTTTCCGATCCCTGACCACAAAATACGAGCCCGAAGTGTGCGTATACTTTACTTGCAAACAAAATCAAGAAATTTGACCACGCCACCAGTGAGATCGCACCCCCTCCCGACAAACCCGGCGTCTGGGTGGCTGGAAAACTTATCACCTCCGCCAACGCCACCAAATTTATCGACACAGTCCAACCCGAATGGTCCGATATTCCCGTTGAACGGCTCGCACGTCGCGTTATTGTGTGGTTGAGACGGAACGAAGAGAAGCCCAAGGACGTGTTCTATGCGACGTGCCACGATTTGCGAGTGGACGAGGTCAAGACCGCTACGGGCACCGGCGTGGTGCTCACATATACGAGTGTCTCTCCGCGTGGAAGACGGGTTCATGTTATGGCTCCGCAACTGCAGCGACGCCTTGAGGAGCTCATAGGCATTGAAAAAGACCCAATTCAGTGGTACCCTTCTATGTTGGTGTTTCTCTATTCAACGAAGGCTGCTACTGATGGCAATTCCAGAATGGACATCAGTTGAACCGCACGCGCACTTTTTTTTGGTTTTCAATACCCTGTATTTTGCACAGTAGTAGTTAACGTTAGGAATGGGTGACTTCCTGTAAGCATTCGTGTTTTGGGCCAAGACGCGGTGGAATTCAATGAGTTTAGCGTCGGATAATTTGATTATCACCTGACGAGTATGTCAACAATGCGGAGTTTGAATTAGCATAGTTTGATCATGATGTGGCTGTGTGTTGCCAGCGCTCTTCCTCTCCCTTCTCAGACGAGAGTTCAAACCATAGTATAGGATTCTGCAGCGCTTATTTTGAATCGTTGAGAAACTATGTACCAGCAACCTCAACAATATGGCCCGCCCCCTACCTTTCCGCAGCACCAGCAATCCTCATATGCCAATTACGCATTCTATCAGCAGCCACCTCCGCCCCCACCCCCGCCCGTGTACAACCCTGACCCCGTCACCTTCCGTAGAGACTACTCGAACCAGCTAGCTGAACTCAAGGTCAACTCAAGACCTATAATCCAAAATCTCTCCATGATCGCCCAAGAGTTCGCCCGGTTTTCCGAGATCGTTGCTCAGTGTCTCGAGTCCCATATCCGGCGGGTGAGTCAATCCCCTGTGGCTGAATTCGCCCAGATCCTGATGTTCTGGCCGCAGGTTCCTCAGTGGATGAAGCTCCCTGCGTTCTATCTCCTCGACGCAATCTCAAAAAACGTGTATGACCCATATGCTCGCAACTTTTCCGCCTTTGTTGTTCCCCTCTTCCTCGAGACTTACGGTCAAGTCGATGAGACCACCCGGAGCAAGATGGAGGAGATGCTCATCACCTGGCGTACCGGCTCCCCCACCGGCACCCAGCTCTTCGGTCTTCCCGCCCAAAATGCCATCGAGCGAGGGGTCTGGGGCGACGGTGCAACCTCCGCAAGCGTAGGCCGCTCCCCGTCCCGGTTGCCTTTAGTTGATCGCCCTGTGCAGACCAACGGGTTTTATTCTGGCTCTGGGCAAATAACGAAGACTCAGGTGCTGTCGGAACTCGAATTCACTCTCAACCAGAAGGAGCGGGCCGTTCAAGCCAATCCGTATGACGCCACCTCCCAGAACCACATCAACATCTTAATGCAGGTCGGTCATGCGTTTGATGGTTTTCCCCAAGCTGACTAGGTGAATATTAAGCTCCGAAAACTTGTTGAGGCTGGCGTCTCGCAAGATGAACTGCAGCAGATTCTCGCTCAGCTACGGAGTCTGGTGCGATCTGCGGCTGTTGCTGCAGCTCCGGCGCCGTCGCCCCCTCCGCCTGTAGCTCCTCCCGCCGCTTGGCCCGCACCGCAGCCCTCGTACCCAGTCCAAGCCTCCTTCCCTCCTGCTCCTGCAGCTCCTTTGTACCCTTTTCCTACTACGTACGATACTGTGAAAACAGAACCTCCCCCTTCTGTACTTCCGTCGACGACTGCTGCATCTGGTTCATCTGCTCAGAACAGCCTTCTCAGCCTGCTATCAACCCTTAAGAAGGCGGGCGTGGTGTCAGAGAATGGGACGCCTCAAGGCGCCGGATCATCGTCGACCGAAGATGTGCCTAAATCTGAGCCTCCGCCGCCTGATCTAGAGCGAGAGTCATCCCGTACTTACAGGGACGCTATCCTCATGCACGATGTTAAACTGACTAGCACAGACATCTCAAGGTGCGGATACTGTTCTGAGACGCTCTTCTCACTGCTAAGGCTATGTCGCAGAAAGCGGCCTGACATCGTCGAGTTCTTGTACGGCCGCCTCGCGGCACAGTGCAAGCAGTGCGGCATACGCTTCCCGGACACCATCTTTGGCAAGAAGCGGATGGAGGACCATCTCGACATGCATTTCAAACAAAATCGTAAGGCTAACCAGAACATTGGCCGTGGACATAGCCGTAGTTGGTTTGTCGGAGTAGAGGTGCGTACTTTCTTATACTTCATTCGTCCCACTGGGTTGCTGACGTTCGTTTCCAGGATTGGGTGCAAGATGTGTCAGTGGTGGATGTCAAGGGCAAGGGACGCGCGGACGGCGTGCGCCCAATCAATGCTAAAGCTGCTGCCGCTGCCCAGGTTGCGAAGCGTGACGCTGATCTACGAGCCCAGTTCATCGTCGTGCCCCCCGGGGAGGAAGCCAAGCCGGTCGCGTGCCCGATATGTAAGGAATCATTTAAGTCTGAGTGGGTTGAGGAAGTCGAGGATTGGGTATGGCGGAACGCTGTGCTCAAGGACGAACGCGTGCGTCCAATTTCTCGTTTCCCTATTACCGACCAACGCCTTATCCGTCGGACGCAGGTTTACCACGCAACATGTCATGCCGAGGCAGCAAACGGGCTCGCACAGCGGTTGCGAAGTGAAATGGCCAGCAGTCTTCGGAGCCATTCGAGTACACCAGAGGCGGGAGCGGCCCGTGCAGTGGTGACACCACCGCCGTCGAGTTTAAAGATTTCCGACGCATTACGTTCAGTCTCGTTGTCTCCATCCCCAGAGTCTAAGCTCGTCGGGACGAAACGTAAGGTTGACGATACGGACCGTTCAGTAAGTGCTGAGGCTGAGGGCACACCACGACTGAAGAAGATGGCTTTGGCTGTGGATTCACATTGAATACCCCAGTAAGGTTTCATGATGCGCGTTAGCGCGGATGGGTGGTTTCAGTCAGCTTCAACTATTCTTTTTTTATTCGCAACATTTGTATTCGATTTGCACACGAATTATGATAATCTTCTCGGAGCTCTGTGCAGCAGGTGTGATTATGTAAGCCATGTTCTGCGATTAGCGCCCAACGAGCGCCCAAGGAAACTGTTAGTTTAGTGCGTCTGGTTCATGAAGAAAGAGAGCATACAACACGACCTGATCGCCGAAAACGCAGTCTGTGCGAACCAATTTCTTTAATTTATCCTATGGCGACGTCAATGACCCCTAATCGAAACATCGCCAAAGAGTTGCCGCCAAGTTGCCGCCTCCTTCCACCACGCGCCTAAGTTAGAAGGAGAATGCAGAGCACGAAGCAGCAGCGGCGGATGACTGCCCCCGCTTCTTCCTTGCAGCCTGTATGTCCTTGATCTTCACTCTTTCCAATAATCCATACTTCTCGTTGTTCTCTCCAGCCGGAAGGAGGTTCTCAACAAACCGGACGCCCTCCTTCTCCTCTGCGCAACGGGTTCCTCCCCAATACTTTCACCGGGGTAGATCCCGACTTTGAGGATAGCGACGACGAAGACGATCGAGCAGAATGGGCCCGTTCCCCCTCACCTACTTCTTCCGTTTCCCAAATGGTCGGGAACTTCGCTCGGAGCGTAACTTCTCTCGTAAACAACATGGCCCCTCGTCCACCGGGCACCATGCCGACCGATGCCGAGCTCGAGGCCGAGGCAGAACGCGAGCGGGATCGCAGTCGGCGCGAAGCAGAGAGGATTCTCACCAGAGAGGCAGAAGATCGGAGACAGGTTGAGGAGCGCGTTCTCGCAATGATGGAGAGCGCAAAGTCCTTGCCGCCTCCGCCCTCTCGATCTCAATCCCTCGACCCCCCGTCACCGTCTTCCTCCCAAAAGGAAAGCGGAGGCTGGTGGGCTGCAGCCAAGAATAGGCTGACGCCCACCAAAGACCTTACACCTGCTCAGCAGGTCATTCAGGAAACCAAAGCCCGCGAGAAGGAGAAGAGGAACAGTAAGGGAAAGGAGAAAGAGAAGGAGAAGGAATGGCCGGCGAATAGTCAGGCAAAATACACGAATCCGTCCTTGACCAGTCTCGTTCCTCCGCCGCAGCGCCGCCCTGTTCCGGGTTCATCCTCCCCTACTACGCCCACCCGCCCCCAGATCCCTAATGCTAACATGCCGCCGAACCTTACGCCGTCACCGATGCGTCCAGATACTATCTCATCCTCTCCACGAGAAAGAGAGAAAGAAGTCCCTCCGCTGTATGCTCACTTTGATGAGACTACAGGTACGCTGGACGTGCACGTTACCCTGCTCAACATTGCCAAACGCTTCGAAAAGCTCGAAAAGTGGACGGTCGGTCATGTCCGTGCGCTGGAAGAAAGAATGGGAGACGTGGAAAGATGGCTCGTTGACAAGGAGAATGAGAAGGAGGCACGGCAGTCGAAGGAGGAACCTTCACACAACCGAGAGGACGGGGGCGAAGCTCTCTTGGAAATGCGGGAAGGGCTACAGGAACTAGAGAGCCGGGTGTCTGCCCTTGGCCGAGAAATGGCAAAGCTTGCTACCACTCCTTCCAATCTTTCACAGCCAACACAAGCCCGGTATACCGCTGAAATAACCGCCGGGCCTTTGACGCCGTCATCGTCGTTTGCCATCCCAAGCACAACCTCGCCACGTTCCAGTGGATACACCGCGCGTGAATCTACTTCCCCTCCCATGGCGGCTTCGATTTCGACGACCAGCAGACTGTCTCGCCCTCCTGGTGATTATGCTACTCCCCCAGATTCCAAGTTGCTCTCACAAGACGTGTTTACAACCTCACCCTCTTCCTCAGTTTCTGGTCTGCCGGGCACAGGCGCGCCTAATTTGGCAAGCTCTGCCTCCGCGTCTTACTCCAGTACATCTTTTTCGTCGGCTTCATCCATGTCCTCTGGCTTGCCGCTGAAAGGAAACGATCTTCCTCTACCCAAAGCATCTCCTCGAGCTGGTGGCGGACGGGCAAGTGTCAGCCCAACGCCCAGGAAGAGATACACTGTCGCCTTGGGGGGCGCGGAGTCTGACTCTGAATCTGGCCACGGCCTCGAAATGGGCACTGCCAAGTTTTCCAGCTCAGACGTCGAAGAAAGTGACGAGTTTGGTGGTGAAACGATAGGGAAATCTGCCGCCGCCAAACTAGCTCAGAGCAAGAATCTTGCTGGGTCCACGCCACCCGCGCCGAGGACGCGCGCACAGTCAGCATACGGCCTGTCCTCCATTGCACAAGCCTCCCCCAACACCGTCGCGTCGCTCGGGCGAAGGCCCTCACCGCTGCCCCACGGTCGATCCAAGTCCATTGATCGTTTCGGGACTGGTAACTTCATAGACCCATTGGTACTGAGGAAGCAGACGGGTGCAGGGAATGGTGGAGGAAAGGTGACGGGTAATAGAACGGTGCCTGTTGGTCAGTTGGTCGCCTTTTTCGACGGTGAACGGAAATGAGGTTTCCCTAACGAATACTAACGACTATAATGTTTTTCGCGATCTTGCATACATCATGACATGCTATACCCTGTAAACTATACAATTTTTGTCATCCGTTTGGAGGACTGATCGCGGTGAATAAGCTTTTTCCGGTTTGATGTCCCTACATGATGTTTGGGCTCCCTAGACAGTTTATTCTTCCCGTATCGGTGCTCACGGCGCTACGCGCCACTTTCGATCTGGCCACACATCCATGGCTTCCAACACCGTATTGGACTGGACAGTCTACATCTTACGAGTCCTGCTGCTCACACCGCAGCCCGATGTTTGGTGGACAACGTTCTCCGTCTGGCTCGTCAGACTGATCGCTTTCTCTCTCCTCTTGCGCACGTATATTATCCCATGGGCCCTCAGCCGCATGTCCCGCCATCTGCGAGTCCGGAGTATCAGTTTCCGTTCAATCCGCGGTCTATACGCTCGCGCTGGTGCGCAAACTCTCCGCGCCGACCGAATCAGTTGGACATGGTCATACGTCGACGGCTCGCGGCGAATGACTTTCCAAGTTCATGGGCTCACGTTAGAGGTCGGCTCCCCGGCGCAGCGTTCCCTAGAGCGTCCAAAGGGCGCACTCACTTTATCCGACTTTGCGCCCTCGCCAATGGCGCACCGACTTTGGATGCTGGTCTCCCAAATTTACTCACTAATCGACCCGCTTGTGCGGCCTATATTCCGTTCTTATTTCGCGGGATGCCTTCGTCTGCTCATCAACTGGGTACCGGGAATCAGCCAGGCTCTGGCCCTCGACCTTCACTCGCCCACAATAACATTTGCAGATATGCCTGGCACGAAAATTGTCATAGGCACGATATCTGTTCGCACTCTGCTGGCTTTTACGCAGACGGAGAAGGCCGAAGAAGTTGGGCAACCCCTGAAAGCGCCTTTGCGACCGCGAGCCTCGTATAGTGTGGGCGCTTGGAGGCGCCGGCTCACCAACAGTCTGCAGCGGTCCTGGGACCGCGCCTGGGGACAAACACATGGTTCCGCAACAGTGGAGCTCAAATTGAACGATATCATCGGCTCTATGGACACTGTGGCGGACTCGTTTGGTAGGTCCAATGCGGCATGTGTGTGTCTTCACTCTGATCAGGCTTCCCAGTTATCACAGGAGAATCGGTCGATTTCTTCAGTCTCCCCGGTTCCATTGGCTTCAACGCGTCCCTCGGGTTCAGTCCCAAGCGTGGCACCGTTGACCCTCATAGCGTCAACGTTTCCCTCAGTATGACAGACGCTCATGTCGATCTTCGCGCCGTGATTGATTTGCTTGAGTCACTTAAGCGCTCGAAGCAACCAGACCCCGAGCCGTCCGTTGAGCCCCCTTTGGTGAGTGCCCCTTCAAGTCGGCCAGCGGCACCACTTCGGGTCAGGCCTTCTCGCTTCAGAGACTCTCTGGCGTCCCCTATCCTCTCCCCTTCTACTCTGGCTTTTCTTTCACCGTCATCTCCATCGTTTCCTCGCACCCCATTCTTCGGCGCGTTTTCTGCAGGGTCAACGACGCGCCGCCATATCCCACCATGCGTCAAATTGAAGGAAGCCAAAGATACTGTAATTATTTCCTCCTTGTGGTTTTTTCTCGATACTGAAAGCACGTTAGTCGTCATTGGCCTTCTTAGCCAGTGCTAATTTCCGCATGTCCAAAATAACTGCGACGGTGTCACAGAAGCCTGCAAACGAAGAGTACAAGCTCGTTGTGCAAAATATCCACGCCAAGGCGGAGATGAGTGACCCAGACCGCAATCCTCTGCATCGACGGTGGCTTGGCCGCGCTAAAAACATAGACCATCTGGACCCCGATGGTTGTGTTTTGGATTTTGCGACGGGAGAAATCAGCGTGGACAGGAAAGTTCAACTCAGTCGAATACGATTGTTGGTCATACGGTCGACGGATTTTCAGTCGCTCGGGATGCAGTGGCCAATCAACTGGCTTCGCTCTTCGCCATTCATGGTCGGAGATCCAAATGCCCCGTTGTGTGCCGTCCATGCTACATTGGGCGCGATAGATTTGACAGGGCGCCTCGATTACCTGACACAGTTCGTTGCCGACCTGCCACCTCCCCCTCAAAGGGACCCTTCAGACCCATCTTCGCCAGCACCCTTGCACAGCTATCCCATTCCACGGATTTCTTTCGAGGTCGATTGCGGGCCGATCTGTGCGCGTCTCATCGTTGGAGCCAAGCCCGTCGATCCGTCCGCACTTGAACTGCGTACCGATGGCTTCGTTGTCTCGGTCATCTCGCATTACTCCCCCCGTCCTCCTCTACGGGCCTCTGCCGCTCCTCCTCCACTTGCAGAATTCTTGTCATTCCAGCTTGACGCCCAAATAGCCGTGGTGCTGAAGCCCCTCTTCCTCCGTGTACGTTCCGAGCGCTCTGGATTCACACAGATCCACGTCGAGGATCCAGTACTGCTCTCTATGGAAGCGTTGGAGCTGATCGGACACGGCAAAGCGGATGCATCTACGTGTGAAGAGGACAACATCGCAGTTGTAGACCTGGCTTCTAGAGTGTTGCAGCTTCATTGCACCACTGATGCGCTCTGTGTAGAGCTGTGGCATCCTCTTGTCATAGATACTCTGACGCGGGTGCTTTCGTCTTTGCCGCCCAAAATGCCAAGCCGGCCATCTCGTCCACCCTCCTCCATCGTCGAGAAGATGCCGAGAGGCGTCTCTGCGACATTATCGTTGGCTCGATTTGTGATTTTGATCACTGCTCCGGACATCAATCCCGACGATACCATGGACCTGTGTCGCGGATTTGCCATTCGCGCCACTGGGCTGTCAGTGCAGTACTGCTCGCTTCAACACGATCCAGACCGACATTCCGAGTGGCGATCTTCGACCCGACAGAAATTGTACCTCTCTCAGGAATCGTTATTGCCAGCTCTTTTAGCTGCCTCGAGAACGCACACTTCCGCTGTTTTCGTTGCGATTGCCCTCCCAGACCTCATATTCCGCAGTGCTGTTTCGACCCAGTACGATGCCGACGATCCATTGATTGCCGAGCGAGACGATCCCCTTCTCAAGCCGCAAGAGTTCTTACATCTCAAGAACTCTCAGGCGCTGGTGTCTTTTTCTAGCGGCACATTTTGGCCAACTGTCAGCCACGCCGACAGCTGCGACGTGTCGTTGGCGATACCATATATTCATGGATCGCTGCAGCTTGCCCACCTGTACAGTATACTTCTCGGTATCTCGACCTTGAGGCAATTGACGCAAGCAAGACCGTCCGCGATCCAGCGTTCACGCACTCCCTCGCCTCGCGGTCGACCGATTCAACTGAAATTTAGCGTGGCCATTCGGACGATGCAAGTATTTTGTGCGTTGCTCAAACAGAGCGCCGCTCTTCGCTTTGATGCGATCACCCTGCTTTCTGTACCCAACAAACCACTTATCGCGAAGTGGGACAAAGGCGTCGCATGGGTTAAGGTCACTGCTTCTACGAACCAGTGGCATCCCGAGCCAAATGAAGAGCGTTGGGAGGAGTTCATTTGTCTTCAAAAGTGGAGTGGGACCTTTCATCCGAGTTCCATCGAGATCGAAGCGGATAATGCCAAAATCCGAATCCCATACGGTTTCGTGTTGTCGGAGTTAATCCTTGACATCTCTGTCATTGTCAAGGCCGTCAAGCACCTCGCTCGGATTTGTGTCGAGGGACAATATTACGCTGTGCCCACGCCGGAAGCCGAAGGCCCCAAACGTGTCCCAAAACTGCTCTTCAATATCCGGTCTCTTTGCGTCGAAGCCGCTGATGACCCCTTCGAGAGCAAGCTCGCCGTCATTTTTCGGACGGGGCTGGATGCTGCGAAGAATCGACAGGACCGCGAACAGGCATTCGATGCGAAGGTTCAGAGCATCTTGTCCGCGGAAACCTTTTCTTCAACTCGCAATACGGAAAGCCCGGACTACAGCTTTGACGCGAACCATTCGATCTCGATCGAGGAAGCTCGTGAACGGCTTGACGAAGTACATTCGGTCGACTGGGCCATGCGCCTCAATGTCGCCAGACAACGGCAGGTCAAGGACGAGGAATCCGTCAGCCGGAAGCATTTGGGCTCGCTGCCCCTCAGAGTGGCCAGCTCAGTTCCCAACATCGTCCAATCGACGCCTACCCCGGCGACGCCACCGTTGTTCCGACTTGCGCTAACCAATATTACTCTGAACCTCGGTCCACCCTCCTTTCCCCTCGACGAACTTCCTCAATTCTTGAACAAGCAGGGGAATGGGTTGCCGCTTGATACGCAGTTTTCTCTGTTGGTCCCTCTACATCTTAACTTCGGTCTTTCATCCTTACGTGTCACACTTCGAGACTATCCGATCCCTCTCGTCTACATTCCCGCCCAAGCCGACAAGACGCTGATCGTCTTCGATTTCGACAGCGACCTGGTCGTCGCGGAGGAAATGGGCACGGAGCTGTCTGTCGATTGGGTTGACTGTCTGGTGGTTACGGCCGACTATGGTTTACCAGGCGCTGCGCCGTTTTCTCTGACCTGTCCCAAAACGATCATGGCGGTGAAATCTTATGCCAATCCCGTCATCGATGTAACGGCTACCGCACCCACGACATTCTCTTGGGGTGTCAGTTATGGCCCTGGCACCCAGGACCTCATGAGAGTTGTTGAAACCCTGTCCAGTTCGCCTCGAGACTCTTCTCCCGGAATGGGATTTTGGGACAAGGTAAGCTTTCTGCTATGTCGCCACTAATATTTGCTGATTCTGCTAGATGAGGCTCATCTTTCACTGGACCATAAGGGCTGATTTTGCCAGAGAAGTTCGGTTTCAAATGAAAGGTGCGGCATCACCTTTTTCGCAATGTTCTCGCATTCATCTTGAGTAGGTTTACGCGATCCCTACATCGTGAATGGAGCCGGAGCAGGATTTGTTCTTGCGTGGCAAGGAAGTCCGAGATTGCTCATAGGATATGAAAACGAGGACAAGGAGCTTATTCAAGTCAAAAGTGAATCTATGGCCATTGCGATACCAGAGTAAGCCGTTCCATTTCAAGCACGACGATTGAATTCTGATGAGACCAAGTTTTTCACATCTCATGCCCAAGTCGAAGCGAAAGCCCCGCACCCATGGAGACGCTGAGAAACCAAGACCATTCCAAAAAATCTGCGCCAAGTTCCGATCTGGCGTTCGTTTTGGCCTCGGTTTTGTCATGGAAAGATCTTGTGGACCGGAATGCCTTGCCTGCAGTGGATCGCCTTTTCATCGGAAATGCCGGTTGTTTGATTTCCTACCTCACTATGATATCAAGCTGCAAAAGAAACCACGGGTTCCAGCAAGAAAAGTGCGTATCTCATGATCCAAGACGGTTCCCAACTGAAGCGGAATAGAGCCCAGAGGATTCCTTCAACGGTTTCCGTTCAGATTTCATCCATCTGTCCGTGTCCTTGACATCCGCCTTGAACGCAAAACCTGGAATACCGTCGGAACCAAGCAGCTTTCACTTGACCCCTCAAGCATTCACCCATTTTTGGAAGTGGTGGACGCTTTTCGACGGTGTTCTCAGTCTTCCCATTCGCCAAGGATCTGCCTGGCCCATTCGGCCCATCTCGCCGAAATTTGGACGACATTTGGCGACGCTCAAGTATCGTATTGCAGTCAAGAATCTAGCAATCATGCACGCATACATCGATGATTCAAGGGAAAGTAAGCGCTATTTCTTTATGCATGGAAATTTGAGATTGATGCAAGTACAGCTTGGGCCGATGGAGTGACACCATGGATCGGAGTCAAGGGAATCATCGAAGAATTCCAAGTCGACATGCATCAGCGGGAAGATGAAATAAATGTTCCAGGGCTTCTTCCCAATACCACGAAAGTTGTCCGGAAGAAACCTTTTTCCGCTGTGGAGCTAGTTTTGAAGGGTCTTGACTTGCGCGCCATGCTCGCAACTTTCGAAGACCCTTTGAAAATAGATGTCGGCGTGAGTTCATCTCCCCAACGGAGCAACTACAGAACTCGGACGGATCTTCCTCCAACTCCTGCCGACTCCGAATGGATGGACGAAGACGACTTCATAGAGCTTGACTGGACGCCACCCTCAGAGCCATCTCCTCACTTCCTCCCAGTCGCGACTTGCCCCCGCTTCACGTATTTCCGACGGGGGGCAGTCAGTACCACCAAGTTCGGATCAGAGAAATCTCACACCTGCTATCTCGGCAAAGAACCTTGTGAGTGTCTCAGTGAATGCGCCGACCTTTTTCTGAGAATCTTTCGGTCGTAATAGCTGTACTCCGAGTTCAGATTGATCTCGCTACGGCCCGCATAGCGGAGCTGCAGAGGACAATTAGTGGGAAAAAGCTCAATGGCGAAAATGTGTGCTTCCACATATCATTCTGAGCAATTTTTAAAAATATTTCAGCCGGACACTGACCTTCAGACTATGCGGAAAATGGTCGTACTCCTGGAGGATTATATCGCCCTTCTTCAACAAACTGAGGCCGGTTCGAGTCCGACGGGTGACACCAAGGGCCACAGCTACCACATCCCTGCAGACACTCTCTCGGAAGCGGAATGGGCGGAATTTGACAATGTTTATCAGATACACTGCCCGAAAATCTTCCTTGATAGTGCTATTCGAGATGTTCGTGGTGTTCACTCTACCTTTATTTCGCATTTCTGACGAATTTGTCAGATAATGATGCAATACTACTATTGCTCTAGATCACGCAGAGGAATCGAGTATCATATGGCGACGCGGTAATTACCATCCCATTAGTTTTACCGTGGTCCTGACCCAGCGGTTTCAGGGCTGTCAAATTCATTCGAGACCAAGCGGAGGATATCGGCGTCATGACGAGTCGGGATAGGCATCGCTCAATGGGTACTGCGCAGGCTGCTGCTCATGCTTTACGCAAGATCCTGACTGGCCACGATGAGCGGAAATCGTTGGACGAAGGGCCTGCCCATCGCGAACCCCCGATTGACCTGGATCCTCTTGATGGCTGGTTCGACGGTGTTTCGCTCCAAAAGGGACATTGTTGCCTGCTTCTGAAGCCCCAGATTGTGTTGCGCGACGAGAATGCGGTTGTTCGGACCTGTGTAGTTGCGGCTGTCCAAGCCAAACTCCAGTCATATGCAATCATGGACAATGCTAACGTGGACGATCCTGTCAGCGGAAAAGTCATGTCAAGGTAAACTTTTCTGGCAGGGAGAAGCCGAGTTCTCATTGTTTTGTAGAACCTTTACCAAGCTTTCTGGGCTGCAGACATTTTCCCCTGCTTCCGCAGATTATTATGGAGACGGCTGTGTACCTCTCGAAGTGCTCATCGACTTCCGATGCGAAAGCAACGACTTCGAACGGTTGGTTCCCCAGACCGACGCGACATTCCACTACGACAAGTTCAACCGGCTAAGATTGAGAAATAATGTTACTTCTGTGATTCGATCCGCCGAGAAGACAGGTTTAGGAAGTCATAACCATCTACACGATCAAACGGTTATTTCTTTTCTTGAGTCGTATAACCATTCTAACCTTGGTACATCTAGGATCTGATTCAAGTTAATATACCGCAATTTACTGTCACCGCGAACGACCAACATTTCGACACCATCTCTAATATCGTCACTCAGCTCCTTCTATTTTCCGACGCTGCTCACAAAACACGCATGAATAAACTAGAGACCCTTCTATTCACTTACGACTTTAATGACCTCGCATCTGTCGCCAACGTTGTTACTGACCTTCAGACGAGCTTGCGCGACGCGATTGAGACGGAGCTCATAGCAGACGTATCTCATCTGACTGCCGAGGCGGCGAAGCTAGAAATACTCAAGCTCAAGGCTCACAAAATGGTCCGAATGAGTTCAGTCTACTCTCTCTCTCTCTCTAACGCCCTACTTTTATAGCTTCTATCGGAGGAGCTGAGCGGGCTTTTTGAGTGCATTGCACTGGCTCAGGACCAACGGGAAAATAAGTCGGAACCAAAGTCCGCTCTCCTGCTGCATACATATTCCTCTGAGATCTCGTGGAGGATGCTTGATGATCAAAGAGAAATGCTTGCTAAATTGGTGGTCCAAAACATCGATTTCTTCTGGCTCAGTCGTCAAGATAGTTCGACTGTCAACAACCTGACGGTCGGGAATCTTCAAGCTTTCGATGGATCCCGAGATGCTCGCTGGGCCGAGATCCTGTCCAAATACGATGAACCAGCGAATCACGCACTCCTGAAAGTGCGTACATTCCTCGATTATATCGACTAAGATCTAATTTTTCTTTCAGAGGGGTTTGTTTGTTCTGGCCAATTGGTCCATCTTGGCGCCCGTGGGCGGCATTACGATCTATGAATCTTTCGAGCTGAACTTCCACCCGATGCGTCTCCAAGTCGATGCTAAAGTCGGACGCCGGATAATGGAATATGTGTGGCCAGCCCGAAGGAATCGGAAGCAGGCAATAGAGGACGAACCACCTACCACGACGGAGAATACTCCTGAGATTATGCTGGTTCGTTCTTCGCTCGATTCTCCTCGATCACAGACGAAGAAGAGTTCACTTTTGGCTCCGGCTGTAACCCCGCCTGCGAGGCTTAGTGCCTCTCGGTCGTTTACGGATTTGCGTTCGGCGGCCACACTTGCACCCCCTTCTCGGCCAACTCTGCATCGAACAGCCTCGTCTAGTGCCCTTCGGCAGGGCACTATGCCCTTAGCGCCACCTATAGACCCGTCGCGAAAGAAAAACCGATCTGATACATCGAATAAGGTTGCCAAGAGGGCTGGCGATGCAGCAGAGATGAAAACTCGGTCTTCGCAAAAGAGTTTTGTTATGGTACGGGTTTCGAGGTAAGATTTGGAATACGTTCGAGCTGCTCGAGTCTAACTAGCCCTGGCCTAGTCTCAACTTGCTACTCAGCATCATGAAAGAAGATTCGTTTGTCTGCCGCGATGCACACATTCGGACGCGTGACCTCGAGTATCGCAATCAGACCTGGAGTGTGCGTGGTTTCATGTACAATCTGCGCTCGCGGCTTAATTAATGCGCGTATCCCAAGTTTGAAGAGCTGGTTGATCAGTTCATCCCTTCAGACATGTCTTGGAAGGGGTGGTTGAAGATGGCATTCCACCAGCCCCTCGTCCCAGTCCTCCCCGTGGCGCGTGAACTCATCTCCAAGACGAAATGGATCGCGAACAATAAGAGTGGCCAGGACTTGTCGAGCCTTCCCAAGACGCGCAAAACTTTGACCAACGCTGAGGATGATGACGAGTCCGACCGATCGTCACATTCTCGTTGGGGTAGGCGGAAAAGAGGTGATATCGTTCTGCCGGCACTTCCCGGCGCTCCGTTCACGCCCGAGCCTGAGGAAGAATCGCGACCACCGAGCAGAAACCGCAAGTTCACACTTTTTGGACGGACTAAAACAAACAACAGCGCGTCGACGACGGCGAGCGACTCGACACAACATGTAGCATTATAGCATCTACCGTATTAGTATTCGTAGCACACACCTTAATTTATGGATATCATATTACTCTCCACTGCTGATGCGGGCCCGTGGCAGGCCGGCGTTCTAAAATTACACGATCACTACTTAGGGTGATCTCATGCATTAAGCCTTTCACCGGCCTCCCGTCATGCCCTCGGTTCGAGTGAGGCGTTCGACCTATTCAACGGTCAGCGAGGGGTCTCAGGACCGCTCGCTGGCCGCAATATTCGCTGGGGGCCATCCGCCGAAATCCCGCCTCTGCCTGCCCCACCTTTCCTTCAAAATTCCGTTCGAGGCAGCAGGATTCAGAGCCATATCGCCGGCTCTCGTGGTCGGGCGAACTCGATAGCCATGGCCTCTCAAACCAGTGGTCGCTTCTCTCCTACCTCTCCGGACTCCGAGGGAAGAGTCACAACACCACCCCTCTCGCACCACTCAGGCGTGGAAGTGGACGTCGTTACCAGGGCTCGGGCAGATGGCGAGCCTGGCCTCATTGGCAGTGCTTTAAGTCTTCCCAGGTCGGACCACCAAGCAGATGACCTTGACCACCACGACGATATAGTGGAACATCTCGACGTGATAGGTATGGTTTGTACTTCCGGGTAACGTTATTTACGAAGTCGTCCAGACCCTCAGGTCGGAACAGTTTCTGCTCTGACCAATGCCGCGAACGCACTCTTGTTGTACGTGCAAGCTAACTTGGTTCATTGTGCTGTGGCCAACTCTCCGCAGTCCTCCAACCTGGTACTCCCACAAACCGGTGGTTACCCTGTCCGGGCCCCAGGATTTGTCCGACATAGAGGAACGCCCGGGAAAAGAGTACGAAGACTCGCTAGATCGCCATATCGACGATGTCCTCAAAAAGCCCTCGAAATTCAAACGCACAATGAAAGGCGTCTGGGCTTTTCTCAAAACGCGTATGTGCATCCCGCCGTCTCGAATGACGCTTCTGAAATTAAGCTGCAGCGCTTGGGGTAAGTCCACCGGTCAATTTGCGCCACCCGACTCGTAATCCCGTCTTACAGGTCCTTGCCGGAATCTACGGTTTCTGCGTCGGTCCGTGGGCCCTTTTATGACTAACTTTCCTGTGTTCACATGTTTCTCAGTTTTCTGGGGCGCTGCCATCGTCTTTTTCCTGGCTAAATTCATCAATTTCCACAATTCAAACACCCAGGGCTTCTGGGTGGAAGTCTCTTCCCAGATTGAAAACGGTTTGCGGGTCATCTGAAACATCCCAATGGCTAACGCATTACCCCGAAGGCCTTTCACAGTCACTGGGATCGGGCTCATCCCATCTCGCGTACTGGACACGTACAGTGAGTTCTCAAAGCACGCCAAGTTCCCTCTATTCATGTGGTATAGGGATATTTTGGATTTGGTACTACAAGCGGCGTACACGGAAGCTCCGCGCCCAGGCTGGCCTCCCTGAACTTTTCGATGTCGATGATCTGCCTGACCCAGTGTACGACCCAAATTACGTGCATGTCTTGACCGATAAAGAGCAGAAATTCCTCCACCGGCGTTCGGGTCCCTCTTTTCTCTCTATCGTAGTAGCTGACACTCGATTTTCCAGAACAAGTCAAATTCCAGCGGCATCAAACTTGGTACAGAGCCCATGGCACTGAGACCCATCGCGTGCGTATCGCTTTCCTCCGTCCAACGCCCTACTAAATAAACTATCAGGCGTTTCCAATCAAGTAAGGGCTTAGAGAGCATCCGAAAATACTGAACTCAACTCTTTATCAGCACTGCTTTGCTGATATGCCTGCTGAACGACGGCAATTCTTTCTTTCAGGTGAATCTCCCGATAACATCTTTCCGATCTCGGAGTTTGACTTCGCTATGTAGATTATACTATGTGCAACGATGTGGAGTCTCGACAGGTATGCTGAGTTATTCGTGACTAGTTGAAAAAGAAACTAACGTGTGCGGTCCAGGTTCCAGCGGCCCGCGTGGAGCACGGGTATTCTCATCCCCTCGAGCTTCCTGTGCGGTATCGGGGCCGCGGTCTTCATCGCTATCGGTGGGAACCACACAAAGCGGGTCGAGAAGGTTAAAGAGCGCCTGCGCGCCGCTCTTGCGATGGAGCACCCTGCGACGTATGGCGCCCAGTCGGAAGCGGATATGCGTCGGAATAGTTCGGCTGACGTTGATGCAGAGAAGAAACTAGGCAATGGGAATGGAAACGGGAATGGACACGGGAATATTCAGCGGAATGTATCGGAACTAGGTGCAGAAACGGCGTTGGACGAACGCATGGTTGTTCCCCCAGCCAATGAAAAGGGTGTTTGTAATTCAGTCTCTTTAATTTACATGTACTGTTCACATATAAGTACTGTTCCCTCATTTTAGATGTTCGATTTTATTCAAAAGGGGACTCCAGGCAAAATATCCCTGACAGCACAAGTCTACTGGTCGAGCTTGAGCGTCGGGGGCCAATCTGGCCCTACCCCAATACTTACCGGGCTTGAGCGGTTGCTATTCTATTGTACGTGGCGTAGTGGTGCTGCGGGTGGCACGGCGGGGGCGGGGAGCAGCGAGCTATCTTCGATTTTGTATTTTGACCTGAATCCCTGCTAAAATAGCAGTGTATGGCACACCCAAGACAAATCAACCCCATTTATCCTCAGGCAGCCCCATGGCCTCTGTACAACATGATTTAAATAATCCTACATCCTACACACATTGCACGATTCGCCCTATTCTTCTGGATCATCCTCAAGGACACTGCACACAGGTTAATCAGGGCTGCACCTCGCACCAACTGCAAAACTCACCATTCCTCGGAGTTGACTTCCGCGGGCTGATATGTAGAGAAGACGAACGAGGCTCCTATAAAACTGCCGGGATTGAAAACATGACAGCCCGTGTAAGTGATTTTATATCTGTCGTACTTGTCCGCGAGGACGAGCTGATTATTGGAACCGTAAATGGAAATGAATTTGAATCACAAAGGCACTCACTGCGGTGGGCAGAGGATACAAACGAAGAGAATGGTCGTAGTCTGAAAGAGTCGCCTGGATGTTGACCGTTAGAGGCATAGATGGCCCTGGTCAAGAATGGATTGAACCAGCTACATTATCTCGATGAGACACTGGAAGAATTCAAGGAAGCATCTTACGAATTTCTTCAAGTCATCGCTGCGAGCATTCGGTTTCACGCCACAACATTTCTTAACATCTTGGCCATCGAATCTTCTCGGAATACGACAATCTCTTGATCAAAAAACTTGATTCTACACGGGTTTGTCGCGAAGTGAACCTTCGGAATCTTCGCCTTCAACGGCCGACAAAGCTTGATAACAAGGGCCGGCGAGGCAAGGTTGAATTCATTGTTATGTCGAGCGGCCCGGAACGAACACAAATGTGTCGAGCGGGTGATTAATGGATAAGAGGCGATTAAGTCCGCCAGCGCATCGAAATTTTCTAGCCAGGCGGAGTCCAGAAACGACGTGGACGCAGAATATACTGACCTTGGTATCGTTGGACATCTCGGCCCTGTCCGTGGCTTATAGATCGGCTCGTAAAGTTTCCGCACAGAACAATAAGCTTTGGCACAAAATGATTCTCGACGCAGTTATTGAACATTTTTTGAAGGGCAGGCAGAGTCTTCGGGTGGTCCAGCCAGACATCTGAAAGGAAGAAGAAATTCAGGTCTGAGAGTTCCTCGCGAATGCGGACAGAAAACTGAGACTAGAAAAACTTTCAGGTCAAGGAAAGAATGTCTCACGAAATAAATTACATCTTCCAGCAATGACGTCGAACCCTTTCCAAGAAAATCAATATGGCCGTATATTGACCTGGGATATATTGGTTCATATTCGAGGACGGTCGATAATGCAACACTAACCGGGCTGTTTCCCGAGGCTCGCATGGAGGTTGCCCGATGGCAATAATTTCGAGAGTGCCGTCTTCGGTATACTCGCCTTCCACGAGTGCGAAGGACCCTTCGGTAAAAAGACCATCGCCTGGCTCGTCCTATTGCAACTTGTATTCCTCAGTCTGTCAGACAGCCTATTGAAGGAGAGTTTACTAACGAGTTTAGCGTAGTCCAGTTCGACACTACCATCGGCGTCCTCGATGCAGAGTTTCCCCTCTTTCGAATGAGCAAGCATTCCCAAGAGCAAGAAACGCTCTCCAGCACGACCAAGGAGTTGCTTCGTAGATTTTAACTAACAAAACGCTCAGCAAATAACACTCTTGGAAAGGCGTGATAACGTACGGTCACCAAGCGTTCCCTATCTCGTGAAGGGAGCGTGGAAGGGGCGAAATGCTCGTTGCGCAGAACACACTGCTTTATTATATTAAGACGATCTCGCATGGCGAATACCCGCGATTCAGCCGAACCAGACATTGTCGACGGAGCCGAGACTCTGGTAGTCATGTCGGGTTAAACCAAAATGCATAATAGAGACTGCTACTTCTCAAAAGTCCCGCGCTCCGGAGCCCAATGCCAAAGTGGCATTTCGAACGCGTCGATGACGAAAAGATGACTTTCAGGATCGATAGCTTCTTTTTCGGGGTCCGAGCGTTGCCCTTGATCCTGTAGAGATTCGTAAACGCGTTGGAGAACGTCGATTGACACTTTCATCAACGCGTCTTGAGCGTTCTGGCGTCAGAAAGACGCGTAACGTAGAGAGGAGATCTGGACGCGCACCGTCTTGCTTGTTATACTCTCTCGCGATGGTCTCTATGGAAGACTCGACGTCCGCGTCCTCGATTTCATGGCTGTCGAGTATCGCTTCCAGCAGCTCAAGCGTGTCTGGGCCAAGAGAATTGCTGTATTTTCGGAATACCTGGAGATAAACTGAGCTTGAGAAAAGGATAGCAGAATGAGTGGCACCTTTATTATAGTTCTTTGACGCGCGTCGGCCATGAGAGATGGTCGTTTTGGTGCAAGACGCGTCGCGTGCGGTGATCGGTCACTGATGGTGACTTACATGACTTACGTCACTCTCGCCTTGCTCTCTACTGCTCTCTGCCTCCACCAGCTTCTGGTCTGGCTTCTTGGTTTCAGCTTCTATCTGAACCATCGTAGCGCTCTCTCCTTTCGCCCCCCTTGAGACTGGTCCCTAGCCCCTTGGTTCCATTCTCAGTGCATCTCAGGCCGAGTCGGACCCACACGCTCCTTCCCATAATCTATGCTATCTGCGTTAGATTGTGATGTGAGGCCAGGTTCTGGTTTGGGAATCTTTGAACTGGGTAGCTTCAAGCTCAGTGTTCAATCAAGTTTCAACTGACATCCTGAAGGCTCTTCGTTGTGGAACATTCTGGACCTGTTGCGTCGCCTACAACATTCTTTTCCTCAAGTAGACATCAAATACGACACAGATGCTTCATCTACAACACCCATAATTCTACACGTACGACCGGTGAGCCACTCCACTTGGCGCGTTTATTTCAACCATTCTTATTGTTATATAGCATCTGGACCTGCTTTTTTCCGGGAAACAACAGCGCCTACACACTATAGTCGTGCGGAAACTACGCTTCGGCGATCCTCCTGTAACTCTGCGATATAAAGATGTCGTATTATCGTCTCCTGAAGACGTTCTAAAGCGGGTCTTTGTCAGTCGTACTTTCGGTCCTACTTACCCACCTCCTGGCGACGACTTGAGAGCCGATCTGCGATACCCTGGGGTTTGGTTCAGTTTCGAAGAGGATGGGATGGGGGACGGACTGAAGGGAATACAGTCGGAAGATAGAATGCAAGAAGTCAAGCGGGTCATCATCTCGCAGAAGGAACTCGACGGCGAACATCGCGACGCTTTGGGTGAACTGGCCGAATGTCATGCCATGGATGGTGACATTGCCCAGGCAATCGTCAAGGTACCCTCAACACTTGAGCGCAGTCCCGTCTTCTGATACGTTCGCCTCGCCAGGTTCACGAAGGTGTAACCTTGTACTTTCACCCGGTGGCGACGGCGCAGGCGGTCCACATTGTGATAGGCGAAACTACGGCTCAAGACTTGACACTAGATCTAGGGCCACCTAACAGGATACACTATAAGGAAGACGATAGAATGACGATTCACTCGACTGCCCGTACTAACGAGACCTCGGAACCTGCATGTTCGTGTCGTTAAGAGGCCGACTGGTTTTCACTGAAGCTTTCCATAGATTTCTATAATTATTTTCAGCATGGCGTCGACTTTCTGCTGTCACCCACACACGTCGTTACGAAGATCATCCTTCACTCCAATATCGTGAGTTGAACATACTTCAACCACCTAGATTTAACGTTTCATGATTAAAGCCTGGCTCGCCTTTATTCCAACGATACAAGCGTTGCAACTGGGAAATAGAAGGTACACCAGAAGATGACGAAGACGGTCAGACGGTTTTTAACTTCCCTTTTTAAACTCACGGTAACAGACACGCCACCTCGCAAACGGTTTTACGATCGAGTATGAATTTACGCCAATATTTTACACCGCATTTCAATCTTCCACAGTTCGAGACCATCAGCCATTTTCTCTCACCACGCGACCCTCCGCCATCCATGCTCCTAGACCGCACCGACGATGAAGAAGCCATGACGCTCCCCAGCGCTACTACTCGCCGTGCGTTCCATTCCTTCGTTCTATATCCCAAACCTTCATCCTTCTCTCTTCAGTCCACGGGTACGACGGCATCATATTAGAAGTCTCGGAGTCGTCGCAGGTGGTCGCGGTAATGCTGTTTTGAGCCGAGTCCTAGAGGCGATACGTGTACGATATGAGGGTTTTGTTGTACAAATCATATTAATGTAACGAATTTGAATGAACCACCAATAATAATACAGTTATGTCTTGCTTTCGGATATGCTGGACAGAACTATAAATCGACTCCGCCATCCTCATCCGCTGGAGGCGCCGCTGGATAGGCGTTACCACTGCTCGAGGAGGCGGAGCAGCGAGGTCATAGTGGCTCCCAGCCACTATACCCTTGTCCAGAAGGGCCATCTTGAGCATTGAGATTCGCTCTGACTGAGATCCACTACACGAAGGAATGAAGATGAAAACGAAGCGGGCGTGGCGCGTGCAAGTAAAGCGTACATGACCGTCTCGTTCTCTTCGATGGCCTTGCTAATTTCAGGATCTACTTCTTCGCCGGACTGCATGGAGGCGACGTGCTCTCGCAGCATATCCTGCGTTTCACCGAGTCGTTGGAGGGAGTTTTGCAGACGCGCGATTTCTGGTTGGCCGTATCGAACCAGGTATGAGACCTCCAAGCAAGGCATAATTCAGAGAAGGACCTTCGGTGATCGTCTCGACATCGAGGAGCTTTGCCTCGGCCAGAGTAAAGGGCTGCGTATAGCGCGGCTTGTATTCCATCGGTCCTTGTAGCTTCAAGAGCCAAGTTCAAAAGATGACGCGGACGAATCTGGTACGGTATCGTGACGGCGCTTCGACAAACGCGTAACGCGTTTGGGATTTCCTCCATCACAAAAATCGGATCCTAACCGGTACTGTACTTCTACGAAATGAATACTTCAGGCCATATCTCCCTCAATTCCTCCAAGTCCGCGATGACCTCGACACCATTCTCCACGTTGACCTTTCTCTCGCTCCCGATTTCTTTCACTCTACCTCCTTCTACATGCACAAGCCCTAGACATTCGTTAAGCTATCGATTATCCAAGAGACGAGACCATACTGACCTGCTTCACAGAAATGGGCGACATGTCCCCATCCCAAAGCGCGGGCTGCATCTACGTTGATCCTGTTGTCGTCTACAAAGTATATCTTGTTAACGTCTGTTACTTGTGCCTTTACAAGAGCTTTTGCCTAAAGTTAGTGTCGGTTGCAGAACAAGAACAACAGTTGCATCTCACCGTCATGGTAGTATTTAGCGTCAGGCTTGCACGCGAAGTTGGGTTGTTGATAGTCGCAAAATATGAGGCCGTCTACTTGATCTTCTAAATTGAGAATGCGCAGGACGCGTTCGGCGTGCTTGTTTTGCAGTATGAGACCCCCGATTAATCAATGTTCAGAGTCTGCTCACAGGACGATAAGCGTTGGTGAGAGCCCAGACGTTAGCTTTAGTTCGGTCAATGTCTTGCAGCAGTTTCCGTAACCCTGGATTGGGGCTGATCAGGTCCTCGAGAGGCAGAGCACCGTCACATTTCTTGTCGAAATCGACGGGATCTGCAGAGCAGATCAGGACCCGGGTTTCAGGAGTCGCGAGAATGATCTAACCGACATCGTGGTGAAGGATAAGACCTACATGGATCTTCTCAAATTGAGGGATAAAGTTTGGTTGCGAGACTAACCGCGGAGAGCAAGACCGTACTGGGTGTAGTACTTGAGATGCAACTCAGACGCCTCGGCCTCACTGAGTCCCAGAGTAACGAAGTAGTCTACGTGGCTAGATTTGGGAGTGACTCAAGATCGATGGACTAGTTTGTACCATGGATCTTGGAACCCATTGCTGCGCTGATTCCGGTGCTGGCCGAGTAGAGCGTGTTATCTGGAGCAGCCATCAAGACAACGCGGCTGCGATTCATTTACCTGCACACCTATGTCTAGGAAAACCGTGTACTTTTCAGTGAGCCCACTCATCGTGATGGTGGTTCAGAATTAAGGTTAGCTCAACCCCATTTTGAACCACGTTCGCGTCGTGACGTAATGATCCGGCGGCTGTTTCAAACTCCGCAGTTATGTAATCCGAGCGGAGCTTGAAAGAGGTAGGTTGTGCAGTTTTGTGATCCTGCTCTCACGAAATTTAGCATCAATCGGCCTCAGCAAGAAACAACGACGTACACGGTTTTCTTGCTGTGGCTGGGATCGCGCTCATTATTTATCTTGCAGATGGCCAGAAGTAAGGAACTCGTCCCCGGCGTCGGTCGCTTCTCTCGCTCCCAGGTCGCCGCTCGTCGCGGCCTCTGGAAGGGCCTCAAAAAATCGGAAAAGCCCGCCGCAACCGAGTCCCCAGCGACCATCGAAAAATCCATCGGCGGCGACAAGAACGGTGGAAAGCGTCTCGTCCCCACCTCCAAAGCATCCCGCTTCTACCCCGCTGAGGACGTGCGCCAGCCCAAAAAGAGCCGCAAATCCCCCAAACCCGCCTCCCTCCGCTCTTCCATCACTCCCGGCACCATCCTCATCCTCCTCGCCGGTCGCTTCCGTGGAAAGCGTGTCGTATTCCTGAAGCAGTTGGCGAGCGGATTGTTGCTGGTCACTGGCCCGTACAAGGTCAACGGCGTTCCCCTGCGACGGGTGAACCAGGCATATGTCATCGCGACAACGACCAAGATCGAACTAGATGGATTCAAGGTGCGTTGCCGTTGTGTTAAATGTCGCACGCACGTTCTCTTGCTGATTATTTTATTCTTTCGCGTTTAGATCGACGACAAAATCAACGACAGCTACTTTGCAAAGGCCGCCACCAAGGGGCCCCGTTCCGCCGAGGCAGAGTTCTTCGAGGCTGGCAAGCCCAAGCCCAAGGAGGCGTTCCCCGAGTCAAAGTCCGCCGACCAGAAGGAGGTTGACAAGGCTATCCTGTCTTCCGTCAAGAAGACAGAGAACCTTGGTAAATATCTTAGCGCGAGCTGGGGGCTGTCGAAGGGGCAATTCCCGCATCAGCTGGCGTTCTGAGGGGTATTGACGGAGTGTCCTATGCAATTACATGTTGTTTATGCCCCGTTCTCGCGCCTATGTATACAGCATTATAGTAAGGTCGGACGCGTCATGAGCGAAACGGTCTTGAAGTTAGACCGCACTTGGCAGTCGCGACTGAAAAAACTACGCGACTTAGAGGGACAAACAAACGAGAAATTTGATGCTTGCTGTTCACGGACGACTGTCACTACAACGAATACCTCGATGCCCTCGCCAGCCTTCAAATAGACGCTTTTTCATACAGCCTCTCTGTAATGGCTTCTTGGATCTCGCCACTGCGCTCCCATTCCCACCTTCTGTCCCCGCATACTCGGGGACTATCATCCTAGTGACCGTGGTCTCTAGACTTGCTCTCTTCCCGATCGCTTTATGGGTCAGTCTCGATCCACACGCAGTGGGAACGATAGTAAATGCGTGGGATAGGGCCGAAATCGCGTCCGACGCCTCGAGAATGTGGTTTTACCAGAGGTAGAACGCTTGAAACCAATAATATCCAAGCAGGTTCTGGACGACATGAAACGGCAAGGAATGCGTAAGGAAGACCTGATTCCCGCTAAGCTGCAACAGATACATCTCTCCCGGATGATAGAGAAGGTCAGCGTTAGCAGTGCGTCGCGTGGTTCGCATTTATTCAGATTTCTTTGCAGGTCAAGACGGAGCAGAAGCGTCTCATTGCCGAACACAAGTGTCACCCCGTTCTTTCCATGGTCGCGAGCCCCGCCAGCCAGCTCCCGGTCTTCGTCGTTCTGAGCATGATGTTCAACCGCCTAGCTCAGGATCCAACACCGTTCGACTCTGAGGCGTTTTTCACCCTTACCACTTTGAATCACCCCGATCCAACGTGGGCAATACCGATAATTTTGGGATTCGTCACAATGGCGAACGTCGAGTCGAACAATTGGCTCATGACCGCCGTTCAGAGGGACCGCTTGCGTAAAGCGGAGGAGAAACGAGCACAGATGATGGCGGCCGGTAAAAATTTCGTTCTTCAGCCTCACAAAATTATCAAGACTGCCTTGTATGGGCTTTCCGTCGGGCGTATCGTTCTAGCCGGTCTCAGTCCTGGGGTGCGTCCAATCTCGCTCTTTCATGCTGCGGACGGAAAACTAATATGCGCTTCGGCAGAGCGTCGTGCTATATTGGACCACCTCCGCAATCTGTGGTCTAGTCCAGACCTGGATCCTAGATTACACACCGGCGGCCAACTCGACTGCCCAAATTGCTGTAGTATCACCGCAGTCTGCGCAATCGGTACAAGCCCCTCCAAAACTGGTCGAAAAACCGGTGACCCCACCTGGAGCAGTGGCCATCAAGAAGTCGGTCAAAAAGCACAAAAACAAGCGCCAGTCTTGGTGAGTTTGTCATTCTTTCGAGGTTCTCTTGGTGCGGAATGAAAATAAAAGTGGTTTGAGGGAACCCGGGTGACAGGAATAAAATTTCCGGCCTGTTGGGTGCCCCATGAATATTTCTTGATCTAATATGACCGCTCTTATGGATTTGGCTCTCATCGCACAAAAGCTGATATTGATTCTTAGAATGACTCGCCCGGGAGACGGTTGTTTCATTGAGGGCCACTCGGTGCCTGTGTCATGAGTTGCACCGTGCACGCAGCGGTTGATAGTGTACAGTACAAAGTGCCGTGGTATTTCATGGCTAGAATACGTGCATGCAACGCAACAGATAGAAAACAAAATTCACAGTAGATATTTAAAAAATACAACTCATCGAGGTCCAAAAACAACAGTTGACGCCTCAAAATCATCTCATCCCATGCCACCCCATGGCCCTCTTATCCGCCGGGCGAGCTGAATGTCCCGCTGCATAATGGTTACCCGCTTTGCATGAATGGCACATAAATTGCTAAGCTGATGTTAAGCTGGCGTAGTGGGGACAAGTGGGTGAACATACGCGTCTTCAAACAAATGGACCAGATACGCCTCCGTTGCCTCCTGCAACGCCATTAGCGCTGAACTTTGCCAGCGCAGATCGGCACCTGGCTGGTAGTTATCGTTCATGTCCGTCGTCATTTCACTCGCGATTTCGCGGACCTGGTTCGTCTTTGTGGGCCAAGAAATCCGGCGAGAACAAAAATCACGACGTACCAGACGAGCGAACGGCAATTTCCTCAGCAACAGGTCCGTGGATTTTTGGTACTTCCGGATTTCGCGTAACGCGACGGTCCCAGGGCGAAAGCGTTTCTTTCGCGGAGCTATAGTGTCGTGAGCGGTGTTTGGCCATCTGAAAGCATGCAGATATACCGGGAGCGTCGTTTGCGGCGGATCTGCGCGGGGGCTTGCCTCCAGTGCTTTTCCGCGCCGTCACTTTAGCTTTTTTGGCAGGAGTTGGTGGATCTGAGCTGTTGGCGGCAGCATTCTTTCGTTTTGAGCCCGTGGCAGTCCGCGTAGCCATGGACAGGGAGTGGCAAAAGAAGAAACAGGGACTGAACAACGCTTGGAACCGAAAAAGGAAATCGTTCAAAGTTGATTGATGTCATGATGCATTGATGGCTTTCAACGCATCCTGAAGTCGACTGAGCGAACGATGCTGAAGCCAAAAAGAAAAAAGAAAAAAGGTCGCCGGAATAGCTGGAAGAAAAAAAAAAATTTGAACGAGATTTTTGGTAACAACTCGGAGTCAAATCCGAGGCTAGTCCACCTCAAATTTCAGGTGCTGTCAGAACTCTTTGTACGGTTATCCAGCCTCCAGGAGCTTAGATTATTGCTGTTACATTGAATTGAGTACAGATCCGCCCGTTCCTATCGCCTATTTATCCACTTCAGACATATAAACCTCGTCTCAACTTATTTCACTGAAATCGGTGAGTACTAGATACCACATTTGGTGAGTTCACTTCTGCCTGCACCTATTATATGAATTTACGCGTCCGATTCCACCAAATGGACGAGATAGGCGGCGTCAATTGCCTGTACAAGCTTCGTTTGACTGGCATACTTAGATCGAAACCTGGTTTAAACCCTAGTTTTCTCAGCAGTGATCTTCGTGTCACTCTGGCGAAGGATGAGGAAATATTTCTTGTCGAGGATCTGAAAAAACGGGTCAGTGGAGTTGTGACACTGGCAGTACTGTACTTATGTACTTCAAGCGAAGTTCCCCGAGCGGTTTTAAAGTCGGCGACGGTGCATTGATTGAGGGGAAATCTCATCAAAACTTAAACTTTTCGAATAGACGCGAACCGAGAAACGTCCAGGATGGCAGCTGGATTTTCGGACTGACTTCAAGATCATCTGCATCACGTGATCGTGTATTTCCTAATTTGAACGCCAAATAAGCGCTGCACGCCCCCACTCTTCGTTCACCACGAAAGTAATCAATGCCAGGACTGACAACGACTCCCATAGTGACCGGATACTATCGTTACACTGACATTTGGTTTCACGTTGAGTATCAGTCCGTCTTCCGTTCGTGATTCTCAACATAAGCGCAGTGGTAAATCTCCACCATCCACGATGGATCCGATCCAGATAATATCTTGTTGCAGGTCGGAAGTTCTCCCGGATTGCGACAGAGATCCCTTGAAAGCAGTCTTAGGTGTGCTAGATTTTTCTCCCGTCTGCAGGAATGTTCACTGAGCAGGGGATCATAAGCGCACGACGCCATTGTGCATCCCGAAAATCCTCTTCACGTGGAAGGTGTCGATGGGGTGTCTCTGTTCATTGGTTGACACTTTCTGAAAATAGAGAAATTTAGTAGTAACGTCTATTTAGGAACGTTCCACGACGGCCAGCAGCGCCTCTTGTTTTCCTCTGCTCAAGTGGATTACGGTTCATGGTCGTCCTTTTGAATTATTTTTGAGGCTAAAACTTTTTAGTCCGCTATTGGCTTCACGCGATGCAGCTTACTGCGGCGATCATCCCACTGCCCTACTCAGAGTGTCTCTTGACGCCATCTGAATTCTCGAATGTCTCCCCAGTCGTCTATCGAGATGGAGGCTCGCTGAAACACTCAATCAAGGTCTCCGTACTCCGACGCCAAACGACTTTATTCGCTGACGTTTTAAAAAGAACATCGACAAGAACAACAAACGTCTCAAAAATTCCAACCCGAGACTATTGTCTCGCCGCGACGCGTTCGAGCGTTCCCGAAAATATTGGGCGGACAAAGTCGGGACGTGGTGTGCCTTGGACTTCGAGGAGTGGGAGAGAGACCACTCGCTTCTCCTTGAATTCGGTTACAGGTCTATCCATTGGGAAAATGGAACTGAGGTTGAGGATTTTGGCCACTTCACAGTCAAGGAGAATGCCATGTACCACAATGGGCAATTCGTCGCAGATAACAGAGACGTAATTGTTAAATCTCAGGCTTTCATGGGTGTGTTTGACTGAGCTTTCACAGCACTACTCGTTCGGCGAGACTACCCAAGTTCCCAAGGCTACACTCAAGGCGAAGATTTCCAGCATGCTCACGTCGATGCATTCACGAGGACCAATATTCCTTGTCTGTGCGTTGTCTTCTGAATTTTTTCTTCGTCTCTCGATTTATCTGCCCACAGTCCACGATGACAGCCAGGATATAAAGAGCGTCAGATTTGCAAATGCTGCACTTCATTCTAATCAATCCACAGAACCTTGAAAAAACTCGATGCACCGGTGGATGACGCTGTTTTTGACCTCCCGGAGGCAGTCCCAAGCAAGGGAATTTTCGTCGTCGACACGGCCCTACTGTTTGCAGCGTTGATCGGGGAAGATACACAAAAACTTGGACTGCAAAGAGCCTGCAACCATCTACAAATCGAGACGGGTTATTTACATAATGCGGGCAATGATGCCTATGTTCGTCTGTTCCATTTTTTATTTATTGTGCTCAACCTTATCTCACAGTACACTCTATCTGCCTTACGCATTATGGCGTCCGGACCACCACTGGACACTCACAGAGAGTTGTTATGGCCTAACCGTACTGGGTCCGCTGTCACCAATTCCGGTGTCAAAGTCCAGTTCGAAGCCTATGAAGAGGATTCCGACTACTCAGATCAAGAAGGGTTGATGGGTGGTTATAATACGCACACTGGCGTTCTCAGAAAATGATTTCCAAGAAGTTACTTGTATCGTGTTCAGACTCGTCCAACAAACGACATAGCAATGAAATGAGTGGTTTGGGTGTAATAACTCTTGTGTGAATTCGATTCAACCACAACATCCAGAAAAGGAAATTCCTCGCTTCAGTCCAGACAGGCTTATCTACACTCGAGAATAGCTGGAAAGTCTAGACTACCAGCTTGCATGATATGCAAGGAAATTGCGATGAAAAGTGGAAGTTGAACGTTGAACATTGAACTTTGATTGGCACTGCCACATCTCGCGTCTTTCTTTCAACCTCGATCTATTTCCTCGACTTTTCTGTGCTCTACATTTGTCTTTTTTTGCATCGCAGTTTGGCCTTGCTCGTCTCACTTTTGCCTTTCAAAAATGGCCATCGACTCCTCAGAGCGTCTCACCGGGTATTACAGATGCACCGACATCCTCTACCACTACCACGAGTCCCTGAAAAACGGCCGCGACACTATTCAGCTCCAAAAAATTCTCAGTAAATATCGATTTCGACGTGCTTTTCTTCTTTTCTTCATGCCAGCGTAGACAGAGATGCTTTACTTCACCCGCGCCATCCACTTGCTGCCTCAGATGGCACGAAAGGGATCCAGGCCTACATCGGCACTTTTCACGATGGCCAATCGCGGCTGCTGTTCTCTTCCGCCCAAGTTGATTATTTGCGTTACTGGATGCATGTGATGCAGCTCACTGAAAATTTAATACCTCTGCCTTACTCCGATTGCATGTTTCTGGTGACTTCTCTTTATATTCGGCGAGACAATATTGATGGCAGTTAGAAATCGAGCCTCGCCACCGCTGCTCCGACGGTTTTCGAGAGTCTCGGCGCGCTGAGCTCTACCAGCAAGGTTCATCATCCATTGGCAACGTAGTATCGCGTCCTCAGAAATCTTTTATCCCAGAAACTCGGTCGTATGAACCAATCTTTGGCAGAGAAGCCGTTGCTCGTCCCGCGAAGGGTGACTTTCGAACGCGTCCGCACCCTTTGGAACGCCAAGCAAGGTGTTTGGTGCGCCCTGAATTTTGCCGCTTGGGAAGTCGACCACACCGCCATCTTGGACCTCGGTTGGAGTCTTGTCCGCTGGGAGTCCGGCACCGAGGTCACAGAGCGTGCGCACCTGGTCGTGGAAGCGAACCAGAAATACAAGGCGACGGATCTGGAGGTAGGTAGTGGTACTACCGCTTTTTTCGTCATTCATTTTCTTTTCAGAATGGAGAGTACGAAAAGGTCTCCAAGTCGGCGCTCAAACAGAGGGTTTCCGACCTCTTCTCCCGGCTCGGCCAACACGCGCCCATTTTTCTGGTGTCGAATGATACCAAAGGAGATTTGAAGTATATTTTCAACCTTTGACATTGGTTTCCTTGTTAACACGAATTGTTCCAGATACCTGCGATCCAAGGATTTTCAAATCCTACTGCCGAATCTCGTTCCGGAGCTACCAGTGACCATGCCCTCTGCCGGTGTATTCATCGTGGAGCCGGCGGAGCTCTTCGACGCCCTCACGGGAAGTGGGGACGAAACTGTTGACTATAACTTGGAGCGCATCTTCAAGCACCTGGAAATCAACTCGGGGTCTGTTCGCAACGCAGGCACCGACGCCAAGGTTCGCTATAGTCCATTGCACTGTATTGTCCACGACTCAGTCGGAATGTAGGGCATGTTGCAAGCTTTGCGTTCCATGGCCTCGGGACCGCAGCTCGACGCTCAGCGTGAAGCACGCTGGCCGGACTACACCCAGACTGAAGTCGAGGTGGAATTTCCCGCTTGGGAAAAGGACTCGAAATTCGGGGACCTCGAAGGCTGTTTCCCACCACTAAACTGACCTTGATTGTATCTGCCTTCTTTCTTGTATCCTGCCAACTGTATCGTGCGATGTTTTCTTGGTATCTAGCGCTCTACATCGTGTATCCATTATACAGGTCCCGCCGACTATTGTAATATATACCACTCCGCGCTCAAGTGTTCTTGGCTAAATATGCAGATGAAATATGCTGAGAACCATCCAGTGTTACTTCGCCGTTATGACCGTCCGTAGTGCCGACGATTTTGTTTCCTTCTCCTGGAACTTGATTGAGGCCTTTTTGTTCTCCGTCTTCTCCGCCGGCTTCTTGTCATCCTCCTCCTCGTTGTCGCCCTCGTCATCGGAGCGGTCGTCGTCCGTCTCGGAAATGAGAATGGTCCTAAAGATTCAGCGTATAAGAGATTTCGTCTACAAGAGAAGATACGACGACATACCGTACGAGAATTCGGAGGATGAGGAAGTACCAGAACAAGTTGATACATTGCAGCAGCATGATGGGGATGAACACCTGGTACCGCATCCACCCCACAAGGTAAGACCCTTCTTTCCACGCCCACTGTTTTCCGGCCTCCCTGGCAGATAATAAGAACGATTAAAGGACAAGAATGAAGGCTGCACGTACGGAACGAGGTCATATTCTGTCCAAACGGACCAGAGGATGACGAGGTTCAGGTAATGTCGGAAATAGCTGAGGGCACGTCAATTATGTGACTGGTACTAGGAAAGTGGAAATGCACGTACGTCCACAAGCAGACAAAGACAGCGAACGAGACAACCTTGGGTCGTTCTAATTGGAGGTAATTGAGCAGCTTTGAAAACTATAGAATGATAAGAGTGAGGTGATATGTGTGTTTGTGGCTGGATATACTTACAGCGAGAGCCATGTCCGGAATATCCATGCTCAAGTATACGGCATTACCAATCAAGGTGAGATTGAACAAGTAGCTCCAGCTGTACGGCATACTGCTTTGACACCCAACGCTTGAAAAAGGACCCGTAGACGTACCCTACCAGCCAAAGCGTGACAATGTGGTGTGCGACTAATTCGTAGTAGTCTTTCCGCGGCTTCTCGAGGCCAAGAACGAGTACGATGAGCTGCTGGCACCAGTAGGACATTTGCATTAGGTAGTAGCGTTTGAGTTCCGGCGTCATGTCCCAATGAGGATAGTCTGTGTAAAATGGATGAGTAAAGATCGCACTCAATAAGATCCGCATGACGCGCCGATCCAAAAGTACTCGGTTCTATACCACCAGGTCGGCAATTGGGACATGATGCGCTGCGTGGGTCAGAAAATGGATGCGACAGGCGGCGTATCAGACTTACCAGACCCCATGCCCCGGTGATACCGAAGTACACCACCGCATATCCCTGTTCCCCAAATCTGTCGAGCTTCGCTTCTCTCTTTATACCATAGTACTTTGCAATGCGTTTGAACAGGTTGACGGTCACGAGCTGGCGAAAGCAGGAAAAGAAGACGATGTTGTATACAATGAATAGCAGGTCACACCAGTCCTTGGCGTAGCGCGGGTCGTCGGGGTCGGAATTCGGAACCCTTCCGGAAAGCAGGAAGATGTGGCCAAATGGGTTGTCTGTAGGCGAGCCGTCGGGGAGATATGGACCTAGGGCTGGGGCGAGAGGCTCGAGGAGGGGTTTGAGATGCGGGTTCAAGAGCTCCCAGTTGAAATACAAGATGAGAGGAATGAGGAGTAGTTTGAAGGACTCGGCTGGAAGTAGTGTTTCACGCGTTGAAAGATGGAATGACGAGTGTGCACGAACCAGGTTCGATAACCCACCGCAACCACGGGGACACTCTAGGAGCCGGCACTCGGCGACTAAGAGGTGTGGAGGGGCGGTCAGGGCTACTGGAACCTAACGGACTAGAGGGGAATGAGACGCGTCTTGGACAGAGCAAGAGAAACGGACGTTTGGGGCTGGAACGGGTCTGCAAAACGGTGGGCAGGATCACTAGGACGAGTAAGCACGAGGAGTAGAAGGGAGTTGAGGATATTACTCGGTGCTAATAGCGAACTTGCGAGGCTTGGACCTTTTGTCAATCTTCACCTTCAAGGCGGGCTGAGACATGGGAGCAGAAGGAAGATCTGGCTAGAACGTTCAAATTAGAAATGAAATCACGTCAGTCCCCATTAGTCGACCGGCCCACCTCGGCTTAGGCAGCGCAGCCCCAAAAAAATATTATCACACACTGCGGTACAGAAAGTCAACAGGTAGTAGTCAAAATCCTCCATTCATATATGATTATGGCCTACACAAATCACCAGGTGCAGCCCCGACCCTCGCAGATATTCAAATACTCAGTGCCCGTCGGTGTCGCGCTGCACACGTAATATTACAGAAGCATTCTAACCGAATGTGAGACCAGGGCTACTCCAGGACAGCGAAGGCCTCCGATTCCAAGCGGAAGTAACCGTTTCGTGAATCTGAGAGGAGCGACATGCTCGGGGTCTTGCTCTTGAAATCCAGTTGTTCACGGTGTGTAGTCAAGATGAAGCGTGGGTTAAACGGGTGGGACTGGTGTGCCCTGTGTCCAGGCGGGATGCAGCAAGTAGGCGATAACATCGGGGTTGGAACGGCAAGACTGTGAATTCGGTCAAGTCCGCATCTCAATTAGGAAGGAGGGATAGCACAGCCACTGCTATTCCACCTCTCAGGCGAACTTTCGAAATACCTCGATGTACTGAGCTTGAATCGAATCCAACTTGATTGCTGAACTGAAAACGCGTCAGATTGGCCATGTACGCGCATTTTGTGTCAGTAAAACGCGCCATTAATATTCATTCGTTAGATCTCCTTCGCCAGATGTTCTCTTCCATACGATTGTTTCAGCAGCTTGCATGCCCCGACAGCGGGAGATGCACCCGCCCACACTGCTTATTCAGTCACCGTACGGATCTTCCGCCTCCGCCGACCCTCATTGTCCCGGTAGAGCAGCCCGCGGCGAGCAGCAGTTCCAAGACGAACTCCCCCACCACCATTCCTGCCAAACGCTCTGTGGCCTCGACCTCGGCTGCGTCTCTAACCCAGGAACCACCCAGGAAACAGCAGAAACTCACATCCAATCGAGCCGCACTTGTCCCTCAGCCGGTCACTACAGGCCCACCTGTGCTTAGAGTGAATGGCGCCCAATCCGTTGTTCCAATCCCGGTGCGACAGGCTTTGCTCAAGACTCTATACGACCATTTCGTCATCCTGTACAATGCTATCCTCCCCGCAAATCCAACATTGGCCTCCGAACATGCACTCCGCCAAGAAGAGGAACTCTACAAGAAGTCAAACAAGCAGACGTACCGAGTGGTACGTCATGTTCTCTTGTCCTCTTCTCCGTCACCTACGTCGGGCAGGCTGTTATACAGTGTGCTGCCGCCATTAAGCGACGGCCAGCACCCGACACGTCATCTCATCCGTCTGTCGGAACTGAGGAAGAGGTTATTGCGCGTGCAGAGGCCCTTAAGACTCGGAAATCCTTGCGCCTCACCCGTGCCAACATCGAGCACCTCATCGTATCCAGAGAAGACTGAAGATCTGGGGTTTTATTCTCGATATCCCGGAGGGAGTTGGCGGCGACCAGCCAAGCCTTGAAAACAAGATCTCAAATTGCGATCGATGTGGAAAGGCGTTTACAGTCAAGCGCAAAGACGAGGCCGATGAATGCACCTATCACTGGGGAAAGCCCATAACTCGGACTGCCAATGGCCAAAGAGAGCGAGTATATAGATGCTGCTACAGGGCCGCTCCAGGTGACGATGATGGGTGCACCTATGGTCCGCATGTATTCTACGAGTCGAAGCCGGAAGACCTGCATTCCCGGCACGCTTTTCTTACTTGAAATCTCAGCCGTCGCCCAGCACTGTGCTAGACGTCGCTGCTCTGGATTGCGAAATGATATACTCCACTGGTGGTATGCGAGTTGCCCGTGTATCTGTGGTTGACGGAGCCGGTAACGAGGTATTGGATGAGCTGGTACGCACGAGCATGGTCGCTGAGGTGCACGTTAATGAACTCATTATTATTAGGTGCGCATGGACGACGGCGTGAAGTAATGTTGGTGTTCTCTTAAACTGGTGCCTCAGTGATCAATCTATTGCAGAGATTTTAATACCCGCTTCTCCGGGATCACAGAGGCGGACTATGCCAAAGCAGTCTTGCCCCTCTCGTCCATTCGGGAATCTCTGGACACCATCATCGACAGAGACACAGTTCTCATCGGCCACTCCATTGACAATGACCTGAACACGTTACGGATAATTCATCATAACGTTGTGGACACGGCGTTGATTTTCAAACATTCCGCTGGACCCCCTTACCGCAAGGCGCTGAGAGATTTGTGAGATCTCTCTCTTTCTTCCTTCTTGGCCCCGCTAATTCCAACATAGGGCGCGAGAGCACCTTGGAATAACGATTCAGAGTGGGGGAGGGAATGTGGGGCATTCATCCGTGGAAGATTCTATTGCGACTTTGGACCTGGTGAAGTGGCACGTTGTGAATCGGCCCCCGAAACCCAAACCACCGCCAAAGATTGAAAACAGCGGCTTCGAATTAGTTTAGCATGGACGCGTTCGTGTTGTGTACATTTACTTGCGCTTGCTTGGCAAATCGACATACAATAATCAATTGATCCATTATTCCAAGCTCTTTCTTTGTTTCACGTCCTTGCTGGCATTTTATCCCATTCTTGCAAGTACTCGCTCGTATATTCTCTATTAACATTGATAATAGTCGTACAGATGCCCCCCTCATTCGGGCAGCCCGACCCTAATATCCTCAGATCCTCCGCAGGGACAGATTTCCACCAGTTCAAATTCAAGTCCATTGGAAAGGAGCCTGAGCTTTTAAAGAGAATTACCAGCTACGAAGAGGGCGTCCAATACCAGTACAGTCCGTCGCCAGAGCCCGAGGCTCGTTATCAGTACAGCCCGTCGCCTGAGCCACTTTCCGCATCCAATGGAACTCGGCCGTCGTTACTCCAGCACTGACGAACGGTCCTACCGAAAACCACCAGTCGCCATTCTCGGCGGTCTTTGAATATTTTCAGCCAGCATTAGAATCTTCCCAGATAGACGACGATTCAATGGTGCTGCGGTATCCCGAAACACCGGTCCCAGAGGTGCCCGCTGCTCCTCCCGTTAGACCTTATTCACCACCACCACCCTCTCCTCTACCACCACGTTTGTCCCGGACTATCCGGCCCTGAAAGTGCTGCACACTCGTCTCGAAACTGCGCACAAAGTCTTGGCCACCCCTCCGCTTCCGAAGAAACCGCCAATCCCGCGCCTGAATTCTCTCAGCCATCCATTATCGCTGCCAACAAAGCTGTCCACCATAGTGAGAAGACGTATACGGCTGCGAAAGAGGCTCTACAAGCATCGCAGACCCGTGCAGCCATCTCGGAACACGGAGTTACTGCCGCACAGACGGTGGTGGACAGTCTCGCGCAGGCGCTCGCAGCCGCGCGTATGACGCTTGAAGTAGCCCAGAAGACGCTTTTAGAAGCGCGCCAGGCCGCTGAGGAGGCTCAGGCTGCCCTCCTATCCTCCCGCGCGGCAGCCGATGCTGCGGAGGAGACCAAACGATTGCTCGAGGAGCCCCCTCCCCCTCGTGTGCCCACCCCAGAACCCGTTAACGACAACGCGGAGCTCATTGAAGAAATGAAGAAAGATCTGGACTCGCTCCGGTTGTGGGTGGACGAGCAGGAAGCTAGGCATTTGCCGATCGCCGCTGCGCATCGGGACATTAGCCAAATGCGGGAGGAGGAGGAAGCCAGTAAGATGATGATGATCGCGCCGGATGACACCGATACAGACGGTGACGCTGGCGACACGAATGATACCAGTGCGCACGACAAGCCTGCGCCGGAAAACCAAACTGATATGGAAATCGACGAACCTCGTCGCTTGGAGGAGGATGCTGCGCGAGCCCTTGTGGAACTCGCCGAGCAAATTACGACTCAGGACCCAAAACGGCTGCCAACTAAGGATACTATGGAGAAAGGTAAAGCAGAGCAGGTTATAGCCCACTCGCACGCAGCACACCTCCCTGCTGCCGAAGACTTGCCAGTCAATGAAACTGCTTTAGCGAGGGAGGCCGCCTTGCGCAAGCAGCAGGAAGCCCGGCGCGAACAGGTTCGGATACAGAAAGAGCAGGCACAGGCTGCAGCCGCGCTTTCAATTTTGAAGGAGAGGCAAGATGCAGCGGCGAAAAGCAAGAGCGCCGAGCAATCTTCGTCCTCCCCTCCTCTGTCGAATGGCGACACGCAACAGCAAACCGGTATTGCGATTGCAAAGGCCACGGTTCTTCCGCCAACCCAAGCTAAGGTCAAGGCGAAGAAGTCGAAACCTGTGTCGGGGGGAGTTAAATTGGGCCCCGAACTCACACAGAAGGTGGAGCTTTCTGTGTTGACGGATCCCTCTACGTCGACAGATGCTTCGACGTTGAGCGAACCTTCGCCTGCATTGGAGCGCGCAGCCGCATTGGGACTTCGTGTGCGCACCAATTCGACCAAGGTAGCAGATACGTCCGCGTCGAGCTCCAAACCCAAGAAGACACGGAATAGCAGTCTTCCTGCCACCTCTCACATTGATCCTGAATCACCCCAAACCGACGACATTTCTGTCTATCGCACGGGTTCTGACCCGGGGGATGTTCATATCATCCTCGAGACGCCCGAAATGCCGCCTCACCTCTCGACCGATGTCCAACTTATGAATTTGCGACATGCTTTGCAAGACGAAGGCATTCCTTGGGAGGTAATTTCAAGAAGTCGGCCACCGCTACCTGGGGTGAAGACGGAGGATGTTGAAGATACTGGGGTAAAGACGGAGGATGTTGAAGATACCGGGATGTCTTCCTTGGTGTCGCAACCCGCTCCGACCCCGCCGCAGCGTCCTCTAGTCAACCCTTCGATCATCACTCCAACACCCAACGTTCCTGTGGTGACGGCCATGCCTGCACCTCTTGCGGTGGCTCCCAAACCCCAACCCAGCAGAAAGCAGTTGCCGAAATTCAACAAGTCAAAGCCGCCGGATGGAAATACCAGTAACGGCCAAGCGTCTACCTCTGTCGCTGCCTTTGGTTTAGTCCAGTCGGCAACGCCGCTGCTTCCTGCTACTATGGCCTATTATGAGGCGGAGGAGTGCGAGGCCAAGCCTCGCGAAGCCAAAGCGCCGCCTGTTACCAAACCGCCTCCTGTTGTCTCTGCCCCTGCACCTCCTCCTGCGAGTGAACTGACGGGCGGTAACAATTTCTCTACAAACGGTCGAACATTACCGAGGTCTCGAGAAGATTCGCGTTCGTCTAATGCAGGTTCCGGGGTGTCATCACCGGTTCCAGATCGTACTTGGAGTCGTCCCCTAAATGAACGGGTATCTCGGTCGTGGGGTGAACGATCCCCTCCCCGTCGTCGCTTCCGTTCCAAAACCCCGGACAGAGACAGATATGGAGGACAGGGATCACATGCGTACGGCGGAGCGGAACCCGAGAGATTTGGTAGGGCAACGTCCCCCGAACCACGGGATAGATCCTGGGCAGAATCACCCACATATTGGTCTCCACCACTGCCCCGCTCGTCTTCTCCATTGCGCTCTCGCGCGCGTTTTCCCTCGCCGCCCCAGCAGCGCCTCGAGTCTCCAAAGCGTACTTTTTCGGCAGACCGTGCGTCCTACCGACCGTCTGCGCCCGCCGCCTTCTACTCTCCGCGCCAAGACTCGCCACCCAAAGGTCCTCGCCACAATGTTCCGCGCGTTCCGTCCCAGAAGCGCTCGCGCGAAGATGAGTACACCCCGCAATTCCACCCTCAGAAGCGCTTCAAGGACGATGGCCGAGATGCTTCCGCGGCTTCTGCGCGATCCTTCGACCCAGAACCGGACCGTCTCTCCCTTGAAAACCGGCTGGGTGCCCCACCGAATACGTGGAACGCACAGTATGACAACAGCTGGGCGGCTCCCAGGAATGAAGGCCTGTTGTCTCGTCTCAGTGATCCCGGTCTCGGTCGTGGCGCTCCTCGTGGAAGGGGTGGCCCCAGAGCACGGGGCAATAAGATGCGCGGCCGTGGTCGTGGGGTCCAGGAGGTATCTTTAGCTGAGCGTATGTATTGATAGCGGTGCGTATGCTCTCGATTCCGAAACAACGCGCTCATATCGCGCAATGGCATTGCTGATCTAGGAAACTGCGAGGTAAGTGAGTGAGTCGTTCGTTTCTTGTTGCCTGGGTTTCTTGTTCTTCTAGACTTATCGCTGCCCTTTGTTATCATACTTGAAATGTATTATCTTGTTGTATACGTTCTTACAATTGCAATCGCATTGATGCCTGAGGTCCAGTGTGTTTGAATACAAAAGTTACAATAGATGACACAAGATTAGTTGGCACCGCAAATGGATAGTTCTCGCATTTCTTGGAGGACTCCCTCTACCTGCGACAGAAGTTAGAATGCTATGAAGGTATAATGTCCAGCGACACCAACCTGGGCGTCCAACTGGCCTGCGGCGTAGTCGTCGCGGATGGTATCGGCGAAATAGCGCTGAACACCACTCAGTTTCTCGTACCCCTCCTCTGCGAATTTCGACTGCATCCGAATCATCGCCTCAAAGCTTGGGTCAAAATACGGTACACGCAGATCCAGCAGCTGAGGGAGCTCTGCAACAAGCTGGTCATTCAGCATGTCGAAGACCTCCTTTGCTTCATCGTGCTCTTGCTGGGCCTGCGTGTCTGCATGAGGATCTTTGTATTCGTGTTTGGAGGTTATCAACCTACTTTGGGAAGCTTTGTGGGATCCTCGGTCGGCTTGTCGACGAGTTTGCGGACTTTGCTTCGAGCTGAATCGTAGTCTAGTAGCTGAAACGCGGTCCAGAATTAGTCAGCCAGTTTGGTGAAAAGTAAGGGTATGTACTTTCTTATTCCGCTTCGCGATGTGTTCATTCACCACGGGGAAGTACGCGCACATCTTCCCTAGCGGCTCCGAGATAGTCGTGCGGTACGGTCCATCCTAGCGATCAAGTGGTCAGCACCACCGAAGGAAATGTCTATGGGACATACGAGCTCCCGCCCGAATCCACCATCCAAATCATCGACGGAGCGTTTGTACGCATGACCCGCCATCGCGCCCTCCGATGTTCGGTCCGCCGCCCCATAGAACGTCTCGAGCGTGTCGGCTATTCGGGTTTGTGCGGCCGTCATCGCTACCACATAGCCGAGTCAGTGGCCAGTGTTACGGCGCACCAGAGAACCTACCGCGCATGGCATCCCAGTAGCTCTTGCTGTCCTTCTGTAGCGCCTGGCATTCCTTTTCGAAACTAACCAGCAGCGACCGTGAGCGAAACAGAGACTGGCAGCAACAAACTCCATCCAGCACGCACGTTTTGAACTTGGCCTCCTCGTCTGTGAACTCTCGGTCAATCGTGCGCTCGATTTGCCCCGTCTTCTGGAGAAGCTGTAGGCACCAAGGTCATGTATGGTCAGAGGTTGCCTCCAATTGGGCGATGCGCAACCTACCGTGGTCCCGGCGCGGTTAAACGATTTCTTGATGCTTTACCGGTCAATCAGTACATTTGGTGCACCGAAATGGAGAGAGAATATACCCGTTCCAACTCATTACTTATTGGGTCGATCGCGTGTCGCAGGAGAAAGTGCGGAGACGAAGGTTGAGCCGTGTTTGGCTGCCGCCTTGACCACTACCGCCAAAGTCCTAAAATGGAAATAAATTCTCCAATGAAATTTAGGACGCCGACGGTGAGAGGCGTTACTGTAAGGCGCAAAAGCCACTCAAGCGAGACGTGGATAAATACCGCATTCAAGCGAACGACAGAGGTCTTGCTTGACAAGCACCAAAGGATACAATATTATGGATTCGTGACATAAAAATGGATGGATGGATCTTCATAAGTACCGACGAAAAATGCGATAATCAGGCGTACATGAAGAATAAACTATACGTGTGCCCATATGCATCGGGTCCAATGTCTGAGTCCAGCGAAGATTACTCGTGCGATGATAGTACTGTGTTGTGCAATGCTATAGGTAGGTGCAAAGGAACTCCGCTATGTGTGTGGTGATGCGTGCTGAAATAATGCGCTGTTAAACGAGTGTGGTGGTTTTAAAGATGGATGCAGGTCGAATAAATGAGAGTGTGCGGCGGAAATATACTGCCGGGTGGTGGTACATACCCATGGCATGGCTGCTATTGCGAGGCCAATGGCGGGTGGGGAATGGAAAGGCACGAAAGCGCGGACTAGGAGATAGTCGTCTGGCGCCGGCTGGCCTGGGGAGGCGCCCGCTGCCCGTACCCATTGATTATGGCCGCGGGACTGAGCTGCTGCTGCGAGTATGACATCGCGAGCGGCGGTGCGGACCATGGGGTGCTATTAGATGCAGGTGGCTGATACGACGATGGCATCGGTGGCCGTCCGCGCGACAACGAGGTGCTAGAATGCGACCGCAGCGAGTTGGGTTGTGAGCGGCCCCGGTCTTGCTGCGGATCTTTGGGTGGCGGTAGGCTCGCTCGTCGCACGTCGTCGCTGTTGCGTCGCTGGTGAGACGGAGGCGCAACCGGTCGAACGAGGGAAGACGCTGACGCGTTCGACGGCCTCCGCGAAGAGGACGACGATCTCGGCTGCTGCTGCACATTGACCCGCTCCGAGCTACCACTACTCGGGAGACGCTGCCGTGACGGTGACTCTGACGGTGATGACCGACTTGGAGAAGCTGAATTCTGAGAATTCTGCGACCGGGGACGAGGATACTGCTGGAGCATAAACGGTGGCGTGGGCGGCAGTAACGGCATGTCCATGGCATACATGGGGACGGGGGGAACCGGAGGCACCATGAGTGTTGGATTGCTCGCAAACCATGTCGAATAGGGATCAAACTGGTTGCTCGGCATTTGTCCGGGTAGAGAAGCCATCGAGCTACGTTTCGCAGCCTTAGTGTGCTGCCGCGCATCCTCAGAGGATGAAGTGTGGACGGAGGGCGGTCTAGAAGAGCTACCCCGTAAGCTGCCGGCTTGATGGTGGCCTGTATCACTCGGGGGCCGCGAACTGCCGGGAGAAGACGTGTGTGGCGAGCTAGAGGGGGTGGCGAGTTGGACCATAGGCTCGGAAGCTTGCCGCCGCCGATCGTGCAATGGCCGAGAGTATCTTCCAGAGTCCTGCTTATTACGTTCGTCCCGTAAGGACGTTGTAGAACTCGACGGCGCCAACAGATTCGTATCGCTCGAACCGGCACCATACCCTCCACCAGCCCTCTGCTGTTCTCTCCGCAGCCGGGCGGCCACGACTTCTTCAGCGTAAGCGCGCCGCTTCCGTTCCTCCTCCATGGCCCTCTGTTCTTTCTCCCAAGCCCTCTTCTCCTCTTCCCACTGATTCCGCTCCTGCTCTCTTTTCAGCCGCTCAGCCTCCTGCTTGGCCCTCTCCTCCTCATGTGCTCGTCTCTCCTGTTCTTCGCGCAAGAACTTTGCCTTTTCCTCGCGTTTCTTTTTGAGACGTAACGTGTAACCAAGGGGAATAACATTGTCCTTGTCGTCCTCGACGAACCGTACTCGCGATACCGTCGGCGCGGGGGCAGCCGGCGGGGTTGGGGGTGCGAGGAAATCTGGACTGGTGGCGCTGGAGGGAGGTGTCTCGGAGATGGGCGACTTCGGGGCGGATTTGGGTTTGAGAGCAGAGTTGCGCAGCGGAGACGGTATAGCATGATACGCCGTGTTCCGTACGGCCGCGGCTAACGGAAACTTTGAGAATCGAAGAGCATTACATCGAGGGTTGGTAACTCACCAGCAGGCTGGGGTTGCTGTGTGGTCGGCACCGGCGCCACCGCGACGGGAGATGAGGCTTCCTCCTCGACGGGGGCGAGGCCGAAACCGATCATCGCATCGAGAGCGGCGGAGTACTCGAGGTCGGCGACGGCGCACGACGAGCCCGTTACAGGCTGGCAAGCGACAACGCCGTTCAAGGGGACCCACACTGCAATCCGCTCTTCGAAACACGGCCGCGCCATCCAACGGCGGAGACCAGAACTGGAAGGGGATAGCGTCATTGCAGCTGGTAGGGCTCTGTCGTTAAACCACTGGAGAGGTGGTGGGGGATCTACAGGAGTGGGCGGCGGTCGAGATGCCAAGGGTAATATTGAGCGGTCGAGCTGCTGCTGAGCAACAGACAGCGTTGATACATCGGGCTGTAAACGCCGGAGTAAGAGGGACCTGTGCATGACGGACTGCATGGTTTGCCGGGCCGGAAGGGACTGGGGTGGATTGGAGGAGCGCGGATACATCGGGAGACCGGGAAGATGAGAGAAGGGGGTGGATGTGGCCAATGGCGGGACTAGGCTGTTCTGAATCAATATTTCAAGGTTTTTTCTAGATTGGGCCACTGAAGTTGGGGTGATTGGGGGGTGGAGGGCGGGGGCTGAATGTGATGCGGCTTCAGCATCGTCCGATCCCAGGGAAGAGGCATCTTCGTCCGAGTCGATGTGAATGTCGACTTTGGGCGGCTGCGGAAGGGATTTGGGGGTCGGCGGGGCGTGTAGGATGAGGGTGGGCTGTTTCATACGCCGGTCTGGCACCGGGTCGACCCAGCCCTGGTCAAGCGGGGTGTCCTGATCTGGTGGTCGCCGCTTGATTGTACCCGACTTTTTACCCAGCCATGCTGTCCAGGACTTTGATCGTGTCGCGGTACGCGTGAGGACGAGGTCATCGTTGGGGGTGTGTAGAGCAGAGCCGTTGGACGAGGCAGAGGAGCCGAGCTCGCTGGTCAAGCTGGGCACAGGGGGCGGTGTCGGCGCGAGGGGAACGACTGTACGCTCCTTGTCTTTGCTGCGAAAGACGGACGCAATTCGGCGCATGGTGGACGGCGAGGAGACGAACAAGTGGCCCTAGAAAGAGGGACTTGAAAAAAGTCGAGGCATGGAATGAACCTGACAGTGAATGAAGAAAGTCTGATGGTGAAGAACGTGCTACGAAAGCGATGACATAAATGGCAAAACACATTCGACTGATCCACTACTCGGTGCCTCGTCGAACCCTCAACCAACCCGCTTGAAACCTCCTTTCGTAGGTCGCCGTGACTCTCCGTAAATATTCATCTCGCACCCCCACCCACCGTGCCGCGCGGCTGACTATTGCCGCATATTGGTCAGACATTTCGCCTTCATCGAACGCATACTCCTCCCCTGGCCGCATCGTTTCCTCCTCTCTGTCTGGCAGCCTTGTCGCCCGTAACTCTGCCCGTACACCCTCCCCATCCCCATTCACAGCTTTTGGCAATACCGTTTGAGGTTCTGGCAGTGGAAAGAACCGCTCAAGCAAGCCTGCTCGCTCTCTCGTCAGCTCCGTAAGTGTAGCCGCCCAGCAACAGCCGCTTACCATTCGCCGGCCCCACCAATGCACGTTCACAGAATGACAAGTATTCGTCCACCGTATCGTCGCTGAGATCTTCAATCACCCTAATCAACTCAGTCAGTCCCTACCGTTGCTTTCGCAATTTACCACATTACATTGCTGTTTTGGAACCGAACGCGGCAGCCTGAATGTCTGCGTCGTCTAATTTCCCCAGCAGCTGGAGATACTCGTCTATTCGGGGCAGATCACCTGCCCAGTCTTCCGAATCCACCGGAAGCCTGCATATTCTGTCAGTCCAAATCAAACGCCGTTGGGCGGCGGCGAACCGTTCTTTCCGGTCTAGGCCATACACCATCTTTAGCACAATAATACCCGTCACAACAAACGCCAGCTCCGGCGCGACGTTGTCGAACTTGTGGCTCTCTGGGTCCCTCTGTTTCACCCGCTTCAGGTGCGGCGCGAGCGAATGGTGCAGCGTTAGAGGAAGTGACAGCACCGTCGATAGCCGTTTCGTAAGCCCGTACAGAGTCGCTGCGGCACGGAAAAGAAAATGAATTGTGGCTGCCGCACATTCCGCATCGGGTGAAACCTACGAGTACCGCCGAGACATTGTGTCACAACACGCCATAGGATCGGGGCTGCGTTGGCTTCAGGCGTCCTGACGCCAAATGAAAAATGTAGCCGTTTGGCGAGAGAAGATGCGAGAGTGTGCAGAGCCAACGCCGTGGGTGTCTTCTATTATTTACCATTTTCATTTGGCTGCATTCGGGAAGTATGAGAGGCATAGATGCTCACTGGAGGAGATAATGCTTGGATATTCTGTTTTGTAAGATGCACGGTCATGCTTTGTGGCAATACTCGGGTAGCTTCTAGGTACGGTAGTTCGTACGACTCAATCAGCCTGTAGCCATCGACACAACCAGTCAGGCAAACTATGCGCGGGAAGAGTGTTGAGCAAAGTGCAAAGCTACGCACCGCGTTAGATCGCGGTATAAAATCGGGATCCGCAACGTCCAGCAGGCGAGGACGATCACCGCGATCGTGTTCGCCGGCTGCTCGAACCTGGCTTTGCGGCTTTGCGACTTACGCTTACTGGGTGGGATGAGCTTGGTTTTACCGCTATTGATCTCGTCCTCGCCGTCGGACGAAGACGACTCGGAGGCGGAGTTTTCCGCGAGGAGTTCCTCGAGCTCAGGGTCAGTTTCCTCCTCCTCTTTCACACCGTCCTTGTCGTCATCGACGCTAGATGGCGGTTTCGGAACCTCCAACTCGTCCGGAGACGGGCTCTTCCTCGCCCTTTCGAACGGGAAAGCGGCGGGATCCGCGTCATCCTCGTCCTTGAGTTCTTCTGCGTCCGATTCATGTGCACCAAGGGAGGATTCCGACGGGGGAGGGTTGCGTAGGAGACTCAGGTGGAGCGCCCAGAGATCCCTACAGACTACCTGCTCACCAATTAATTCTCAGCTAAATCTCAAGTTGATGCAAGCAAACCTCGAGCTCGGAAGGAAGCGCCCAATGCTCGATCAACACTGCGACTTGGTGCCGAAGGATGAGCTGGAGGCACTGGAAATAAAAGAACCGCCCCCTGTTGCCGTGGTACACTGGTACCGTTCAAACATGAACGTTTGCGGCCAAAGAAAAGAAACAGACATTTGGGATCGGTGTTGTCCGTTCGGACGTTCTTCTGCCTATTAGACTTGAGAGTGCGCTTTTTGACTGCGTGCCGGCCGAGTTCGTCGACTTCTGTTACTTCTGCCCTGTAGTTCTGTTGGAATAGGCATTAGACGCAGGACTCTGCGCCGCGAAAGCATAGGTACTTGAAGGATGTGTCCCTCGCTGCAGGCGATGAGCCCGCTCGACGGCTCCTTGTGCCATTGTTTGGACCTGCACACTGGGCAGCGCTTCCGCGGCGCCATTTCCCTTGCGAGTGATTCTCGATGACGCGCGCGCCAAGTCAATTAGAAACCACGTGAACGTGCTCCGCTGGCGCCGGAAAAAGCCGACCGACGCTTTTTTCGTTTCCTTTCTTCTCCCTCGGTATTCTTTATTGCGCGCCATGAGGGCGTTTGTCCTATTCACGTTTTTAGCGGTGCTGGTTACGGCTGTCCTTGCATGGGAGAAGGAAGACCATGAAATTTTTGACCTCGTTAGGTTAAGCGTTCGTCGTTTAACCAGCTCATAAGCTGACCTGTGTGAATGCAGCGAGATCGAAGCGTCCGAGGGCAAGGGCACGACGTTCTACTCTTGGCTGGATGTCCCCTTCACCGCGACCACGGGAGAAATCGCCAAGGCGTACAGGAAGAAGAGCATGGTGCTCCAGTGCGTCTTCGGTGCGAAATAGAAAATACGTGCAGGTTAATTAACAACGTGCAGCCCGGACAAGAATCCCAACGACCAACGTATCCATGAGCGCTTCGCGCGCCTCGGCGTTGTATCGACTATCCTGAGGAACAAGGAGAGTCGCGACAGATATGACTTTTTCTACAAAAATGGGGTGCCAGTTTGGCGCGGCACAGGCTACTATTATTCGCGGTTCAGACCAGGTCTCGGCGTGCGTTACTTCTCTCTGTCTCCTCTGGTTAATGTCTGACCCGTCTGGGGCAGTCGGTCTTAGTATTCCTTGTCCTCGTCACGTCCGGTTTCCATCACATAGTCCAGGTGCGACTCACATTGATAAAACCCGAAAGTTGTTAACCAGCGGCTCTAGCACATAAACTATAGAAATGATCTAAAGCGAGTAGAGCGGTTCGTGAAGGAGGCGCAGTTGGCTGCGTGGGGGCCGAAGCTGATCCCGATTGAAGGGCAGCGCAAGGTGTGCTCCATCTCTTTTTAGAAACGGTGGACGCAGCTCACATTGCGACGCAAGGTCAAGGTGAACGTTGCTGCGCGTGCTGACGAGGACGGCGAGAGCGTACGGAAACGCTGGGTCGACATGGTCGTTGACGCGAAGAACGTATACATTGTACGTCCATTCCCATTTTTCTGACGACGAACGCTAATACCGTTTTCTTTCGCAGCTGGATCCGTCGGGCGAGATGCACGTCCTCGATAAGTCCACTGCGACACCACCAGCCTTTGCCAACACCTGGTTCTTCGCGCTCGTCAAATCACTCTACCAAAACGTCGTCGACCGCGTCACTGGCCCGCCAAAGGAACGCACGTCGCCGGAACCCGAAGGTGACGATGACGACGAGTCGGGGACCGCGTCGGAGGCGCCAGGGAGCGGGACTGTCACCCCGAAAGAGGGCAAACCGTCGGGGGGGAAGCGGAAAAGGACCACCAAGAAGCGGTGATGATCTACTATACCAGACAGTATCTGTATCACTTCAATAATACTTCTTTGGTATTTAGGAGTGGCGAGATACGAGCCTGAGAAATTGTTCCCGCGGGATCTTTGTTGAGATCTTTAGAATTTGATTCCAGACGGTCTATTTTTAGGTCATTCGCGCCAACGCGTGTTGAATTCAACCATTAGCACCAAGTATTTCAGAGTCCACTCTCACTTGGACGCAGCCCCTCCTGTGCACTTCACCAACTCAAATTCTAATTTTTCTGTCCTCTATCGTTTGTATCGCCCCAGTGTGGTCCACTGACCAATTGAAGCCATTTCACCCGATGCTCGCGCCTGAGCAGGGCTCCTCCCGGAAGGTGGACGTGGTTATGGTCCCCGCAAGCAAAGGTGTATAATACTTCAGTCCGTGTGTATTTGTGCAAGTGCTGAATTCTTATGCCACAGTCAACTACGGGCGCCAGGCGGAGGTATCTATGTCCCAAGTACGCGTCCCCGATTCTATTCGACGCGTCACTCGCGCGTCAAATGGATCCTTCGACGACTTCTAACAACAAACTTCAGGAATCGAGCTACTCAGACCTCCCAGATATCAGCGCACTCATTGCCGATGTGGAAAGTGTGTCAAACCAAGTCTCTCTCTGCAAGAATTGTGCTGACCTGAATGAAGTTCCCGGCGACTGCGGACCTCCGACACTCTCCCAGGTGCTGTTTCATTGGCCAAGTCCGTTTGTGCGAGCGGCTTACCTCCGAGTTGTAGGAATCCAGCTTTTCCGACGACGGAATTTTCGAGCTGATCCTCCAAGCGCCAAGTAAGATTATACTTGATTTGACTTTCATTCGTACTGAGCTGGCCGGTGCAGTTGGCTCTCAGCTTACAAGATCGATGGCGAATCACGGTAGACCAGTGCCACCTAGCCGTTCTATCAGTGAAATTTCGGAGCCTCTGCCAACGTCCAGTGAACGATCGAAATCTAGCGGCAATGACTCAAAGCCATTTTCGCGTTCAGACAGCAACGACTCGAGTGACTCGGCAGCTCTCTCAACATCCATCTCTACAACTGCGTTCTCTCGCACCAACAGTCATAAATCTACCGCGTCGACGAGCTCTTCGGTTTCGCTTCAAACGAAGATTGTTAGCGGTGTAAACACCCCCGCTCCAAAAAGTGTGCTGGGAAAGCGGAAAAGCCGAGGCTCTCTCGATTCCACCTCCTCGGCTGGCCCCTCCAAACCAGCAAAATTCGCAAGACCGAGCCTGCCTGACGATAACGATCCGTTTGCACCAGTAATTATTGTGAGCACCGGCACCGAGTCGGGGTCTTGATGAAACTGACGCCAGCACCAGTCGCATTCTCCTGCGCACCAAAGGCTGTTTAACGCTCTGAAACTCCCATATGGCGTACAATATGAGATTGCGCGCATCGCTGCCACAGCCGGGTATGATGTCCTTGACAACAAAAGCGTTGAGAAACTCCAGGGATTAGACAACTCCAAAGCTCTCCCTCTGATTCCTGGGCTCTTCGGGCAGGTCCAAGATACGGTCATGGATGAAGCCTTTGCGAAGGAGAGAGCGGCGAAAGCGCCATGGGCTGAGCTGGACTTGGAGGACCGGTATTTGGCCAAGAACCCACTGGCTGGACTGGGTATGGTTTTGTCTCGTTTAACGATTTTCTTCGAACCTGAGGATCCTCTCAGGACTCAGCGAAGAAGCCCCTGATTGGTTTGGGGGCAAAGTCCACTTCACGGCAAAGTTGGTTGCAGACGAAAAAAATAGAGGTAACCCTAAAGTTGTACTCAGGACGCCCGAGCTGGGTCCATCTGACCGGTTCGCTCGCCGTTGGGGTTCCGAGCACTTCCTGACGCTCAGCCTATCGAGAGACGTCCTCAACCAAGGGGAAAAAATCATCAAATTCTTGCAACGACCTTTTATCTTGGGGGACCACGTTTTCCGTGCATTCGATGCGAAGGATGGGAATGTTTTTCTCGTCTGCACGAACGAAATGGTCGAAGGCCGAAAAATACATCCCACAAGAAAAGTTTCCGGGCTCCTCTCTCTAAGCGATTTCTTAGCGTGGCATAATGCGCTCGAATTAAATCTGAAACAGGTGAGCGTCTGGTAGAGCGAATTCGAGTTACTTAACCAGTCACCAGACCATGGCCAAGTGGGCGTCGAGGTTCGCACTGGGACGATCCAATTCCGCTCCGGTGCTGAGACTAGACGAGGATGCGATCATCTCATACCTGATATCAGTTGAGCACTTACTTGCACTCAAAGGTTTTTTCCTCAAGCGAATTGTGTAGCTTCTGACTCTGGAAGCGATATGACGGATGGCGCGGGTCTCATCAATAAGGCCGGGCTTCGCTTAATATACCATCAACACGAAATGGATGCATGGCCTACCGCAATCCAAGTTCGAGTTGTTGGTGAGCTCCATTCATTAAATCTCCTGGTTTTAGCTCACGGGTGCACAGGGGCGAAGGTGACCGAGCATAGCCACTCATGAACTCGGACTGATTTTCATTCATCAGGGTCTGCTCGTGATGCATCCTACTGATGTTCAAGAGACGCCTCGTATCTGGCTGAGGCCCTCTCAAATCAAGGTTAAACATATCAGCATGGAGGACCCGACATTAAAGACGATTGACCTGCTGCGCACCGCGCACGCCAAGACACAGTGTCGGCTGCCTGTCGAAACAATTATAACTTGGCGGAAAACGGAGTTAAGCCCAAAGCTTTCATTACGCTCGTCGAAAATGCACTGGTTGATTTGGTGACTCCCTTGATCACCTGGGAGGGGACCATGCCTTGGAAAAACTCTGGCATGCGGTCAGTCGCGTCGGCGGTGTCATGTCCGCACGACTGGCTCGACAGGAAACCGTTTTGGCCCGAGTCAAGGGATACTCGGAGCGAGATAGTGGAGAGCTGGAAAATGACGAGGAGGAAGAGGCGAAGGATCAACCCACAAGTACGGCCTGGTGGGTGGACCAAATTTCGGGGTGTCCTTCGTTGCTCGAGGAAACCGTCATGTACTTGCTGGACTCTGGGTTCGATCCACGGACATGCAGCGTTCTGAGGGAAAAACTCAAGAAGATCGTGGACGGATGCGTTCACCGCTGCATCGAGTCGTACCGGATCGACCTGCCGGTAGGGATGTCCGCGATGGCGTTCCTTGTCCCGGACGAACTTGGGGTCCTGGAAGAGGGTGAATTTTTTCTGAAAAGCTCACGACATGATCTCCAAACTCGGGACGGTCTACCCACGGACATCCTGTTGGGCCCCGCACTTATTACTCGCCACCCATGCAAAGTAGGCTTGTTCGGATTCAGGTTGTATTTTGGACCTCATTTCTCCAGTTACCGACAGATGTCCAAAAGGTTTGTAGGTTCAGTACGTCTTGAACAAACTAACGCTGTTGCAGTGGGTCGCTGTTGATCGGCCTGAGCTCCGGCACTTCACCGACGTGATTGTTCTATCGGTTAAAGGGCGTCGCAGAGCAGCAGATTATCTTTCTGGGGGCGACTACGATGGCGACAAGGGGTTGGTAATCTGGCAACCGGAGTGGTCGACCCGTTCGTCAATGCCGACCTAAAGTATTCGGAAGAGCCCCCGAGGTCGCGGAATCGTTCTCCCCGAAAAATGAAACCGTCGCCGAGTTCCTGGCGCGGACACAGTTCCAAACCGAAGCGGACAGTTGCGGAAATGCAGTCCTACCTACTGAGTGCCGTTCGGGACATGGCAATCGTCGGCAAGTATAGTAACTGGCACATCAACAGCACGTATATGCACGGGTACGAACACCCCGAAACGATCCGGCTGGCGTACATGTTCTGCAAAACTCTAGACGGCGCCAAGACTGGATTGACTGTACGGCCAAACGTGTACAAGAAAGACCAGCAAAAGTATGATAGGCGCCCGCCCGTCGTACGTGCCCCCGCCAGTTATGTTGTTTTCTGACCCAGGTCTGCCGCCAGTGGAAAGAAGCTGAAAAGAAAAAGGGCCAAAAGAAGACCGCGGACACTTCCAATATGAACAACCTCGTCCGGAACCCCAAGCTGGGTCCATTCATCATGGACAAACTTTATAATCATGCGGACCGGGGGCTCTGGGGGACGCAGTGGGGGAAGCCGCTCAAGGATGAGATCGACCGCAAGTTCAAGGAGCGACATGTCGTAGATGGGGATTTGACCGCCCCGTGGCTCGCTTTTGATGCAAAGGAGACGGCGAAGACCGCGCAGGACGAGCGTCGGAGGGCGGAAATCGTTTTGTTGGCGAATCGTACGCTACGGGCCACCGACCTCTCCGAGGAGGATAAAAAGCTCGCAACGCGGTTGCTCCAAGAAGCGCAGGATACCCCCGAAAATGACTGTGACCGGATAAAGAACCACGTCCAAGCTGTGCACAAAAAACATAAAGCTAAAATCGACGGTCAGTGTTGTGACGAAGCGGTTGTGTCCAGAGATTTGAAGACCGCTCGGCAGGGAATTCTCGAAGCTCGAGATACGGCAGCGGCAAGATATTTTGCGGGAGCTGTCGCGCGATTTTGCGACTGGGCCGCCGGGCTTGTCCATAGACGAGGTGAGGTCCGCGAATTGTAGAACGGATATGGCGCTGACGTTCGCCAAGTACGAGGCCGCTCGTATTAAAGCATCTTACGCGTATTGGTTCGACTCGGACACCCGTCAGAACTATAATACGGCCAAGTGGTCGCGCTTCCCGTGGGATGTCGCATTTCGAGAGGTGTGCTTTCGGTGTCTGCGCGGACTCACAAATGAATGTTTTGTTCTAGCTCTGTTTGATCAAGACGCGCTCGTCGAATCTGAAGCCTGTAAGTCCGAATTCTACGAGAGGATGACAATGAAAATAAATAAAGCGCATTAGTTCTAGACAGCATTTGGAGTATTCTGTAGCATCTTCACCTGTAACAAAAGAGTGTACATTGGTTGTGCAACCAGTTCGTAACAAGGGAACGAAAAAGGGGCAAGTTTCAGGCAAACACGGACAAATGGCGATCGCGCGACATGATCAACTACATTCTTCTGGTATCCCGCCAAGGCTCGTCTGGGTGCTATAGCTCTTGGAATTCACGATTAACGCGCATCGGACAGGCAAAGTCCGTCTCTCGAAATGGTTTACGACTACAGCGCCCAAGGCCAAGGCAAAGATCGTCAAGGATGTGACGCAGCTGGTCCTCGCACGACGCACTCGCATGTGTAATTTCCTGGAATACAAAGGCATGCTGTGGTCGGATATACCCTTGGGCCTTCATCTTGAACGATTTGGTGCAGACACCAAGGTGGTCTATCGGCGGTATGCATCGCTATTCTTCGTGTGCGGGATCGGGTCGAACGACAACGAACTGGTGACACTCGAGATCATCCACCGCTACGTGGAGGTCTTGGACCGATATTTCGGCAATGTAGGTGATGGAGTGTGCTTCACGGAGCATGGACTGATCATTGCACCGCGCGCACAGGTCTGTGAATTGGATTTGTGAGACCCGACATTGTGGTGTGGAGGCGCCGCTAACGGAACTCCGTGTACAGGATCTTCAATTTTCAGAAAGCATATGCGGTGAGCATACGCCTCCTCGGCGGCGAGTCGCTGAAATGGAAATGGTGCGCAGATTTTAGACGAGCTAATAATATCGGGCGAGCTGCAAGAATCGTCCAAGAAATCGGTGCTGCGGGTGGTCCGTGTCCATTCCCCGCGATGCGGCAGTGTTTCACACTAACAATTGGCTTCAGGTAACTCAATCGGATACTGTGGAGGAACAGGAGACCTCGGAGGACACGATGGCACGGCTGGGCTCGCGCAGCGGATAGATGCGGATATGATACACCTTCTCTCGTTATTTTATTCCAAGTTTCTGTATTTGCGCAAATGCGTTGAGGACCGGGCCGCTACACACACGGACGTGAAGTCTTATCGCAATCAGTGCCTTGGACGCTGAAACAAGCGATGACAGCTGCCGTATTTATACTCCACCACAAGCTCTATCTTGTTTTTCTCTCTTCTCTTCCCCCTTTTGTCTTTCAGAAATGTCGAAGCTCTATAATAACGAACTCCTTGCTCCCTACCTTGCCCTACCCCAGGGCGAGAAAATTCAGGCAGAGTGTGCGTATTTCCTTATTCGACCCCTTTTGGCAGCCGCTTAAGCGACGCGCAGATGTCTGGATTGACGGCGATGGTGGTCTCCGTTCCAAGACGACGACAGTGAGCAAGAAAGTGAGATTCCTCTAAGCAGCATTGGGCAGTGCGCCGACCTGTTTGCAGGTCACGGATATTGGCCAGCTTCGCACTTGGGACTTCGATGGCTCGTCCACGAACCAAGCCCCTGGCCATGACTCGGACGTCCTGCTTCGCCCCGTCGCGATCTTCCCCGACCCCTTCCGCGGCGGCGACAACATCCTCGTCCTCGCAGAGACCTACAACAACGACGGCACACCCAACAGGACCAACTACCGCCATCACGCCAAGAAGGTTATGGAGCAGGCAAAGGATTCTGAGCCCTGGTTCGGTCTCGAGCAAGAGTACACCCTCTTTGACACCGACGGCAAGCCCTATGCTTGGCCCAAGGGCGGTTTCCCTGGTCCCCAGGGTCCCTATTACTGTGGTGCTGGTACGTACAACGCATTCCTTGGCAGATCTGTCCTATAACGCGCGCGAATAGGTACTGGCAAGGTTTTCGCGCGCGATCTCATTGAAGCCCACTACCGCGCTTGCCTCTACGCCAACGTCAACATCAGCGGTATCAACGCCGAGGTCATGCCGTCTCAATGGGAGTTCCAGATCGGTCCCTGCGAGGGCATCTCCATGGGAGACCACCTCTGGATGGCCCGCTATCTTCTCGTCCGCATCGCCGAGCAGTGGGGCATCGTCGTCTCCTTCCACCCCAAGCCCCTCGCCGGCGACTGGAACGGTGCCGGCTGCCACTCGAACTACTCCACCAAGGCCATGCGCGAGCCTGGAGGGATGAAGGCCATCGAGGCCGCCATCGAGAAGATGTCCAAGAAGCACAACGAGCACATTGCCGTGTACGGCGAGGACAACGACCTCAGGCTGACGGGCCGCCATGAGACCGGCCACATCACCGCCTTTAGCTCCGGCGTCGCCAACCGTGGTGCTTCCATCCGTATTCCCCGACATGTCGCTGCCCAGGGGTACGGCTACCTCGAAGACAGACGTCCGGCCTCCAACATCGGTTCGTACAGCTCGCTGCTTGGCGTGGTTTTTTCTCACAGTTCTCTCTCTCGTAGACCCCTACCGTGTGACCTCGATCATCGTCGAGACTACTTTGCTTGATCAGTAATTCGGAAGAGCTCCAACCAGGTTATGGTTCTGTAAATATTAGAACGAAATTCAGTAATGTTTCATTATGGTTATCAAACGGGTTTATTTGGACAATTGGGACTGTGCAGGCAATCCTCCTCAGCTGAACCGTTGAAGCCCAGACATTCACAAGTCATGACATGCCCAGCGTCCTTGAGAAGGAGATTATTTTACGTTAGCGCAAATTACGTGATACGACGCGACGCGTCACGGTAGTGACCTCTCGCGTTTTGGCAATGAGCGAACTTGACCTTGAGTTCTCGGCGTCTCTGACCGACGATACCGGCTCCTTCAAGCTCCTGGAACTCCCCCCAGAGTTATGTAAGCTGGTTGAGGCTGCAGTAGAGAATCTCAGTCCTCTAAGGTGACCCTGCCGTCTACCATACATTTTCTCTCTTGAACGACGCAACGCGTTCTAGGTTTTCGATCAAGGGCCAATCTGGCGAAGACGCGGTCCTCTGCACAGACGACGCGACATACACCATTCGCTCTGTCGTCTTGTCCAACACCATATTGGTCGTCACACCGCCAGCAGAGTCGGGCACCGATACCGTGGTCATCCGTGATCAAGTAAATGAGATCCTCGAGCTTACTCCAGCCGTCCCCAAGCTCCACAAGATCTCTGCCCTGCTACGAGGCCGGGAGTACGACGACGTGCATGATAGCGAGGACCACCAGCCGTCCCCCGAGCCGGTGAGCCATGGTTCGAGCCGTCGGGTTCAATCTTGACCGCGTTATAGGGATGCTTGACTTACACCGCCGCACGCGCGACCATCCAAGCTAGCGACGCAGAGCTCGCGCGCGGGCTGCGCCAGCAGCGCATCCTCGATATCCACGGCGCGCTGCGCCCCATCGCGCCCCCCTACCTCGCCACCATCCTCGAGACAATCCTCAACCTCCTCGTCTCGCAGTCGATGTCCTCGCACGCAGTACCCGTCGAGGACGTCGTGGCGACGCTCGCGGACGAGAATGAGATCTCGCGCGCCGTGTCGGTCCAGGTCATGGCCTGGTTCGGCGAAATCAACGGCGGGGTGTGGATGATGGATGTGGAGGGCGTGATCAGAGAGATTGGGCTCGGGATTCTGAGGCAGTATAAGGTTTACCTTCACTACAACATTTTTGTGGGCGAGAAGCTGAACTGAGGTTCGTAGGATGACCCTATCCCGAAAGATATGCTGTTAGACAAGTGGCGGTTGGCAGTGGGGGACACTTTTGAGGCGTCTGTGTCTCTGGCCTTGCTCTCCGTGAGTTAATATGATTCTACGTTTTTCTGTCCTCTTATTTTCGCTCGTGCAGGGAAATTACCTCGTCGCTCTCGGTAGCAGCGATCTACTCACCTACTTCCCCTCTTCCGCTTTGCCTGTGGACCCTGCAAGCCGCTTCATCGACCTATTCCTCACACGGCCGCGGTGGAAGGCGGACGACATCGCGCCTTTCCTTTCTGATATCGCAGTCAACACGAAAGACCGCGACAAATTGCTCCTCAAATACACACGCTCGACAACAGACAGCCAAGGAGTATGGTACGCCAAAAGATAGATACAGATGTACAATATGCAGTGAAATTAGTAGTGACTCCTCCTTCCGATGTTCACAATCCGCATTCCTTCGCCTAGATTCAGTCCCTCCTTGAGCGCGTCTTCACGGCCTTGCCCAGACTCCTGATTGGGGATGGGTGGTAGTCGCGATCGTCATCGCTGTCCCGTCGCTTCCGTTTCGGCGTCACTGTGGCATTCATTGATGAGTTGGAGATGGAGGTCGTGGGATTGTTCTTCAAATGGGAAATCAGTCTCCACATGGCCTTGCCAACTTTCTCGTTGAACCTATGCAAAAAATTGCTCAAGCTGCGCTAGCTGGGAAGCCCAATATTAATGCAAACCTGATGTCCAAAAATTGCTCGCGGATGTCGGCACGAAGATGATATATGGCTTGCGCGCGCTCCATGCGCGTCGCTTTTCGCAGAACGTAGATCAAAACACCTAGAAACAGCGCTGAGCACAAGAGAGTGTTTTTTGTTTTCCAAACATACCGATAAAGACAAATTCTATCGGTGCGATTCTGGGGTGCTGGCGGTCAAAGGCAATTTTGAATAGAGCGTTGTCAGATGCGATATACACGAATTCGGCCAGGGCTTCGTCGATCTCCCGTTTGAATTGTTCTCCAGGGGCATCGACGCGGGACAACCACTGTTGTAGCCTCAGTAGGTGCCTGAAGGCAGAGAAGAAGATTGGCATACCTTGTCCATCTTGTGCTGCGTTGGCACGTTCTCTTCATCTGCTCCATCGCAGCAGTATACAAATTGTGCCACGTTTTGCCACTCTCGCCCCCGTTTAGTTTCCCATGTGAGTTTTGTCGATAGCCCCTCATCGACGGCTGAAATAATTCCATTGGAACGCTGGGAAATGTTGATTGGGAACCGACTTACAGATATGCTTGGTTTCGAGTTGTGTAATCCATCTACAAAGACCTGATCAATTTGAGCTTACAAGATCACACGGGCACTGACTCGGTCCAAGGCGAATGGATGGCCGCTAGTTTTTCTGCCCTACATGAAAAACTCAGTGATTAGACCATATGCACGTTATTTGGAACCAACGTTGTTAAAGGCATCCCCAGCTGGACACGCTGAAAGATTTCCCGCTCCATTGCAGGAGTAAGGTCGCTGTACTCCACTTGACCGCAAATCAGCACTAACTGAAGCGACATCTTGAGCCCAACCCACCGCATGTAATCGGTTTCGAGTCAAATTCTCTTTTCACGTCGTCGGGCAGTTGTAACCTTTGTTTTTTGGTCGATTCCGGACATGTGTAGTACCAATTTTTTTTGGACTGGGCATAAGCAAGTTGGCCGTCCAGGAATCTATACATTGGCATTGTTTAGGTGCATTCACTTATGATCACGGAGTAAACAAACCGTTGGATGCTGGTGAGTCGCTGAAAGAAGTTGGAGCATGCACGGGTCCTGAACATGAAATTGAACTTACCTGTTTACCATCTACACATACCCTGGACGATTCGGGTTTCACTGAAAGGAGGACCAAATAGCAAAAAAGCGCACCTCGTGGGCACACCGTCTTCATCCTGCGTCACAGCGAAAACCACAGGGGGGATGTAAAATTTGCGGAAGAGAGAGTCGATGAGAAGAGCCTGCTTCTGCGTAGGCCATACAATTTCTAGTAGATCCCGTTCAAGTTGAACAAAGCCAATGTTGGAAATCGGGCGATAAACCGACCTCGTTGATAAGGGGGATTCAAATCAATATTTCCCTCATGAATGAGACCTATGTACACCATAAATTTTCAGTTGGAGCTTCAAAAGATAATTTTTTGGGAAACGAACTATGCAGTTCACGGATAGTCAAGATCTACCATTTCGTTAATCATGTTCCGAGCATTCGAGAGATGAGAATTAGCTACCTGAGTTTTTGGAGCTACAAATTGGCCTTGAATTGAAAATTTGGGCCCATTGTCGTCTTCAGGAGGCTCGGAATCATAGCCATCATCGTCGTAGATATATGGTGAAGGCTTTGGCGGCGAAGCAGTGTCCGGCACACTGCTGCTCGATGGGGGTGGAAATGGAAACGGGGCGGCGGAGCCTTGCAATGAAACTGGCGAGTTCATGCACGTAAAATATGTGGTAGGACTAGACTATATCCGGATCGGTTGATCACTCAGGCTGTCAATGGACCATTACGGAGGCACTCTGACTCAACCGACTTGCCTCCAACACAATGGAACAGACCGCGATTCCTTTACCGAAATTCCTAAAGATATTCACGAACAATGGCATGCCATTGCCCAAAGCAATGGCTGTAGCTGGTAAAATGTGGCACCGCCGTCGGATTGAAGAGCAAAGCGCTCAAGTTGTATTGACAGTTACAAAGAATTCAACACCCCTGCAAAACTCTCTGAACTGAACGAGGTCCAATGGTTCAGAATCTAGCCATTGCTTTCATCTCATTTGTTTCTCTGAAGGCGAAGCTCTTAGCCTCCGGCGTAGATGAAAAGGATTCACGCAAAACGGTAATGACTGCGCTGAGTAAAGCCGGATACCGAGTCAAATCCACGCGCCCAAATCAAAGCCAAGCAGGTCCTTCGACCCAGCCCATGACTGCTGCCGAAGTTCTGGTACGGAGAGTACATCTCAATTGAAACCAGATTCACCTGCTGTACATCAGACCACCCCAACCAAGAAGAGAAAACGGAAACAGTCGGATGTCAACGAATTCCTACCTTCTCCCAGCGACGAATCCGCCGACCTAGGGAATCTTGAATTTAATGAGGTTCTGGATGAAGATGTCTGCATCTCTTTTGCTGGGAAACGTTGGATTGACTCCCGTTCAGATTCTGAAGACGAAAAGTACGGTAGTGAACCGCGCTCCGCTGATGACTGCCTGGTCGACCCTCGTTGCCGAACGTCTCGGATTTCAGCGCGAAGAGGCCTTGAGTATCGGCAAGCTAGCTTCAAGCGTCTGTCAATGCTCCCCGCTGACTTTCTTCTGCTCCGAAAAGCATCGGTCTATACCGAGATGAATGCCGTTTCAAAGGGAGTCTCTATGGGAATATACAAACCTGGCACCCAATTTAAACGAGGCATCGAGGCAGTCAAAGGAGGCTCTCAGCCATATGTAGAATTAATGGGACGACGGTGAGCTCATACGCTCCTTCTGAAAAATAGCTGAGGATTGACACGCAACCTTCCAGAATGTGAGCTCTAACTCCACATCCATGAATCATGTTTTAATCCTTCTTATAGACCACTGTTCAAGACCCAAAACTCCCAATGGCGAGCACTTTCGAACGGTACAGCTGTTCAACCCAGTACCGCCTTCTCTTACATTTCCCGTGCACTCCGACAAACCACTCCCCATATCATTGGAGCTCTCCGTCTCCTGTCGGAATCATTCACGCCAACGGAGCTCAACGTACAGGGTTTCGCATTGTATGCCGATTTCCGACCAGAGGTCAAGGGGTGGGGTGAAAGAGCGGAAGTCAAGTGTGAGACGATATTGGGCCTTCGGAGGAGCGCAAGCAGCAGTGCAGAGCCCGCCGGAAAGGCGGATGCCGTCGTCAAGTCCGAACCAACGGGACCCGAAGAAGACTTGGAACCGCCTCAGAAGAAAAAACGCACCCTTACCTTGGACGAGTACGATGATTTTCTTGATCAGGATAACACTTTCGATGACATCGATCTTGACCTCGGTATTGACGACAATACATAAGTTATGCATCCCTAGTAGTAATATAAATCTAAATGTCTACAGAGATCCCGACGCCCGCTAGATATTTGCGCATTCTTACAAACTTTTGATGATGGCGGAAGTAAAGTCGGAGGTTGTAGCAGACCCTCCCATGTCGGCAGTCCGAACTTTACCGCTGTTGATGACGTCGAAGGTCGCGGCGGCAATTTGGTTGGCGACGGGGTCGAGTCTAGGACGGGATAAGGTGCAACTCACACGAAGAGGCGGAAAGTTCTCACCCCAAGTGCCTAAGCAACATGGTAGCGCTGAGGATCATGGCCGTAGGGTTGGCACGGTTGGTACCCATGATGTCGCTGGCGACGTGGCGGCATCCCGGCTCGAACAAGGCGTATTCCTGGGGAAGTTGGGCAAATAAATTTTAGAGAAGAGAGAACACGTACAGATCCGATGTTGCACCCGGGAACGATTCCAGGTCCACCGACCAGAGCAGCACCAATGTTGGAAACAATGGCGCCGTACAAGTTGGGCATGACCATGACATCGAACTGGCCAGGCTTCGCGACGAGTTGCATAGATCTGGATGTTGTGTAAGACGGCATATCATGAAGAGAAATCACAAACGTGTTGTCGACGATCATGTCGTTGAACTCGATGCCATGGGATTTGTACTCTTCCGCGACCCGACGGAAGGTGTTCAGGAATAAACCATCGCCGAGCTTCATGATGTTTGCCTTGTGCACACAGGTGACTTTCTAAATTCCGGTCAGGAGATTATCGAATGGGCAACCGGATGTTGCACCTTGCGGTTATTCTTGAGGGCAAAGTCAAAGGCGAAACGCGAGATGCGCTCGGCTTTGGCGCGGGTAGAGACCTTTAAGCTCTCGACGACACCTGGGTAGCTCTGGTGCTCGAGACCAGAGTACTCGCCCTCAGTGTTCTCGCGAATGATGGCAAAGTCGACGTTGGAATGGCGAGTCGGGAATCCAGGAAGAGACTTGCAAAGAACGACGGAAGCATAGATGTCGAGCTGCTGGCGCATTGCGACGTTCCATGAGATGTGTCCGGACTGGGAGATGGGGGTGAAGAGGATCCCTATTGGGTATGAGAGGGGTACGAATTAGCGTGTTTTGACGGCATACCCTTAAGGCCGACTCTGTTCCGCTTCAAACTATCCATAGCCTGCTTGAATAGGGCCTCGCCCGAGGAAGACATGCCGGATACATCGTATTGCTCCCACTCAATGGGCGCATTGACATGCTCGAAAATTTCTTTGACGGAGTCTGTGATTTCCGCGCCGATACCGTCACCGGGAATAAGGGTAACCTGCGGACATTGGGATCGGAGCGTACAAAGGCTGAGTAGGAACATACCGTGTATATACCGCCGTATTTTGTCGTCGGCTGGACAGAAAAAGGTCAATGAAAATCGGGGAAACTGCCACATCAATACAAACTCTTTTGGTGACCTTGGCGAAGTCGGCAGCCAATGTAGTGGCGGGTCTCTGAGGAAACGATAAGAAAAAGGCACAGAGGAGTTCTGTACACTTACAGAAAGAGCCGGGCGAGTGGCGGCAGAGAGTCCAGCGCGCAACATGGTAAAAAGGAAGGAGTCGGAGGAAGAAGGAACGCGGATCGGCCGGCCCGAGATCCCATCACCTCATCAAAATATTTTAATCGGCATCAAAAATATGAACCGATTCCACTTGCTTTAGACGTCGCCTTCGACACCCCTTCACTCTTTTGTTCCCATGGGCTGCGAGGTCAATGTCTCCGAGGCACTCGACCCAGTGAAGCAAAGATCTCTTTCTTTTTATCTCGTGGCGCTGTTCGTTGTCGCTCCTCTTCGCTTGGTTGCTCCCCTGTCATGGATCTTTGTCGTGTATTCCCTCCATACTGGGTCCATTTGGTCGTTCACTTGGCGAGGCCATATCTTCTTCGCCTTTGCCCTAAGCGAAGTGTTCTTCAGCGTGTATCACCACCACCTCGTAACTCTGGTGTCTGTACCGTGGAAGCACAAGTCAGGTCCGAGTCCCTCGCAGACTTCAGCGGCCCAGCTAACCGTCGAGTAGGCAACATTGCTCAACTGCAGCTCGCCTTCACACGTGTCCTGAAATCGGGGCTCGCCGTTTTACCAGAAGAGGGCTATGACGAGGAGTCCTTGGACTTCGACAGACCCGGCAGTCCTGCGGAACCGATAACCCAGTTAACTTCCACGGATCCCCGTGGAATCGAATTCCGCAACGTCCTTCGTACGGTAAGTGACCTCCATTCTATTCTCTATGTTCAACGAAATTAAATTTATTGCAGTGGTTCGGCCGAGTCCCTTGGTCGTCTATCAGGCGTGTTCAAGTCAAGCAATGGCTTTATTGGTCCATATTCAATAAGGAACTGCCCGGAGAGCATGACATGTCTCCTTCGCATCAAGCCGTTCTGGAGGAAACCCTGGAGTTACTAGAGAAACGACTGGGAACCCGAATTCCGACGGTTCCAACCCCGCCGCTGCCCCTATACGCATGACACTAGACAAAGTTCATGTTTACGGGCGTCCATTCTTTTATTACGCCTTGATCTTCGCCGTTAACTGGTACCTCCGCACATGGTACACCAAACACTGGAACTTGCGTCATGGCGACTATAAAGGTCTAGAGTAAGTTGCTCTGCATCAACTTCATAATAGCACATTGAATCCCTTTAGATATCTGGTGTATGTTCCGGAAATTGGGACCCCGTCAATGGGCAAAGACCAACCGTCTTTCTCCACGGGCTGGGCCTAGGGCTCTTGCAATATTACCCTGTGACTCGGGACCTGCGTCTGAAATTCCCCGACCGTCCCTTGCTCATTCCCCTGCAACCGCACATTAGCCAGGACATCTTCCATCCGCGCTTCCTCGATCCAATATGTCGGCAGACCTTGCTGACGACTTGCAGGATTGATGCATGAACTGGGTGGGTTGATTTGCCCTCGAAGGACAGCGTCGACTTGTGCAAGAAGAGGCTGCGTCCCCGGGAGTGACCATGGTTAGCCATTCCAAGTGAGTTGACTTGCTTCTCCCTCCCGCGTTTCTTACACTCTGCAGTGGGTCTTATTTGCACGCTTGGTGCTTGAAGCAACATCCGGAAATAATCAGTCGTTCATGCTTCGTTGACCCAGTGACGTTTTGCTCTTGGGAAGGCGGTAAGAGCCCCGCTACGTGCCCTACTGAGCGAAACTTGAAAGAATACCATTTTAGATGCTTGCTATAACTTCCTTTACCGGCTCCCCACCACTGTAAGTGCTATCTTCCAATTCATTCGGATTCGAAGCTGATGTGATTCCAGGGTTTTGACCTAGTGGTGAGCTTCTTTGTCGGCTGCGAGCTGGGTGTGGCGAATCTCCTCCGGCGGCACTTTGATTGGTCTTCCAATGCCCTGTGGTATGAAGAAATTCCCAATGGGCGGAACCCCTCCAAGACATTCTTTTTGCTCGGCGGTAGAGACGATATCATCAATGCTGAGGTCTGTTCATCTTCCCTTTTATGTACATTCACTCATGACCGATACACAGCGAGTGAAGAAATACCTCTCATCGCACGGTGTCCGAAAAGGCATTTGGTTCGACCCGGACGGCCTTCACGGCGATGCTTTGAAGCCGGGAGGCGCTGGGCACGCCAGGGTCATGCAATGGCTACGGGAAACCAACACCATCTAGAGTTTTACACTACCTTACATTAACTATTACAGTTTGTTGTATAATTTGGTTTTGTCGACGGGACGAAATCTTGGAAAGAGGTCCAGCGCATTATTTGCCATGATGTTCTTAATTTGTTGATGTCTGCTGGTGAAAGTCTTCTAGGTTTTTGGTATACCAGTCCACCATTTCGGAACTCACAGCTGTTGGATGCATGTTCGTTAACGTTAATTGGTGAGATGGGAGCAGGACGCACCTGGGAAATCCGTCCCAAACAAAATTCGGTCGGGGCTGACAAAGGTTTCCAAGGCGATAAAGTCGTCTCGTGTGCGCTCAGCGCCGTCTCGTAGTAGAAGCTCTTGAAATCTGCAAGGATTTCGTCCGGACTTGAAAGAAATTAGTATTTGCCTCTGTTGCAGTTTAGCGAATATCGCGGTCACCTGAGTGCGCAGCCCATATGCCGCGAGAGGACCGCGACACGCGCCGCAAGGAAGGGCGTGCTACCGCCCATATGCGCTAAAATTATTCGAGCATGGTGGTATTTGCGCTTCCGACCCGTCACAACGAGGTGCGCTGCGGCTTTGAAAGTCTCGTTCGGGACCTGGGCATTCAATTGAGGAGGGAACGAGTAGACAAGTCTGTGCGTACCTCGATTACAGGGACGCCGAGGAAGGGATGCGGGTGCGGCGTCGAGGACGGGGTCTGTGCGCCGTGGAGGAAGACAGTCGCAGAGCGCTTGTCGAGCTCGGCCCAAATGGGGTCGTAGCGCGCGTCTCCGACGTATGCTTTTGTGGCTTTGAGCGAAAGGAAACTCAGAGAAGAACACGCCGTCTTACTTGCGTCCGCGCCCACTCCATACGACGAGGAAAGCCCAATTCCGTCGCTTTCAGTTCATCCAGTGCGTGTGTGATTTCGAAGAGAGCGCCTGCATTCGTTTAACATTTGCCTAGTACCGAGGCTAGGAACGTGCCTTGGATGTCGTCGAGGAACGGCAGCGTCGCGAAAAAGCCAAACCTGCCCTCATGAAGGCGACAGATTTCGGCCATGGCGCAGTTGTGCTCACGCGCCTGGTTGCGGTTTTCCTGGCCTACGAAGCCACTGCGATGGCAGGAAAGGAGAGAATCGCGACGTCTATAGAAGCAGCGTCCATGAACTTGAGGCTGATGTTGGGATTCCACGGAAGGTTCTCTGCGGGTGTGCGCCATCCGACTTTTTCATTGGATTTGCCTTTGTTGAGATTCGCGGGGAAATAGTGGTGGTGGACGTCGATTCGGCGAGTTTTGGAGGCGGCGTGGCACGACATGGCTGTGGTCTTCGTTTGTTTGTGGCAAGGACTCGATGCTTTATACTTCCTCATCCTCAACGGCTAAACACCTTGATGTTGTCTCCGCATATGTGCGTTCATACAATATACGTACACGTCTCACGCGATAGATCTGTAGTCTGCGCACTCCTGCGAATCCCAGCTTACGAACTGTCCGCTCATACTTTTCACTGCATTGCAGCTCAACGCCGCGATAACGTGTCCAGGATCCTCCGGTTTGAGCAGCTTTCCGTCCGTGTGCGCAGCGACGAACATCTGGTGGTCTTGGGCCTTCATGTGCGGAGCCCCACCTTGCCTGAGAGCAGCTTGCATCTTGAGACCACTTAGAACAACAAGTCTTATGCCGCGCAAAATATTTGAGACGAACGTCAGTTTGGACCATGCCTGGGCGCAAAGCGACCGAGATGACGTCGGGCTCCTCTTCAGCGAGGGTTCTGCGGCAAGTGAGGCGCGCTGCAATAAACCGCAGCAAAAGACGCATACCGGCAGAGGGAGTTCATCGCGGCCTTGCTCGCGTTGTAAGGTCCCCAACCTGCGGTGCCTTTGACCGCGGCTCCAGAGCTGACAAATACTACCCGGACTAGTACACAGTGTAGATGAAGCTGACGACGGGCTGGTCGATGCACATACCACCGACTTCGCTCTTGCGCAAAGCTGGGAGAGAGAGTTTGAGTGCGGTGATGAGAGAGAAAAAGTTGACGTCGAAATGAGATTTCCACTCCTCGAGAGGCGTATTATCGCCAACCCGACACAGAGGCGCTAAAGTTGCAGCGTTGAGAACTAAGGCATCTAGGGAATTGAAGGTCTTGAGTGCCTGATCTACGGCGCTCGCAACAGCGCTTGGTCGGTGCTGTCCAGACGGAATTAGTTGCAGCGGCGGCTAGGACGCGAAGAGACTGACACGTCGCCCTTAACGAGCAGGAGCGAGTCGGAAGCCAAGCGAGAAGTTCGGGAGTACGCTTGCGAGATAAAGCAACCACATTCGCTTTGAATTTGCGGAGTAAAATGGTAGTTACAGCCAATCCAATACCCTGAGGGAAGCTACAGCAGAGGACTAAGAGCTAATGCTCTAACCTTGGACGCGCCAGTTACAAGAACCGTTGAAGGCATTTATGGTTGCAAAAAAGACTGATCCCCAAAAGAGAGTCGGGTGGGATCGTGAGAAGGTTCCTTCCTCTTTCTGTTTCCGTCGTTCTTTCGCGACCAAAAAATTATTGCGCATGGCTGCCGCCCGCCTGGCCCTCGCTCGTTTTGCACGCCCTCGGCCGTCGTCGGCACTGGTTGCCTCCAGCGCCCTCAGAGCACGTCGCTATGCGTCCTCTGAGGCAGAGCACACCGTACGATATTTTTGCATATATCTCATGTCTTTTTATTCAGCAAGCTTCGCTAGATGACCGTCCGCGACGCCCTCAACGCAGCCATGGAGGAGGAGATGATCCGCGACGAGAAGGTCTTCATTTTGGGCGAGGAGGTCGCGCGTTACAACGGCGCATACAAGGTCATGCTGGCTGTCTCGCGTTTTGTATATTCATAAACCTTATCGCGCATTCCTCAGGTCACCAAGGGTCTCCTCGACAAGTTCGGTGAGAAGCGTGTCGTCGACACGCCAATCACAGAAATGGGCTTTGCTGGGCTGGCTGTCGGCGCGGCATTATCGGGTCTGCGCCCAATGCATGTTTATTCATTCAGCCGCGTTCCTCCACTCACCCGACGTTTTCTGCAGATGCGAGTTCATGACCTTCAACTTTGCCATGCAGGCCATTGACCAAATCGTCAACTCGGCTGGGAAAACTTATTACATGTCGGGCGGGAATGTGCCGTGTCCAGTCGTCTTTCGCGGACCCAACGGCGCCGCGTCTGGTGTAGGCGCCCAGCACTCACAGGACTACGCGCCTGGTACGGGTCAGTTCCCGGGCTGAAAGTTGTTAGTCCTTGGAGTGCGGAGGACTGCAAGGGTCTGCTCAAGGTCTGAATAAAATTTCTGGCATCCTGTATCTTCTGACATTTTTTCTCAGTCCGCGATCCGCGACCCCAACCCGTAGTTTTCCTTGAAAACGAAATGTTGTACGGTGTCTCCTTCCCCATGTCGGCCGAGGCCATGTCCGACAACTTTACGTTGCCCATCGGACAATGCAAGGTCGAGCGCGAGGGCAGCGACGTCACCCTCGTTGCACACAGCAAAATGGTCACCCACAGTCTCGAGGCGGCTGAGGCTTTGGCCAAAGAGGTATCAAGGCGGAGGTCATCAACCTGCGGAGTATCCGTCCCCTCGATATCGACACTATCATCAAGTCGGTCAAGAAGACCAACAGGTCAGCTATCCACTTCATTCCGTTCAATTGAAACTGACGGTACGGTTGCTGTCAGACTTGTGATCGTAGAGGGTGGCTTCCCGGCGTTTGGTGTGGGTAGCGAAATTTGCGCTCAGATTGTAGAGAGCGAGGCCTTTGACTACCTGGATGCTCCGGTTGAAAGAGTTACAGGCGCTGACGTCCCGACACCGGTCAGTATTGTTCGACGGATGTTCTTCGTTCGCTCGCTTACTCGTTGTCTTTTTTCAGTATGCTACAAACCTCGAGGCCCTTGCTTTCCCGGATACTCCGCTGATCGTCAAGGTCGCAAAACGGGCTCTCTACCGCACTAACTAGCTTAATTCATGTGCTCCTCATACAAAAAATTAGATTGCTTTGCACGGCTCAGTTCCGCAACCGGATTCGCACGGCGTTGGCATGCGCTTCTAGCCCTTCGCAGTCGGCCAGTGTGGCGACGACGGGTCCAAGGGTTTTCAAACCTGCTTCAGTTATTTCTTGCGACGTGATGTGTTTTTGGAACGACAGGGTATTCACACCGCTAAACTGGCGCGCATAGCCGTTTGTGGGTAAGGTATGATTTGTGCCGGAGGCATAATCTCCGCAGCTATTCACCCTGAATGAGTATTTGGTAGCGCCAAATTTTCTTTGCGTACCTTTCGGGCGAGTACGGACCAACAAACACGCTCCCAGCGTTATTTATGAATTGAACCTTCTCACTGGCGTTCTTCAAGTGAAGGATCAAGTGTTCGGGCGCGTAGTCGTTCGAGAAGACAATAGCTTCGTCAACGGACTTGACCTTGACGACAATACTCTTGCTAATAGACTTGCGCACAATATCGACGCGCGACAGAGCATGCGCCTGTACGTCCACCTCGTTCTCGATCTCTGCCAGCTTGTCGGCGTCGAGGTCGACCGCGATCAGGACAACCTGGGAGTCTACCCCATGCTCGGCTTGAGACAACAGGTCCGCCGCAACAAACGCGGGATTTGCGGTGTAATCCGCGATTACCTGGTGAATTCAATCTCTAAGAGATGTGACCGAGAATGGCAAACAACAACGCTTACAAGGACCTCAGATGGTCCCGCGGGCATGTCGATGGATACTAACGCATCCGTGTCGTTCTGGACGAGCATCTTCGCAGCAGTGACCCACTGGTTGCCTGGACCGAATATCTTATCGACCTTGGGCACGGATTCCGTCCCATAAGCGAGTGCGGCGACGGCCTGGGCACCGCCGGCCTTCAGGACGGCCGACGCACCGACTAGGTTCGCGACGTACATGACCTCGGGCGAGATGCTTCCGTCGGCGCGCGGGGGTGTCGCGAGCACGATTTCCTGGCACCCAGCAACCTGCGCGGGGATGCCCAGCATCAGGGCCGTAGATGGGAGGATTGCAGTACCACCCGGAACGTATAGACCCACGCGTGCTATGGGTCGGGCGAAACGGGAGCAGACGACGCCGGGCATCGTCTCTACCGTGAGGGTCGCAGTGTCTGCCTGCGCTTCGTGGAACTTTTTAATGTTTGCGTACGCTGTTTTGATTGCGTCAGCGACTTCTGGGTCCACGACCATGGTGTCCGCCGCAAAGGGGGGAAGACGACAGTGGATGTTAGTTTCGCCTTGTCGAATTTTGCAGTCAGTTCGAGCAGGGCAGCGTCTCCGCGGATGCGGACGTCATCGACGATCGGCTTGACTTTGCTAATCATTTCGTCCGACTTGAGGACGGGACGGCGGAGCAAGGCGGTGCGCTCTTCGAGGGAGATGTCGGCGAGGTCATATGAGCGCATCCGAATGGGCTCATCCACCTCGAGTTCTGGAACGGCAGGAGGCAGAGGTGGAGAGGCGGCTTCTTTCTGCGACCACTCGGGTTTAGCATTCCCCGCTCTCCGTGTCACTTTTTTCGCTTTCCGGTCAAGAGAGTCTTCGATATCGGAAATCCCGACCCCGGCAGCGATACACTTGGTTAATGCGAAATAAAAAAGGTCGGCAGCCTCGAAGGCGACATCTGCCTTTTGCTCTGCCCTACAAAGCTCATCGGCTTCCTCCATAATTTTAGCCCGCAGCAGGACGGGATCGTTGAAGAGCCGCTTTGTGTACGAGCCTTCTGGCGCGGACTCGAAGCGAGCCCGGAGCGTATTTTCCAGGGCGGGCAATCCACCCGTTTCGCCAAAGCAGGACTGTCGATTGAGATGGCAGAAACCAGCCCCGTGCTGCACGACGCGGAACTCGAGACTGTCCGAGTCGCAATCTAATCGGATGCTGACAACGTCCTGGGTGGCTCCCGAGGTCTCCCCCTTCCTCCATAATCCGTGTTTCCGCGACTGGTAAACACCCTTTCCTGTAAGTATACTCTCCTTCACCGACTCGGTGGAAGAATAAACGAGACCCAGAGAATGGCCGGTTTCTGTCGAAACGATGGTCGGGAAAAGACCATCTTGGCGATCAGATACAATGGGGGCGAGGAACGTGTCTGCAATATTGAGCTTGGAGGGAGAGGGAGCAGAAAGCGTGAGTTGAGAAACGGGGAGTACTGGCGTTGCCCCGATGCCCAGCAGCCCACGAATTAAGGAATTTGTCGGGGGAACAGAAGAGCTGGAGAGGACATGGATGGCGGACCCAGTGAAAAATTTGGATATCGAGGCAATGAGATCCAAGTCGATGGCGGGGGTTTTGAGCAGGACGCCAGAAACTCCATTCCGCACTTTGTCCGACACTGCGCTAATGTTCCCGACGTCGAGCAAGAGCAATAATCTCTCAGAGGAGATAAGTTCGATGAGTTCCTTCGCCCATGGAAGGGGGACGATGAGCTTGTCGACACCGTTATCCAGCCATGAGACGGCTTCGTCCAAAACGAAAGGACGGGTGTGATCTACGAGCACGAAGCAATTGGCAGGAGAAGGAAGAGATGAAGAGCGGGAGGCAGAAAATACAACGGGACCGATGCGAGTTAGGGCCTTCAACAACGACGCATCCTCTTCGTCGAAGAGAGGTAAAAACACCATGACTTGGCTCGCTTCAAATTTGGCGTTTCCTTTTCGGGTCAAGATCAAGGTGGATTAGCCGGGCCGGCGGCGGTCCGGGAAAGACGCGATCACGTGGGCATCACATTTCGCTAAATACCCTCGATAAAAGATCGTCAAGCATCAGCGCTCAGCTCCAGCAAGTCGGGGTGGACTCAGTGTATAGGCACCTATTAGCGTGAAAATATAGTCGGCGATATGATCCCTCATTCATTGAGGGTCCAATCAGGCCGTACACGTGGTGGATCCCGAACATTTCATCTGAGCACTGATGATTCCCAAACCTGCCCGTTGCCTGCCCGGCCCTTGTTGGTTGTGGAATTCCCGCATATAGTACGTCGATTGACGCTAAAACGACCGGCTTCTTTCTTGCGCTCATGTCAGAATTCAAATCCCGACTATAAAGAGGAACCTGTAGTGCGCCAAATCCCAGTATCATTTGCCTTTGCGAATCCACCATTCTCCAGTTTTTTTTGCCCCGCGAAACCTCCCAGCGACACCCATGCCTGCCCCAGGTAGTTACGTACAGTACGCTGATCGGTGACGCCGACTCATTACTCTTTTTCTCTTCTTTAGCTGGTCAGATTCGTTGTGCTACACCCTTCTTCTTTCCTACTCACTGCACGAACTTTTTTCTCTTTGTGAACAGCCCACATTACCACCGTACGTCCTCATTTCGATGTGTCTTATGTTTTTTGTATTGACTTTGGACGCCTAGGTTGGTGTCAAAAGACCCGATTTTTCCAAAGGCGGCACTCCCGTCACCATCCAGGTCAACTCCTTTGCGACGTCGGTTCCGAACTCCATTATCTATCACTACGATGGTGTGTCCTTTCTTCTTGGCATTGTGAGGTGCGGCTCACTCATATTCTGTGCCAGTCGTTATCTCGCCCTCGGAGAAGACGCTTCCTGCGCGCATGACGATGGCTCTAATTCGTCGTCTGCAGTTCGACATTGCGCCGCAAATGTAAGATTTGTCGACTTGTTTCTGTACCCTCTCATCTGGTTCTCCAGCTTCACCCCTCGCTGCGTGTACGATGGGCGCAAGAACATCTTTTCGATCCACAAGCTCAAGTTCGACACCGGATCCCAAGAATTCGACGTGACTCTCGCCGACGAGTCTCCCTCCGCGACCGGAAAGGGCCCCAAGGTGTACAAGATCAAGCTCACCCTCGTCGCCGAAATCAATCCCGAAGTCTTACACCGTTTCATCGAGGGCAAGGCGTCGCATGATAATACTGTCTTGACCGCGATTACGGTCTGTCCTTTTTCTTCGTTATTTTCCTTTCCTGAATGTAATCAATCCCTAGGCCCTCAACGTGGTAATTCGCATGCAACCCAGCTTGTCGTATCCGTTCAATGTTCGCTCCTTCTTCACGAACCGCGAGACCAAGGACATCGGCGCCGGACTCGAGCTTTGCAAGTTTTTCATCTCTATCCCTATTAATTCCTGGCTAACATGTCCTTTAGGGCGCGGGTATTTCCAGTCTGTTCGTCCAGGCATCGGGAGAATGCTTATCAACGTCGACATCTCCACCGGGACAATGTACAAAAAGGTTTTGATTTTATTTCGTCGTTATATTGGCGCACCTCGCTAACCACTATCCGCCAGGGCCCGCTTCTTCGCCTTTGCCTCGAGTTCATCAAGAAGGACAATCCGAACGCCTTGTCTCCCACCCATGGTCTCCCTGATCGCGAACGGCTTCGTTTGCAGCGCTTCATCAGCGGGATCCGCATCCTCACCACCCACCTTGGCCCCGACGGCCAGAAGCACATGACGCCTCGGGTCCTCAAGAAACTGAGTTCTGCATCTGCCAACAAGCTCACTTTCACCATGCGCGAGGGCCAGAGCATGACCGTCGCCGAATACTTCCAGCGCACTCAAAATAAGTCACTGCAGTTCCCGGACGTGATTTGCGCCGAGGTTCGTCGTCGTTCCCATTTTCTTTCATCCGTCTGATTAATCTCCAAGGTTGGATCTGGCGCTCTCATTCCTTTGGGTCAGTACATCCTTTCTTCTGATAAACTCGTTGCCTGACCTTCATCTCTACAGAGTTGTGCGATGTGCCTCCTGGTCAACTTATGCGCAAGCAAGTCCCCCCGGAGAAGACAAAGGACGTGTAAGTACTCCACGCCGGATGATGATTCCAACCGAATGCTTACTACCAGCTATACAGACTGGATTTTGCGACAAAGTGATTATTCTTTTTGTCTTTTGATTCAACACCTCGGCTGAACCGTTCTGCTGCCAAGAAAACCTCTGGATCGTCTTCAGAGCATCAGGAACGGGCTTCAAGTGCGTCTGAGGTTTTTTCATTGTGATATTGTCTACAATTTATTTATTAAAGGTCCTCGCCTACGGCCAATCTGAATATGTCCGCCAATTCGGCATGGACGTCAATTGCGCGATGGGCCCCCTCAAGGTACAGGCTCGGGTCCTCAAGCCTCCGATGCTGAAATACGGCCCCGGCTCTCGTCAACTAACAATTGTGGGTGATTATTGATCGTTTTCCATCGCACCATCTAACTGGATCTTTCTAGACCCCTCGCGACGGCGCTTGGAACATGGTGGACAAGAAGTTCTTCAAGCCGGTCGCTATCGAGCGTTGGGTCGTCGTGATTTATGAGCAAAAACTGCGATTCAAGGACCAGGCCGCCCAAGACATGATCAGTCAGTGCCAGTTTTTTTCTTCGTGTCGATGGAGATCTCATTCCGCACAGACGGCCTTTGCGGCAGCTGCCGCGACGTCGGTACGTTCACTGCCCTTGTCTGCTCGATTTCATTTAATTCTGTGTTCTTCAATTCAGGCATCAAGCTGGCCCCTACGCCGTTCATCTTCTGGGAGAATGGCCAAGGCCGCATTGCAGACCAACTCCGGGTTTGCTTCTTCATTTCCGACTTCGAACTCAGTCTCAGATTTTAATTCAAGGCGGCGGGTGCTGCTTGCGCACAGAAGACGGGCAAAGGACCTCAACTTCTTGTCGTGATTCTGGCAAGTCTCGATCTCCTCCCTGATTCGACTTGTTTTCACCCCATCGTCACAGCCCGAAGGTGGGAATGACATCTACACCAAGTGCGGCCCTTTGTCTCTTTTGGATCCCTCACCCGCTGACTTCACTGCGTGGTACTGTAGCGTCAAGCACTTTGGAGACATCACTGTACCCTCTGTTCGATTTCTTATGTGTTTCCGACTCTGACATTTTGTTTAGATGGGCGTGGCGACGCAGTGCCTGAAGTCCTCCAAATGTTACCGCGCCAAGCCGCAATACTTCGCGAACGTTTGTCTTAAGTGCGTCGTTCCATCTACAATGGCGTTCCGCACCCTCATCTTCATCCCATAGGATAAACGTCAAGCTCGGCGGGATCAATACGATCCCAGGTGAGATATTTCGACAACTGCGCCCATGGATGGAAACTGATTTTGACAGACCCGAGCTCGGTTAGTGTGCTCACCGACCCCCACAACCCGACCATTGTCATGGGTGCGTTCTTTTCTCGATGCGGATTCTTGCCCGTTTCTGACGAGTTTTTGGTTCCTCGCAGGCGGTTCGTTCTACCATTGCTCTTACTTTTCGGACTGCTAACAACCCTTGCTGCCCTTCTGTAATTCCAGCTGATGTAAGGCCCTCCGCTCCATTTCCTTTCGTACCTCAAACATGACCAGGTCATTCACCCGGCACCCGGCTCCGATGGTCGCCCGTCCTTCACCGCCCTCGTCGCCAACGTCGACTCGGACACCGCTAAATATATCGCCGCCAGCCGTGTCCAGACGTCTAGACAAGAGATGATCGAGGAGCTTGAGCCCATGGCCCACCACTGTCTCTCCATGTATATGAGGTGGGCTTTAACTCCAAATCCTTTTTGGCCATGTTCTCAACAGGATTTCGTAGATATCGACAGATGGCGGAGCAGAAGGCAGCCGGGACCACCGCTCCGAAGCGCATCATCTTTTATCGCGGTGCGTTCCTCTCCCATAGCGTTGCTGTGATTCCTTGAAGCTGGTCTCTCTTTCAGACGGTGTTTCAGAGGGTCAATTCAAACAAGTTCTGGAGCAAGGCGAATATTTCTATTCGTATTCTCTCGGGTGCTGATATGATCATCACACAGAATTGCCGCTCCTCAAAAGTTCGTCCTTGGCATTTCTCCCAATGCTCCATTCATGTTTCTTCGCAGAGGCTTGTGCGTCCTTGGGGATCAACCCCAAAATCACCATCCTGGTTGTGGGAAAGGTATGTCTTGCGCTCCATGGTGCCTGCTGATTCCTGACTCCCTCTTAGCGCCACCATGTTCGGTATGGCTATCGGTCTGGCTGCTATGTCGGCTCGACATTCAAATGCATTTTCAGGTTCTTCCCGATGAGCGAGCGCGACGCCGACCGCAGCGGAAATTGCAAGGCCGGTACCGTTGTCGACCGCGACGTTGCTCATCCCACCGAGTTCGATTTCTACCTTCAAGCACACGGAGGCTTGCTGGGTGAGTCGATCATACATTCGCTTCTCTCGATTTTCTTTGACATTTCCCCTTCAGGCACGAGTCGTCCTGCTCACTATTCGGTTCTGTACGATGTAAGTCTCCCCTTGCGCGTTTCCGCATTTGAAACTCACCCAGTGCACAGGAAAACAACTTCAGGTCCGAACTGTTGCTGCATGCGCCGACTTTGACTGATATTCGATTTCTCAGTGCCGACGCGTTGCAGTCGCTGTCCTTTGCACTTTGCCACGTATACGCGCGCTCGACTCGCTCCGTGTCGATCCCTGCTCCCGTGTACTGTATGTGCCGAGTTTCTCCTCCCGCTTTATTCCAAACCCCTCCTAGATGCCGACATTGTCTGTCGCGGGCGAAGAACCACTACGACCCGCAGGGCACTGTAGACTTCAGCGATAGTGCCACCCAGGTTGACGGTCCGTGTGCGCCTTCCATTCCACTTCGGTTCATAATTTCTTTATCAGAGGGCCAAGCGGCGTCGTCGCTTGAGCAGTTCAAACGCGGCTTCAAGCCTCTCCACACCTCGCAGTCGACTTTGATGTGTGTTATCTTTTTTCTCAACTCTTTTCTTCCTGACTCTGTTCGTGCAGGTATTTCTCCTAGGTGATTCGGCCTGTTTCCCATCACCTTTTGTTTTCTGACCTCCGCAGCAATCTATGTACTATATCTCGAATTATCTTCCGCGCAGCTGAAATCAAATTGTGTACTTTATGCGAATCATTTGCTTCTCGTTATTTTCTGGTGTTGCGCATGTGCCGTTTTGATCATTCAAACTTCGACTTCGTTCTCTTGTGCTAAGGTGGTTGCCGCCTTTCTCCTCCATCTTCCCAAAATTTGTGCTATGGCTTACAGTGTCGAGTTACCGGAACCACTGTGGTCCCTTCAACTCCACGCCCAAGTTCGTTCCTCAGGGTACGCACTTCATCCATCCTTGCACCATCCAGACCCCGCCCGTTGACCGCTTCTTCTTGTAATGTGCTTTGTGGCAGGTCCTAGTTAGTACTGTGACAATGTAGTTTCTTCAACTTCCTCGTGCTTGCCTTCTCTTTTTGCGCGTGTCATCCACGTCTCCACTCCGGTGCTACCTCAAATCGTATATTCATGATGAGGGTAGCACGGACTTGTCAGTCCCTCCAGCCTTCCGCCGTTGATGGTGTCACATTGGTTCTTGAATCGACAGCAATGTACTTATGAATAGTTAGGAATACATGTAATAGCAATATCAACTCAAAATCAGTCCTCTGCTCATATCAGCAGTTCTATGCGATCTATATTACACCCCGAGTCTACGGAGCTCGAAATCAAGAAAAAGAAATCGGATGGAGCGAGCACGCACCTCCGCTTACTATGTTCATAAACCACGTACGATATAGATACCGCCGGAACCACCTGGAAGGATCATTACAAGACCGCAAACAAACGAAGAGCGCACACGAACCTTTGCCAAAGTCGGCGCGAGACCTCTGTAGAAGCCACGCCACCCATCGCGCTCCCAGGTCTTGCTCATGACGTCCCACGGCCCGGTGTACGTCTGCGGGTGGCCAGTGGAGCCCGAGGCCTGGAGACGCGTGCGCACCATATTGAGCGGGTACACACTCGTCGCGCCGACGCTGCCCGATATGCTACCAAACGCGAGGAGAGCAAGGACGCCGGGCTCGTCCTTCCCCGTGGAGCGAACGTAGGCGAGCTTCAGCGCTTCGAACGTACTCATGTCGATCGCAGAATACCTATACACAGGTCGAAGTCAGGAATTCTTTCTAGTGTTTAGAAATGGGAATCGCGTACGGGAAGACGCCCACAAGTCCGATCTGTACACCGACATTTAGATCGCTGCCTGGACCAGTAAATAGGCGAGATCAGCTCACTGTTAATCCCCGGTAGTACGCGCGGAAACCACCAAGAGCCCACAGATGACGCGCTGCGGCGACAAGATTGGTTTGACCATGTTTCTGGAATAAGTAAGATATAGATACACAGTCTCCAAAAAAATTATTACTTTCAAGGCATCCACTCCTCCTTGGGCTGAAGGCGAGCGTCAGGGATAACCAGAAGGCAAAGATGGCGGTATTCACCCTTCAGCTGGCCAGCGCTGCTCATCATTTGGGTCTGATTTTTTATGAACACAAGAAATGGAACACCAAAGCAGACATACCTTCAGCGTCTCGATGGGATATATGCCTGGAGGAATATCATCGACTAATTCGTAGCAAAAAAAAGTATGATTACTCAGTTGACTGGTGAGGCCTCCAATACCACCAGACAAAAATCGGCTGACACCACTTATATCACGGGAATCGTCGACTTTGTCCCAGTATTTCGCAAAGGCGCGTTTCTACGTAAGAAGAACTGGTCATCAAGTCTGTTCTTCGGATATGAGGAAGAAAGTACCGATGATTCGTACGAAAAGAATTTGATTGCAGACTCGGGCATTATTTTGGCGACGGAAAGTCCATTTCCTGTCCAAAATGCAAGTACGCCTCCTTCGGCGTATATTCGAGCGACTGCACCGGCGATTATTCTCGCACCACCAAGACCTGGTTTGGGCGTAATAGGAACCCCTCCAAGGTCTGGAGGGCGCGTAATAAGAAATATTTTGAGGCGATCAAACGGGGCCGTGCATGTTCGACTAACTGGAGAAATGACCTTGAGGTGATGAACGAGGAATGCTGTAACACTTACCGGCCCCTGCGATACCGCCTGCAAGCAAGAATTTCAGGGCCGTATGCCCTTCTAGCCAATCGTGGGCGTGAGGATCCTCCTCTTCCTCCTCCGATACCTCCGCAGTATGTCCAATAGCCAGTTTATGTGCGATTTGAGTGACGTTGGAAGTTTCTACCGTCAAGTGGATCGTCGGACGATCCTCGGCGCTCAAGCTAACATCGCCTGTTGCAAATGCGAGTGTCACCCATCGGCTAAATAAACGCCAGCCAGTCGCACCTTCCATTGTAACACGGGCTGGCCCACGAGCATCGTCTCCGAGATACCTTCTCATCTCATAGTAGCGATAAATTTCCGCAGGTGAAGCCCTCATCGGGAGAGGAGGAGAAAGTCGCGAAATTCAGCAAAGCTGATGGAATGAGAATGCGGGGACGCGGTTAGAAAAGTCATGAATTCCGAAATCTTGGCAGTGGAAAGAGTAATCCCTTCAAATTCGGTTTAACATCAACCAAAAGAAAGATAGAACCACGCCTGACGCACCGACTTTGGTCAAGGCGGCGCTCAGTTCCTGCGCATCACCATCTGAGATGAACTGAACCGAAATTTTGTTGTTCCACCTACGTTCGCATCCAAACGTTGATTACCGTCCAAATCAAGCTCGTCGTGAAAAATTCCCCATAGTTCTTCCAGCAGATGAGAAGGGCGAGGCAAGTAAAAACAGATACGCACCGGTCTCCTTGGCCACAGCATACTCTTTGAACTCTTTCCACTCGATGCCACTTATAGGTGACGTCGAAGAACTATGACCCCCACATTTCCGTAGCAGCTCCTTCTCGTACATAGTTATCAGTCGTTGGGCGGCCTCCGGTGTGAGCCCGACATTGGGCTGAACACTATCCACAGCGGGTAAAATCTTTTTCGTGCTGTCATGAAGCTGCCGCCACAGTTCCTTCAGCCGCCGCTTGCGATTCTCTTGACCTTCATCGTTCCGGAATTCCTCCAGCGAGCGCGGGGGGCGCTTTGGAAAGGGATCCGAGCGCAATTTGGGAATAAAGGGCCGGTCCTCCGCTCCAGAGTCACTATTATCGAAGATTTCTTTTCCAGTCTGTTTGTCCGGCTCGCCCATTACGCGTCAAATGGTTGACTCTTCGTAGCGGCCAGGATCGGGGAGAGCCCCTCCTTATAGAAGCATTGGTGCAAACGTTGGAGCCGTCTGAGTGAGCTCAAGATTGATTTGTTTGCTAAGATTTGATGGTTTGATCGATGACTGTCTTTGCATCCGAGTCCACAACAGAAACATCTAATACAACGTCTAACCATGCCTCCTTCGAAAATCAGGAAACTCTGTGCAATCTTACACTCAACAAAGAGCCCAATACTCTTTCAAAACCTTTATCCTGTTTTTTATCAAGACACCCAGCGACTTGAATTTATCCCGCCACATCGATTGGTCGTGCTCTTGAGTGTGGCCGTCTTTTGAAAGTCCCATAACCTGCCAATCCGAGGATGGCAAAGATATTGATGATTCATGCCTCGAGTTAGACCACGCGTACATTCTGTCTGGTCTGCAGACTGGGATCTCAATTAATTTCGGCCTTCGCTCCAATGGACACTACCGGTAGTATTGGTGTAAATTGACAGTATCCAACAAGACGAAAAGGATTTTATAAAGTACCTCGGAAGGAATTGACGACTCAGTATCCTGGTCAAGAAGGCTATTCCACTTGTGGTCGCTGGGACGAGGGGGCGTTGGCGGCCGATATATCTACAAAGATGTAAGTTTTGGAATTCCTCTGAGAAATTGGGTCGTGACATACCCGATGCTGACCCACTCCAGCATTCCCAGAATTCGAGGCAAAGTGAACCGGTGGAGCGGGCCGAGGCATTGACGAGCTTCTGGAGATTGGGGTGAAATTGCCACGGGCGCGACCCGCATACTACCACTGTGTCCCCCATCCACCGACGAACCCGAACTTGGTGGTGTTCTGTCCGAACTTGGGGAGGCAAAGAGAGCCAAATTACTGTCGTAGTTTCTTCGGGCCTGTGCTATAGCATCGTGCCAGTGTTCCGGTAGCTTTGGGTTTTAATGAAATCTAATGCCAATTCAAGGCCAGTCGTGGAATTACCGGTGGCCTTTCCTCCGTTCTGTGACCAGCGCTCAAAGTCTGGGCCGTAGGTGACGGAGGAGGGGATGGGATGTACACGGGAACAGGCTTGCGGTAGCTCATGCCGCGGTGCATGGTGAGGGGAGTGAGGGGAGTTAGAATATCGTCGAAGAGACAAGAAAGACAGTAATAAACGGAGTGTCGCCAAAGCGTTGCGAGAGAGCCAGAGACTCTTTGTTAGGTCAAAGCAAAGAAGGGATTGTCAAAGACGAAATCCAAAGCCCTATTTGAGGATATATCAGTGGCTCATGTTTTAGCATGCCAAGGATGCATTGATTTAATTTCCGAGAGCACTGGGAGGATGTATTAATACGAGTTCAGCATTTGAACTGGTTTGGGTAAAAGCTTGGCGAAGGAAGCACACGGCACGTTGAGTGGTGGTGTTCTTTTGTAATGCATTAGTAGATTGGGGTGAGGGGACAGAATTAAGCAACTGCGGCGCGTGTAAAAGTAAGAATGCAGACTCAACAATTCAAGTGGCTGTGCCGAAACGATGCCATAGATCCTTTTTCTGCGGAAACGGCATCCGCGGTCGATCGAGTAACTGAATTCAACGTTGTAGTAGGGAATTCCTGTAAGTTTGTATTCAGAAAGTTGTTGAGGTAAATACACCGCATTGCTCAATGTTCGTGGTTCAATATCGCTAGTATCATCAACTTTGCCCGACACCCTCGAACACGGTAGTAGAGTTGACCTCCGCGAAGTTATACAGCTCTTCGAGTGTAGCATTCTGCTGGTTTTTAATTCAGCATGACTGATACATCATCAGGCGTAAAATACGCACGTTAAATAAGACCCAGCGCTTGAAGAAGTAAGGTAGGAACGTATAAATCTGATAGCTAACGTGTTTGGAAGTTGGGACAGCAAAGACGTGATCTTAACGGAAAATCAGTGCATTCGCACTTTGAATTTGCAATGAGAAGTCACCTAATTCCTCTAGAGTTCGCTGCTTGGTCTCCGGCAGTAACAAGAAAATCATGACCAAGGCCACAACATTGAGTCCAGCGTAAAATCCGAACGCTCCGACGGCGGTAAAGGTATCCAACATACGGGGGAAAGTCAAGCCCAGGACCGACGCAAAAAACAGACATGTGGCCACTGCGAACGACTGGGCGATATTGAATACCGTCGAATACCAACGGGTTGTTCAAAGGAAAGAAATGACGCACCATTCCCATTTCGCGGTGCGTGAGCGGGAACACCTCGGCGAGCAAAACGCATTGGATTCCAAAAAGAACGCAAGGGAAGGAAAAAATACATACCTCTGCGGAGTACGTGAATGGGACAGGTCCTTCTCCAGGGCTGTAAAAGGCCGCGAAAATGAAGATAAACAGCGCAATGAGCGGGATTCGAGCGGGGCTGGATTCCGGGATGAGGAAGCACAGGCCAGCGGCAAGAAGCGTCCAGGCCATGTTAGGGAACGTGAACAGTAGTAAGTTGCGTCTTCCAAACTATTCACCACCATGAGTCGTTCATCAAGGGTGAGAAGCCAAAGTTCTGACGGTATCGATTGTCCAGACAGCCGGGAATGCAAAAAGAAAATTAACTAATCCAAAACCCCAGGAAGCGAGGAGAGAAGCTTTGACGGAATATCCAGCGTTTAAGAAAACAGTCGAAGAGTAGAATGCGATGATGTTGATGCCGCACATCTGCCAAGAAGTATTGTCAGCCAGCGCACGCGAAGGGAATGCAGGAAGGGAACCTGCTGTGCAATCATGACGACCGAAGCTGCCAAAGTTGCACGGCGGACGCGAGGAATGGTGAACAACTCGAGGAATCGCGTGATATAGGTGGAGCCACGCAAGACAGCCAACTCTTCCGTCAGCTGACGGTGCACATAGTAAAGTTCCCGGGCAGCTTGCAACTCCGTGTTTCTAAGGCGCTTGAAGGAAGCATAGGCTTCATGATAGCGCCCTTTTTTTATGAGCCAGCGTGGAGACTCTGCCCGTACTACAGATTAAATTATGCCCTAGCAGAGAAAAAATAAGAGGGGTACCCGGGCAAAGGTATACTCCAATGAGAAGAGGTATTGCGGGAATGAAAGCCGAACCTAGTTGAAGTCTCCAAGCAATAGAGCCTACCCGATAGAGAACAAGATTGGCGCTAAATCCGAGGAAGATACCGAAAGCGGTCTGTCAGATCGCGGTAAACCAATGCACATTTAAGGATCTGTGAATACTTGCCCACATCTGCCAAGACATCACGAGGCCGCCCCGAATTGAGGCGGGGGTATTCTCGGCCGCGTATACCTAAAAGCCAAAGTTTGAGCAAAGCTGCATCGAAACGTCGTTACTTACGGGAGCGGTAGAAGCCTTAGGTTATGATTCAAATGAGGAACGAGTTAGTACTGAATTGATAGCGTCTACTGAGAGGGACTAGCCTTGGGTCCCATTCCCAACCCAAGAAACAGTCGGCAAGTCTTGTGCGCGTCAGGTATGAGGAGAGAACATCCCGCATCCTACTCACCAAAAGCTGGGGCCATGTTCGTGCAAGGCCAGATCCAATGACTACAGTACATTTAGCCAGTAGGGATAAAATATGAGCAGAAAACGCCTGACCCGAAAGTGTGCAGAAAATCGCACAAAAGAAAATAGCCCCACGGCGACCAAAATAATGGTTCAGAGGATCCGTAAGCCAGCAACCTATGAGTGAGGAAGAAATGTAGGGCGCTGAATTGATCACGCCGACTATCCATTGATTCCTTGCAACGGTCGGTCCGGTCCCAGAATCGTCGATACCAAATTCCACAGGGAAAGACAAGTTTGCGCCATTGGAACCGGTTTGATCCCAACTATAAGTGTTGGAATATGAAAACCGTGGTTTGTGTTTGGAAGACGGGCATCACAAACCCTGGAACGAAATGTAAGTTATAAGTTATTCGAGAACGAAATCGCACACCTTGAACAGCAGCTGCAATGCGCGGTCATGAATATCGGATCGTTGTGATAACAGTGGCGTACCAGCAACGGAACACAAAATCACGGTCAAATCTAAGGGAGCTGTTAAGTGACGAGAACAGGGAGAAAAACTTGGATGTGTACAAAGAGCCCTGGGCTGGTCCCACTTGTCTAGTGGTCAAAAATTATCCAAGGTGAAAATCGACTTGAAAATTTCGACACACGGGTTACTTCGCGTCGGATGATAATTTTGTCGTTCTCATCCAGCTCGGCGATCGACTCAAATGTAGACGGGTTTTGAGCTAGCAGTGCGGCCTTCTGGAACAGAGTAACTGATCGCCAAATCCCTTCTCCCGACGAACTCCTCGACTTGAGCGAGCAAGCAGTCATGGGGAATACCGTGGAGAGGGTTCTGAATCCTTTAGTGATCGAGGGATAAGCTTACACAGTCACGATTTCAAGACAGTCAATGCGAACCTCGCATTCGCGTCATTTACTAAGTCGATGGGGTGGTGCTGAAAGGAGTCTACAGCCTTTTCTTGGTCTATTTTTTCAGAAGACATATAAAGTCGCGGATGGGGGGATGAACTTGAAGGAATCCCAAACACCAGGCTTTAAAGTGTGGAGTCATTAGAATTTAGAGTGGGCGATGGTAAGAGAGGGGATAGATTTGAGCTGGTCAGATCCGCGGACGCTACTTCAAGTTGCTTCTTAGACAAGACGGGAAACACGCAGGCGCGTGAGCATCTATTCAAACGCGCGTCAACATAGTGTTACGTGGACCTGAGGCCTTTAGGAATATTAATAGTGGAGAGGGGAAGAAGGAATACATTTTGAGCTCGCAGATTCTGATCAAGCAAAAGCCGTTGCTCAAAGGTTTGATCGCGCCTGCGCCCCTCTTAGTGGCAAAGCTTCCACCCTTCATGGTTGTATAGTGTAGCGGTTATCACACCAGATTCTGATTCCAAGATTCTGGTGACCCCGGTTCGATTCCGGGTACGACCTCTTTTACCTCAAACGGTTTTGTGATATATGGTCCCACCTTGACTGTCGGTGACAATTTTCCTGCACTTGTTTTAGCCATCGGTACGATATTCAGTCCCAGCCACCTTGTTTCCCTCGTCAGACCCTTATTCAGTTGTTTTCGAGGCAGTTGGAAAAATAGTGTATGTATCCAACCTTCAATTTACTACGGATGCGTTCGCGGTGTTTTTCCCTCATTCCTCTTTCCCCCGTCCTCTCGGAGCGCGGTTCAACCACCAGATCCCTCCATTGAGATAGTGGCAAATGCAAGCCAAGCACAATACCTGCCTAACATCGTTAATCAAGACATAAGAGGAAATTTAGACGAACGGCCAAAGGAAGTACGACGCCGCAGGGGAACGTGAGGCAAGCAATTTCTATAAAATCAGTTGAGAACTCAAATATTACAATGATCCAGAGGTGCTTTACGGTCATATAGAACGTGGCTGCGGTCATAACCCCAATGTCAACCAAAGCGGCTCCAGTCTACGATTTCAGTTGTAATTGATGGAAACGGTGGACCAGAAAACAGGCCTTCTTGGCACCGAAAAACAAGGGCGTCCAAAGGATGTTCAACGCAAGCTGCGCATAGTACAATGAAAGGGCTAGCATGCAGTCGGATCTTGTGAACGGTTAACACTCCTTCGAAGCGGAGAAAGCATGTACTTGACGGATAGCGAGGATGCATCGTCAAAGACTTTGACTGCGAGATGAGAAGCATAACCCATGGCTCGAGACAGTCATTTGTACAACATTGAAGACACATCAAGCCATGCTCACAGATGTATAAAGGGGCCAAACGATGGGGAAAACTTGGCGCGGAGGACGACCAGGAGGGGTGCGCAAATTCTGAGGGATGCTTAGTGGCCTGACACGATGGGCACGGACTTCGCGTGCCTTGTACCAGTCACTTCTGACCACTTTAGCAGTGGGATAGCCGCTAAGAAGCCCCAGGCCCAGAGGCAGTCCAACTGCCAGCACAGGAATTCTTGCAGCAGTGAGGAGGAAGCTGGGAAGCTGGAATTCAGACGAGGACATGGTGGTACGAGCCTCAGCTTGAAGAGAAATCGCGTGACGTCATTCTGGCGGGGATCGATCGGTCGTGTCGTGGAAATGCACGGACGCCGAAAGGGGAAAGGGGAAAGGGATGGTGGAGATGGTCGGCACGGTAGATTCTATCCCACAGTGTGCACTTGGAGGCGTGGAGTTGAAGACCATGGTGGTGTCAGGTCAACACAAGCCATAGCACAAATTTCAGGAAGATCCAAGGAACGCTGAGCGAGAACAGCAGCAACCACCTCGGGCAAGAGAACGGAGAAAAAGTTAGATCACATGCGTCAACACCAGAAAAAAACGAGAAGCAAGTGATTCGATTCTAAAGTACATGCAATTTTCTTCTGATTAGAGCAACTGCCCGCAAGATAATTCGAGATATGGTAGATAAATTGCTGGCGGAGATCACCTAGGAGAAATACCTGCACGAACAGAGTCAGGAAAGAAAAGAGTTTGAGAAAAAAGATGACACACATCAAAGTCGACTGCGAGGTGTGGAGAGGCTTGAAGCCGCGCTTGAACTGCTCAAGCGACGACGCCGCTTGGCCCTCTGATAAAGAAATTAAGGAACCGAGTGGAAAGAAGGCGCACACGGACCGTCAACCTGGGTGGCACTATCGCTGAAGTCTACAGTGCCCTGCGGGTCGTAGTGGTTCTTCGCCCGCGAGCAGACAATGTCGGCATCTAGGAGGAGTTTGAATAAAAGCGGAGGAGAAACTCGGCACATACAGTACACGGGAGCAGGGATGGACACGGAGCGAGTGGAGCGCGCATATACGTGGCAAAGTGCAAAGGACAGCGACTGCAACGCGTCGGCACTGAGAAATCGAATATCAGTCAAAGTCGGCGTATGCAGCAACAGTTCGACCTGAAGTTGTTTTCCTGTGCACTGGGTGAGTTTCAAATGCGGAAACGCTCAAGGGGAGACTTACATCGTACAGAACCGAATAGTGAGCAGGACGACTCGTGCCTGAAGGGGAAATGTCAAAGAAAATCGAGAGAAAGTGAATGTATGATCGACTCACCCAGCAAGCCTCCATGTGCTTGAAGGTAGAAATCGAACTCGGTGGGATGAGCAACATCGCGGTCGACAACGGTACCGGCCTTGCAATTTCCGCTGCGGTCGGCGTCGCGCTCGCTCATCGGGAAGAACCTGAAAGGAAATCATTTGAATGTCGAGCCGACATAGCAGCCAGATCGGTAACCCTACCGAACATGGTGGCGCTAAGAGGGAGTCAGGAATCAGCGGGCACCATGGAGCGCAGGACATACCTTTCCCACAACCAGGATGGTGATTTTGGGGTTGATCCCCAAGGACGCACAAGCCTCTGCGAAGAAACATGATGGAGCATCGGGAGAAACGCCAAGGACGAACTTTTGAGGAGCGGCAATTCTGTGCGACGATCAGCACCCGAGAGAATACGAATAGCGAATATTCACCTTGCTCCAGAACTTGCTTGAATTGACCCTCTGAAACACCGTCTGAAAGAGAGATCAGCTGCAAGGAATCAAAGCAACACTTTGGGAGAGGAACGCACCGCGATAAAAGATGATGCGCTTCGGGGCGGTGGTCCCGGCTGCCTTCTGCTCCGCCATCTGTCGGTATCTACAAAATCCTGTTGAGAACATGGCCAAAAAGGATTTGGAGTTAAAGCCACCTCATATACATGGAGAGACAGTGGTGGGCCATGGGCTCAAGCTCCTCGATCATCTCTTGTCTAGACGTCTGGACACGGCTGGCGGCGATATATTTAGCGGTGTCCGAGTCGACGTTGGCGACGAGGGCGGTGAAGGACGGGCGACCATCGGAGCCGGGTGCCGGGTGAATGACCTGGTCATGTTTGAGGTACGAAAGGAAATGGAGGAGGGTCTTACATCAGCTGGAATTACAGAAGGGCAGCAAGGGTTGTTAGCAGTCCGAAAAGTAAGAGCAATGGTTGAACGAACCGCCTGCGAGGAACCAAAAACTCGTCAGAAACGGGCAAGAATCCGCATCGAGAAAAGAACGCACCCATGACAATGGTCGGGTTGTGGGGGTCGGTGAGCACACTAACCGAGCTCGGGTCTGTCAAAATCAGTTCCCATCCATGGGCGCAGTTGTCGAAATATCTCACCTGGGATCGTATTGATCCCACCGAGCTTGACGTTTATCCTATGGGATGAAGATGAGGGTGCGGAATGCCATTGTGGATGGAACGACGCACTTAAGACAAACGTTCGCGTAGTATTGGGGCTTGGCGCGGTAACATTTGGAGGACTTCAGGCACTGTGTCGCCACGCCCATCTAAACAAAATGTCAGAGTCGGAAACACATAAGAAATCGAACAGAGGGTACAGTGATGTCTCCAAAGTGCTTGACGCTACAGGACCACGCAATGAAGTCAGCGGGTGAACGGATCCAAAAGAGACAAAGGCCCACTTGGTGTAGATGTCATTTCCACCTTCAGGCTGTGACGATAGGGTGAAAACAAGTCGAATCAGGGAGGAGATCGAGACTTGCCAGAATCACGACAAGAAGTTGAGGTCCTTTGCCCGTCTTCTGTGCGCAAGCAGCACCGGCCGCCTTGAATTAAAATATGAGATTGAGGTCGAAGTCGGAAATAAAGAAACATACTCGGAGTTGGTCTGCAATGCGGCCTTGACCATTCTCCCAGAAGACGAACGGCGTAGGGGCCAGCTTGATACCTGGATCGAAGAGCAAGAAATTAGAGTGAAATTAAGCACATAAGGGCAGTGAACGTACCGACGTCGCGGCAGCTGCCGCAAAGGCCGTCTGTGCGAAATGAGATCCATCGACACGAAGAAAAAGCTGGCACTGACTGATCATGTCTTGGGCGGACTGGTCATTGAATCGCCGTTGTTGCTCGTAAACCACGACGACCCAACGCTCGATAGCGACCGGCTTGAAGAACTTCTTGTCGACCATGTTCCAAGCGCCGTCGCGAGGGGTCTAGAAAGATCCGGTTGGATGGTGCGATGGAAAACGATCAACGAATCACCCACAATCGTCAGTTGACGAGAACCGGGGCCGTATTTCAGCATCGGAGGCTTGAGGACCCGAGCCTGCACCTTGAGGGGGCCCATAGCGGAATTGACATCCATGCCGAATTGGCGGACGTATTCAGATTGGCCGTAGGCGAGGACCTTCAATAAATTGTCACACAATATCAGTTAGAAAAAACCTCGGACGCACTTGAAGTCCGTTCTTGATGCTCTGAAGACGATCCAGAGGTTTTCTTGGTGGGAGACCGGTTAAGGTGAGGAATTAAAGACAAAAATAAGAATCACTTGGTCGCGAAGTCCAGGCTGTATAATTGATAGTGAGCATTCGGTTGGAATCATCATCCGGCGTCGAGTACTTACACGTCCTTTGTCTTCTCCGGGGGGACTTGCTTGCGCATGAGTTGACCAGGAGGCACATCGCACAACTCTGTAGAGATGAAGGTCAGGTAACGAGCTTATCGAAAGAAAGGATGCACGACCCAAAGGAATGAGGGCCCCAGATCCAACCTTGGAGATTAATCAGACGGATGAAAGAAAATGGGAACGACAACGAACCTCGGCGCAAATCACGTCCGGGAACTGCAGTGGCTTATTTTGAGTGCGCTGGAAGTATTCGGCGACGGTCATGCTCTGGCCCTCGCGCATGGTGAAAGTGAGCTTGTTGGCAGATGCAGAACTCAGTTTCTTGAGGACCCGAGGCGTCGTGTGCTTCTGGCCGTCAGGGCCAAGGTGGGTGGTGAGGATGCGGATCCCGCTGATGAAGCGCTGCAAACGAAGCCGTTCGCGATCAGGGAGACCATGGGTGGGAGACAAGGCGTTCGGATTGTCCTTCTTGATGAACTCGAGGCAAAGGCGAAGAAGCGGGCCCTGGCGGAGGTGGTTAGCAGATGCGCAAATATAACGACGAAATAAAATCAAAACCTTTTTGTACATTGTCCCGGTGGAGATGTCGACGTTGATGAGCATTTTCCCGATACCTGGACGAACAGACTGGAAATACCCGCGCCCTGAAGGACATGTTAGACAAGAGTTAATAGAATGGAGATGAAACTTGCAAAGCTCGAGTCCGGCGCCGATGTCCTTGGTCTCGCGGTCGGTGAAGAAGGAGCGAACGTTGAACGGATACGACAAGCTGGGTTGCATGCGAATTACCACGTTGAGGGCCTAGGGATTGATTCTATTCAGGAAAGGAAAATAACGAAGAAAAAGGAAAGACCGTAATCGCGGTCAAGACAGTATTATCATGCGACGCCTTGCCCTCGATGAAACGGTGTAAGACTTCGGGATTGATTTCGGCGACGAGGGTGAGCTTGATCTTGTACACCTTGGGGCCCTTTCCGGTCGCGGAGGGAGACTCGTCGGCGAGAGTCACGTCGAATTCTTGGGATCCGGTGTCGAACTTGAGCTTGTGGATCGAAAAGATGTTCTTGCGCCCATCGTACACGCAGCGAGGGGTGAAGCTGGAGAACCCGATGAGAGGGTACAGAAACAAGTCGACAAGTCTTACATTTGCGGCGCAATGTCGAACTGCAGACGACGAATTAGAGCCATCGTCATGCGCGCAGGAAGCGTCTTCTCCGAGGGCGAGATAACGACTGGCACAGAATATGAGTGAGCCGCACCTCACAATGCCAAGAAAAAAGACGCACCATCGTAGTGATAGATAATGGAATTCGGAACCGACGTCGCAAAGGAGTTGACCTGGATGGTGACGGGAGTGCCGCCGTTGGAAAAATCGGGTCTTTTGACACCAACCTACCGTCCAAAGTCAATACAAAAAACATAAGACACATCGAAATGAGGACGCACGGTGGTAATGTGGGCTGTTCACAAAGAGAAAAAATATTGTGCAGTGAGTAGGACGGAAGAAGCGCATAGCACAACGAATCTGACCAGCTAAAGAGAGTAATGAGTGTGCGTCACCGATCAGCGTACTGTACGTAAATACCTGGGGCGGGCATGGGTGTCGCTGGAAGGTTTCGCGGGGTAAAAAAACTGGAGGGTGGGTGGATTCGCAAAGGCAAATGATATTGGTGAATTGGCGCACCACAGGTCCCTCTTTATAGTCGGGATTTGAATTCTGACATGAACGAAAGCAAGAAAGAAGCGCGTCGTTCAAGCTTCGATTGACTTCCGTGGCGCAACTCCGACGCCGAATTAAGCCATTTGTGCGCGCAAAGAGTCTTCTCCGAACTAGTGAAGAATATTCAGGTATGCTGCACAATGGTATGAACAGCGACATACCATCGCAATGATAGAAAATCGTATTCAAGTTGGGACGCGACGTCGCAACAGCGTTGGCTTGGATGACGGTTCAATTCCAACCTACCATGGCGCTCCAATTTGAAGGCGGGACTCGAGGATACTCTGTCCGCCTCCTGACCGGATCCCGCAGCGTTTCAAGCAATATCAACCTCGACGCCCGAAATCTCGAAGCGAACACTATTGAGCAAACACACGGTCGATTTATTCCGCTGTCATACAGTCCTTTACGCTTCCTGTTTAAACCTCCGGATCGCAACAGTGGATATATTCTGCTTGCTAAGTTGTGGCCAGGACCAGTGAAATTTTGGCAGGAAAGGTGTATTCTCGTCTCCGACGCGCCGGGATTGTAGTGATCTGTTCAGAACCACTCAAGTCAAACACAACTGGAAAGGTAATATAGTGATAGTGATTTTGGCGCTTATAAGCTGCTGAGTGGAACGCCCGAGTCGGAGACGGAGACAGTCCAATTGTCCCCCAAAGAAATTCCAGCGCGATATAAAGAGCTGGAATTGAGCACCGGTAGTATAATGAGCGCTGAGTGCTGAGTTTGGTTGTTCAAGTCAGACCTGAATCGCATGACGTCACTGCGGCAAAAATCAGGTGCATTCACCACGTGTCTTTACGCGTTCATGACCATTTTTCTTCAAAAACGCGTTTTTCGTCGCGGAACCTCGTTCAAAATATTTGAAACACTAAACTACTCGGGATGCACGAGGCGACCCCGAGTGTACGCGAATTCACCCGGCGACCCAAAGTACGAGCGGCCACGGGGGGCACGGTCCGCCCCGTAAGCCCCGCTTACAACGATCGCCTTTCGCCTCGCCTCGCCGTAGCCGTCAGCTTCTTTTCCCCGCCGCCCATCATGCGTTGCAGGGTTGGATGATCCCCAAGAAAACGAAATTAATTGGAATCACGCATCGATTCCGTCTTCGCTTCATGAGTGCAAGTGTGGGCTGCAATTATTGGACATTCGAAGGGTATGGATACGATAGATAGTAATACTATTGGATATCTGCAAGCCATCGAAAACCCGAACGTAACACGTACTTACATTACAATTGAAAATTTGGTGGTGTTAGATGATAATGTAGCAGTCTATGCTACGCTCGTGAGCGTGTATGGCTAGATGAGTGGATAGCTGTAAGTGTAAGTGTGATTGTATGCGGGTCGTAGCATGTCGTGTCGGAGGTAGATGTCGATGAGATGAGAGCAGGCGCAAGCGGTGCGGTGCGGGAGAGCGTCGAGAGCAAAGATAGCATTGCGTGTGGCAACGGCTACGACGAGACGCCCTCGATCGCACGCTTCTCGTCCACAAGCGCATCGAGCTGGGTCTGGCTCGCCGCCCGTGTCCGCGAGCGCGATGCGATGCGGATTTTCGTGCGCCAGTCGTGCACCCACGCCACGCCCCACCGGGACGGGCGCTTCTCCGAGTCCTCGGCGGATGCATCGACCGGTGGTGTCTCGATGCCATGCGAGATGATGGCGCGAAGGTAATCGCGTCCCAGGATCGGCGCGAGCGATAAGAACGATAGGAGCACGAGCTTGGTCAGGATCGCTGGTGATGCCAATAGGGATGAAACTGTCTGCGGGGTCGGAGACGGATGGGAGGCAACGGTCTGCAGAATATCTCCTATCTGTGGTAACAAACCGAACTGTCAACAAAATGTTGGACTTTTTCCGAAGGCAGATGCTTACCTGACAAGTCACTGCGGTCCATGGCAGTACACCGATGAAGCAGCCAAGCATACAGTCCCAAATGGACACTCCGCAGACTCCGCAGGCGATGTTGATCCCTGACCATGGCACAACACCTATCAAGCGCAGTACCGACAGACGGACCCAAGCAGAGGAGCGGGGTTTGGCATTTCCATCTTCCGCGGGAGGTGCAGAAGATGCGTCGGAATCACCCTCGAGTGCGTGGCGCGTAAGCTCGAGGGCTTTGGGAAAGAAACGCGTGATGAGGGGGCCTAGGGGCATCGCTAGGAGAGTGGCGCAAGCGGAACCCAGTGTCGTCAGAGCGGTCAACAGAAGGGTAGCAAATGCGGGAGAAAATAGCGCCCCTCCTAGTACGTTCTGATGGCACTGTATTAGCAAGAGGACAAATAGGATATCCAAGTGGAGCACGGACCCAGACAACGCTCCCGGGGACGGACCAGGCATGTTTCCATACTGCTGTTATGGCCATGACGCCGATGACATGGGCCATCTCGAACGGCCCGCTCTGCGAATAGCCGTGGAGTTCCCGCCCAAGCTGTGCGAGATCAGTTATGGTGTGCGGCCATGATACGGTTATTGGCAGAGTGGTGAGACTGAACAGGACGAGTGCCGTTGTGAGCGGAAAGAGGACGATGACGAAGAGCATTGGGACATGGGCCTGCAAAAGCACGGAAAACATGAGCCACGCTAGAGCACGAAACAAACGGCAAGGCTTACGGAAGGGAACCGTTGATGTGACTGGGACGAGGGTTTCTTCTCGTTGTTCGACGGCTGGGGTGGTGCGGAGGAGAGAGGGAGAACGAGGTCTGCGTCTAGGTCAGCGTCCGGGCGCGGGGGCGCGCTCAGGTGGGACCATTCGAGGATGCGCGAGGCGACAAGGAACATGGGAGACGGGGGAGCGTCGGGGGTGGTTGGAACACGACGAGTGAATACGGAGAGAGGTCGTGGAGGCGCTGCCTTTGACTCCTTGGGTGCGGCCATGGTAATGGGAGGAGCAAAGTCCGGTCGCGTTGTATAACAAAATTTCTCGTGTTGCACTACATGTAATAATCCCCGTAACGCCGGCTGAGTGATCCACGGATCATCTCATTTTCCTCTCATTCGCTGAAAACACGGTTTATGCCCCTCTACTACTGAGGCTCTACTGCCGTTCTACCTCCGTCGTCCTTGCACGCACGTACACCCCAGTGCTGCTTCTCTTTTTTCAAAAACAAAACGACGCATACTATACGATCATGTCAGAGTGATGACCACGACTGAATGCCGTTTCGGCGCGGGTCCGGCTTACGAAGTTGGCAATTCAAACTCGGCGGAATAAGGATATTCACGGACACGAACGGACACGAACAGCTCGCTCTTACAGGCAGCGAGCTATAAATCAAGCGAGGCAGCATGACAAAACGCCGCTAGGCCCGCGCTCAATTATAGCCAACGAAAGGACATCAGGAAAGAATAGTACTCGGAGCTCCACGAAACAGACATAGAAGAACAGTCAAAAAAAAAAAAAAAGTCCGTCCCGTCAAGACAACATGATCGCACGACGGCGGTGAGTATGATCGTCGCACTGGCAGACAGCCTGTTCGGCCTGTTCGCCTCAGCGGTCGGCAGGAAGATCAGAAAAAAATGACCATCAAGCCAAGATAATTGCGTGGCGATAGAAGAGGATACAAGCGTATGTTCGCCTCAGCAGCAGAAGATCGCATCAAGACAAAGAATTGTGCGGCGGTCGAGCAGATGCTTGATCACCTCAGCTTTAGGCGGAGAAAATCAACATCAAGACAACATAATTGCATGGCGGCAATACAAGCATATTCATACTGTTGCTCGTCAATGATCCATCTAGTGCGCTGCCCGTCTGCTCTCCTGGATCACGCTCTGCAGCTCCTCCAGCTTGCGCTTCGAGCGCAGCAGCGTCCCGAGCTAGTTGATACGCATTATTCAATAACAGGGCCACGAAAAAAAATAGAGACACACGCACCCGTTTTTTCGTCAGCTTGCGCGCCTTTTTGTCCTGCGTAACAAGAAAATGAGATCAGACAATCGTCCATTCGCGTCAACGAAGCAGGCAGCAAAGGAACGGCACGCACTTTGGAGTTTCGCAGGAGCTCCATTACCCGCCGCTCGTATGCGGAAAACCCAGCGACCTCACGGACAACGTTGCGCACGAACTTCGTCTTGGTTGACGAGACACCTGTAAAGAAGCACCGGCGGTTGGGCGCGGTCCATTATTGCACACGGAATGGAAACGGACCCTTGCGGTGGCTGGGGCGGACAGTTTTGGGGATGGGCGTCGTCGGGTGCCCGTGGTTGAGCCGTAGCGGATGTCTGCGTTATGTTAGCGGGTGCGCCAGAGGGCGGCGGCAGGACATACCGGTGCGGGCCATGTCGGTAGTGTCTTGAGGAAAAATCGAGAGCGAGAGCTGTGTACCGTGGAAAATTGTGCAGTCACATGATTTCAAACTCCGCTCGAAATGAAAGCCACGAATTTAGAGATTCTGCAGAGAGAGAACGGTTCGGGCAGAAATATATCCAGCGAAGTACTCTAGCTATCTTATATTGGCTTAATACTTGTATGTGCCGCCGACCGTTCGACAAGAAATAGATGAAGCTGAAGGCGCCTGCCGTGATCGCCGAGAGTGTACAGCCACAGAATATTATCTTATCGCCTCCATCTATGCGAAATGCCGAAAAACAAAAAATGAACAACAAAAGTCTCCAGTCACTATGCGGTCCCAGTCAACACCGGTGGTCGCGCAGTCCACTGCCGCACCAGCTTCGCCTTTCCCCCGGTGGCTGGTGATAAGGATATAACGCCAGGTGCATCCTGCCGTGGTGCAGTCGGTAACGTCCGCACGGCGTGCGCTACGGCTCGTGAAGGGGGTATACTGGCATGTCGCTGCCCGAGTTGCTGCTGCTTCCCCGTACCGCCCTCGTCCTCATCCTCCTCGTCCTCTTCATCCTCGTCGTCCTCGTCGTCGTCTCCGGCGTCCTACAAGAATGAATTCCAGATCCGAATGCATGTAGCGTCATGACTTACCGGGTCGAAATCCTCCATCTGTCTGTCCTGCTCATCCTCATCATCTTCGTACTCGTCGTCGATCCACCGTCCCCGCAAGTCCACTGATCCAGCTCTCCGGGCGTCTCCGGCCGCAGTCGCAACCACTGCATTCTGGGCCCACACTTTGCGCGGTCGCTCACCTTGAACCCGTATATCCGCGGCACATACACATACCCAGCCGCGCGCTTCTGTCCGCCGTACGGATTGGGGTTCACAAACGGGGAGCCGCGTATCGCAGCGGTGCTGCGAGGTGAAATCGAGGCACCCGTGGAGGTGGTCGGCGCCTTCCAAAACGGTGCAGGAGCCGACTCGCGGTAGTTCTGGAAAAAGAGATGTGCAAATGTCGTGCCAAAGAATGCACCTGCTGCACCCTCAGTTGCTTATTTGATTAGAAACCAAGACGACTTGCCGTCAACGCCCTGGAACCTACTGCTCGGAGGGACGTATATATCGTTGCAGTTGGGACAAAATAACTTGACGGTGTCGATACCGGGCAGGTCGGAGCGCCCGCAGGGCACCACGTTGCAGCCGACACAATAGACGCGTGGGCAGGAGCCGAATATTCCGCTCTCATACTTATCGCCCTGAACGCAGCTCATCAGCGCGCGCACAAAATAGGCCGAGGGCGGCACGCACCATCGCTTGCTGCCCGGCGCGTCCGAGGATGTAGCGCTGGTGTACCAGCCCGTAGAGCATCTCCGCAGACGATTCTACTATAGACACGTCCGGTATTTTTGAAGCGTCTTCGTCTGAAGGCGCGCAGCATGAGCGGGTGGCGCGGACGCATGCCGGGAATGCCGCGCACCTGGTTCCACATCCAACACCATCTCCATTGCCTCTTTCCAGAACGGCACCATCGAATTGAGGCCTGTGAGGTTGAAGTCGTCTTCGATGAAGTCCTCCGTGACCTCGCAGAAATACTCATGCCCGGGAAGGGAACAGAACCAACTGATCCATGTGAGTGTAGATGTAGGGGTGGAAGAGGCTGGGAGGGGTTTCAGAAGTTAGATATGAGAGAAAGCGTAGAACACGAGGTGGATGAATTGAAGAGAAAAACACGTACTATACCCGTCTTCTTGCTCTTCCGGCTCTTCCATGACCTCGTCCCCGCCGCTTATGTTGTCCGCCTCCTCGCCTGGTCGCGACATCCGCGAAATCGAGTTGATGGAGATGTGAGCGGCCAAGACAGATTTGGACTCCGAAGGCCTCAGAACCAAACAAAGCCCTTGCGCTCAACCACCTCAGAAGAGCAGCGAAAGGCGCAGGGAGCCGCCCTACGTTGAACGTGGTACGATTCTCCTTCGCAGGTAAATTTGCCTGGAACTCCAGACTCCCGCGGCTTCATCTGAGAATCGAGCTTAACGGCGCTTTATCCACCTATATCTTGCCATCCCAGGGCTTCTGCTATGGATTCCGATAACGATATAACGAGCTGATCCACGGACTCCGGGAAAACTCTGGCGAATTCATGTTCTGTAAGACTTGGCCGGGAAACCATTTATCCACCATGCATTTTGCACGTTGGGTCCCCCCAGCAACTGCCCAACCATTGGAGCGACCGTTCTTTTCACCCGGACAGAATCATGCTAGATTGACTGCACGTACTACAGAAGCCTGTCCTCAAATCTTGGCTAGGAGGAGGACTTGATGGTCGGCCTGCTCACTGTGCCGCTTTCCCCTTGTCTCCTCGTAATTTCAGTGGCGCCTTGAGTTTTTTTCCCCTCGCACAACCGCGACTGTTGCCCTGAACGCGACCTGTTACGATCACCTTGCACATTGGTCACATCTCACCGCTCTGCAAGCAGCTGAACGGCACGCCAGGATTTGGACCACCCACGCTGGAGCCGCTATGCTCATTACTACGATTCATTTGAACATGAATATTTCAAGACACGCCCTGCTTTCCCCGCCCTCAGCACCCAGTTCTACTTCCGTCTATCACAATCTATTCCACGATTTAGACGGACCCAGCAACAAAATTCGCGGTGTGCTGTGTAAAAGAAATGTGATTTCTTTTTCCAGACACAAATATTACTGCACAGCCTTTCTAGATGCCACCTCAAATCTACCCTCCCAAAACTGCAACCATGTTCTTCCCGAGGCCTTGCTCGACAAACCATCCCCCTCCATAGCGTCCGCAACCACATCCAACTGCTGATTCCGCGTGGCGACCAAGATTTGTGAAAAATCATTAGCGCTCGGTTCTCCATTCGTGATCAAGCAGTACATCCCCAGGATGCGAACAGGATGAGGATCCCGAACAACACGAGGTATGTGATCCCAAGGGTTTTGCGGTTGTATAGGTGTACGTTGTCCGTTGGTGGGACGGCGACGGTAACTGTGGTGTTCCAGGCATTGAGGTTGACGAAACAAGAGAGAAAAACAAACTGAAGGTGGCATGGCGATGAGCTGTTCAAGTGCTTGTGTCACGTTCGTGGTGGAGGCAATCCGGGGAACGGTAGCGAGCTGACTGGCGATTGGATGGACTCGAACAAACCGGTTTCCGACAAGAGCGTCGCCGAGACAACGACACCTATGTATCCGTAATGTTTAGAAATTGGAATGTGAGAGTTGTAAATTTTTATAACACCTTTCGTTGACCGAAATATCTCCGTTCATGTGCGCGGTGAATGCGTCCGCCATTGCACTCCCGGCGCAAATGACACGCCTGGCACTCCGGCCGTCGGATTCGCCTCGTATCCACCCTCGTTACAGAAGTTGAAGTCGCCGTCGCTCGTTTTCCAGGTGGTGTTCAGCGGGTCGAGGTAGAACACCCAGATGTCCTGTGTACCGTTGTAAAAGTGGGTCTTCACCTCGTGCGTCGCGTTGTAGAACGTGCAGAGGCAGCCCGTGACAGTTATGAGCGAGCCGTAGTCGCTGTTCGTGATGCTTGGGTCGGGATCCGCGCCGGCGTACCGATCTTGCGCGGTGAAGTTGAACGCAGCGCTCCCATCGCCAAGATGTCCGTCGTAAGCCCAGAGGTATGCGCTCGACGGGTCCTGGAAGACCCGCGAAACGTCCCTCTGGTCGTCTGTCAGCTCGTCGTCGATTTGGTCTGACTGCAGTTCGGTGCAGCGGATGGCGGGGGCAGCGTAAGTGATGCATTCTGGGGAACACCCGTTTGGCATGGGCCAACCGATGAGGGCGGCTTTGTCCCAGGTGGGTGTGAGCGGCCCGTAACGGTCATATCTACCGGTACCGCCGCCTCAACCGTGGCCGAATCGACTCCATTTATTTGCACTCACTGGACAGAGAAATCATCCAAAAGAGACGGCGCGAAAGGGGCGATGAGGGAAGAAATGAGAAGGGCCAAAGTAATGGCAAGAGTAGCTGGCGGAACAAGATATTGGTACGCGACAGGGTCATGATAGAGGGACCGCCGAGCAGCGCATTAATGTCCCCCAAGGGAAGCGGCTGCTGACGCATGGAATACCATGTCTAGCGCGTGACTAATTGTGAGCTACTAGTATGCTAGATGAAATAAATGGCGTACATACCACTTGAATGAGGCTGACGCCAGCGGAAAAGCGAAAGACAATCTTGAAGGCTGTTGCGAGGAAAATCACGACCTGGTTGCTTCTGCTCTGAGTCCAAAATCCCTCCACCAATCGATAATTCAGGTACGAATCGAAAAGGTGGTGCTGAATGGCTATAACAGCGCAGAGGAGTGTGGCGGCGCAGATGCATAGAGGCGTCCATAAACCAATGCCTGGTCTTGTTGCCAATCCTTGACGATCGTGACGGGCTGGTGCCAATCGACTTGAGGTTTCACCAGACTCTACCTCGTGGTTCCTGACTGGCGCGTAGTTTGAGGTGTAAGACATGAGGGAAGGAGGGGAAGGACTTGGAAGAGCTGGCGAGGAGCGCTTGAATCAGTTACTGAGTTAGCATTCTTTTGAGGTTTTTGTTTCCGTTTTCCGATTCATCGGAGACTCCACGTGGATGATCTTCCGTGGTACAATGAGCCAGGGGCCAGCGCCCGAGGCACGACGGTCGAGGCGGGTGCTGGGCTATCTAGGCCTGTTGGGCATTATAAGGCAGCACAAAACGTACGCTGCGGCTGGTTGGTGGAACCAACCTGCGCTTCTACCTCTTCTTATGCAACAAAAACTTTACCGCAAAAGAGACCTCGAGTTCAACTGAGTGATTCAGAAAATCCGCACCCATCTGGAAAAAACTTCGTCCAGCCATTTGCGAAGGGAAAGTAAAACTTACGAGTTGGTTATATTTGCATAGTTCATTCTAAGCCGTAATTAAAATGAATTACTACTATCTGGCCGAATGAAGACTTGATCATTTGACGCGCTGCCCGTATTGCCATAATGGAAATTCGACGAAGGGTCTGAGTACCCAGCATGGCGTGTAAAAACGCGTACTAAGGTCTCTATGTGAGACGGTGTCTAACGCTCGAAGGAAGGTTCGGGCTCAGCATTTCCTGGCAATCGAGTTGGTGAGGATGTTGGCGGTACCCGCACCGTCGGTCAAACACACACGTCTGGTCCTTCTCGATACTGCCGCCCCATAGCGCGGCGCCGAAAATGCACACAAGAATGACCTGCCCGGTCGCCCATGTCATGGGCCCGTAGCGGTACTTGTGGCCAGCCGTCTTGAGCGTCGTAATCTCTGCGGCAAACGTGCTGACCGTCGTGAGGCACCCGCAGTACCCGTCTCCGAGGGCCTGAAGAATGGTGCAGCTCGCGCCAGAGAGCGGGCGGTTCAAGGTGTTCTGCAGAACGTGAAAGGTACCCAGGAGCGCGGTTTCGAAGGAATTGGCTGCGTATGTGCCCAGCGGAAAGGCCGGAACAACGGGGCTTAGGTGGGGAGGATATAACGAGTGAGGGTCCCTGGAAAAGAAAACAGGAGGGCGGCAGTGGCCTGGTGCCGGTAATCGCGCGGCATGGTTGATGCGTAGGTCCGAACTGCGAGAATGATGACAGCGAACCGAAGAAAGCGGCCGGGGGACGGGGCTGGGCGGAAGTAGGGCGATACTTCGTTTGCTAGGTGCATACCGTAGAATAGGAGGCCAATGAGAGTGAGATGGCGAACACCGATTTGCAGACGACGTCCATGACCTTCAGAGTCATTAGAGTGAAACCGCCTTAAATAAGGAGCCCAGACCTACACTTGACGTTGAGCCATGACTTAAATATATCGAGTTGCCAGCCAGAGAACGTGGTCAAGGAGCCACAAAATCCTACTGCAGGATTAAAGGCGCACAGAATGGAGGCAGAACTCACTCACCCGTAGTGAGGGCCTTCTATGCTGGCGGATAACTAGTAGAATGTGAACAACTCACGGGAAAGTTTCTTCAGATTCTCACTATCTGCTGATCGGCTCCTTCAGTGCGAGGCAGAAACCCAGAATTAGCCCCGCGCAAGGACTCCAAGGACGGAAAACGGTATGAGGAGGGCGAGAACATGGAAGGAGAGATTTGCCTGTTTCGGGGCGTCCTGCGCGATGGGATCCATGGACCGGGTGCCCTGATTGGGGCGGAACGACAGAAGCGATGTTATAAAAGCCTCCTAAATATAGTAACGCGTACTCATGCTGCTCGTCGCCTTCGTCTTGGTTTCTTCAACGGCCGCCATTCTCTTCGGTCTCTCAATGTTTTCCAATAAATGGTCCCCGAATGGCAAGGTAAGCCTGTCTTGATTCTTTTCTTTTCTGTGATTGAACACTAGCAGCATTGCTATATCACCGGTGGCAGCTCGGGTCTCGGTCTCGCCCTGGCCATACTCTTGACCCAGAAAGGCGCAGACGTCTCAATTGTTGCGCGCGATGAGCAAAAACTCCGGAGTGCCATGGACGAGCTGGAGGTCTGTCGGTCCGAGTCCAGCGAATTCAGCACAACTTGACAGTTTCATTCCGTAGAAAGTCCGCCAGAGCCCCGGCCAAAAATTAAATTCTTATTCGTACTCTATTAACGAAGCAGGGCCTGCTACCGACGCATTAGAAGCCGTGTGTGCTACCCACGCCGGACGTTGTCCAGATGCCATATTCCTCTGTGCTGGGTCGTCGAGGCCTGGTTTCTTTGTGGAGGAATCCGAAGCTTCTCTGCGTAAAGCGATGGAGATGTCCTATTGGGTGCAGGCGTGCACAGCGTTGGTAGGTATCAACGGTTTGTCGGTTGATAGCAATATATTCACGGACGCACAGGCGGCAGCAAAACGAATGGCCCGCGACCGCTTCGCCGGAAAAATCGTGTTCACGTCCTCGGTTTTGGGGTATATGTCCATCGTCGGTTACTCCTCGTATTCGCCGGGGAAGCATGCATTACGAGGTAAGGGGTTTGTTCGCTTTTGCGAGTATGTTTCGAGTGTTATTTGCAGGTCTTGCCGAAACGCTGCGGTCCGAGCTGATTCTGTACAACATCGGGGTGCATATATTCTTCCCCGGAACGATATACAGCCCGGGATATGAAGAGGAGAATAAGACGAAGCCAAAAATTACTCTCAAAATCGAAGAGTCGGACGAAGGGATGCAACCCAACAAGGTCGCGGAGGCTTTACTCCGAGGTAAATATACTGTTTCGGAACCGCACAGCACGCTGATCTCGGAACAGGCGTTCAGAACGGCAACTTTCACATCTCTGGTGGTGCGCGTCTTTTTCAACATGCTCGTCGCAAAACGCTGAAACACACCCAGACCTTTTGGGCAACCTTTTCCGGTCCTCCACGCGGGGAGCGACACCGCATAACAATGTGATTATGGACGTGTTTTACAGTCTCGCCGGATGGGTACGCGCGTGCATTATGTCATCGGGCTTTTCGGTTGATCTCGCCGTTTTTTTTTTTTTTTTTTCAGATAGGTCTTGCCTTATGGCGTAGAGGGGTGGACGGGTCGATCGCGGGTCACAGGTCAGAGCATGAGGAATATCTGGCGGGCAAGGGATTCTTTGGTCAAAAGTAGATACAACGTAGATGAATGTTGGAAGGAAGCGAAGCTCAGATGTGTAGGGCACATGCAAGCATTATATCCGTCCCATCGTCTAGAACCTCGCCATTAAGCGTGAAAACATTCTGCTTGCAGCTTTGGTTTACGATGGTTCGAGTGTAAGATAGAAGAAAAAGTCGTGGGAGGAATGAGATTTATATAGGCACAGCAATTACGGCATGCTGGCTAAGCGAGCCGGAGCCGCATCTTTCAAGATTGCATCGCGACTTATAATAGACGTTTATGGCAGCACTACAACGCCCGGACTTTCAGCCATCCAATCCAGACTCAGTGAGGATTGTTTAACTAGTTTCCCCTCGGGCGCGCACTGGGTCCGTGGATGAAGTCCAACCAGCTATCTGCCCACCCTTCAGATTTAGTTTCTCGCTTCCGGTCACGAATCCCTCCCGCTCAGTCCGGCCGCGAGCAATCTTCTCCCCTCATGCGTCCTACATCTGCAATCCCCTTCCCATATTACACCGTGTTTGCCATTTATGAGCCCGTGTTAACCACTCTGGGCTTCGTCGGCGCTATGTTGTTCGTGCCCCATCCCCCCGAAATAAATCGGAACTGACGCGTCAGCAGGGATCCCAAGGGCGTAGGTTCATCCCCCTCCATGCGGATATATCCTTAACTTGAACCTTTCCAAAGACCCACGATTACCAGGCGCCATGGCCAAAGTAATTTTTCTCAATTCCTCCATAACGTCTGCTCAATCATGTCAGCGGCCCGCCGCCAGATGAACTGCCCCTGGCCACCCGCCTCACAATAATCCAACTCGGACATGTCTGTGCCCTTCTGGGCCTCTTGAATGTTTGGTTGTTGTGGACAGCCCGCGTCCATCTGAGCTTTCATCCCGCACTTCAAGAAAAGGTCCCCCCTCTTGTTTCCGTATCTATTATTGTCAGGCTCATGCAGCAAATTTAAAAAATTTCAAAGGTCGTCGCTTCTCTACTGACCCCATTGCTTATTGGAGACGTCGCTCATCTGTGGGTCACTCTGTGGGCACTGGGGGACCAGCGTTGGAACATTCAGAATTGGAGCCCCATGTTATTCGTCACTTTTTTTCTGGGCCTTACGCTACTAGTCCCCCGCGTTATGTGGCAACTGGGGATCGGGCGCTATGTCGACAGCCGCGACAGGCTGTCGCCCAAGTCGTAATTAACTAAAGTATTCTCATGAGTGAGTTCCCCCTCATTTACCCCGCGGCGCCATTGACGGATAACATTTTAGGCTGTAATGGTGGTACACAGTTGTATTTATTCTTAAAAGTGTAGTACATGGCAGGGTTTAGTATGGATTACAACTATCATCAGTTCACGGAAACACACAAACATCCAAGGAAAAAATCATAAGGTATTCGTCAAGATGCGTGAAAGAAACTCTAGAAGGGCGCGTTCACTATTGCTGAGTGACTCCTCGAGCTTCGCCTGGGCACCCCCAGCGAGACACGAGTCGGCCGCTTGAGCTGCTGTTTATTGACTGCCACGACATTATTCGCAAGCGCCACAATCTAGCAAAGTTTAATTTAGTAAGTCTGGTCGCACGGAGAGTGGGGGAGGCGGCGCGTACAATCTCCTTATCGTCCCCGAATCTGAAATTGTCTTGAACGACGAGGTCCTCGTACTTCTTGATCTCGTATTTATCCAGAAGACCTTTCTTGACTTTGTTAAAGTCCCATGCAATAACGAACTGCCCTGTCGACGTGACTATGGCGTTCTCGGCGTCCGTCTCGGACTGGTTGAATCTAGGAACTCTATCAACAGCTGACAAGGGGTATACAAAATGATTGTACCTGGCTGGTGAGAAGGAAATGTCGTGGTTCATGTACGCGACGTGTTCGGTGCGCAACTGTATATATGGTCAAATAGAAACATGGAAGATATAAGGGAAACGTGCCTGCAGCCGACGTGGGATTGGTTTTGCGGTCGCTGGGAAGCTGCGGTCGAAGCCAAGACTCCCCGCGTACCGTCCCTCCCCGATAAGGGTGTCGATGAGCAGCAGGTATGTCTTGGTCGTTGCCACGACATAACGACCGTCAGCAGTAACATCGATTCCAATGATGGGATCGCCCAACGGCGGCAGCGCTGTCTTCGCAATTTTGCCAATCGTGTCAAAGAGCCGAATGTCTCCCTTTTCACTGGCAACAGCGAGCTTGCCGGCCTTCGTCGTGGCCACGCCCGAGAATTTGTTCTTGCTGACGTACTGTTTGAACTGGCTCTCCACCATCTTCGTCCTCGATGATAGACGTGGGTCAATGCGGAAGAGCGCATTGTGTGACGCGCCGACGAGCGTTTTCTCGTGTGTGGTCGGTGCGAATTTGCTCTCCGGCGCAATGTGGTCGACGGTGATGTCCTCGTGCACCTGGAACTCTTCCACGATCTTGCCGTGTTCGATGTCCATGCTGTACAACGAGTGGGGGTCACCAGGGTTCATCAAAATCATCTTGGTGTCCTGTTCGTGCAGCATAACCTTGATGCAGTGTTAATATCTTTCCCCCGGTCGCGCATTCATGCTTACCTTGCTGGGCTTGAACTCTTTGCCCTTGCTAGTCGTAATTCCATCGATGGTTCCTCCATACTTCATCGTGTGGTCACTACCCCGAGTAAAGTAGCCGATCTTGCTGCCCCGAACAACGAAGGTCCTGTCTCCTTTGTACCCAACTGTAAGTTGAGAGTTGTGCTCGCCTTTAGGCAAGAGGGGCGGTCGGTCCTCTTCGTCTTCCTCCTCCGATTCTTCTTCGGAATCACTGGGTTCTTCAGGGGTGTGAGAAGAGCAGGAAACAAGGAGTTCAGACTAACCACCAACGCCCAGCACGGATTGAATCTCGTCCTCGTCCTCCTCTTCAGAGACGTCATGCATTTCTACATCATCGTTTGCACTCTGGACATAGCTTTGTTCCTCGGGCTTGACGCCAGCCATCAGCACAGACTATTACAGAAGGGATAAAAATTTGTTGAAGCACCTTCATTTTGCCCCAGGCAGTCTGATAAAGCATTTCCCAGAGGACTTGTGTGAAAGCTTGGAGGAAGGCTTCGTAGTCCTCGACTTCCCCGCTAAATCTCAGCACCCAACTGGTCATAACTTCATCCTCGCTAAAGTGGTTCCAGGTGAGAGACCGCATCTTGCTCGTCCAACGCTGGTTCATGTTCTGAGTGATTTTGTGGGCGAGGAGTTGCTCGCCGTCACTGGAGGCCGTCAACCAGCTCTCAAATCCCTCGCCTTTCAAGATTTTGGCCGTCACGGGGCCGTGCTCAGAAAATTGGCCTTCTTCGCCGTCCCAGAAGAAGAGGTCCGCAGCCTTCTCGACGATAACAGGCAAATTCAGGAGAGGAGACGCCGCCGCGCGGGCCTTCCCTTTCGGTGACTCTGCAGCGGGCTCGACGGCAGCTATTTTTTTCCTGTGGGCAGGGGCGGCTTCCTCGGGAGCCCTGTTCAACGCGATTAGATGACTGAGTGGAATTGAAACACGCGTACTCACTTCCAAATGAATTCCTGTAATTCCTGGCTGTCCACATTGTCCGCGCTCACTCTGTACTTGCGCTCATACATGGCGCGGTACATGGAGATCTCGAAGAGAGTGCGGAGTGGTGCATTGGCGTCCACCATAACGTACTCGTAAAACTCGTCGACGTCGCCCTGAAGATCACGCCATATAAAACTTGGCTCCCCATCCGTTTCGCCGGAACGAAACTCGAGATCTTCCGCGATGAGAAAAGTCTTTTCCTCGTCGGCTGTGGCAATTTAGATGAAGAACTAACACCGGCTTGAATGCGCGTACTTTCGTCTTCGTCCTCCAACAGCTCTTGATCCCCATCCTCGTAGACCCTGGTGATGACCAGCTGAAAGTGATGTTCGACGGCAGCTACGCGTCGAACAGTCGCAATTGCGTCATTGTATCTTTAGAAGTTGAGAGACTGAGAATGTCGGTCATAGCCGAAGACATACATGCATTCTCTGGACGTCCGGATATTGCCTAGAAAAAGTCACATCAGGCTACAGTGGCATCGCATGAGGCATCGTACCAGGGCGAACAAGGTAGAGTTGCCCCGCGTTGATCTTGACGACCTCGGCAGCATTGGCCTCGTCTGTAGATAGATGAGTGGCATTCGACGCGACGTATGAGCCAACTAACTCGCGACTCTTGCAAATACTGCAGACGCTGGGATAAGGGGGGCGAGAGAATGAGCCAGTGGAGCACGCACAATTCTTGAAGATGTTCATAGCTATGGAGGGCGTTCCTGGCTATGGAGGGCGTTCCTGACCGAGCTTTCTAGGTGTCGTTTCGAGCGCGACGCGACGCAAAAGGCCAAGAAGGCAGATAGGGTGACAATAGGGTGAGCAGACAAAAGGAAACCTGAATTGCTTATTGGGCTGTGACTGTGACGATCGAGCGAGCGCGTGAGTCACTCGACTCACACACGCTTTGGGCAGTTCTCTCCAAATGGCCACCTCAGACGCCCGTTTGACCTCCTCTCCGTTTGCCAGTTCTAATAGTGAATACTCTGTTTTGTGATACGCGTCGACATCTCAGTCCTATTCCAGGACAGTTCAGTAACGGGCCTCATACACCGCTTCGAGGCACAGAGAGTAGAATGGCGGGAGAGGTGCGTTATTCACACAATTTTCTGCGTCGCTAGACTCACAAACCACCCAGTTTGCGGGAAACGACTCGCCAACATCTACGCTCTCGGAATCTACCTCGTTTCGCTTCAGCGATTCCGCGTCTCGCTCAGCCTTTCGCACCACATTCACCCCGGCAGCTGGCACACCTGCCCAAAAGACTTTTGTGCGCTCAGACCCGTCCATCCTGACTGCGTTTGACCCCGCGGACCGCGAGTTGTACAACCTTTGGGCCCCCACGAATTAATATTATTGCAATCACAAATTGTTCAGAAACATCGCGAGTCCTCCGGGTGCGTTCCCCTTTTGCTTTTCCTTGGACTCTCTTTCTTTATTTCGTGCCAACATGGAATGCAAACCACCCTTGTTCTTGGGACGAGCTTTCGGGAGCGGAGGTGTGGGGGCGGTGTGTTGTTTGGGAGGTGGTTTTATTGGCACCACAACGTGCTTGGGAGCCTCCTCGATTTGGGGCATGGCGCGACTGTTTTCTGGCATGTCCACAACAGCCGAAGCCCGTGGTCTTTCACCGCTGGTCGTCACTCTCTGCTTTTTTGTTCTTGGAAAGAGCGAGGCATTTCCGGCAACCAAAGGCTTTTGTTGCACGGAGCCGCAGATTAAACAAGTGGTCTGAATGGCCCGAGAATTTGGCGCTTTGGATCGCACAGTCCGTACGCTGCTTTCACCGCGATGCAGCAAACTACCACATTGTCGGCATGAGTTGGAGGAAGATTTGACTCGGACGGAATGGAGGGCAGCTAGGCTGGGGGAAATTCCGAGCAACGCGTAGGGTAAGGCCTCGTGAAATCTGGTTGTCGTGTCGTCCATTCCAGTTGATCCCCGTCACAGTGGAACGGAAAGAGAACAATGAACTTTTTCTGGTAAACAAAGCCAAACTCACGTTATGTTCCCAAAGGGGCAATTTTGAACAATAACGACGCGGAACAAAAGCGTGTCAAGCACGCGCCTTTAAGGCCTTTGTGCTTGCTTTGTGGCCAAGTATTTTCTCTTCCCTGCCACCACCATGCCTTATCCACGACCAACACGACCAACGATGAACACGCACGCCCCGCCTGTTTCTTATAACGGGCCTGCCTCGTGCGAGTCTCTTTCATCTCCTCACTCTCCCAGCACTTCTCGCGGACGTCGCCCTTCCATTTCCAATCCCATGCACTGGCTCTCTCGCAATTCCACTCAATCGTCCGTTTCCTCGGTGAAATCGACGCGCATCTCGGAGCCAAGACTCATTCATTCCACCGAGCTGTTGACCTCGAGGGCTGGCGTCCTTGGTGCCGGAGCTACGGTGGTTAGAACTCCAGACGAGGCTCTAAGGGATACGAGGGTGAGGATGACGTATGACGGCGTTGGAGAGCCCCAGGCCACCATCGGAGAATCAGAGAAACGCTACTCTGGAGAGCAGCAGGAACCGGATGTGCAGGAGATTGAATACTCCCCTCCCGCTTCTAGTCGTTCCTCGTCATCTGAGGACGAGGATGAACTCCCCTCGCCGCTCGACAGCCCTCCACTTCCTCCCGTTCCTTCCGACGAAAAATCAGCATTCCACTCGGACATCCCTGCCCCTCAACCCTTCACGTTCCCGGCTCGCCCAAATCGCGTGGTGTCGCAGACCCCAATTTTGGTTTTACGCCCTTCATTGAAGACAAAGCGAACAGAGAGCGTTGACGCGTCGTCTGTCGTGCCTGCGTTGCCTGCCAACGTATCATCGACCCCCATTCCTCCTGCCTTCAACCCCATTCTCCTCTCCGACGCACCCCCGTCGACCGCGGATCTTTCCAGGGTCATTGTTTCCCTCGAAACGTGCACTGCGACGTACAAAACGACGCTCGACACGCTCTCCAGTCGCCCCTCTCATCTCTCGAACTATATTGCGTCGCTATTCGGACGGCGTAGATCCGACTCGTTGGCGTCCTCGGTTTACTCCACTGAGAGCGCCGACCTGTCCACATATCGTCAGCATCTTGTGTCGCAAGGTCTTCTACCGCAGTCCTCGCCCTCCGTGCACCTCTTTTTAGACCGGCCCAGTGAACCGTGAGTCTTCTTTGCCCCCCCTCATCATTCCTTTTTGATTTCGAATTAGATATGTGCACATCCTCGCCTATCTTCGCTCTCCTCGCACCTCGGAGGGTCCTGAGTTGCTACCACCTCGCGCTGCCCGTGCTGGGCTCGACAGCCTCCTCGAGCTGCGAGACGAAGCAGCCTACCTCGGTCTCGAAGACCTCCACAAATTGTGTGTCGAGGAGATTCGCCAGCAGCACCGTCCTCGGCCGCGCAGTACGCGTGGCCAAAGCTCCGCCGGGTCCATTCACAGTCTACAAGCCTCCATCAGCAGCGTGCACACGATGCTGGAGCAGATTGAACGGCGGCAGTCGAGATCAGCGAGCAAGGAGAGTGTCGACGAGATGGGGAACCGTCCCCCTGCTCCGACTCGCTCGCCTCCTACTCCAGAGTCTTGGGCCGGTGGCCGTCATGTTAGAAGCCAAACCCGCCATGGGTCTTTACGTTCCCCTCCAGCTGGCTGGATATGATCTCCTCGAATTTTACGACGATTGTAGCATATAATTAATCTCTCCCTTCCATATGTATATAACCTGCAGATACTTAATGACCATTGTATTTATTACAATCATCTTATAGAGAACCCAGCACGAATGCATTGTAAGAGCGAACGAAAATGGATCCTAACGCCGATCGCCCTAATTGGAAAATTCTTTGCATCAAGCGAATGGATGTTTATGAGATCGAATTTTACTGGCCAAATTTCTCTTGACCGTGGAGCGCGAGCTGCAGAGAACGCCCAAGGTACTCACCACGAATTGCTTTGACACAATAAGCAAGAGGCACACATGCAGACATAAAGAACATGGTTTCGAATTTCTTTTTTTGTGTTCGTCACAAAAGAGATACGATGATACAGTATACGCGATGAATCAGTAAAGCCGGCGCATGGGGAGGAAGTGGAAGTGGGAGGGGTTTGGACTGATCGTTTTTGTCAGTAGAAAGGTGGGGGGAATGTGCATAGTCAAAATAAAAGTACAATGGTCCGAATGACAGAATCCCTCCTGGAATCTTCACTTCTTTTGCTCGGCATATGGGTTCATGCTGTAGACTTTAATGACGGGCGGGCTCTTGGTGAGGTCAGCGGTGACAATGACCTGCGAATGCAATATTCATGGTCGAACTTCCATCCACAGGGATAATAACGTACCGGTACATTCATCAATTCGCGAATGTCCTGGATCTTGTGGCCGGAAGGAGTGGTGCGCAAGCCTTCGAATTCAGGCTTGACCTTGGCAATCGACAGAAGTCTCTGCTTGGACGTCTCCGGCTCCGCTTGCTTTCCATTGTCGCTGCGACCAAGCACAATCTCGTCATCGTCGACCTCGTCTTCATCGAACAAGGCGCTTTCATCGTGGACCGACCGAGACGCGACCTCCATCTTCAGCGCGTGTTGCTCAGCGTTCTGTTTGACCTTCTTCAAATGCTCGTCGTCGCTGTTCTCCGCAAGCCAGCTAATCACATCGCGGGTGGACCAATAGATCTGCAGAGTGTGCGTGTGTTCGTCGTAGACGTGATTCTAGAAGCCAGTTAGGCCAGCGACATGACTGAGGCATAGAAACTCACATCGATGGGCATCTGGTCAACGTGAACCCTCTTCTCAATGCCAAACTCGGGGACCAGGACATCGAAGGCAGCATCCAGGACTCCCACAACTTTGGCCTGGCGAACAACAGGCCCATATCGCTGAGTGAGATCGGCGATGAGGACGCAAAGGAACAAATGAGCAGACTGCTCCTGAGCGAGAGTGGCCGAGTCGCGTTTGCTTCAAGGAATCAATTGACTGAAGCGGTTTCCACAAACACACTCACATGTTGCACTGCTGCGCTACCTTGGCCACAGCATCACGGTCCATGGTGAACTTGGGTTCAGCTGAATAACGATTAATCAAGGGTGGCAAGAGATGAGTGGCAGAACCGACCTCCAACACCTTGCAAAACGGACTCCAATTGACGATGGACCAGAAGGTCCGCATACCGACGAATGGGAGACGTGAAGTGCGTGTAAAGCGGGACATTCAAGGCGTAATGATTGTATTTGGCAATATCCAGCATTCCCGCGCAGAAGTATTTCGCGCGATGGGTGGCCTTGAAAGAAAGCAATTCCAAAAGTCGGCGCGCAGTGGGGTCGGTGATGGCGTTGAAAGACTTCATGAGGGCCCCGGCAGAAGACGTATCCATGGTATACCCGAGTCTCTCCGCGCGTTCGGAGAACGCAGTCTGTGGCAAGTCAGCGCGACCTCAAGCGGCGATTAATCATCAGCATACCAAGCGGCGGTCAATCGGATTATCATGGCGACGCAGGAGAGCCTGCTCGGGAAGATGAACAGCAATGTGCTGAGCGACGGCAATGTTGGTCAACAACATGAACTAGAAAAGTGTTAGCTGCTGGCGAAACACAGATGAAAATGATGAAAACCTCTTGGATCAAGTCATTGGCGTCAGTGCGCTCATATTGGCCGCAATCAACAGGCATGCCGTTGTCATCCAGCTTGAATTGAAGACGAAGGGAGTCGAGGCTGAGCGTGCCATTTTCAAACCGACGGGCACGCAGTTTCTTCGCGATACCTTCGAGAACTTTGATATCGTGCTCGATGGCGGCGGCGCCGTGGTCAGGCGCGACAGCGACGCTACCCAAGGATTTGCCTTCAATGACATTTTGGGCGTCTTTGTACGCAAGTTTGGCAGCAGACTTGATGATCGTCTTCCCAAACCATTTCTTGAGGACTGTTCCGTCAGCGGTCATAGTGAAGACGGTCGAAAACGCCAAGCGGTCTTGGCCAGGGACAAGACTGCACAATTGCTCGCTCAGAGCCGGGGGCAGCATCGGGACGGCACGTTGAATGAGATAAACGCTCGTGGCACGCTTCCGAGCATCACGATCCAACGCGGTGTTGGGCTTGACGAAGTACGAAACGTCTGCAATATGAACCCCTACATCGTATGTGCCGTCCTCGTTCAACTTGACGGACAGAGCGTCGTCAAGATCCTTGGCTGTCTCAGGGTCGATGCTGAAGATGAGGTCCGCGCGAAGGTCCTTGCGAACCTCGAACTCCCGCTCTGGAATACTAAAGGAAGGCTAAGTTCAATGCACAAGGTGTGTAATCACAGAATACTCACACCCAAGGCATCGGGGGCAAGCACTTGATGACGTTCTCGGTGAAGTCCTCCGTGGGGAAATTGCAATCTTTAAGCAGAGCACTAGTTTCGACCTCGACATCCCCGATGGGACCCAGCTCTTCGACCAAAGTTCCGAAAGGATGGAGGGAACTGATGGGCTACAATTTTCATGTCAGTATCGTCGAGATTGGCGAGAGAAAAAAAAAGGAACACTAACGTGACGCTTAATGCACGCGACGAACAACTTGTCCACATACGCGTCGGAATTCTGGACGAAATCGGGCGGGGCCTGCTCGGTGGGGATGGCGATGAGAGGGACGCGCTTGTCGGTCGGCTTGAACCAGACAATCTTGGGGCGCTCAATCGGGGCGCGACGCGGCTCGTCACCGCGATCTCCCTCGCGCTCGCGGCGTTCGGCCTCTTGCTTCTCCTTCGTTGCAGCAGAGGAAGGGCGAAGAAGACCGAGCGTGCCCGAGAACAATTGACCAGGCATCCGCTCAACAACAGCGACGACATGGCCCGCAAACTGGGGCTTCACGTCGTCCGTAACCTCTTCGTCCTCGAACAACATCAACCCCTGGCCCTCAACTTCGACATCGTCCTTCTTCTTGTCGTCTTTCCGACCAGCGGTGGCTTTGAGGTCGTACGCGGCATTCTCTTCCTTCTTTCGCTTCTTCTCCTCCTTCTCTTTCTTAGTTCCCCATACTTCGTCGACGTCCAAAAGCTCGACAGCGACGATATCTCCCTCAAGAGCGCGGTTGCGGTCCTTGGAACCGCAAATGTAGATATCGGCGTCTAGAACTTCGGTCGCGACATACGCGTCCGACCTGTTGCGCTTGTTGACACGCAGGATTCCGACGACCAGTTTTCCTGCCGCAAGGAGAGGAGGAAGGGAGGCTTGGGGAAGGTAAGGCGCGAAGAGGGATTTGCGCTGCGGCTGGTTGGACTGCTGTTGAAGCTGAGACTGGAATTGCTGCTGCTGCTGCTGAAGGAGATTGATTCCACCGAGACCGAGGCCCATCATGTTTGCCGCCATCATATTGGGCAACATGTTCGGGAAGCTGAACGACGCCATCTTGTGATGGTGTCCACCCGCCGCGGCACGGAATTGCTGCAGGCTCTGCAACTGAGCCTGAGCCTGAGCGAGATCTGCTGCAAATGCGTTACCGCCTTGCACTCCACCCACGCCGCCATCTGATGGTGGAATTAAACAACAAAACATGAATATAAGAAATGAACATACTAATGCGCCAGCTCGAGTCTGCCACGCGGGAAGGTTGGCGAGAGTGGCCGCCAAACGACGCAGGATTGAACCCATCATCAAATCCATCTCCGCCGTAAGGGTTGCCGTAGCTGATAGAGCCACCGGTAACGCCAGGGCCGGTCTTGTTCACAACGTTGACGCTGTGTCTGCGACCGTGGCCGCGAGGGATGCCTTGAGGCTGGCCATCAAGGCCCAAGTTAAGCGTTCCCAGATTTCCGAACTGGCCGAGGGGATTCTGGGGACCTCCAAAAGCGCCACCTGTAGCACCCATGGGAACGGTGCTGTGTACGCGTCTGTGAACGCCGCGGTTGGGCGCCAGTCCTGGCGTCTGGAAGGACATGACTTGATTGGAAGCCAATTGCTGCTGGTAGAGGACCTGCTGCTGCTGCTGGAGAGCCTCGATCTGGTTCTGCAACGCGATCTAAGTTTAAAATGTGATTAGCTGGACCGCGTCGCGCTGAAGAGGAAGCTAAAATACCTGCTCAGCCATGATGCCGGTGATCTCTGCGCTCTCCGACTTTCTGTGCCTTGACTCGGTCGGCCCGTCGCTCGGGAAAGTGTGCTGCTGCTGCTGCTGCTGCTGTTGGGGGAACTGGAAGTTGATATCTTCCTCGTTGATGGGCGGTCCCATGGGGCCTCCACGCTTCCTATTGCCAGCGCCGGCTCCAAACATGAAGCCAGGCGCGAGCTGTGGGCGTCCGGTGGGCCCGACGGCATCTCCTTGTTCCTGTTGAGCGGCCAACGCAGCAAAACGCGGCGCCATGAAGCTCTGCGACTGTGAACGGGCTTGGTGGCCCTGCTGATAGTAATTGTCAGGGATCTCACCCTCCTCGAAAGACGCGCCACCGGCATCCTCGGCATCCTCGTTCATCGATCCCAAATGGGGAGCAAACGAGTTGAAGTTGCCAGATAAGGCGGCACCGACTGACGCGGCTTTGCGGTGCTTGTCCGCAGCACTCGCGTTGGTGCCAGGGTACGCCGCGGCGCCGGGCTGGAACACGGGTGCGTTCACGGGGAGATTCGAGTGCGTAGGCATAGCAAAGTTGTTGTTGCTCGCGTTGGGCTGCGGGGACGTCGACTTGAGGTCGGCAATAACGCGCTGAAGCGAGGAAAGGGCGTCGCTCGATTCTTTGCTCTGAGTAGGGGCTGGAGAAGGCTGCTTGGCAGAGCCTTGATCCCTGGGAGCGTTGTTGTTATTGTTATTGTTGTTACGTCCTCCCTGGGAAGCAGAGGCCTGCCCTTTACGGTGAGCAGGTTGGCGGCCGCTGCCGTTGTTCTGGTTCTTGTTGCGCTGGTCAGGCTTCCGCCCGTTATCGGAGCCCTTGCGAGAAGTCGTGTCAGAGCCCGACTCTGGAGCGGGACCACTAGTGGACGGCTTCCTATTTCCGGTCCTCGAAGAAGATCCCGGAGCACCTTGCGCAGACGAGGCGGTGCCCGCTGGCCTACCAGAACTCGAAGGGTTCCTCTTGGAACCACGATTGCTGGCAGATGAAGGGGGTTTCTTCTCGTCCTTCTTGGGGCCCGGGGGGCTTGGGGCGTAACTTCGTCAGTCATATCGTTCGTAACGAGAAAGAGAAGGGTTTTTCGAGTCTTTTTGTGTTTTGAATTTCGGTGTCAAGTGAGTCCTGCTGTTACAAGAGTCGGGTCTCAGAATGTGCGGGAATGTCTATGGTAAGAATTCTGCACTGACCTGGAAGGTATGTGTTGATGGACGGGTGTGCCCTGTGGGGCGAGTGGAGGAAAGAGAGGATGATGGAGCTTGAGCAGGCTGCTTCTTTATCGCCCCGTCACAACCTCACTACGTTGATATCTTCCCACGCCCACGTTTAATTACACCGCAATGAAGCACAGATGTATAGAGTACCAGAGTGTCTATCTAATCTATAAATTACCAGTGTGTACCCGACATATGAAGTACCCGTAATGTCGCGTATCCTCCTACAATTTTTTAATGATTGCGTTGGTATACTCAGTCGTCGACGCCTTTCCACCCAAATCACCCGTGATAAATTTGCCTTCCGCGATGGTCTAGCCCAAAAATTAGCATTTACACGACGCATCGAAGGCGCACAGTCTATCTTACCGTCAGCGCCGCCTTCTCGATCTTCTCGGCATAATCGAATAGATTCATGTGCCTAAAAAAGTTGACTTAGAGTGCACTCGGAGACGGACGGGCAGATCGACGCCGCACCGCAACATCATGAGAGAAGACAACAGCAGCGCAGTGGGATTAGCGAGTCCTTTGCCTACGCGAGAGTCAGCGCACCGTCTAAAGTTAATATGGGGAGGTTACATGCCGGCAATGTCCGGTGCTGAGCCATGAACGGCCTCGAAAATGGACGCGTCCTGGACCACAAGTCAAAAGACGCTAGAGCACAGTAGAATAAAACGCTTACACGTCCGATGTTTCCAGAGGGGGTCAGTCCCAGTCCTCCGATGAGCCCGGCGCACATATCCGACAGGATATCACCGTACAGGTTCGGCATGACCATAACGCGGTCGGAGTACGGCTTGGGGTTCTGCACAATCTGCAGGCAGACACGGTCGAGGAGGTCTTCGTCATACGAGACCCTGGGGAACTCCTTGGAGACCTCACGGCAGGCGGACAAGAACATGCCGTCGGACATTTTCCTATCCGGTAGGAAAACGTCAGGTCGGGTCGAATATTCACGGGATGGACATACATGATGTTAGCCTTATGGACTGCAGTGACGCGCTTTCTGCCGCTGCTTTCGGCGTAGTTGAAGGCGTAGCGCGCAACGCGCTCGGACGCTTCCCATGTAATGAGTTTGATCGACTGGACTACACCGTCGACGATCTGACGTGCAGTAAGAGGCGGTCAGAACAGAGCGCCGTAACGTGTACGAACCTCGTGCTCGATCCCAGAGTACTCTCCCTCTGTGTTTTCACGGATCAGCACCGTGTTCACGTCGTCGTACGGGGTCTTGAATCCCTGGATCGACACACACGGGCGGACGTTCGCGAAGAGGTTGAATGTGCGACGTAGGGTCAAGTTCAGCGAGACGTGGCCCTTTCCGACTAACCAACCTCAGTTCGGAGCACCCAAAAATTAGACAGAATGCTCACTCGGGGTCGCCAAAGGACCTAAGAGCAGGGTGAGGTGGACCACACGCAAGTTCCAGTATACGTACCTTTCAAGGCCACAGTGTTCTTTTTAACAGAATTGATCGCGTTGTCCGGAATGACGGTCTTGCCCGCCTTGAGTATGGGCGTGACGCTGACCTCCTCCCATTGGATGGGGACCTGTGCAGCATTAGAAAACTGCGATAGAGGTTAATTCACTCTGCGTACGCCGGCCGCGGTATAGATATTCTTGATGGACTCGCTAATCTCGGGCCCAATGCCTGGCAAATACATAAATCAATACAGGGAACATCGGACTCGAAGAAAGAACGGCGCACCGTCTCCAGGAATTAAAGTGACGGTGTAGTTGCCCTTTAAAAGGGTCGGTTAAATAAATGGAGACTGTTCCGGGACACTGACCTTGCTGTCTTTCTTACCAGCGAAAGCAGCGGTGGAAGCGGCAGAAGCGTACCGCCGGAAGGTCTGGAAAGGGTTAGTACACTGGATAAGAAAAGCGCTCTAAACAAACCGAGGGCGCGCGCGCGATGCCAGTAAAAGGCCTGCTCAACATGGTGGTACAGGATCAAAAATGCAGAAACAAAATCTTCGGGTCCTCGGATCTAATCGGAACCCGGCGCGTACGGAAAACTCGTGCATTATTCCAGTCTGTATCGTACATATATGTACTGTCCTAGATCCCGCTACAAAAAAAAATTCATCCGCTGAGCAGCCCATTCAGCTGCTCGCGATACTTCTCCATCGTCCGCTCCGTCTCCTCTTCCTCCAGTTTGTCTTGTAGCGACTGGGACGACAAATCAACATGCAGACCGGTAACCAAGCCAGGGAGGTACTCACAGGAAGATCTGTGCCGGCTGAGCCAGCAAGTCCTAGCTTGCCGCCTGTCAGCTCCGCAAGAACTTTGTCCACTTCTGCATCAGCCTCTTCCTCCACCTCCTCGTCTTCATCCATCTCCAACGTGCTGTCGAGCATCTCCTCCATAATCCCTGCCTAGAGTCGTCTGTCAATACATGCTTTCCGCAAAAGCAGCGCGGCATACTTTCGTCATCTCCATGCTCATTTCCCGCATTGACTGGCTGATCTGCGGCAGCTTGATGAGTGCATTCGAAAGCTTCATGATCTCGGTCGATTTTTGTAGCGCGCCAGTCACTTTGATCATCGCTGCAGTTGCGTAGCACACTAAGCAGAGTAACCGGAAGGAGCGCAATAGAATAACCTACCCATTTGCTGCGTGAGTTGGTTTCCAATAGACCCCAAGCGCGCTTTGCTAACGGATAGCCGGTCCTTCTGCTTGTCGCTCCGTACCACCTCCCGTGCCAGTATTCGCGCCGACTTGACGTCGCCCCGTGCTGCATGCTGCTTGACCTGGGCCCGCGCCTGCTTCGTCGCTGCATCCAGCTGGATATTTACTTTAGATTTTATGATTGATGTAGCGCAGACGAGCTTAATCGAACCTGCCTCATTTCGCGATCGAGATGCCTTGACTCTGAGCGCAGCTTCAGCTGCCACTCGCGCACCTTCTCCTCCGGCGTCGGCCCATAAAGAAATCGATTAATAGACTGCATCACAGCAGAAAGCAAGCACAGTGCACAGTTAGGCGCGGCATTGTTTTCCCTTGTTGCCCATGACGTCTTGGCAATACATAGGGGTGTTCGCCACTTTCTCAACACACAACAATTTTATTTCAAAGAAAAGTAAGGCTTTCTTCAAGTACACGATGTCATACAGAAGTACACAAATTCCTGGATCTACAAACCAAAGGAAATTCAAGGCGCACGCTGGATGTGATTAACCAGCGCCTCCCAGTAGTTTGAGTTCCAATCCGGATCGTCCGCCAAGCCGGGTAGCACCCTCGGGGCGGACGCACCAACCATCGGCGCTGTCCCAACCCACCCAGCATTATCAGACGTGCCCGTCAAGTTCCACGACGCCGCGATACTCGCATTCGACCCGTCAACCGGAGGCCCGTTGCTAAGCGTCGTAACCCAGTGGTCTAATAAATGCTGCGCGGCGCTTTCGTCGTCGGGGCTCCCCGTCGCCGCCGGCGACATTGGAAATTCTTCCTGTGAACCGCTGTGCTGCTGCTGCAGGCGATGGAACGTCGGGCTCTGCGGGCCCCGGCCGGAGGGAAACGCTGCGCGGTTCGGCGGGGTCGCGGGAGATGAGTGCTGCAGCCCGAGCAGCAGATGCGCTGGGTGCTCTGCGTTATCGCCGCTGAGGACCGGGTCGATCGGGATGCGGCGCGGGCCGCCGGCCTGGTTCTGCATCTGCGACGCCTTGTTCTTCAAGAACTCGATGGTCTTGAGTTCACGACGCGTTGTTTCTGGAAGATCTCTGACACCATCGTGCGATGCGACGAAGTGATCCAGAATTTCGTGCATCTTGGCGGAGTGGATCCCGACTGGATCGAGAACGAGATAGATGCCCTGGTATAATGGATTGAGATAGCAGAATAGCGACCAAGGTCAAAGGACCCACCGCGATCAGAGTCGTCTGGAACTCCCTGTACGCGTTCGAGAGCGACTCTTGGATGTCCTTGGAAACCGTCTTCTGGAAAGCCCTCCTCACGTCATAGTCTTTCATCGCGGACTCGAAACACGCGTTTCGCGAATGCGCATACCGGTCCGTCTTGAGCTTGCGCAGGATGTATGGCATATGGAGGCTGTTCCGCACGAACAGTACCTCGGTCACGAGGAGGTACCTGTGGACGGGAATATAGCTCGAGCTTTCGTCAAGGGACTTGTCTGGTTCGAGCGAGAAGTGAGACGGGAGCGTGTTGATGAAATGGAGCAATTCCTCGTCGATGGCAAGCACCTCCGAATAGTGACTGACGCTGCGAACTTGCTGGAAGTGGTGCACCATGCGACCAATGATACTGGCCAGCTGATGTCTCAGAATCACATAGGTCATCCGAGTAGGAGTCGAAAGCGGGAGCGGGTTGCGAGTGTGAGCCGGAGAAGGCTCATCGTCGATGTTGGAAGGGGGAAGAGTCGACGTATAATCATCCTGGATCGAATTCGGTCTTCCCAGAACCAGCGCATAGGAACGATCAGCGTGATATAGATAGGACCTAGAAGGAAGACGTCAAATAGGAAACGGAGAACTGGAATATTAGTTACCAAATTCTGCGACGGTATTCAACAAGAGTAGGCTCCATGTTCTGTACCAAGATTTAGCAATCAGGATAGAGATTTTTTTAAATTTACCATGCTTGCGCCATCGCGATGGAGACCAAGAGCCTGCGCAGTCTTTACTGCCGCGCCTAACTGCGAATAGCACTCGGTGATGCGCCGGTCGAACGTCAGGAAACGAGCGCTCTACGGAAAGAAATTAGAACAAGTTAAGCGCGTTAATCCATGAACCTTACTAAAAGTCGGGTAAGGACAATATCCAAGGAGTCAGGTTGAATAACGGCAGCGATGAGAAGCGACCTGCGAGCTGCGGGGGCTGTGAGAGCAGGAAAATAGTATTGGAATAAGGACGAACAAGACCAATAGTATCGCAGCGAGGTGACTCTGCGCGTCCTAGCGTCCCCTGCGATGCTCTCCGGCGCAAGTCTGACGGAGATGGCCAGGACCGAGAAGAGCAAAGGGAGGAAGCTGACGTCACTTGGGGCCCCGACGCCGTTCGTGCCGTGCTCGCAGATGGAGTTATATGCGAGGCGAAACTCGCGTTCCGAGATTGGATAGCGAGTCCAATTACTGTGAAACATATAGTAAGCAGGAACAACCGAAAAACAGGTGGCGACAGCGTACATGGCCTGGAAATAATAGTCGACCAATGCGGCGGACGTACGGGTGGGGGGCAGTTCCGAGAGGAGCTCGGCAACCTTGTGCGGCGACACACCACATTCCTGGACTAGAGTTTTGAGATTATCGGCCGCGGAGGGCTCGAGCCCGTTTTGGACAGCGTCGAGGATGGAGTCGTTCGGCGGAGGGAGGGCCATTTCGAACGGGTTCATGCCATTCCCAACCCCTTTGTCGCCAATGGAGCCGGGCATGACTACATGTTCCAACTGTCGCCCTTGAGAATGGGCGAGATGGGGAGAGGACCAAAGTACCTGCTCTAAGACCGTGCCAGGGGCGATGCTGCCAGATGCACTGTTGCCGTACCACCTGCCACTCTGAAATGTGCCGTTGCGGGGGTCCTGTTCGTCAGGGAGAGAGCGGGTTTCGTCGTCGAGCATTGGGCGGTGCGCCGAGGCACTGGCGTCGCCCGGTGTTCCGGGCGGGACGAATTGAGGCAAAGCCATTTCGATGATGTGCTCAAGGCTAGGTCTTTACTGTCAAAAAAATCCATCTTGCGTGTGCGAAGACCTCATACCGTGCGAGGCGCACAGAGACGTCCTGGTCGGACTTGCCGGGCATATACGCCTTGCATAGCTCGGGGACTTTGCGGGCGACACAGTGTGAGCAAGGGACGTTCCTGCGAAACGAGATGGGCTGTCCGAAGGGTTACTGGCTTGATCAGCCTACCTATCGCAGCGCTGCTTTCGCCTATGGCATTCTCCGCAAGAGAAACTGGATTAAGAATCGAGAATTGAGGGCATCGGCCGTCGGATTATCGGCCGCACACTAACCTGACTCTGGTGCGCTGTCTCTTCGCGGGAGTGCCTTCATCATCGTTATCCTTGCTTTTTCGCTTCGAGGGTCCTTCGTTATCCTTGGCCATCGATGAAGCGTTGCAGACGGTGTGGCCTTGCTTTGGGGAACGGCTCGGTGAAGAGAGCAAGGTCGTTGATGACTCTTCTCGGCTAATTCCGACACCTGATATAAACTGGCACAGGCGGCACGATGCTTTATCAACTCGTCCTTGAGGTCTACGGATCCTATTTCATTGCGGCTTCTATCGATTTTCTGCCTCATTCCGCAAAGATTGTGCCGTATACCTCTCACTTACCTCGGCCATAGCGCGTAAAGCGTCAAACCTACTCCGCCGACTCGCACGCATTCGGACCGCAGGCAATTCTCGGTTGCACTCCCATGTCCTTCGGACGGCCACCATCTGTTAACGTCGGCTTCAAACCTGCACCCCCGGACCGTGGGGCATTTCCCCTCGACCACTACGGTCTCTTTCTTTCCGGTTCAGTTGTGGCTTGACTTACGCGAATCGACAGGCGAATGCAAAGAACAAATGCAACGGTACATGACTTGCCTTCGCAGTAATTCCAGTACATCAAGTCCTTGCCGGCCACTGAGCAAAGACTACCTGGATTGCAGAATGAATAAGTCTGTCAATTGATGTCTCGTTGTTCAAGTGTTGATTCCTACATTTCCCAGAGGTTTAATGGAAAGGGACGAGTGGAAAAATCTGGGGTTTGCTGGCAAGAGCCAGGATTCTGAAGCTCCCAAGGATTCGTCTGCTGAATCGAAGCCCGACTCTTAGCGCATACATTAACCTGGTAAATACAGCAAAGTATGCGTTCGAGTATCTTCAGATACCTAAGAATGCCAACCCCTCTCTGCCCAGGAAATTCGGAGCCACAGCTACGGACTTGGACACCGCAGAGGCGGCTACCCTTGGTTATCAACCAGAACTTATACGAAAAAATTGACCGGGATGGATTGTCGGTACATTTATTACCAACTTGGCTCCCAAAACGAAGTTCGACGGTTGCTTTTTGGCCTTGCTCTGTGAAACTCACCTCTGCTCTCCAGCCCGACACAGATCGGGTCCGGTGTGCACTCCCTCGCAACCCAATAATCCGATACCGTACCAGTCACCATCTCAGACTGTTCGAATTCGCGCAAGCTACATTGCAAGATATCATCTCCAGAAAATCGCGTCCGCCGTTCACGCTGTGTATGCCAGAGCGAAGGGGTTCACTCACAAACACTCACGCTAAGCCTACTGGCCAAAGTAATTCAACGACTAATAAGGATAACTCTCTGGGAGTGTTGAATCTGACACTGTCGAACATTTGTGGTCTACTCTCACTTTTTGCTATGGACACTTCCCAACTCAAGACCTCCAAATACCCTACACGCCTCCGTCCAGGCTGTGTCTCCCTCGTAAAGTTGGCTTGTCAGATACGCCCAAGTCATCCGCTGCACGGCCCCCAACCTCTCAGGGCTCTCGTCTTGTGCTCCTGCAGGGTCCCAGCCGCCGACTCCGCCCAGCCCGTGTTGCCCGCCCTTCACCCAAAGCAGATCCTTGGGGCCAGGGGCCAGGTTATATGCGTCGGCCTGCCAGTCTGCCCCGCGACCAATCAGGTGGGGGTTTACATCCTCGTCGCCGCACACAACCAGCGCGTGGCGCTCCATCCCGCTAAAGTCCGGCCCGTAGAAGGGAATGATAGACTTTCCGGTCTCCGAGAGGTCGCCGTTGCCCGGCCCAGCGAGGTAGACGCCGGCCTTGATGCGTGGCTCGGGCTTATGCCACGTCGTGCCGTCGCGCGGGTCGGTGTTGCTAGCGCCTAGGAGGGTGCCGACCGTCCAGGCGCCGGCTGAGTGACCAACGACGGCGATGCGCGAGCGGTTGAGGCGGCTCTTGAGGCCCGGTACGATGTCCTCGATTATGTCGAGGTTGTCGAGAATGCGCACCATATCGTCCGCGCGCTCCTGCCAGAATAGCTCCTGGCCCACGGGGACCGGGAGGCTGAGGACCTTGGAGCTCAGGTGCGTCGGCTGCAACACGGCGAATCCATGCGCCGCCCAGAACTCATACAAAGGCCCGTATCCATTCATCGACGAGACCCAGTTGCTGCGTCCCTGTCCATGGGCAAGGAGGACGATCGGGAGTGCATCTCCAGTCGCGGGCACTGTTACGCGCAGCTCGAGATTGACGGGCCGTTCTGGTGTGGAGAGGACGACGGGGCTGAACGAGATAATGGGCTTGGCGTCGTTGACAGGGATAGCTGCAGCGGCCCCGATGAGAGCGTGGTCGTGTGAATGCATTTTACTGGGCTGAGATTTCCTGCTTTTCTGGGGATCCTCGCTTTTGAACCTCTTTTATAGCCACTCCCCGGCTAAATCTGGATCAATGTGGTGGACAACAATATTGTCGTCGGCACAGACCCGACAAGCAGGACATATTTTGTGGACTTTACTCTTGTCATCGGAGGCACTTCCGGCGCTGACATTATACCTAGTGACATAAGCTTCCATTCAGCCTCAAATTTTTGTCCTTAATTCTCTTGTAAGCACCAAAATCACCATGTTATTCCTTGTGCGCGAAGCGTAGAGTCCTTATCAACTTGCCTAGGATAGTCTTAATCGTAGCAAGAAACCGAATTCATTGGGCTACATTAAACATTAGAGTGTACGAGGGAATCTGGACCCAACTTACTGCGGTGCGAGGTGCTGATTTAACAAATCGAAGTACGAGATCAAACTATTGAAGCGTCTGTACATAGGCTCCTGAGATCAGTGGGCTGGGAAGATACGCAAAGCGATAAATCAAGCGAGGCACGAGCTACAACTGATTCTATAGCGTCTGTCAAGAGAGACTAACGCAAAGCACTCGTCGACCAATTCCTGATTGGGATTTTTGATCATCTCCTTGGCCGTCTTTACCGCATCTTCCTGTAACATCCTCCACCCCAGCGTAGGAGTCGACTCTGTGACGTTAGTACACTGGACAGAAAAGACGACGAGGCCAGGGCGTCGATCGGATGTAGCTGTACACCTGTTTTACGATTTCTTTTTTGGTTGTCTACATCTCAATGCCTTCTGGCCGAGACCGAAGCTCGAGAAATATGTAAAATATGAATCGAATATAGATGGCTCGGGGTTGGAAAGTAAACGCTTGCTCTTTGACAGGCGGAGATGGGAGAAAACTGTTTATGACCCAGACTCGCAGGTCCAAAAAAGAAGGATGCGACGAGGACGAAAAAAATGTTCAGGCGGTCTGAACATGCCAGCACTCGATTGGGGCGGTCACTATTTCGTCACGACCTGGTACAATGCTTTCGTGAAACGCGAAAAAATAGCGGCTAAGCCTGCAAACTCACCTCGAACCAGTCGAGATCAAAGTCTGTGCGGAATAGCTAGGCACGAATAAGGCGATGCAGATGATTGAGAAAAATGAGTAGCACAGTGACCAGATTTTTGGAATTCAACTGAGGAAATTCGGGCAAATAATGGGCATATTGTTCGGCATCCATCTCGAGCCCGACGGTCGGTAGATGCTGCAGAGCAAGATTGGCAACACAGGAGTCGAGGCGACCACAGCGATTGATTTGAGGGCTTTGAAAGGAAATGGCAGCGACAATCTGACGGATGCCGGAAGAGGCCGTGAGTGTTGGAAGAGCGTCGGTTGCGCTCTCCATGCAAAGGATTTGAGCAAGGGTTATTTCGAAAGCCGAGGGAAGGCATACGTCATAGTCGAATTCATGAATTTGGATAGTTTGGAGAACCGGTGCCATTCGCGGCCAACGAAGGACCGACACGGTGGTGATAGATAATGCGGTGAGCCGCGAAAAGTCGAATGGACCAGGATCCCTTTGAATCCACTGCAAGATCCAAAGGTCCGTGGAGTCGAACCTCAGCGAAAGAAAGAGAACTGGATGAAGAAGCAGTCGGTGATAAAATATTTCCAAATCAGTCGGCGGAGAGTGGACAGGTTCAACCGCCGCTTTAATGCTGCCACAGAACCGCGCCCAAAAGTACACCAGCGAATATTCACATTCTCCAATTGGGTGAATGGCAGACAGCAAAATGTTCAAATACATCATAGTCGATGCCAAGTTGCTGGTGGACCAGGGCCAGGGTGCGTATATGGGGGAGAAGATGCGACGAGATTCGCAGGGTGTGCACTGCACGAGTGGGTGAAACAGACGTGTGGTGTGTGGTAGAAAAACAACTCGGAAGAGAGCACGCTGCGCCGCGCCGGACCACGATCTACACACGAGAGCGCAGGCTTCGAGATCAGGGGGCTCGGAAACATACGCGATGCAGGGAAGGAATCGGGGTATTTAGCTATCTCCTGTTGGCGGCATAGACGTAGTGGACGAAAGAGGAAGACTCTCACGGCGTGTGAATCAAGTACGTAAGCATCAGCAAGTCACCTCCTCCAAATTTCTTTACCTCCTCCTCCCGGTCCTCAAGGTAAGAATGCAAGGCCCGCAGTTGACCAGTATGCTGCCCCGATATGTCTCTGGCTCTGTTGTGGTTTTCGAGCAAAACGGGCGGCTGCTGGGCTGGATGCGTGCAAGTCATCGTGGATGTAGCGAGTCTAACTTTTTCCTCAGATGCCGTTCGTCAAAAAACTCAAGTCCGACGCGTACTTCTCGCGATTCCAGGTCAAGTACCGCCGACGCCGCGAGGGAAAGACTGACTGTTGGTCTTTTTTCATTGCATTTGAGTAGGAATTGAGCATTCTCCAGACTACGCCCGGAAACGACTTGTGACGCAGGCAAAGAACAAATACAACGCGCCCAAGTACCGGCTGGTTGTCCGGTTCACGAACAAGGACATCATCGTCCAGATCGTCTACGCACGGTTGCAGGGCGACTTTGTTCTCACCCAGGCACACTCCCGGGAGCTGCCCCGCTACGGCATCAACCACGGTCTCACAAATTGGGCTGCCGGTCAGTCTTTTCGATCGCTTTTGCATTCGATTTTTTACGTTCAGAACAGCATACGCAACCGGCCTCCTTGTCGCCCGCCGTGCCCTCACAAAACTCGGCCTCGCAGACAAATACGAGGGTGTTGTCGAGGCTGACGGCACTCTCAAGATGACCGAGGTCCTCGACGAGGAGGACGCCCCCCGCCCCTTCAAGGCCTTCCTCGACGTCGGTCTCCGCCGTACCTCCACCGGCTCCCGCGTCTTCGGCGCAATGAAGGGCGCATCCGACGGCGGCATCTTCATCCCCCACTCCGAAAAGCGCTTCCCTGGCTACGACCCAGAATCCAAGGAACTCGACGCAGAGGTCCTCAAAAAGTACATCTTCGGCGGCCACGTCGCTGAGTACATGGAGTCTCTCGAGGAGGAGGACGACGAGCGCTTCAAGAAGCAGTTCGCCTCGTACCTCGCTGATGGTGTCGGCTCCGAGGATATCGAGGATATCTACATCGGTGGACACGCCGCCATCCGGGAGGACCCCGTCTTCAAGCCCACCGACAAGTCAAAGGACTGGAAGACAGAGAGCGTAAAGCACCGCTCCAAACGCCTCACGTACGCCGAGCGCAAACAAAATATCGCCGCCAAAATCGAGAAGTTCAAGGCGGGCGGCGACGCGGCGGAGGCGGACGAGGACGACGAGTAGACGGCACAGGTCGTTTGGTGGTTGTTATGTTGTTCTATGCGTATGGTACATGCAACGATGCTTTCGTGTTAGTGGATAAGTCCATTGCATTGCTGCGCCGCGCCTCGTTACATTAAGTCTATTCACGGTTGTGCCAACGCTGCGCGGATCATCCCCTCCGCCCAAGCAAGCAGGGGTACATTCAAATCAGTTGAATATGCGAGTGCGTCACCCTGTTGCAGCCCCGTCTTGCCCAATCGAAACGCAGCGCAATGTATTGTCGCGTCCTTCACGAATATCCGGAAATTTCTGTATTTCAATCAGCATAGTTGCAAAAGGCAGCAAAACACTTACAGTACACACCCCTCCCACCTCCCCACGCACCTGCTCAAATCAATGAACCAAATGCCCCCACCTGCTCGCACAGCTCCCGCCCGACTTCGCATACCCGTTGCAGCAGACACCGCTCGACCTCGTCGCCAAGCAGCTGCCGCAGCTGCGCAATAGAAGAAATCGCCAGTGTCGCCTGTGAGAGGTGCGCCGTAAGGCTCGACGGCGCGCGGAACGTCAGCCGTACCGTATGCCGCGCGTCGATCCTTAGCACCGCCTCACCACCCAGACCCTGGGCCTTCTGTCGGGCACCACTGCTCTCCCGCGTATCCTTCGTACTCTCCCTGTCGTCCCCCGCATCGAGCAGCTCGACCAGGCCCTGCCCCGTCCCGCCCACCGCCTCAAACCGCAGCGCGCTCGGGATCCCAACGGCGCGCAGCGCGTTCCCCATCGCGTTCATCTCCGTGCGCAAGCGGCCTAGGAAGACTTCATATTGCAGTAGGTCGATGACGGGGCGGAGTAGTAAAGGCGGTGGGGAAGTGTCGGACGCGTTTGGGGGGCGGAAGACGCCGATGGCGCCGAGGCGTTGGCGTTTGGCGTGGCCGTGCAGACGGAGGAGGAGCGCCTGCAGGGCGTAGTAGATAAAGTCGCATTTTGCGTTGGTCGCGCCGCCCGCGGTGGAGGGGAGGGCGTCTGCGTCGATCTACTTGCGTCAGTATTTTGAAAGGAATGAAGAAGAGCATATGCACCAATTCGAACTTGAGCTCCACTCCTTTTGCTGCGTCAATGACAATGAGGCGCTCGGAGACGCGCGCCGACGCGGTCGGGAGGCTTCCGGCTTCCTTAACGAGTAGCGAGAAGATCTCCTGCTCGACGACCTCCTGCTGCGCGACCCGCAGCGCGGCGTCGAGTGAGGCAGGGTCGTCCGGGGGCGCCATGGTGTTTTGCGACAACAGCGTCTTGGTGCCGTCGTCGGGGGAGACGCTGTGGACAGAAATGAAGAGCCGCGTACGCGCACGGTAGGGAAAGACGAGCGGCTCGTTGGGCGCCTCATACGTTGGCATGCGGCCCACAGCACGCCGGCGGAAAATCGCGGGGGCTGCGCAGACATGAATAAATGTGCTAGTACGTAGCTAAGTACAGGACACTCACACTCCTCCAACCCATAAGAAATGAGAAAATCTTTGCTCGTCTTGTCCGCCCCCTTGCCTGTCGGCGCGCCAAACGGCAATGGCGCAGGTATGAGGCCCCAGTTGGCTTTCCGGACTCTAAGCGCGTCGACCCAGTACCGCTCGCCACGCACACGCGCGCGCTCAATACTTTCCGCGGCGGTTTTAAACACATTAGCAGCCTTGCGCAGCGCCTCGTCCTTGCCCCCGAGCGTGAGCTGCGCGTTGAAAGCCTGAACTGAGATGATGGGCGCGGGCTTGGTCACGGTGGTCGCGGAGAGCGCCGCGGCTGCCGTATTCTGGGTCAGGCCGCCTGCCGCGGGGCCAGTCGAGTTCATCGCTGCGAGTGTGGCTGCGAGCGTCGACGCCGCGCCCGAGCCGGCGCTTTCAGCCTGCGCAGAGGCCAATAACATACTCAGCAGCTCTTTTGCGTGGGTCATTTCGCCGAGGGCGGTGAACAGCTGTGGTAGGAACTCGACGCGCATTTTGTAGAGTTCTTCTGGAGTCATCGGCCCAGTCGCTGGCTCTTCTTCCCGCGGCTCATCATCTGCGGGGGATTCGTCGGCGTCAACGTCGGCAGGAGCAGCAGCAAGGGACGCGAAGCCGTCGGTGTTGCGGTCGAAGAAATCGACGCCCCGCTCGGCAAACACGCGACGGAGGCGTTCTGCGAGGGATTTTTGGGGGTCTACTTGTGGCTCGTAGATGCGGGTGCCATCGGGTAGAATGTCGAGCAGCACCGGCAGGCGCTGGCCCTGGTCATCCTTGTACGGCGGCTCTAGTTTCAGCATCGCGCATTCTGAGTGAAGGTGTACAGCCACATTCCTTCCTTTCTTGGCTTGCGATGTTGCATCTATCCACATCCTCCATCTTTCTGGTCTCTGACCATGGCAAGGAATCGGAAGTTTCGGGTTATTGATCTATCCTGCGATCCTCGCAGCTAGCGCAGGGCCGCAGCACTATTCTCAGTCGACGAGCAGCTTTCACACCTCCCCGACATTAATCTCAGGGCCTGCGCTCTAGTCTGCAGATCCTAGTCGGCTCCAGCACAGCGCGCCCTCTTCACAGTCGTGTTCGTTCCCAAAGGCGCCACAGGTCATTTGTATGACCGAGGTTCAACTCCAGCGTAGCCGATCTTCCCGTGGATGCTCTGCCGGCCGTGAAGCTCGACATGGTTATGAACGAGTATAGAACCTGGGCCCCTCATTTTCCTCGTTTTAGCTCCAAAAATCTAGTCTGGAATTTATTCCCTCTTCTTATTCCCGGTCAGCTTTCCCGCACCGGCTTGTTCGAGGTCAGTTTCTCAGATCGGAACTGTTCTCTCCGATTTTCATGGGTTGTACAGGCGCGGACCAGGTCTTGATTCCCTGACGCAACCACGGCGGTGCTTGTGTGCGGATGAATGGCCACCGTGTCGGTTCAAAGTTTTTGTTGCGGCAGGGAACGCGCCAAAATGAAACAAATCAATCGATCGTTTACTATTGAGAAAAAATTAGAACGCCAATTTCCATGTATGTACCGTTTGTACCGTTCTGAACCACATCTTCCTAACACACAAGGTAAGGCCGGGCACAGCCTCACCAGCGACATCAATTCGCGCCTTTGTGCTCCTGCCGTCGCTGTGGCGAGTGCATGCATCTCTTTGAGCCATATCCACAACCCAGCTCCTTGCAGGTTCATTGTTGTTTTTATTCCTTGTGTTCCCAGTGTTTCTCGTTGCATCAGATGCTACACATATCTGGCCACATCTTGGAGACTTGGCCACATCCTCTTGCGGAACAAGACGGGATTCAGATATTTAAGACTCGGCGTTGTACCGTGACAACACCCTTCTCTTTCCCCTCTGCCACAGAGTCCCCATGTCGTCAAAGGAAAATCCAAAGACTCTTGGCTTCATCCCCTTGCACGACAAGATACAATCCAGGCGTTCAAAACTGGCGGTCGGTCTGTTGGCCATGTCCTTTTCCTGCTCTCTTCCTCCCTGCCCTCCTGCGCCATGGATCAGGATCCTGATAAAGAAGGTAGCACGAAAGGGCAATGACAACGACAATGCCCGCAATCTTTACCTGCCACTAGAATTGGTTGACGAGTGCCTATCATATGTCTTCGAGCCCACCGATCTCAAGGCAAGCGCCTTGGTGTGTAGATTGTGGTCGACCGCAGCGCAGCGTGCTCTTTTCAGAGTTATTTCTGTTGGCGCGACACACCGTCTCGAAGAGACGCTGCGAACCTCGCCTCACCTTGCCAAACATGTCCGCGAACTTGCCCTTCACCGCAACTGTCGAGAACCCGATGACATTCAAGCATTGGAACACACCTGGAACCCTCCATTCACACGTTTGGAGTCCGTGTCGATTCGTGACTTGACCATGAAGCCTCGGTCTGCGGTGGATTCACAGCGGCTGTTAAGCTTGTCGACCGTCCGCCGAGTGTGTTTGGAGGTTAATTTCGTTGACACGGCGGCCTTTCTGCCCATCTGGGATAACTGCTCGCCCAATATTCGGCAACTCCAATTGCATTGTGTGCGCCCTTGCTCCGACGGTCCTCTAGAGCCCACACAGTGCCCTTCCTCTGCTCCAGTTGAACTCGAATCACTGAAGGTCGACGGTGCCTCCTTCATTCAGGAGTGGCTCCAACACCACTTTTGTCCTTTGGACTTTTCCCACCTCAGGGTGCTATCTGTGTTGTCTGTCGGGGCCACCGCAGCGTTGTGCGGACCGCGGATGCGCCTGGCGTATAAATCCCTCCAAGCCCTGGAATTCGAACGTGATGTACGTTTCTCCTCATACCCAAATAATTATTGCTTAATTGAATTCAAGCCTCAAAACATCGACCCGCTTGACCTTTCCTTCTTCCCTAACCTGATCTCCCTCAGGATCTGCGTGCACTCCATACAGGCCGTAACCAAAGATCTTGAGACGATCAAGGCTTCCTCCCGCATTCGTGCGATCGAATTCATGTTCTATTTTCCCGATAATCCTGGTGTCTGCGCTAAAGTCCATTCCGCCATAGCCAAGCTTCCTATGCAGCATCCACTCACTGTTGGGCTCGAATTGGATAACAAGGCGTTCGCTTGTTTTTCTGAATCGAGTCGCTCTGCGCGCGAACGAGGTCCAGTGAGCAAGAGCTCCGAAAATCGGGTGAGTGTGCCACTCGTGTCTTTGATTCTTCCCATCTCATTCAAGGCAAGTTTATCCGTATCGATCCTAATCCTGGCTGGTTTGAGGCGAGTTTGGAAGATCTGTGCTCCTTCCATTTCACCGACCAACGGTTACAGCGCTGTATCAATGAGCCGGAGGAACTGGGTTGGGCGAACAGCAGTGGTTAGCCAAAGCCTAAGCGTGGTATTTATGATATTATGATATTATAACTGAGACACTACAATTAATTTGGCATACACCCTTTATTATTCCAACTTCGAATTTACTGTGTGCTGTGCATCGATGATTTCTAAATACTAACGGCTACTAAGATCGAACAGTTCGAGGCGGCTGCGACGCAGTGGAGGTGGACGACGAGTCGACAGCGTAAGTTGTTTGGTGGATGGGATGCATGGGACGACGCTTTCGTGTTGGTGGATAGATTACTGCGCGCTCTGTTAAACCCAGTCTATTCACGGTTGTGCCAATGCTGCGCGGATAGTCCAAGCTTCAATCACAATAAGTCGCTCCGGGACGCGCGCCAACAGGGAAATTGCAGAGAGAAGATCCATTGGCCTTCTTGATGTCACCTTGAATTCTCGGCGCCTACAGAGCACACTGGGTTTCGCAAGAATAAAGCGTACTCGGCTGGTGGTCCGAAGCTTACGCTGCAAGACATAGTCAGCGTCGGGAGGGTTTCCGAGGATGACAGTTTGAGACTACGTCAAACAATCGGTGCCGGCGTCGATCCCTGTCCATCCACTATCCGAAATTTGGGGTATAAAAGGGAAGCTCGAAAGTTAGAATCGACAGAAAAGCAATAAGCCCAATATCGCATAAAATGCATACATACAACCACGCACTCATCGGGGCTGCTGCAGCTATCCCTGTCAATGATGCTACGCCCATCATCTCATTCAGCCCCGTCGTCCTCTCCACTCCAGAACGACTCGTGAATCTCGAGCTGCGCGTAACGGTGCCTGCGACTGGGGATGCGCTTCCGATCGTCCTCCTTGCCCACGGCCAGGGGCGCAGCAACTGGCTCTCGTCGATGAATGGATACGGGCCTCTGTACGAGTTCTGGGCTGCACATGGTTTCGCCGTGCTGCAGCCGACGCACCTGAGCTCAAAGACCCTCGGGATCGAGTACCCGGCGGGCCAGGAGTTATTCTGGCAGGAGCGCTCCAACGACATGGTGCGCATCCTGGACAACCTGGACGCCATCGAGGCGACCGTGCCCGGCCTCAAGGGCCGCCTCGACCGCTCGCGCATCGCTGTCGCAGGCCACTCCGCCGGCTCGTGGACGGTCGGCACCCTCTTGGGCGCCAGCAACACCGACCCGCGCGACGGCACGACGTGGTACAAACCTGAGCCGCGCATCAAGGCCGGCGTCTACCTCACCGGGCTGGGAAACGGTGGCGAAGATCTCTCCGAGATAGGCAAGACGGTGCTCGTCCCCTTCTTCGGGCCCGATTTTAGCAGGATGGAGCGCCCTACGCTGGTGGTGTGCGGCGACCAGGACGTTGGCCCCCACCTGACGGTTCGCGGCGCCGATTGGCATGCTGACGCGTACCGCCTGTCTCCCGGCCCCAAGGACCTGATCTGGCTGAAAGGCGGGAAGCATGGGCTGGGTGGGATCGCTGGTTGGGACGCTGCGGAGACGCAAGATGAAAGCCCAGAGATCCTGGGGGCGGTGCAGAGGATGACTTGGGCGTACATGAGAAGCCAGCTTTACGAGGGGGACGCAGCCTGGACGGAGGCATGCAGCGTATTCGGAAGTCTCGAAGCGTTGGGAAGTGTCGCGAGTAAGAAGTGAGAGTAAATAGCCCAGAATTGTATCTTGCTGTGCCATGTTGTAACGCAGTTGAATATTAATGTCTTGAATAATCCCAGGGGCAGCATCCGAGATGTTGTAGGCTTTTGTGAAGAGCGCAAGACGCGAATAGGTGGCTGTGCCACGAAATTCAAGCTCCGCACTTGACTTTGGTTGTCTTCCACTCATACACTGCGCAAGCTCGCTCGTTTGACTTGACACGCAAGCATGGCGGACTACAACCCATATGCAGGCCCAAGCTACCCCGCTGCGTCGAGCTCTCGCGCTCCTGCCAACGCTTACGAATACGATGTCGGCCTCCTTGCGCAGCAGAGCGTCTATGTGCCCGGTGCCATGATTGACAAGCGCGGCGGATCCGGCGGAAAGGTCGCAAAGGGCGGAAAGCGCACCACAGTCCTTCGCAAGGGCGGTGGCAAGGTTTGGGAGGATCAGACCCTCCTCGATTGGAATCCCTGTTCGTGCATGTTGCTGCTGCCATTTGGCCACAATTGACTCGTTCTTAGCCTGGTTCCGTTTATTCGTCGGCGACCTCAGCAATGATGTATCGGATGATGTCCTGGCGAACGCGTTTAATAAGTACTCGTCGTTCACAAAGGCCCGCGTCATCCGCGACCGCCTGAGTCAAAAGGTATGTTGAATATGCGATCTACCAAGGCATAATCCTGACGGCGTGTAGGCAAAGTACGGTTTCATCGCATTCTCTGACCCGGAAGACTTTCTCAAGGCCTGGCGTGAGATGGACGGTGCGTGTGCATGGTATGCTTCTTGGCCGATACTGACCGCGATACAGGCAAGTACGTCGGCAACCGGCCCATCAAACTCAAGAAGGCTGACGACACCGCTATACGTCCCGTCGAGATTGGCCACAGGAAGGCCAGGCAGCTCGAGAAGGACCTGAAGAAGAACAGACACCAGCCCTATTAGATGTTCGCTGGAGGAGGATGTACGTTGGTGTTTCTTATACTATTGACCCGAGCTCATCTGCTTCGAATATAATCATCCTTGGCGTTGAACACGACTGCTGAGAGCTGGTGAGAACACATCTTCGTTTGAGTATTGTTTGTGACAACTTTTCCTTGTGAGTAATTGTCGAGCAAGTGGACCTACTGCATCGCAAGCTTCGTGTTCCACCACACCAAAGAGGTACTCTTCATATGTATAATACCAACGCTAGTTTGCTCTGTCTGTGGAATTAGAGTACCTTGGTTGAATTGATTTGATTGAAACCTCCGTCTCCATTTGGTTGAACAAACTCTTCCGTCGCGTCCACAATGGATATCGACAAACTCTTCAAAGTCGGTTTCCTCGCTTCGCTCCCCCACGCAATGCCCTTATTCTGCTTGTAGGTCCCAAAGCTACCGCTGGGCAAGCGGAAACTGCCCGACAACCCGTCCCCGGACACGCTCAAGAAAATGAAAATGGAAACGGAGGCCCCACCGGTGCCGAGCTCTGCTACGTCCCCGCAAACGGCGGCGCAAAGGGCAAACGTGCCGTCACGATGGAGGAGGTCCCCGACGACGAGGACACGGATATGGACGCAGGCAACTTCGCGCCGGGCGGCGACGCGGACTATTTCACAGAGGAGGACGACGAGGGCCGGTTCTTCGGAGGCGGGCTGACGTCTGAGCAGAAGGAGATCCTCAATATTTTTGACAGTGCAGGCACCTCGGGCAACCAGGACGATGTGCGTCGCGCGGCGCGTGTGCGGAGGCAATTTAATGGCTAATGTACAGAACAGCCGGACGCGTTGAGCATTACGAGCATCCGCCGCATGTTGCTACGCTTCGAGCGTGCGGTGAACAAGAACCAGGACCAGCGGTCAAAGTACCCGGACGACCCGACCAAGTGTGTGCTAGTCACAGCGCGTCTCATTTTTGCCTGACTTTGTGAACAGGTTCATTGACTCGGAGGCGGACCTGGACAGTGCTATTAAGGCGCTCCTCCCGCTCGCACAAGCTCCGGTGCTCGCGTACCCGGAGCTCGTCAAGTCCGGGACTGTTGTACTCTTGATTGGACTGCTGAGCCACGAGAACGCCGACATTGTCATCGACGTCGTCGAGGTCATTCACGAGCTCACGGACGAAGACGTCGGGAACGAGGCCGACGAGGAGGACGAGGAACGCACATCCGAGGAGGCACTCAAGATCCTCATCGAGGGCTTGGTCCGTCGATTTGGTGCTCTTGCCTTTCACGCACTCACGCTCCGTTGTGGGTTAGCTAGAGAACTCGATCCTTGAGCTGCTCGTCGACAACCTCACACGCCTGAACGAGGCGGAGGAGTCAGACCGGCAGGGTGTGTTCCACATCCTAGGCATTTTCGAGAACATTCTCGGATTCAATCCCGAGCTTTCAACGCAACTCGTCGCGAAAACGAGTATCATGTCGTGGCTGCTCACGCGAATCCAGTCCAAGACGCACGAGGAGAACCGCGGCTATGCCGCAGAACTGCTGTCGATCCTCCTGCAGAACAATAAACCGAATCGGCTCGAGCTAGGGAAGAAGGACGGCGTGGAGACATTCCTGAAAGTGCTCTCGGTAGGGCTGGCTCTTTCGTGTGAATTAGGGACATGCTCATGTCCACCAGCAATACCGGCGGCGGGACCCAGTCGACGCGGACGAGACGGAGTTTATGGAGAATGTTTTTGACTCTCTGTGCTCTGCGCTCAGCGAAGAGCCGATCAAGGCGCTCTTCCTCGCGGCAGAGGGCCCGGATCTCATGGTCTTGATAATGAAGTGCGTCGGTTCACTTGTCTGGGTACGAACCTCTTATGTGTGCGGCGCAGAGAAAAATTGCAGGCGCGCTCGCGCGCCATAAAAACGCTGGACTACGCCATGTCCGGCTCCGCAGGGACCGCGGCGTGCGAGGCGTTCGTGGAGGCGCTCGGCCTCAAGACGCTGTTCTCCGCGTTCATGGGCAAGGTGCTTTCCGTGTCTCCCTCCCTTTTATCGCACTCACGCGCATGCATCTCCTGCAGACGTCGAAGAAGCAAAAAACTGGCCCGGCGCCTCCGGCGTCAGAGGACACATCACACATCCTCGGGATACTCTCATCCCTCTTCTCCAACATCCCGTCCGAGTCCCCCGCGCGGATCCGCCTGCTGGCAAAGTTCGTCGAAGGGACGTACGAGAAGGTCGACAAGCTGCTGGAGATTCGAGACAACGCGACGAGCCGGCTGAAAGCGGCCGACGCCGAGATCGAGGCTGAGAAGAAGGTTCGCTGTTACAGCCTGGTGTCCGAGTGGTTGCTAACGAATGCGCTAAATAGGAGCTCTTAGCGGATGAGGAAGAAATCACGTCGGAAGAGGAGGATACGTGGTACCTGCGGCGCCTAGAAAGCGGACTGTTTACTCTACAGACCGTAGATTATATTCTGGCTTGGCTCGCGATGGAGGACGACGGGGTTTGTGTCCACATTTTTTCTTGGTGCAGATACTCATGCGCATTCATTTGCAGATCCGAGCGCATTTATTGCAAATGATGGACCGCAAAGGCCTGTCTTTGCATGATATTATACAGACGCTAAGGACATTCTACGATAACGTAGACGACGAGCCGGATCCTCCTCCACCAACCGCAGAGGGGGCACCGGAGGAACGGGCGCCGTCGCAAAAGGAGATCCTCGCCGCTCTCATTGCGGCCCTCGACCCCTCGACTGCGCCTAATACATAGCCGGCGCACAGTCGTCCGACCCTCCCATATTTCCCCTCTGCTCGACTTCGATCACCCCGCTAAGGACGCTGCTGTAGCCAGAACCATGTCCAACGCGCCCTTGGTTTTTAATAGTTCCTTTTGGAAGCGGAGTTCGGCGGAGACCTTTTTGCGTAGTCGTAGGAAAAGCGAATCGATGAGGGGCGACTGCCCTAGTACAGGCGTGTACATTTCTGCGGAAAATCAAGGTGAATAGGGTTATGCGAGTGAGTAGAGGGACAGTACCGATGACGATGCCTGCGACGTCGCATACCATCTCGCCGAAGCGCGGGTCCGTGACGTACTTGACCAGCAGGCGGAGGACGGGCTCCAGCAAGACGTCGTCCCGACCCGTCAGTGCTATTCGGAGACCGTCGCGATGTATGAGCTCTTGGATCAGCGAAAATGTTGTCGTTGGTGGGACTTGCTGAAAGAATCCGGTCACCTAACGTACAGATTCCAAAAAAAACGGACTTGCCTTCCGGAGCACCGAGTCAAGGGCGGCAGAGTACTTGAAGCTCTTTAAGAGTCTATCGTAGTCTCTTAACCGTTTGGCGCGTCTACTTTCGACTCGGAATTCGTCGACGTCTCCCACGGGTTTGGATTTTGTTTTTTGCTTTAGAGATCCTTGGCCGAGCGCGGGGAATGATGAACCTAGGAAAGATTCAAAAGCGCCGGAGCGGAGGGCGGCTCCAGAAAATGCGGGGTCACCAGCTGTCTCCGACGCTTTGGGTTGTCGTCGACGCACGGAAAGCGTGCCATCCGACATGCCCGCCGCAATATGGGTCTCGTCTGGCTACAGATAGATACTTTCAACACACAAGGTTTGGAAATCAAGGTTGGTTTTACCGAAATGGCCAGACAAAGAATGGGAGCGGGATATCGCATAGTGTGCACGACTTTATACGTGCTCACGTCGTACACCTTCACCATTTGGTCTAAACCACCAGTTAGGAGCCGACTGGCATTGCCATCGAAGGCCAAAGCTGTAACTGTTTTTTGGTGATTCGAGAGGGCGCGGGTACAGCGCCCGCCGGCGACGATATCCCAGACTCGGAGGATGGGGCCGGCAGACGCGATTGCGACGGTGGAGGACGGGAACATGAGCACCTGCTCCACAGGAGCGTCGCCGCCCCCGCCGGTCCCGCCCATTACCATTTCACAATGCCCAGAACGCGCGTCGAACAATCTTACGGTCGAGTCGTAGGATCCTGTCAGCACCAGGTTGGGGTTGGACGTGGAGACCTGGCCGGAACGAACGTAGTCGGTGTGGTCCGTAAAGGTTGTTATGGCGGTCTGGGAGGGGACGTCCCATATTTTGGCCGTGGTGTCGTCGGAGCAAGAAAGGACCTGCGTCGGCATGAGGGCAGAAAATTTCGCAACATGCACGGGCTGCTTGTGAGAGTCCAACGTCCGCAGAATAGCACGCGAATTAATGTCAAAAACCTGTCCTAGGTGAATACGAGCGCTGGAAGAATTCTCAGAACCAAAAACCTGCACAAGCCCGCTGTCGTCTCCAGCCACGACTAGTTTGCCGTCCGCGCGGATGCTACCACTGCGGGCTACATCCTTGAACCGCGAGATGGTTTTGGTTACTTTCTGGGTGCGCGGAGCGTATATTTGGATTCTTGTAGCTGCGGTAACTGCAAATCTGTGGGGTTTGCATGGGGAGAAGTGGACGGAGGTGACTGGGGCGTATTCCTTGACGAAGACGGGGTGTTTGAACTGGCGCCAATAGCGGGACTCGGGAGAGTGCTTGGACGAGGCTGGGCGCGGATGAGGTTTTACGACGACTGGGTGGAAGTCCATCTCAATCCAAACGTTAGCCGACGCAAATTTTCTTGACATCGTGATCCGATCTAATCGATTTGTCTGCTTTCTCTCTCCCTCCGCCTCCGCTCATCCTCAGGTGCGTATTCCCCTTCAAAAAAACGAACGGAAATTAACGCGCATCGCTAATAGCAAGTCCCCCCCTCTTATTCGTTGTATCTATGTTGCTTTACCAAGATCTTATCTCCGGGGATGAGATGTTCTCGGATGCCTTCCCTGTGTACAACATCTCAAACTTGATCCCTGCTCGTTCTCACTCGCCTTTTAGCAAGGAAGTAGACGATATCGTGTATGAGGTCGAATGTGCCATGATCGCCGTCAAGGAGGGAGACGTAGACATTGGTTCAGCCATTTGCTTCCTTGCATTATGGAACCTGTTAATCACGGAACCCAGGTGCCAACCCGTCCGCCGAGGAACAGGATGAGGCTCTGGAGGATGGTGTCACGCAAGTTAACAATGTGGTCCACTCCTTCCGGCTCCAGAGTACTGCGTTCGACAAGAAGTCCTTCTTGACCTACCTCAAGGTTGGCTTACTTTCAGTCCTATCCGCACTGTTCACACCAACCTCAAGGGTTACATGAAATCGGTCAAGGGGAAGCTGCAGGATTCCGGCTCGGAACGCGTCGAGGCCTTTGAGAAGGGCGCTTCGAACTATGCCAAAAAAATTGTCGCCAACTTCAAGGATTACGAATTCGTCAGTGCATTTTGTTGGCCACTGGTCTAGATCCCAATCTTCAAACAGTTCATTGGCGAGAACATGGATCCCCTTGGCATGGTTGCCCTTCTCAACTACCGCGTATGTTTTGTACCAGTTTCTACGCTGCATTGAGCTCATAATAAACTCACAGGAGGATGGTGTTACGCGTAAGTTTTCTAGCGCTGCTTTTTTCAACTGCTGATCCAAAATTCTAGCGTACTTCACATTCTGGAAGGATGGCTTGAAGGTGGTCAAGCTGTAAATGTACTGTGATGTGTTACTACCCTGTTCCCGGCTATCCAATCCATACCAAAGTGTTTTACTCGTGTTACAATTTGTACAATCGACTTGCGCGATAATGTCCCGTTTAGGACCAGTCTCAGTCGCGATTTTGTGTGCACGTGTTTTCGCGAATCTTGACGCGTCCTGTCATTTGGTTCGAATGGCCCAAGCGCTCGAGTCCCTCATATCGGCCCTGGTGCCCGCCTCGAGGGATGACCCTGTGCTGAAAAGTGAACTTGTCGTGCATTGCCAGGACATACTGAACAGGTGCAAATCACGGCCAGTTGGTTGATATGTTTGCATCTAACCGACAACCTCAGCAACATTGGTGGACATAACCATGAACCAGATCTAGGCCATCTTTCAGACCTGGTCAAGCGGCAGTGTGCGTACGGAGCATTCGAAACGCGTCAATTGACCTATCCAATGGCCTAGTACTCCAATCGTCCCCAAATGGCACAGCGTCGCTCAAGTTCACAAACCTGCTCTCGCGGCTTCTTGACCAGGTTTTGCCTTTGTCATCTGGTGCTGCCCCTTGGCTCATGCCTCATTCAAGCCGGTCCTTTCTCGAAAACACGCGTCCATCCTTTTTCTCCAATCCCTTGCGTCTTCTTCTTCCCGACCCGCACCCGCCTTTCTACCGACCCTTGCGCCGCCTCCACCTTCTCGGATATCGGCCACTCCGAGCCCGGTGGAGGCTCCTGTGTCTCGACTACCGAGGGGAAAGTCAAAGGCAGACATATTGCGCGAGTATCGTATGAGAATCGGTAAATGGACTGAGATGGAGGAGTTCGCGAGTACCACTGACCGAAACGTAGGAAAACCGCACCTCCCTGAACAGCTTCTTTTGCGGGATACTCTGTATTTGTTGCAAGGAATTTCCGGGAAATATGTCCGTTTCTCAATACAAGGAGACGATCCGGAAATGGAGAACAAGCTTGTGTTCATGGATGATTCGGTCCGTTTTCAATCCATGCATGTTTCCTTCGAACAATACGCACTGACTCACAGTAGAAATATATCATTTCGGCTCCTACAAAAGCGTTGATCCACCGCCTCTCCGAGGTTGGTTACCTGTATACACGCGTAGAGGCGTTTGTTAGGGAACGCGAGGGTGCATCGGCTGTAGGAATGATTGAGCAAAGCCTGTGTCACCATCTACAGGCCCAGCTCACAGAGTATTATCGACTGATCGCCATTCTCGAATCTCAAATGTCTGCTTCTTCAAATCGAGCTCTCGGTGAGCTAGAACGTCAAAACCTCAAGGAGGAGGAGACGGGATTGACGTTACGGCGACTGGATGTGTGGATCAATGATTGGAGACTGCGAATGCGGATGATGAGCGTGTGCGTTGAAGGCGCGCGAGGTAACACACCTTCTCTGTTAACTTTCTGTTCTAACTCAATTTCGTGGAGACGCACAGGGTGGCGCGCTCGTAAACCTGATTCACGGTTATACTGATAATGGCGACCCGTTTGTCAGGAAATTTACCGACCAACTACTGGAAGAAGTAAACTACTTATTTAAACCGCTAGAATTCTGCTTAGTTTGCCTTTAGGTCTCTAAGCCGTTTTTCGCCACCCTCCACAAATGGCTCTTCTCTGGCGAGCTCTACGACCCATTCTCCGAGTTTTTCGTTGCAATGGACCCAACGTTAGCGCACGTGCAGTATGTGCATCCCTCGTCTTTGGCCGGTGGCATCGGGTCTCTTGGCGGGGACGGCGGCTTTGGTGGTCTCGGGGGCGACGGCGACGACACTAGCGAACGTGACGGTGGTCTCAAGCTGTGGGAAGCGAAATATCAGTTCCAGGAGGACATGCTACCCATGTTTGTTGGAGAGGCGTTCGGAAAGAAGGTTCTTATTTATTTTCTTGTAAATAAAAAGTCGACGCTCAGAATTTTGCAGATTTTCTCGACAGGAAAGAGCTTGAATTTCATTCGGTATAGCTGCCACGACAGTGACTGGGTTGTTACTCGAGAAAAAATGAGTAACACCGGTGGAAGTAAGTCATTTCTATTGCCAGACATTGCCCTCTTTTTTTTACAGGCTATCTAGCGCTCAAATACAGCGATATTGCTGGTTTGGAACGATCTATAGACACGGCATATCAAATAGCCAGCCACCGGCTGTTCGACGTATTCATCGACAAGTTCAACTTACTCGAACATCTCCGTGCTCTGAAACATTACCTGCTGCTGGGTCATGGCGACTTTGCAGACCAGTTGATGGAAGCTCTAGGGTAAGTAGAAGAAAGCTGACAAAATGGGCAACCTTTGACGACTGCTTGCAGTCCTAGCCTGACTCGTCCCGCAAACGCGCTATTCCGACACAATTTGACCGCCACCCTCGAGACCGCCATCCGATCTTCGAACGCCCAAAACGACCCGCCAGATGTGCTGCGTCGACTGGACGCGCGAATGTTGGAATACTCCCATGGCGAAATTGGTTGGGACGTGTTCACGCTTGAATACAAGGTCGACGCGCCAATCGACACCGTCCTCGACCCGGACTCCATGGTCAAGTACCTCAAGCTTTTCAACCATCTATGGCAAATGAAGCGCATCGAGGGCACCTTGAACGTCGGCTGGATGCGAATAGCTGGGGGCGCTCGAACATTTTTGCGCGTGCCAGGTAATTTATGTTCGCGTGTTTTCGCGGCGTCCATTGAAGACGATGTATCGCAGAGCTCGATCCCCAGTGGCATCAAATTCGGATAGTAATGGCCGAGATGATTCATTTCATGCGCCAGATGCAGGCGTATTGCCAGCTGGAAGTGATCGAGTGCTCGTGGAAGGTATTGGTCGACTTTTTAAACAAAAAAGAGGGCGACCTCGACGCGATGATTGACGCCCACCGCACGTACCTCGATCGAATGGTTAAAAAGGTCCTCCTACTCAGTCCAAAGTCTGGAAAACAAGTACGTCGCCGCGCGCATGCTGAATATGTTTTTAATTTTCTTGGAAGGAAACCATCCTCAATCAGGTGAAAGAGGTTTTTTCTACTATTCTCGTGTTCCGTGATGCAACGGTGAGGTGCTTCACTAGTGTAGAAAAACAAGGAGCTCATGAAACGTGTAGGACAACTTTTACAACTACTGTCTCTCCGAATCATCACGACGAGATGGGAAACTGGATGGGGAACGAGTGGGCTTTTATTTATGCCCGTTTACCCGCGCTGATTTTGCTGAAGGGTGTATTCACTGGCGCCGAACAAGCCTCAGACCCGGAGGTGTTGCCAAGACTGATAAACCAAGTCAAGCAGTATGGCGCTGTATTCTCAGAGCGCGCACAAACGATCGCACAAGGGTTGCAAGCACACCCAGACCTAGATTGCAGATTCCTTGGTATTAGACTATCCTTTTCCGATTTTTATCGGAAAAAGACTTGAGCCTTCCGATGTATACCTATAACTTACAGAGCGCTGATTACTATCAAGTTCGTATTATGAATACTACTTTATAGCCTTTATAGCTCATCGTGAGCGTCGACGGGGGCCTGGGCGTGGTCGTCCTCCGTGACCACGGCCTCCTCGGCGGGAACATCCTTGAAATCAATCGGGTTGACTGCGTGCTCCTCGAGGAAGGCGACGAGGCTCTCGTATGACCGGTCACCCTCGTAGTCGATGAAGTCGCGGGTACCAGCCTTCTTGAATTTGATGGTGGGGAAGCCGGTGATCGAGAAGGGGAGGCTGGGGGGCAGGTCGTTCTCCTGGGCCTCCAATTTGGCGCTGTGAAAGGAGGATTAGGAATGGAAAAGGCAAAATAATTTCAAGCCGTACATCGTGAGGGTGTTTTTGAAGGGTGCGTAGTGGTCGCCGAGAGCGTCCCAGGTAGGCTTGAGCCGCTTGCAGTGTCCACACCTATTGAGATAGTTTAGTGACAAGTAGCAACGCGAGTGAATAGGACGTACCAGGAAGCGTAAAACTCGATGAAGACATCCTTCGCGTCATCGAAAACGACCTTTTCGAACTCTTTTCCGACGAGGTAGTAGACGTTCTCGTCTTGAGCCTCGGGGATGGGCTCGCTCTTAAGCTGAGGCACGAGTTCACCGTCAAGGTATGCCTTGACCCAGGCCTCCACGCCGTCAGCCTCAACCTCCTTAGACTGGTCGTAAGGGAACTTGAGCTGCTTCTGCACGTTCTGGATGACGAAGGCCGGCCACTTGACCTCAGCCAGATTGAGACCCTTGGCGTGGTCGCCAAACTTGATGGCGTCGATCCAGACAAAGTTCATCTTGGACTTGTACTTGGAGGCAATGGGCCTGAGCTTCTCGATCTCGGCCTCCTTGGTGTCGAGCGAAGGGTCGATGAAGAGGTACGCGAGAGGCTTGGAGCTCTGCGCGTAGGTGGCGTAGTTCTCGCCGCTGACCTCGGCAATGGTGGGCACAGCGAGCTCCTTAATCCAGTCCTCGAGGTCGGAAACGCCGGCGTCGAGGATGGGGAAGGGGTACACGACGGTGGGCTCGTCGAATTTGCGGTAGACGACGACGGCCGGAGGGTTGACCTTGGCCGCGTCGATGGCGGCCTGGTCGGTCGACAGACCGAACAGGAAGTCATCACGGTGCTTTTCGGCGGTCTCGCTGAACGCGGGCGCGGGGGCGTCGGTGGGCGAGGACAAGTACGCGATAACGACGAGGTTGTCGGCCTTCTGGAATTCCTCCTGGTTGGCAGTGGTAACCTCGGTGACGGCAGGGAGGGATTGTCTGAAAGGACAGCATGAGCGCTGTTGAACGCAGAGGTTGTGAACGCGCTCACTTGACCATGTAGCTAATAATGCCGTCCGCCTTCCGGGGGCCAGTGTAGTCCGTCGGTGTGCCGTTCCTGTACACCTTCAAGGTGCTAAAGGGGGTTCGTATCAAACAGTCGGTGAGCGCAGAGTATGCTTACGGGTAACCCTGGATGCCATTGGACTGGCAAAGGTCTGCCTGATCGACGCAGTCTACCTTCGCGATCTTGATGTTTTTTTCTTTAAGGGCGGTCGCGGCTTCCTCGTAGTGGGGGGCCAGCGCTTTGCAGTGGCCGCACCTACGTGGGAACCCGCGTCAGACCATCCACAAGGCGAGGGATCAGAACTACTGACCATGGTGCGAAGAATTCCACAAGAATAAGGGGCTCGGTGTTGATTGAGGAAAAGGTGGCGGCAGTGAGACTAACAACGTCGGAGGGGACTTCGTCGTCAGCCAAGACGACAGAAACAAGCGCAAGGAGGGAGGGCGCGAAGAGCGTAGATAAACGCATGGTGGGACGAATGAAACCTCAGTTGCTGGCAAGCGAAAGTATTTAAGTGACTGACACGTATGCTGGCCAAATTCTGACAAAGCTCGGGGACGAGATCTTTGTTTCGTAGTTAGGGCGAAGCCAGCAGCTATGTCCTTTCGTTCCATTATCCACTGTTAATTACACGATACAAGCTACATTATAACATTCCAAGGTCGAAATCGCTTCCCCGCGAACGACCGCTAGGATATTGTCGGACTGCCCGCTCAAATGGCCGTGGAGGCGGAAAGTCTGTCACAGGAAAAGTGTGAGGACCAGCATTTGGAGGCGGTGAAGGTACTGCATTAGTGAGCATTAGCATAGTATTATGAAGCAGACTCGGGGAGCGCGCACTTTTCCGGCGGGGGGCGGCCGGTCGGGCATTAATTCCATTTGAACCGTTTGTCAAAGGCTGACTTCCAGCGGAAATGGTCCTTTGCCGCACCGGCGGCGGAGCTAAGCTTGCGCGCGCAGGGGGAGGGGGACTGGGTTTAGGGGCAGCAGGCTCTGCTTCTGAAAGCGCGCGCACACGCGCGGGTGGTGCTGGAGGGCCGTTGTTCATAACAGTAGATTTCCGCGGCGGGGGCGCAGGGACGGCTCTGCTGGTGGTAGGAGGTCCAACACTAGATGGCCTTGGCGGAGGGGGCGGGGGAGGCGCTCGACCAGGAGTCGTAGGCGGTGGAGGCACGGTTCGACTGGGGGAACCAGCGACCGGGCTCCGAGCGGGGAGCGCGGGAACTGCGCGGGTGACTGAGGAACGCGAAGGAGACGCAGTGCGAGGCGGGAGCGCCGGAGAAGGCCGTGCAGGCGGTGCAGGTGCTGCGGGGGGGCTAGCACTGCGCAACGGAGGCGGCGCTCTTCGGGGAGGAGCCGGAGCACTTGCGGGCGGAATCGGGACTGTGCGCGATGGCAAACTCGGTGCAGCACGGATGGGAGGTGCCGGGCCAGGAGGAGCAGGCGGGGGAACGGCTCTGGATGGCGGTGGAACAGCTCTGGTGGGAGGAGCCGGAGCTAGAGAAGGAGTCGGAGTAGGTCTGCTCGGAGGAGCGGGTGCTGCTGGCGCGGGAACGACACGACTTGGCGGTGGAGGCGCTGAGGGCGTAGGAACCTCACGCTTCGGTACAGTCGGTGGTTTCCCTATTGTCGGTGGCCGCGCTAGAAATCCATTCAAAAAAATATCAGCATGCGATGCCCAACTGTCCTACCAAGATTATTGCTCCCAGCGGGCTTCAGCTTCGGCATCCCGCCTGCAAACAGTCCGCCTGAAGCATTGCATTTAGAACGGTCTTGCGCGGTTTCTACATTCCTTTACCTAGCTGCGGAGGCCCAGCACCACCGCCAACCGAAGGGGCAGCAGCCCTGCCACCACCCCCGCCGCCGCCTCCTCCTCCTCCTCCTCCTATACCACCCTTGGGTGCCTCGACGATGGGGGCACTGCGGTCATTAGTCGATGATTTCTTGAGTCTTTTTCCTGCCTGGATTTGAGCGAGCAGCTCGCTGGAGGCCATTGCGGATCAGTGAAAGAGGTGTGTCACACCGTGACATCTATGCGAAATCTTGAACAGGGGCGCTCAGTTCCATACCTCAGACGCGTTCGCGCGACGAGAATCAAGGGGAGAAAAAAAATGAATTGAACAGGGTGCTGAAGGAAAGTACAGATACAATGAATGCTCTATGGACGCCCGCTACGAAGGGAGTAGTGAGGAAAACCGGAGACTTTGAGCGGAGGGCGGAGGCCGAGGCCCGCGTGGCGTCACGGCGCCTCGGATGCCTGCAGCAGGAAACGAGGGAAGCGGAGCCCGAGACACAAGCGGCAGCGGAGGAGGTCGATTGATGGACGGTGGTGAACCGCTCGTAGACGACCGGCTTCGGGTGCGACCGTAACCAGCTTGTCGGAACTGCTCGCCATTGAATGTGGGCCACCTCTGTGCGATAGGCCCGGGGATCGACACGCTGCGTCGGTGATCTATGCTGCTTTCCGCAGTCTCCGAGACAGATGCGCTTCGCCTGCGTTCATTCGACGATATTGACCGCGAGTCGTGCAAAGGGATGGGCACCTCCGCCCGAGATACTTCCGACTCCGGAGACGAAGGGACAGTCTCGGGAACGAACGACGTTCGGTACGATGTGCGGAATGTGTTGCGTCTCGAGTCCAGCTGTCTCGATGGCCCTTCCCCGAATCTTGAAATCCGGAAGTTGGAGCGGGGGATGCGAGAAGCTGGGGAGAGGAGGTCGGATACATCCTCGTCCTCGTCCTCGTCGTCATAGTTCAGGGCGGGCGGTGTCTGGATGGTGGGCCGAAGAGGTGTCGGCGTAGGCAGCGAGCCCGCGACCGCATAGTCATGGTCCAAACGCTCGGCATAAGCCACTTGTGAGGGCACAATCATTCCGGTCAATGGGGGACGCTCCTCCGCAACTTCGTTACGCGACGCCGCACGGGCTCGTTGGCCGACTTGGACGATGGCGTTCTTGATGCTGCGCGCCGCTACTGTGTCAATCGTGCGGGTACTCCGAGCGGTGCGTGGCTCCCATTCCTCGTTTTGCAGGCTGGGGTCGCTCAACGCACTGGCCGAGAAGGGGTGACTTCTCCGAGTTGAGGCCGCTGCCGGCGAGGGTGGTTGGATCGAGGCAGGCCGAGACGAGCTGACTGACCGTTCCAATTCTGAACGCGCCAAATCTGACCGTCTCGAGTCTGTGTTGGTCTGCATGTTGGACTGTCTTATGTTTAGTACCACTGAGGGATACGTGGCATAGGACAAGGTAGACATGTGCGGAGAAGAGGGTTCCACGCGAGGTGAAGATGGCCTGTAGCGGAAAGCCACTAGTATGCCGGATTTCAGTACTCGAAAGCTCCGGTCACTCGTTGTTACGCACGGAGAACAGCAACAGCGCCGATACTGAAGGGAATAAATTCCGCAATGGTGTTGGTGAAGACGGCGGACGGGACCAGGGTCAAGAGTTCGAGCTGGAAATCGCGTTAGTGAAAGGCCGAAGTGTCTTCGGAACACTCACAAAGATAAGAGTAAACGGCCGTATAACCCTGTTATCCCGAATAACTGAAATCATCTGTGCATTGGGCGAAAGGAGAAGCATCATCCGAGCAATCGCATACACCTCAAAGGAGAAATAGAGAATCGACGAAACGAGTGACGCGGGAAGGAAGCTGTCGTGAGTGTTAGAAAAAACCGAAATGCCGTTGAAACGGAACGAACTGTTTTCTGTCACAATATGCTACGCCCAGCGGTGTGAAAGGACTGCAATAACGGGTAAGAATCGAATCTCACTCGCGGGAGAGAGACCCACGTCAAAATCCCGACAGCGACAGCATTATTCAAGAATATGAACGCTAATGGTGTGGTTCATTAGCAGCCATGAAAATGAAAAACAACAGAAGCACACCAATCCCAATGATGAGCCAAACGATGGCGACCCAGAACTCCCATCGCGCTGCATCGGTTTCAGATTCATAAGGCCGACGCATAACGGACGGATCACCGCACCTATGCCCATTTTCCGAAGCTCGAAAAGAACTATGAGAGCCCCGACAAGACGGCCGGACTGAGCAGCCATCCCACCCCATGCAACGACGAACGCTGGAGACAGAGATTGAGATGGCAGGCCATGGCTACGATTGTGTTGACGCACCGCAAGTGGCATCGCCACTCAATGGAAAGGCCAGCAAGGACGCGAACTGCGCGATACTAGCGAAAAGAAAGCACAACGGCAGCGCAAAGAGAGCTGTGTTGGAATATCCATGACGAAGATCGAGCCTGATTCCCTAATTAGCAGAGAAGCCCATAATTAACCGATACGTGACGTACTTGTTCTCGATGTCCAAACTGCGCATTGACAGTTTTTCAGAGACAGGTGAGTGCTCAATATCCTGAGAACCCGAGTCGCCACGGATGAGACCGAAGAACCGCTGGATTAAGACAGACGAGATGATGCAGCTAAGGCTGTAATGCCTGTCATGTCGCGTGCGTCTGTGGTGAGGCCACACCGTACCTTGTAATGAAGACCCATCCCAGTGCAAAAGTGGCCACCTGACGGCTGTTCACAGGAAAAAAATTGGGAACTGAATCAATAGAACGAGGCAAGTACGTACTAGTCGGGATGGACGGCGAAATTTGTGGGGGTGTCGTCCAAGCCCGCGAGAGCCATTTAAAGAAAGAAAGTGTTCCACAGGAACAGAGAAATTTGAAGCGCCAGCTGTGAGCCCTGCTCCAGTGAGAGAAAATAGAAAGTGTCTGTTATGGGAAGAGACAAGTCAAGTCGAAAACCCCGCGAACTGATGCCCGGTATCCAGTACCATAACACAGGGCGGGATCATTCGTCGTTAGGCGCCTAGGCACTTCAAACAGCTAGTGCCATTGTCAAGCATGCGCTGATGAGATGTCTCTAATCACAGAACTGAGAAAGCCAGGAACCCAAGGCTTCAGTAATGTTTCATTAAAGTACTATGTAGTGCCTCATTCAGTCAGGATTCAATTAGAGTGCTGCGAGCCCCTTGGAGCCCATGTTGCACTTAGTACATGATACAGGAAAGGATGCTGATGGGGCAGGGCGTTGGTACAGGATGGACGCAGGGCACTTGGTGGAGGAAGAGTGCGAGCTTTGTCGTTGTTTAGTTCAAAGCCCAAAGACGCGTCGGTCACGCCCGTCACACTCCCAGAAAGCGGCCACCTCCTACCCAAAGCACATACCTTTCTGGGTCCAACAATTTCCTCGCGAGCCACTTGGCCATGGCTACGCCCGAAGGAATCCATGTCGGCGTATCCTCAGGACCCCACCATGGTGCATCCTCCTCAGACTTTGAGCAGAGGGTGTCCAAAATTGCGGATCCGATGATTGACATGAATACCAAAATTAAATTCGCCACAGAAATTCGCGAAATGCTCGACGCGCCTCGCGACAGCGACTCCTTCCGCTCCCTCGTCTACCTCATTCCCGCCGTCCTCAACCTCCTTCGTACCGTGCCCATCGTTGCTAACAGAACCGCCTCGGAATACTCCTTTCGGCGCGTTCTCGTCGACATCATCAACCGCCTCCCGTTTGGGGAGAGTGTGCGTCCACGCGTGGACGAGATATTTAACTGTATGATCCATGTCCTCCAGACGGACAATGAGGAGAACGGAGCCACTTGCTGCAAGACTCTGGTCGATCTTATTCGAACCTACCGAATGTCATCCCTCCAGAATATGGAGACTTTCTTTGCGCTGTTCCAAGCCACTTGTGCCAATATGCCTGGGCTCGTCACCGCGGTCCTCTCTGAAAATTCGGCTCCTGTCAATCCGGACCTCATCCTACCTTCTTTGCGCAGCTTCAAAGTGCTGGTCGAGATGGGACAGGTTATGGCGTCTTTTATGCAGGTCCAGAAGGAACCGACACCGGACGCGACGCTTGCTCCTGCCTTCGCAATTATTGCCCTTGAGTCCCCAGCACAGCGAGCAGCGAGGGAGAATCACGAAGCCATGGGCGGGTTCTGGTCGGGAATGGCTCCGACTATCCAGAATCCCACAGCATACTCTGACTTCCTGTCTGCGCAGGCTAAGGTCCTTTTTGCATTGTCTTTGAAGCCGTGTACTCACCAATTTGTAGATACTCTCTTACCTGACATACGTTATGCGTTTCGATCCTCCGAATCAGGCCACACACGGAGACATTTTACTGCTCGCGACTCTACGACTTCTCCAGGATTGCCCCGCCAATGCAATCGCGACGCGCAAGGTCTTTCTTTTTTTTCGCAGTCATGCTGTCATTCACAGCTTCGTATAGGAACTCATTGTCGTTTTCCGCCATCTGCTGGCTGGTGTTCATCGGCGTGCAATTATTCCTCAGATGGACAAACTCTTTGATGAGCGTGTGCTTTTGGGAACGGGAGTTACCGGAAGAGAAATGTTTAGGTTCGTTTCCTTGGACCTCGAAGGGTCCACCCCACTCACGTATGTTCTTGAATAGGTCGCACATCTACAGTGCCCTTGCTGACCTATTCCATCACACTCGAAATGACCTTTCATTGCCTCAGCTCACTCATGTGGTGCTCGTTTACACGCGTATCATGCACAATCCTGCTCTTCCGACGGGCGTTCATCCCATGTTCGCGAAGATTCTCATCAGCCTTATTGATACTATCGTCTCCAAAGACAACGTCCCCGCGACTAAGATCCTCGTGTACATTCTGGACACTTGCCTGGATCGACTCGACGCGCTCAATGTAGTGCTGGAGGAGGTTTACGCTTCAGTGGAACGCGCGAAAGCCGGCAAGAAGGAAGAGTCTTTCGACGCTGCCTTTATTGAAAAGGGTCGCCCCTTGGGTGGTGCCGCATTCATGTTAGAGCGGCCGGAAGAAGTCATCCAGGGTGAATTGGTTTTTTCCCGCGTTATCAAGTTGCTAATGAGAACTAGATTCGCGCAATCTGTTCAAGACGCTCCTTCATGGATTCCGTAGCATACTAGCCGCCATTAAAAAGACTGGAGGGGATCTCGTCATCGACGGCAGTCGTATGGATCGTTTGTTTGTGGCGTCTGTTCGTTGTATGTCCCTTCTCGAGCCAACCGCCGAGGATCCTACCGAATGGTTCGCTGTGGTTCTCTTCGAACTCAACTTGCACGTCTTCCAGGAGATATGGGCGCACAACATGGAATTTCTTTTCCAGTGCGCTCAGAAACGCTCTTCGCTTCTCAATCTTTGTCAACTTCTCCTCACCAAGGAACCATTCTCCCCGACGCTCCTCGCGACTATCCTTTGGTTCTTGGTCGAACGACTCCCATTGCTGGGAGAGTATGATGAAGCAACTGCAGGTGCTACCATCCGCTTGTTCAGAATGGCATTCCACGCTGTTTCTACGCATCAGGGTTGCAATGAGCCTATTCTAGCCTCCCATCTTCCAAAGCTACTGATGGATTGCTTCCCGTTGGCTGCCAAGGCCACCAAGCCCGCCCACTACCTCCTCCTCCTTCGGTCGTTATTCCGAGCCATCGGCGGCGGTGGGGGCAGATTCGAGATTCTGTACAAGGAAGTGCTTCCCCTTCTACCCGAGATGCTCGAGAGCCTTAATTCTCAACTTCTTGCCTCGGAAGGCCACACCAGAGATGTTATTGTCGAGCTTTGTCTCACAGTTCCTCTGAGACTCACCCATCTTCTGCCACATCTCACATACTTGATGCAACCGTTGGCGTTGGCGTTGCGTGGTAATCAAGAGCTTGTCGCACAGGGCTTGCGGACGCTCGAGCTGTGCATCGATAACCTCACCCCAGATTTCCTCGATCCTACGCTCAGCACTGTTCTGCGAGAATTGATGGAGGCTCTACACAGCCACCTGAAACCCTTGCCAGCATCACATCTACTTGCGCATAGCATCACTCGAATTCTGGGGAAACTGGGCGGGAGGAACCGACGGGTCTTGACCCTGGAACCTGCCCTGAAATACCGCGACCCTTCCGAAGCAGCCAAAGTGCCGATATCTTTTGCAGGAAGTCTTGAAAAGATTGATATCGGACCAACCGCATTATTAGCATGTCGTACCTTGGAGAAGGGCCATCCGCGGGATCGCCTTCAGGCATACAATTATCTCGAGAATTGTCTCTCTGTGCTGTTGAATGAGGTGGGCATTTTCTCGTCTTCCCTTGACTCGATTCTTATTTGCTTTTGCAGGGAGTCGTGGGCCGAAATGTTGAAGCGACTTTCGTCAGCTCATTGCAGGGCATATTCGATGCGCTCTATTTGACAGAGCCGCCCGAGTTGAAAGACCGAGCGGAAGAATATCTGTTGAAATTGTCCCAGAGCGTGTTGGATTTGGAAATGCGTCGCGGCCAGACTCGTGAAGCAGGTACCCGCCCAATCCCGAGTCCCCTTCTCAATGTTTTTCTGGACTCCCTGCCGCACGCCTTGGCGCGGGAACAACGGGACCAGACAGAAAAGGCGCAGTCCATTGTCAAGTCTTTCATTCAACACCTCGTTGGTTTGAACAACCAGAGCCCCACTCCCTCCCTCGATATCAGCATGATCTTGCATCAAATTTGCAACAGATTCATTTCTTTGTGCTTGGATGATTCCTGGGTACGCAAGAGGGCAGGATACGGTGGCATCAGGATCATGACCAACACTCCTGACCTGGGAACGCGATGGGTTACGGACCGCGAATTCGATCTTGTTCGTATTCTCATTCGCATCCTCAAGGACCTTCCCCAGGGCCTTACCCGAGACGTCGAGGAGGTGGTTGATATACTTTTGGCCGTATTGCGTATCAGCAACTCTAATTTCGACTTCACGTCGGACTTGAACAACCAAGCTCCGCACCAGAAGTTGGTCACCCTCGCCGGTCTCTTCTGCGCGGAGCTCCAGAGCCCGAATCCTGTCGTTCGGGATGCCGCCCAGACTTGCATTGCTCTCTTGGTCAAGCTCAGCGGCCGCTCGGCGTACAGTCTGTTGGAAACCCACCGTGACCGTATGCTGGGCGGAATATATACCAAGCCGCTTAGAGCCCTGCCCTTCCCCATCCAGATCGGAATGATTGAAGCCGTCAGATACTGTGTTACCCTCGATCCCCCATTGGTCGAGCTAAACGACGAGCTTCTGCGGCTCCTGCATGAGACTTTGGCCCTCGCGGACGCAGAGGACTCGTCTCTCCTCCCTCGCGGCAGTCTTCCTGCCCGCCAAGGCAATATGGAGATAATCAAACTTCGCGTCGCTTGCATCAAGCTATTGACGGCTTCGATGCCGTTGACCGACTTTTTCTCCAGGCAGCATCAAACTCGTCAAAGGTGAATAATTCGGCTGCATGAGACTGTACCAAAATAATATTTACTCTTCAGGGTCACTGGGGTTTATTTCAAGTCGCTCTATTCTCCTTCCCCCGACGTCAAAGATGTCGCGTACGACGGTTTGAAAATGGTTTTGACTCATCAGAGTCGCTTGCCGCGGGAGCTTCTGCAAACGGGTCTGCGCCCGATTCTTATGAATCTTGCAGATCCGAAACGCCTTTCCGTCCCTGGGCTTGAAGGCCTGGCTCGCCTGCTCGAGCTCTTGACCAATTATTTCAAGGTTGAGATCGGCCATAAGCTGTTGGATCACTTCCGGATCGTCGCGGATCCACTGCTTCTGAGCAGCGCCTCCAGGCTCACTCTGGGAGAGAACGAGGGAATCACCAAGTTGGTTCGCCTTGCGAACATATTCCATTTGCTTCCTTCTGCGGCCAATATCTTCCTCGAGCAACTGGTCAACCTGATCGTCCAGACAGAGTCACAGATGCACTTCTCCGGAAAGACCCCCTTCTCCGAGCCGTTGGCGAGATATCTGAACCGGTACCCTGCCGAAGGAATCGACTTCCTCCTTCGCCATCTCGCATTGCCGTCGCACTTGAGGACGCTGAGGTGCATTTTGCAAGCCAAGCTTGCTCCTAACCTTCAGCGGGAGCTCGCTTCGCGAGCCCTGACGCTCGTGGCATTTGTGAAAGGAGATGATCCTCTTCAAGTCATTCCCTCCCTTTCCCTCATTTCCGACCTCGTGGAGCTCATACCGTCCTGGATTTCTGAAAATGGATTTGTCATGGACACCCTGCTTGCACTGTGGCGTTCGGAATCTCCTCAATCTGAACAAAGCGCAGAGATAGTGCCACAACTTATCGAGCGCCACAATATCATGCTTTCCATCTTCAAAACAGTCCTCACGACTTCGTCTCGCATCGACCTCGTTTTCGAAATCGTCGCCATTTACACGCGGAATCTAGGCATGGATCTCGTCAGAACCACCCGATTCTTGTACAAGCACGTCGCGCTCAGCAACGACGTGCGTTACCAGCGCAACGTTCTGATGCGTTTCCTCGCTTGGTTCGACGATTCTTCTTACACTTGGGCGCACAAGATGTTTTTCATCCGTTACGTCGTTACGCCAACGCTCCTGGTGCAAGCCCACCATCCTGACACCAAAGACCAACTCTTGGATGCTGGTTTCATCAACGGCCTCTCTCGCCTCATCTGGCCGCCGCCAGATCCGAATGTAGACGACCTATTCAAGATAGAGCTCCTGCATCTCACGACTGTCCTCATCCAGCATTACCCCAAGTTGCTCGAGGATGCCAAGAAGGAGATCATCCGGAGTGCCTGGCAATATATTCACAACGAGGACACCATCGTCAAGCAGACCGGATACTTCCTGACTGCCCGATTTTTCGTGGCGTTTCCGACCCCACCCAAGTTCCTAATGAGGACGTGGCTAGGTTTGCTCCGCACTCCTTCGGCGGAGGGGCGACCTATCGTCCGACAGGAAGCATTGGCGACGTTGGTGCCATGTCTCACCGTTGTAGATCCCGCCGAGAAAGGGTTTCCATTGTGGGCGACAAATGCACGAAAGCTCCTCGCCGAAGAAGGCCTTTCGCAATCCCTCACCATTTATCATCTGATCGTCAAGCATTCGGCCCCTTCTACCCTGTCCGCGGGCTTTTTGTGTCCCACATGGTGAATTCATTGAATAAGCTGGGCATGTCGTCGTCGTCCACGCCTGATTCACGATTGTTATCCATCGAGATCTTGAATGTCATTTTCAAGTGGGAAGAACAGACCACTCAGGCCCTTGCCAATGGATCCGCTTCTGGAACCAATTTTTGGACGACTCCTCTGGCCTATTGTGAAAATTTGGTCAGCTATCTCGTTCGCCTCGGTACCAATGTGGACCCTGCCACGAGAAATATTGTACCAAGAGCTTTGGCCTTGCTGCAGAAGATGGTGGGACCGCAAGGTTGGAGGGACGTGGCATTTGGGCTCCGGTTTTTCTTGAAATCTTTGGAGCAGGTGAATCACCTCAATTCTACGCCACCAATTAGTCTGACCTTTTTTATTCAAGAACGAGCTCAACTCCGAACCTTTGATTGCTCAAGCCATTGCTTCGGCGAAAGTGCTTCAGGTAGTCTATCTTGAAGGATATTCTATCCATTCTAACTCGTTCGTTCGACAGGTCATAGCGACGGAGCGAGAGGACAGCTGGTATATCGCCAATGCCGAAGTGCTGCAGAAACTCGTGCGGAAAGGCATGAACACAGACGAATATCCGCTGCATGATGCTCTGCACCCTGTTTTCTCCCGTCTAATGCGACTATTCCCCTTGCCCAAAGAGGAGGAGGAACAGCAGGATGAGCGGTCAGAATTCCACGCCTTCGTCAACACGGCTATTTCCGACGGATTACGTAACACGACAGCATTGCGCGGCACACTTTTGATGCTGAAATCTGTTGTCGAGGTTTCGCCCGAGAGGATTGAGCCCTACGCTGCGAATTTGATGAAGCTCCTGGGGAGACTTACCAAGGAACATGTCAATTCGGCTCCCACATCCACTGGTTTCGACAACAGTGTTCGTCTCCTTATCCACATTCTCGATATCTGCCAATTATCTGTCGCTTTTCTTGCGGACCAACGACGGTGGCTGCTGAGCACCCTTGTCATACTGGTGGAAAAGTCCAAAAGCCCCCCGGTCTGCAGCTATATCCTCGACTTGGCGAAGTCTTGGGCATTGGTCAAACAAGACGCGTATCCGACCATGAAAGAGAAGGCGAGCCTGTTGCAGAAAATGGTGGCTTTCGAGTCCCGGACGGAGAGCATCTACCATTCATATCTCGCAGTCATCTACCAGATCTATACCGAACCCGCCTTACGCCGCAGCGATCTGACGGCTCGGCTCGAGCAGTCTTTCATTCTCGGCTGTCGTGCCAAGGACCCCGAACTTCGAGAGAAATTCTTGGATCTTCTCGATGTCAGCGTTCCGAGGTCTCTCATTAGTCGCCTAACATACATTTTCGGGGTCCAAAGTTGGGATGCGCTGGCGGATCATAACTGGGTGTATCTCGCGCTTCATCTTCTGCTGAGTGCCGCCGAGATAGATGTGCCCGTCTCTCATGAACGTCGGATGTCTACGATCATCTCTATTCCCCGGCCCACGACGCAAAGCGTCGTGCAACCGATGCAGAGACTTCTGTTCTTGGACCCTCAAGCCGCGCACGACACTTGGATCTCCGTATTTCCTGCTGCCTGGTCTTCGCTCTCGAGGCGCGAGCAAAACGACATAACGCAGCACATGATCAATTTGCTGAGTCGAGATTATCACATCAAGCAAGCCGACATGCGTCCCAATGTCATTCAAACTCTCCTCACCGGCATTCAGGCTTGCTCGCCCCCGATGATTCTTCCCCCTCACCTGGTGAAGTATCTCGCCAAAACATTCGGAGCGTGGTATATTGCATTGGAGATTCTGGGGACTTCGTTGGATCATATCAAAGACGATGAAAATACCGTTCGCGAGTACGTCTTTGACTCCCTCGCAGACGTCTACGCCGAGTTGGCCGAAGACGATATGTTCTACGGGCTGTGGAGACACCGGTGCCTACACCTGGATACAAACATCGCGCTCGCCTTTGAACAGAACGGCATGTGGGAACAAGCATCCAACGCTTACGAGGTCGCACAGAGCAAAGCGCGCAATGGCACCATTCCATTCTCAGAAGCGGAATTTTGTCTTTGGGAGGATCATTGGATTCTGGCGGCGGAGAAACTGCAACAGTGGGACATTTTACAGGAGCTTGCGAAGTCCGAGGGTAATCAGGAATTGATGCTGGAGTGTGCCTGGCGAAATACGCAGTGGGTGGAGCAGAAGGACACGTTGGAGGAGCAGATCAGCCAGTTACCGGAAGTCCCCACCCCTCGACGCCGAGTTTTTGAAGCTTTCATAGCCTTGCTAAAACTTCCCGCTGCGCTGGACAAAAACCTGGAGTTCACCAGGATCTTAGAGGACGCTATGCAACTCTCGCTGCGGAAGTGGGTCGCTCTTCCTCCCCAGCTCTCTGCTGCCCATGTTCCTCTCCTTCAGCACTTTCAGCAGTTCGTCGAGCTCCAAGAAGCTGTTCAGATCTTCGGTTCGCTTTCTACGACCACTGCGCAGAACTTGGAGAAAAAATCCTCCGACCTGAAGATGGTTCTGCAAGCTTGGCGCGAGCGACTGCCGAATTTGCAGGATGATATAAGCATCTGGAGCGACCTGGTCGCTTGGAGGCAAAACGTCTTCCACGCAATCAACAACACGTATATTCCGCTTATTGCCAATTCCAACCAGGGTGGAGGCGCCGCCAACAATTCCCAAACGTTTGGATATCGCGGGTATCACGAGACTGCGTGGATCATTAATCGTTTCGCTCACGTCGCGCGCAAGCATGACTTGCTCGAAGCCTGCTTCACCTCGTTGATCAAAATCTACACGCTCCCGAATATCGAGATTTCCGAGGCTTTCCTAAAGCTCCGAGAACAAGCCCGCTGCCATTACCAAAAGCCAAATGATCTTGCAGCCGGGCTGGAAGTCATCAACAATACAAATCTCGTGTTCTTCTCCGTGGCCCAGAAGGCAGAGTTCTACACTCTCAAGGGGATGTTCCACGCTAGGGCCAAACGCAACGAAGAAGCCAATAATGCTTTCGGCCAGGCCGTTCAGTTGGACATGACTCAAGCCAAGGCATGGGCAGAGTGGGGGCGCTTCAACGATAATATGTTCAAGGAAGTGCCAACCGACTTATCGTACGCGGCCAACGCGGTGAGCTGCTATCTTCAGGCGGCAGGTCAGTACAAGAGCGGCAAAAGCAGACCTCTCATCGCCCGAATCCAATGGCTCTTGAGTGTGGACGATAACACTTTGTCCATTTCACGTGCCTTTGACACCTACAAAGGGGATGCTGCCTATTGGTATTGGATCACATTCATTCCTCACCTCTGCATGTCGCTGTCAAATCGGGAAGTAAAGCAGGCCCGTTACGTGCTTCTCAATCTTGCCAGACATTATCCCCAGGTGAGGATTACCACAGTGGTATTTACTCTTGCTCATCCATTCTAGGCGCTCTTCTTCCAACTGCGTACTACCCGTGAAGAGGTGATGCAACGCAAGGCTGCATTAGCTCGGGCTCAGGCCGCGGATCCCTCACGGCAGCCAGATGCTCCTGCCGCGTCTTCCAGTGGCGACCATCCAATGCCCGCGGCTACGGATGAGTCGCAACGGCCTGCACCCAGCAATCCTGGTGCCGGTTCACATGGAGCACCGGATGGAGGCCCTTACCCTCGACAGGCTTGGGATTACGTGGAGGAGGTGGTTCAGTTGCTCAAAACCGCCTTCCCCCTGCTCGTACTGAGCTTGGAGACGATCGTAGACCAGGTGGCGGGGAAATTCAAGTCGTCGAGCGAGGAAGATACATACCGACATCTCTGTATGTTACTTTCGGATGCGCTTCAGGTACAGTCACCAACTTGATTTCCATCGGCGTGCCACTCACACAACTGATTAGAACTACAATTTGCGGATGAACATGCTCAACGACGATGGATTTGTCAATCAACAGACGATGGGAACTCTGAGTCGTTTCGGGGGCACGCTGAGCGGCCAAGTCAGGGTACGTCAGATGTCTGTCGTTGAGTATAAATTATCTGACAGCTTATGCAGAAAGATTTTGACGAGGCCTTTGGACCCAAGCAAACGGTCTATGAATACATCCAGAAACTCCAACAGTGGAGGACGCGTTACGAAAAGAATCTTGATTCAAAGCTTCGAATCCAGCCTCTGGAAGCCTTGAGCCATTATCTCACCGAATTCCAGTACCTGAAGGTCGATGAGATCGAGGTTCCTGGCCAGTATACGGAGGTTTGCGCCTAGATCCGCACTTCATTCGCGTGGCTAATGTTTGCTGCAGGATAAGGACAGCAATCAAAACTTCATTCGGATTCAAAGGTTTGGGCCCAAATTCGAGAATTGCCGAACGCATGGGATCACATGGAAGCGCATCACTATCCATGGCACCGATAACTCGAAAACAGCGTTCTCGATTCAGTTGAATTCTACGCGTAACTCGCGTCGGGAAGAGAGAGTGATGCAGATATTCCGTACCTTCAACGGGTGGGAGCTCTTTTCTCACTGTTCGTTGAACATGGACTGATGGAATTCTCTAGCGCACTCACTCGGAAGAAGGAAAGTCGGAAACGGAACCTTTCTTTCCACATTCCCGCCGTCGTTTCGTTCAGTCCCAGCCTCCGGCTATTCCAAACAGATAGCAGCTACGTCTCGCTCGGAGACATCTACGATCTTCACTGTGAGGAGAACGGGTTTGCCAAAGAAGACCCCGTCCTGTTTGCTGGCGAGAAGGTCAAGAAGGTCCTGCGGGAGTATTTCCAGCAAACTAGTGGCCAGGTACGTCGGGATCAATCAGGTACACATCAAATCAATGACTTCGATTCCAGCCCAACAAGGCTGAATATCTCACTCTCAAAAAGGATATCTATGACGAGGTCGCCCTGAAGATGGTCCCCGAAGACGTTCTAACCCGGGTACTGAAACATAAACAACGCTGCCTTTCCAGCACTAATATTTTTCCCCTAGTATATGATCCGCACCATGGACACTCCGAGCGAGTTGTGGCGAATGCGGAAACAGTTTGCTCTGCAAATCGCTTCTTGTAGTTTCATGACATACACACTTTGTTTGACGCACCGAATACCCTACCGCTACTTGTTTTCACGTGGTACCGGCCAGATGACCATGACAGAGTTGGTTCCAGGTAAATTTTCCAGTTATTTGCTGTCAGCACGCGCTCATTTTATTTTTGGCAGGAATGTCGCAACAAATACCCATATTCGCGACGAACGACGTTGTCCCCTTCCGTCTTACACCGAATATGCAAAATTTCCTGGGTCCTATCTTCACAGAGGGTATTCTAACGTCGGGTATTATGGCCATTGGTCGAAGCCTGACCGAACCAGAGGTCTGTCCATCTTTGTTTCCGTGTCGTCTCATGAGCTCATTCGGAGCAGTTCGATTTGGAGCAACAACTGTGCCTTTTCGGCCGCGACGAAGTCATGACCTGGTTACGGGGACGCACGGCAAGCACCGATGCCAACTTTAGGAAGTTTGTGGCGGCCAACATCGACGGTGTTGTGAAGCGCGCGGAAACCATGGCTTGCAAAATCGAGCGTGAACAAGCGGTGAACAACCCAACCGCTCCGGTGTTGGCTCCAGTCGTTCAGACTGTCGCCAACTTGATCTCAAGTGCAACCAATCCGATTCAATTGACCAAGATGGGGGAAATGTACACGCCGTGGATGTAGATAGCAGTCTGATTTTTATGTACCCATAAAATGTATCTAAATAGCGATTCAAGTTGGATTCAAGTTTTACTTGGAATTTCAAACAAGGAGTCACTTTCTAGATTTGGCTCCTGACGTTCCTGTCTTTGCATGTATTTGTTGCACAAGCCTCTATTTTTGACGTTATTTTACAAGCCCCATGGTATGGCGCGCGACAGTTTTACCACAATGTTCGCGGTCGTCTCCGAGCCAGAAGGTTCAAGCGATAGAAGAAGGAAAGCCCGCATAGTACTTACATACATTAACTGAGGCATGAGGAAAATTTTGCAACATATGGCACTCTGTGGTAAGTTCTGGTGTATGCATACTATCTACTTTTCACGTATCCTTCAGTTTGTCGGAAGGTGTTGATGTGACCGTCGCTTTCAACCATCATCTAGGTTCATATTCAGCACAATGTCGAAAGAGATGGAACAGCCACCCTCTCACATCTTCTGCCATAACATGAACGTCCGAACCTGGCCTGTTGTACATCATAGCGTTCGCAAACATGAGATATATATCTCGTTGGTACTCCAGCGAATTGCCGATAACGCCGTCTTTGATCTTCGCCTTGATTGTTTTCAGGTCGATGGGCCGCTTCACAATGTCGTGGTAGTCGGGTGCTTCGGAGACCTTGATTGGGTTGTGGAATATGTTGCCGTTCCGGTGCTGGGATATTTGCGAATGGACCATGGTGATCACCGTCTGGAAACGTTTGAGCGCGACTTGTTCTTCCGTCCGACCCCCCGTGGCGCGGCGACGGAGTGCAGCCGGAGTCGAGGCTGTGCAGGCAGTGAATATTCAGTAGGTTAGAGAAAGGAGGGGACCAGCTACGTTGCTCATCCTCGTCGACCGGCTCGGATTCTTCTCTGGCTCTTTTGCTCGCACGGGGAGAATCCACACTTCCAAAGAAGGAGGCCTTGCGTTTGCCTGCGGCGAATGGGATCAGACATCAAAGAGCACACCAAAGCAAACTCACCGTCGCGGCGCCGCGCCGCGGCAGACATGGGCATTTCCTCGTCCGGTTGTGCTTCATCAAGTGCGGGTGTCTCTTCCTTCGCCGCTGGTGCAGGAATAGACTGGGGCTCCATTTCTGCCTCAAGTTCAGGCGTCTTTGCTCGACGGCCGCGCTTCTTACCAGCGGCAGGGGTCGAAACGGTAGAGATGGAAGGACGACGGCGGATAGAGCCTTTTGAAGAGTGGTCAAGCATGGTTCGCTGGAATGGAAAGTAAACATACGGCGAGTCGAGACGCCTTCCTCTTCTGCTAGGCCGCTCTCTGAGGCTTTCGATGCCGGTTTTGATTGGCTTTGAATTATATCCGCCTCGTCATTTGGCGTATCTATTGGTTCTGGCTTGATATCGTCCGCCGCTGGTTCGCTATCGTCCGCAGCGGCGACTATCTCTTCTGCCGGAGCAACTGTCTCTTCCATTGGCACGACTGTTTCTTCCACCGGCACAATTGTTTCTTCCACCGGCACAACTGTTTCTTCCACCGGCACAACTGTCTCTTCCATTGGCACGACTGTTTCTTCCACCGGCACGACTGTCTCTTCCATTGGCACGAATGTCTCTTCCACCGGCACGACTATCTCTTCTGCTGGAGCGACTGTCTCTTCGGCTGTGTCTTCAATTGGGGCGGCTGTCTCTTCTGCTTTCTCTTCTGCTGGGGCGGCTGTCTCTTCTGCTGGGGCGGCTGTCTCTTCTACTGGGGCGACTGTCTCTTCCGCTGGGGCGACTACCTCTTCCAAGGTCTCTGCTTCTGGCATGTCAACTGCTGGTTCCTCGGGAACAGGGTCCGGGCCTTCGGGATCCTGTAGCTGCTCATCGTCGGATATCTGCATGAGATGATCCAAGTTTTCAGGAGGTGATAATGGCGCTTCGGGAGTAGGTGTAGGCTCTGCAGAGACTTTCGTTCCATCCTGTTCCAGTACGATGTCTTCCATCGCTACCTCGGGAGTCGGAGGTACAGCATCAACAGGGATGTCCGCAACAGGTTCGTCTGGTTCCATGGTCTCGGAATCAGCAACTGGCACCTCGATTTCCGGCGTCTCGTCCTTTGGAGCGGCGCTGACCATGTCAGCGAGATCATCAGCGGGAACATCCTGCGAAACCGTTGGCTATTCGAGCGCATACTTTGTGGAAGAAATACCTGTCCCGGTGAAATGTCTCCGGATTCCTCTACTGGGTCCTCCGGCTCCTTCTCTGGGGCAGAGATTCCGGTTATTCTGGCCTTGATTTCCTCGTCTTTCTGACCAGCACGAATTTGGTCGATTTCGGCGACGATGGCTCTGTGGAATGTTGAGCAAAACTGTAGTGAGGTCCACCGGGTTCATACTTGAATTGTTGTTCCTCGGCACTAATAAGACTGCGAAGCTCCTCGACACGTTCGGCATAGTATTTTTCGGCGAGTTTGAAATGTATCGGAGCTGAAACATTTCGAAACAAGTTCCGAGATGAGAAGCAGAGTTCTTACCATGCGCGATGTCCTTTGCCTCGCTTCTTGAGACCACAGCGTGTCAGCACAGAAGAACGCAAGTAGGAGAACAAAGGCGAACAGTTCGAAGCCGGATTCTTTCATCATATGGTTGTACATTGCATGGCATGACTACGGGAACAGAGAGTCAACTACGGGGTGAACGAATAACAGGCATGTCTGACTTGTGCTGTGAAGAAGGTCTTTGGGTGGGTGAGGAGAGCATGTTTGCCAAGAATTCTGGATATCTTGAGCCACGAACTGGTTCCGACCTCCCAGACCGCCTGTGCGAGGACAAGCTTGTCGAGAACAGAGACACCCTCTGCGGCGGCGCTGACCTGCGATTTCGACCGCCGCGAGCGAGACATGCGAGCCAGCTGAGCAGCGGTTGAGTTCAAGTCACGCTGTGACCTGCGTCATCCCTCTTTCCATCCTACCACCATGTTGAGACCCATCTTCCTTGCCCTCCTCCCTCTCGTTTTCGCTGCCCGCGTCCACAAACTCAAGCTCAACAAGCTCCCTGCTGTCAACGACAACCCAGAGCTCGAGGCCGCATACCTCGCTGAGAAGTATGGCGCTCCCTTGCAGGCTCAGCAGCCCCTGATAGGCTCAGGCGGCTCAGGCCGTCGGGTCGGCCGTCCTGCCCGCATGGGCGACGACGACCTCTTCTGGACCCAGCAGCAGCTCAAGGACGGTCACGGTGTCCCTCTCAGCAGTACGCAGAGCCGTTTGGTCCCTGCATGTGATCTCATTGAACCCCAGACTTCATGAATGCGCAGTACTTTGCCGAGATTCAGCTTGGCTCCCCACCGCAGTCATTCAAGGTGACGCGTCCTCATACCTCGTGGTTCTAACTCCTACTTACGTCCTCAGGTCATCTTGGATACCGGGTAACCTGAATCATTTATTGTCCGCAGTCTCTTCTGACATCATTTCTTTCAGCTCATCCAACCTGTGGGTACCTAGCACGAGCTGCACATCTATTGCGTGCTTCCTCCACGCCAAGTACGACTCCAAGTCATCGACCACCTACAAGGAGAATGGTACGACTTTCTCTATCCAATACGGGAGTGGCTCGATGGAGGGCTTCGTTTCAAACGACGTGCTCGCTATCGGCGACATTAAGATTCCCAAGCAAGATTTCGCCGAGGCCACCAAGGAGCCTGGGTTGGCCTTCGCGTTTGGAAAGTTCGACGGGATTCTCGGTACGCTTTCAACTCCACTGTACTTGCTTTGCCGAGCTTGATGCGTCGCAGGGCTTGCGTACGACACCATCAGTGTGAACGGGATCGTACCGCCTTTCTATAGTATGATCGACCAAGGCCTCATCGACGAACCCGTTTTTTCTTTCCGCATTGGTTCGTCGGAGGAAGATGGTGGCGAAGCCGTGTTCGGAGGTATCGACCACAGCGCGTACACTGGCAAGCTCCAGTACGTTCCTGTTCGCCGCAAGGCCTACTGGGAGGTCGAGCTCGAGGCGGTTACTTTCGGTGATGACGTACTTGAGCTTGAGAACACTGGTGCTGCCATCGACACCGGTGAGCAAAGTCTTGCAGGGAATTTTCTTCATGCTGACATCCTTGGCAAGGCACTTCTCTTATTGCCCTCCCCACCGACATCGCGGAAATGCTCAACGCTCAGATTGGTGCCACCAAATCCTGGAATGGGCAGTGGACCGTGGACTGTGCCAAAGTCCCCTCCCTTCCCGACCTTTCCTTCACCTTCGGCGGCAACAAGTACCCTCTCAAGGGCAGCGACTACATTCTAGAGGTTCAAGGCACCTGCATGTCGTCCTTCACTGGAATGGACATCAACCTCCCGGGTGGATCTCTGTGGATCATCGGTGAGCATTCTTGCCATCCCTTTTGTTCGATGAACTCAAATCCTGCACAGGCGACGTCTTCCTTCGGAAATACTACACCGTCTACGATCTCGGCAGAGATGCTGTTGGTTTCGCGCCGTCGAAGTAAGAGGATCATGGGTTTTTTTGCCCTGCTATGCTTTCCCTTCCATTTCGTCTCGTCGGGAGCTCTTTACTTCCAGAGTTCTTCAGACACGGCCTGCGGGCAGCTAGTAGTAGTGTACGATACTTGAATAATGCATTGATGTAGGACGGATTGCTTTCAATACACGTAAAACTTGACAGATAATTGCGGCCGAAGGGGCCGAAGATCAAAAGACTCGCTCGTTTATCAATCTACAGTCGCCATCGTCTGAAATCATTGTCATTCAATATTCAATGCCTACATGATGCCCTTGTCGGCAGCGCAAAATGCTTCGGGACACCGACGGCTGCTATCTCAAAGATGGTCTTCGTCAACCTTTGACCGGGTCAATGTTCTCGGCGATGATGCCTCCTACGGACATTCTGGTATATATACTGCGCCGTCCATGTCAACCGTGTTCTCTAATTTGGCTTTCAAATTATTGGCTGCGTCAATGCCTTGAGCTGGGCAAGAGATGGCGAACTCTTACTGGTCCGTTCCATCATTCAGGATCAGGAGCGAAAATGCCCTTGACTGCTTTTACAGACTGGTGGGGACGATAGAACGTTGGGATGACCCTTGCTTCATGTCAATAGTGTGCTCATTCAGGCGATTCAGAGTGCAAATCTGGAGAATGGACCCCGGTGCTCTCGACTCGGATCATGACTATCCATTTGTATGCAGGGGTATTGTGTCCACCGGCCACTTGGCCAATATCTTCAACGCGGAAATGTTGCCGCATTCGTCCAATATGTGGGCCGTTTAATTGTGCCAATACGATTTTCTAATTACTTGAAATAATAGAGCAACAGTAGCAGGCGACGGACAAGTTCGAGTGCATGAAGTGGGAGAAATTGTGCACTCGGGACCGCCTGCAAGCCCGTTGAGCTCTCGACATACCTGCACCCACAGGCTGCAATGTCACGACGACCGGGTGAAAAGGATCGCGACGGAGGACAGTCCACACCTATTTCTGACGGTCGCAGAGGTTCGTATGGCTCTTTGGTGTTGTGCGAAGAAATGGATAGTAATCTCCTTTATCTTCAAAGGACGGGGCAGGTTCGTATTGACCCTTGGTATGATTTTGCAGCGCTCAACTTTCCTTCCTTCTCAAAGTCCGACAACACGACCTCAGAGTTCACCACCAGTGCAATTACGATTCGTGCCCGCCACCGCTGATTAAACTCGACTTTGAACTCTCCGCGCTTTCTCTTTCTCCATTGACCCCCTTCCAGTTCGTCGTTGCAGGAGGATCGCCGTATGTGCGTTGAATTACTGTTATATCTACTACATCTATACTATTCACTTTCGACAGGGTTACCTTTTCGATCGTAGACAAGTGGGCCGGTTCCTCATGGAAGAAAGAGGTATCGTGGAAAATGGCATGACCCACTGCATACGTCGTTTTGGCAGACCCGCCGGTACTGCTCAGTTCGACGGCACCAGCGAGCACATAACGGGTGCCCGTATGTCTTCACACAACGGTCATGAAGTAGGGTATCTTTCTTCTTTAAATGCATTCCATTTACGTGCCGATTTTTCAGCTGCTTTTATGTGCGTCATATGGTCTGCCGGTATGTCTACTCATTCATTCCCCTCCAGCATATCATGCGGACGCGGTTTATCTTTACTCTACCCGTGATGCCCCGGAGGAAGAAGACCTGGCATTGCCGTCCGGGTTTCTGCCTTCGTCCAAGCCCATACCTATTAAAAGACCACGAGACGATTCATGGTCCAGTGCGGATGATGATGATATCGACGATATGGACAGGGATATTGACGACAACGCATCGGACGACGACCAAGAACACGACTTGTTCCGCAATTTGGACGCATACGTCGCTCAGGACGCGTCCTATTCTAGTGTTCCGCTCATTCTTCCTCGTCGACGTTTTGCAGGGGCACGCAACGTAGCCACCATAAAAGACGGTACCCTGATCCACATTGTCGTGCTCTATCGTCCACTAAATATTTTCTAGCCAACTTCCTTGGGCCCGATGACGAGTTGGTTACCTCGGGCTCAGACTGCGGGAATCTCTTTATCTGGCGGAAAGATGGAGCTCTGCACTCGATCCTTGAAGGCGATAGCACCACAGTCAATGTGATTGAAGGCCACCCCCATTTGCCTCTCTTTGCGGCCAGCGGTATTGACACTACTGTCAAAGTGAGCCATCTCACATCTCTCGTCACAATTGTTTCTTATCTGTTCCAGCTATTTGCTCCAGTCTCTGGTCCCAGCGTCTTTTCGAAAATGCACCAGGCGGAGCGTATCATCGCGGCGAATGCCACGAGACAACGAGGCTTGATCAAGGTGCGAATTGATTCCAATATTGAGGGCGATGTATCCTCACTGCCATCGTCGTCCATTTCGGATCTTTAGTTGCGGCGAAGGGATATTACCGCGCTCTTGAACGCCGTTGCGGTGGACGGACAAAGTCCAGACTGTAATCACCAGTAATACCTTCCTTGTACTTGGTAGTGTACTTAGTAGTATTGATTGGATCTGCACTTCAAGAGAAACATGGACGCGCGAGGCTTGCCTTTCGAGGAATCGAGGCATACGCAGAGCAAAATCTCAGATCCAGCAGATCCAGCGGCCAGTGTCTGCATGGGAGTCCGTGGTGTCGTAAAGACTATCTACTGCGCGGTGGAACAACCTGAAAGGAACAGAGAGTAATCTCTTGTTGCATGATTATTCATTGTTTTCTTCCTACGCCGTATCTTGAATGCCTCCTTCCACCATAACGCTTCACCGCATCGTCCATATGTCTTTGTAGCTCGTTTTTGTGTCTCAGGCCGGAATGGATGATGTTGAGCCAAATACTTTTTTGGCCACACAAAGGGTTTCGCACGAACCAAGCAGCATCGCCTGCGAAGCGACCGCACGGACCGCGGTACTAACATTTTCTACAGATTTCTGGCTCAGCCAGTTATAACATCCACCTCTCAGACTCTCCGACCGCGCTGTATACCGTTTTTTTTTGGCGCACTGTTATGTAAGTTTGCGGGATTGCTGTGGACCGAAATTCTGCTAATTTTCCTCACAGAGTCCAGTAAGGATCCTTTCCATCGTCTCTGCGTGAACAGGCCCCTCCATTCGGTCAAGGCTTCCCTTGCTGTTGATTGGAACGGTGCGCACTTTGTGAGAAACGTAACACCGCTCTTTCGTCTTGCACCACTTCGTCGCTGATTCTCAAAAGAACGTGCAACTCTCATGCCGTCGCAGCACCGACGTCGAACTCACAAGGATTCACTCGACGAACGGCACCCCCCGCGAGCAGAGGAGTCCCACTCTGACCCATATTCACGACCTTCGAACGATTTTCGTCCACCGACAAACCGTGACTATCGTCAAAACAACTCCACGTCGTCGCAGTCGCACAGCAATAGAGGTTCATATGACACGAGCAGAGCATCGTCCTCTAGAAGTCAACGGGATACCAATTGGCGTCCGAAGGACACAGAGAGGTCGTACAATACTGACGAGTATTATCGAGACCGGAGAGAGGATGTGGCAGGTTCTCGAGAACCCGAGTCGTGGCCGGCTCGCACCGTTCCCGAACCTCGTTATTCAGAACGAGAATGGTCTCAGACCCAACGATACGATGCGGGATATCCATCATCTTCATATCCCGAAGAGTCGTCTTCCTGGGGCGTGCCATCGACGAACCCACCCCCCGTTCATCGGAACGGCCACCAAGAGCGATGGCACTCTCAGGATAATCGAGGACACGGGTTTAAAGGCCGACCTCCAGAACGCACCCAGACCGTTGACCCACGGGCGGAGTGGCAAAATCGCCATTCACAGGGCAACACCACTGCTTTCAATGACCCGTGGGCTGCATCTGCACTTGCGGCAGAAAAAAACAACGCAGTAGTCGATAATCGTTCTTGGGAACCAGCCCCCACCTGGCAGCCCTCTGGGTCTGGGGATCGTCAATATGGATCTGGGGACCGCCAATATAACCGAAATCAAAATGGACAGCGCAACGACTACTACAACAAACCTTCTGCTGGTGGACGAGGCGGAGCTGGCAACTCGAGCAGCAACAACGCTTCCCACAGAAATTACAACAACTACTCCCACAGCAAGCCCCAGCGAAATTGGCGGAATGATAATGGGAATCGGAACGACAATGGGAATCTCAACAAGTGTGTTATCTCGACTTCTCATACCGTGTTGCTTTACTCATTGCATTAGTTGGTCTCGACGCGAGGGATCAGAACGGGCTCCGTTGCCTTCACCGTCCTCACGCAAACACAACCGTTCCGTGTCCCGTTCCCGCTCGCGCTCGCGATCGCCTGCAGAATCATATTACTCTCACCGTTCTTCTCGGGCTCGCACGAAATCTCCTTCCGCTTCTCCCGCATCCAAACGCCGACGGCGCGACTCCAGTCCCATAGTCGTCGCGGGTCGTCCTTCTTCGTACGACGGAGCTCATGCAATTTGGGTGCCCCGTGAGAACCAACCATTACCGCAGTCCTCAGAGAACACCTATAAACACAGCAACCAACCCGCCCATGCGAGGGATATGTCGAGGGAATCTAGCATGAGCGCTGGCAGGAGTCCAAGTCGCAGTCGTAGTCCTATTCCAGAACTGCATCCCTTCCCTCGACTTTCGACTGCTGTCAGCGCCCCATCACTCATCCCCTCCCCTCGAGCGGTGGTCGACGACGTGTCTCGTGAGCCGCCCGCACGGCGAAATGGCACTAGTATGGTGAATGGAGCGCATAACAAGGCAAATACATCGACCGATTCTACTGTGTCTCAACTAACAGGTTCCTTCAGTTCGCACACCGACCCTTGCCGTTAACACAAAACGCCAGCATCGACATCATGCCACCTCCGACCATCATCCCTACCTTCCATGCCCCTCGTCCTGTTCCTGAATTGCCTCGACCGACATTAGCCAAGCCGATGGCCTCAACTCGTATAGTTCCCAAGAACGCAGGTTTCAAGCCAATTGGGCAAAGTAGTTCGTCTCTCAAGAGATTCTTCCCCGGCGACGAGGAGGATATGGACATATCCTCTGATATCTCCGTCGCCGCAGACGCAGAGATTGAACAGGAACCTCCAGTTCAGTCAACCGTTAATCACACAATGGAGCAATCTCCCGCTGCTGAGAAGCCGACGCCTTTCGCCTTGGCTGATGACCCGCCTCTTCCCCGCCTTCCGTCGTCCCCGCTTCCCGCGTCGCGAAGTTCTTCGGTGGTGATGGAGGACGAGCCGCCTCCTGCCGAGCCGCGACCGCCCACACCGCTTCAAACGCCCAAACAACCCGACCCCGACGTGACTGACAATACGGGCGTTTCGACTCCTTCCATCCAAACTCGAAGCGAACTGTACGGTATCGTCAGTCAAGTCGGAGAAGGAACATTTGGCAAGGTATACAAAGCACAAAATACGGTGACGAAGCGGCACGTCGCTTTGAAGCGGATACGTATGGAGTCGGAGAAAGAGGGGTTCCCCGTCACCGCGATGCGAGAAATCAAACTCTTGCAGTCGCTCAGCCATGAAAATGTCGTGCGGTTATACGAGATGATGGTTTCCAATGGTGGGTGTCTAACTCAGCTCACTGCTCATCGTCTGACGCGCTTCATTCGTGCAGGTTCAGTGTACATGGTCTTTGAGTACCTGGAACACGACTTGACGGGGATTCTGTCGCAAACGCAGTTTAGCTTCAACGATGCGCATCTCAAGTCGCTCTCGCACCAGATGCTGGCTGGGTTGGCGTATCTGCACCACAAGGGCGTTATCCACCGCGACATCAAGGGGTCTAACATACTAATCAATAATCGCGGTGAACTCAAGCTCGCAGATTTTGGGCTTGCACGTTTCTACCAGAAACGGCGGCGGACGGACTATACGAACCGGGTTATCACGCTTTGGTATCGGCCGCCAGAGCTGTTATTTGGCGCGACAGTATACGGTCCCGAGGTCGACATGTGGAGTGCTGGGTAAGATTGAGATCAACGAAAGCTGTGGCGCTTGCTCATCATCTTCGTCGCAGATGTATAATGCTTGAGCTGTTCACCAAAAAGCCCGTATTCCAGGGCAACGATGAGATCCACCAGCTGGACACGATCTACAAGGTCATCGGCACGCCGACGGCAGACCGCTGGACAGACGTGGTGAACCTCCCGTGGTACGAACTCGTCAAGCCCCGCGATGAGATCCCCAACAACTTCCGGGAGATGTTTCGAAAGTGAGTGCAACGAACGCCGCTTTGTGGTCTGTCGTGCTAATCGCGTCTTATTGCAGGTGGATGTCTCAAGCGGCGCTGGATCTCGCGGAGCAGCTGCTGTGTTACGACCCAGAGGCGCGCGCGACTGCCGCGCAGGCGATGGAGGCCCCGTATTTCACGCAAGAAGATCCTCCTGCGGTCGCACCGGTTGGGTACGCATCCAATTTTCTGCCCTGCACGCACGCTGACTTTCATTCAGATTGGCGACGTTACACGGCGAGTGGCACGAATTGGACACAAAACGAGAGCGGGCCAGAAAAAGGAAAAAAGAATGATATTGCAATACAGTGATTCAATTGTATTATTATGCTTTCGCAGAACAGCACACTAATTGGGAACAGCACCAAGAGTGCTCAAAACAATGCGAGAGTAGAGTGATCTGCGAGGAAAATCTAGCCGGATACAGACAGTCTGACGAGGCCCTTTTCCATGAGGTGCTGTACAATGGATTCGACCTGGAAAGCGGATGAGCGTGTAGTTGAGGAAAATACAGAAAAGATGGACGGACGTTGGCGGCGGTCAGTCGTATTTGGTTGTCCCAATGTTTCGTGAACGGAGCGCCGGTATCTTCAGCGGCCTCGACGTCGCCCAGACCACCGGCCTTCCCCTGCGCGTCATCTTCCTCGTGGCTGCCCTCAAACCAGATGAGCTTGTCGACCTGGTCGATGGTGCCGCGCAGACGCCCCTGCTCAATCATTTTTCGCGCCATCGTCTCTGCGGCACCGGGCGTCAAGTCCAGCAGCGCACCGAGCCCGCGGAAGGTGATGTTGTTGTATATCTTGGAGCTCGCGAGGAGGTTGTGCTCCATGACAGCGCGGTCGAGGACGGTGGACGGGCCGGTGCGGGTGCTCGTTGCGGGCTCGCCGGCCGCCGTGGGGTCGTCGTCCTGCCCCGACGACGCGAGGCGGTCGTTTGAGGAGATGGCGATTTTGGCGAGCTGGTGCGGCTTGAGGGTGGCCTCGAAAGACTTAATTTCGGCGGAGCGGAGGATGTGGTCGAGGAACATCTTTGAGAGGATGTTGTATGTTGCGAGTTCAGGGGTGCGCTCGTCGCGGAAGAGGGAAGCTAGTATACGGGATCGATTGGGGCCGGCGGGCGCGAGGACGGCACAGGCGACGGCGGCAGACCTAGGGGATGTGTTAGAAATGTGCGTATACCGATGAAGTAGTCGTACAGCATGTGTCGTCGCTCGTCCTCATCGATGTCTCCGACATAGCTTAGCTCATGGTAACGGCTGGCAGCCTCGAGGAACTTGCGTCCGTAGTCGCTGATGCGGGCCTGGCACAGTTTGAATTGGAGGAGAGTCTCTTTATCAGTGGTCGAGTGCACCAGGAGGGCCGCGCGGTTGTAGTATGTCTCAGCCTGGATGGAGTCTTCGTCTTCAAGCAAGAGGCGCACGATGCGGACGTAGACGCGGAGCTTGTCGCCCTCTGCCATTGCACTGGATCCTAGTCAATATCGACGCGTCCAAAGAACGGTGCAAGCGCACCGTTGACCCGAGTCGAGGGACGTGCCCATGAGAACGCGGGCGGCCTCGCTCCATTCCTCCTCCTCCTCGAGGATGTCCGCGAGCTGGAAGCGCAGGGTGTTTACCTGCGCGCGCAGACTTGATTATTGTGAGTCAACTTGGACGACTGATCGCGACGTGCCTGTTCTTCGTAGCTGACGATACGGGGCTGGACGGTGGCAAGGGTGCCCTCTACAAGGGTCTTGCGCAGCTGGGGATCGGTGACGGCGCCCTCACCGAGGATCTTGACGAGTTCTGAGAGGACCTGTCTGCCGACGACCAGGCCGACGCTCTCCTGGTTGACGACGGTATCGACGACAGCATGTAGGTCTGCGGCGACGGCGGACTGGTCTGTGCGCGCGAGGATGTCGCGGATGAACGCGATAAACGCCGCGCCCTTGTCTTTCTGCGGGAGTGCGCTCAGCTGTTGCAGTTTGTCCATAAGAGGCGGTGTGGCGGTGCAGGCGCTTATTCTCCTTCAAGGGTCGATTTGGTGGAAAAATCCAAGGGTCTATCAGGTACATTCTTACCTTCTATCAGGTACATTTTAATCTTCTACATACGCTCTATTTACCGTGCTGTGTGTCCATCCGTACGGAAAGTGGGGAAATGCGATCAATGATCCTATCAAGTGCTGATTTTCCTTGGCTTCTTGCAACAGTCTCCATCCTCGCTTCCTCTGTCCCTTCGTTCTCAGTTAATTATTTCCCAGCGCAGCGACGGACCGGCCTCTGTCTAGGACCTATTCTATCTTCTCGTTTCACGTTAGTCTCTCTGTCGTTGCAGGGGTCATCAATCGCTGATATAGTATTGTATTGCACGGCAGTTTTCCCGTTTTGCCCGCCTTTTGCCGTCATGTCCCACCTTACAACGTCCCCCTTCCACAAGCCCTCTCCTTTCGAGTTTCCCCAGCGCGCCGGCGATATAGAAGGTCTTCCTGCGAACCACCATGGCCATCCCCAGCTTCCCACACCCGCAACTACTACGAGCATCCTCGGCGGCCACGATCCCCACGCCGCCGAATACTTTGAGACCCCGACGCCCTCCATTAGTGCCGACCCCGTAGGCTCTCGCTTCCGCAAAGCTGCATCCTCGATCGTGTACCACAACAGCGGCCTTCGCGAGTCTCGCGACCGTACCGTGCAGCGAAGCTCCCGTTCTTTCGTTGTCGTCTTGCCTCCCCCGTCGCTTCCCCAGGACCACGGCCACCTCGGCCACACTCTCTCCAGTGGTCCTCGTCACCGTCTCTCCCAAGGACTCCTTATGCCGCTTTTCCCCACGGTGCGTATCTTCGTTCTGCTCCCGAGTTTTTTATTAATTGAGGGCATCCTAGATGTATGGCCAACTAACGGCAATCGCCCGCGAGTACAATTTCCCCAGCACCACTGGTGTCTGCCTGTATCTTCATTACACAGACCAAGGCATTACGGTTACACCGCGGATTTCGGACGACTCTTGGCAAATGATCTGGAGCCATGCACTGGATCCTGTCCCCGGCGCTGCTCACACAGGACTCCCCATTAGCGGAAAGATTGAATTCGACATAGATATGAGGCTTGCTAGGTGGTACGGGGCGTGGATGGCATCTTCCCACAGAGAGCATGTGGATGTGCCAATGTCGGTGACTCCTTCGGCGGCCCCATCGGTTGTACACTACCGGGAAGATAGCAGATCGACCATTGCGGACGGTGAAGACCAGGATCATCCCTCCGTTGCCCGACCACCTGTTCGGCATGTCCCACGGAAACTATCGCTGATCGACCGTTTTGATACAATGTCTGCTCGATCCGTCCCGCGTTCAATCGTGGCGCGGCCGTCTCGTCCGTCGCCGCCCGAGCTCCATCCAAGCGTCAAAAATTTGCCCCCCATTTCCCAGGAAGATGAACCCAAGACGGCCAAAGTTGACTTGGAGCAACGGGTCAATACATGGAGAGCCAGTGCATCGATTATATCTGGCGGAATGGTCGCTGAGGCTGCGCACATCGTCCTTGCCGGGGCGGCAAATCTACCCAACTCCCCGCTGGATGAAAGCCCTGTGATGCAGACCAGCAGTGGTGAACAGGAGAGCGAGTATAGAGAAGAAGACTATGAGTTTTCCGTTACATCGTTCGGTCCCAATGACTATGATCCCTATTCACCCTTGGACTGGTACTACGACCCTTCTGTCCACCTGGCCAATCGCGTGGAGGGGTCGGTGTGCATGACGCCCTCTACATGCACCTCGTTTGGCCCGTCCGACTATACGCTCCCTCCCCACCTGCTGATGCCCGACGCCGACTTTGGTGTGCGCACTCCAGACATTGCGCACCGGATGTTTGAGGACGTGCCCCCTTCGCCTTCCGACGCGACCAGCTGGGGTGCGCCGGAGTCGTTCCCGCCCTCCCCTACGAGCGAGCACCGCGCCCTGTCGGTCCACCTCGCCGACAGACACGAGTTCAGCAGGCCGGTCACGCCGATGACCGCGACGTCCTGGGGTGCGCCGGAGTCGTTCCCGCCCAGCCCGACCACGCCGTTCTACGTCCACACCCCGGACGCTGGACAACGGTCCTTCGATCTCGATGCGCTCTCTGAACACCCGGCGCCGTGGTCGCTCGTGTGGCCTTACCACGATACCTCCAACTCAGATCGGCCTTGGAATATGGTGTGGCCATACAACGCGGATGAAGCAGCGGTCCCGCAAGATACGGCCGCGCCCGAGCCGTGGAACATGGTCTGGCCGTACCACGCCAACCACGCCGCCCCACAAGAAATGACAGCGCCCTGGAATATGGTCTGGCCGTACCACGCAAATCATGACGTTGCACAAAGGCCGGTCGTCCAAGCAGCCTCCGGAGTGGCGCTCGCCGCAGCCGGAGTTGCAGCCGCAGCTGGAATCGCACTGGCCGCGGCGGGAATCGCACAGGCACCAGCGGGACAGCGTCGCGTTTCGCCTACGCCTTGGAATATGGTATGGCCGTACCACGCCGCTGAACCATCATCGTCCTCGGGTCAACTGTCCGTCGTCTCTCCGGTTGCGTATCCTCACCTGAATATCTGTGCGTTCACAATTTCGATTATGTAATTGTCTCACACGCTCTTCAGATCCTGCGGTGTACCCTCATTTCGACCTGTACCCAGCACCTTCTGGCACTTTTACCAACACGGATTCCACTGCGACGCAATCGGCAAGCGGTCCCGTCACGATCATCCCGTCGGGTTACCCATTCTTCAACTTGTGTACGCACGATGATTTTTTTGGTGAAATGATTTCTAATTTTTCGCGTAGATCCGGTGTACCCTGCAAACCTACTTGATTTGTATTCTGGCGTTGAACGCGCTCCCTCGGGCATTTCCATCCGTCTGGCTCCTCGCTATGCACACTTTGATCTCTGTATGCTTCTTTCATTTTTGTTTCCTTTCCCTTTCAAGCCTGACCTCGAACGCAGATCCTGCTGTCTACCCACATGTCGTGCCGTATCCCCCCTTCCAGGGCGAGATGGAAGCGGTCCAGGCGTCGTCGTCGCATTACCCCCACTTCAATTTGTGTAAGTCCTAGTTATATATCCTTGGACCGACATTTATGTAACCCTTACAGACCCACCCGTCACAACTTCCTCGAGCACGCATCGGAGAGCGGTGGTTGAGACGGGACCCGTCTCGGTTGTGCTGCGAACGGCGTACCCGGTCTTCAATCTTTGTACGTTCATTTCTGCCGTCGTTCCTGTTCTATAACTGAAAATTTACAGACCCCGCAATCTACCCGATCTTCGATATCTACCCCGGGATGGAGGCCGGTGCTCATTGTATGCCACCTCTTGTCCGATATATTCAACCATGCCTGACTGACCCATTCGCAGCCTTAGATCGCTCGGTGTCTATTCAGCTCGCGACCGCTTACCCGATCATCAATCTGTGTATGTCTTGTACTGCTCTCACTCCACTCAATCTAAATCTAACTCTCCAGATCTCGCTGTCTATCCTGTCTTTGATCTGTACCCCGCTTTGCCCGAAGATCGGTGGGCGAAAGCTCCCGCAGGCTATCGCGTCCGGGTTCTTTCCACGGGCTATCCCGACTTCGATATCTACCCTGATGTTTCGCGGACGCGTCAACGGAAAGTTCGTTCGGAGGCCAGAGCGGTTTCCGAAGCACCGGCGGCGGGATATCCCGACTTCAACATCTATCCCGCTGTTTCCCAGGCGCGTCAAAGCTCGAAGTCCGATGTTCTCTTGCAAGCCACGGCGCTTTCTGCAGCTGCAGCGCTTGCGGTCGGTTATTCCGCTGTTTCCCAAACCAGCCAACGTGCTAGGACCGCAGTCCGCTCGGAAACAAGAGCTTTGTCTGCAGGATATCCCGACTTCAACATCTACCCCGCCGTTTCGCAGCGTTCGAGAACCCAAGCGGAGGCTCGGACTCTGTCCGCAGGCTATCCAGACTTCGACATCTATCCTGCCGTTTCCCGTTCGTCAAGAGGGCCGATATCTGTTCGGGTGGCTTCGTCGTACCCGATGCTCAACATCTGTACGTTCATGATTCCTTGCGCACGCCTGGGTGCTCATATGCGCGTCGACAGATCCACCAGTGTACCCAGTTCTCGAAATCTATCCGGAACGGCCTGAGGATTGTACCCCCGCTTCCCGCGGCGGCGCTGCAGTTAAATCGGTTGTCTGGTATCCGACATTCGTCCTATGTACGTGTTTTCGCGGCTCGAACTAGCCCATTTCTTGATCTCCACGTTCAAAGATCCTCCCGTGATTCCGGCGGCGTACCCCAACTTCGAGATTTACTACCCCGCACTTCCGGATGATGTCCTCGCCCGTAGTACATCACAACAGCGCTCAGGAATATCGGTTCGGTTACCTGCAGCATACCCAATTTTCGACTTGTGTAAGTTTCAATCCTGAGCGCTGCATTTCTTCACTCACGAGATTGAAGACCCTGCTGTGTATCCCGTTTTAGAGATCTACCCTTCCCTTCCCGATGACCGTGATGCTCGATCCCAACCTGCTCGGGGTATATCAGTTCGAATGGCTCTGTATCCTGTCTTCGACCTATGTATGTGCTCGAGGACCCTTGCAGACTAATTTGCTAACCGATGCTCAGATCCCGGAGCGTATCTTCCCCCGCTTCCGGAGGACTGCGGTGAACAGACGGCTGGCTACCCGCACTTCAACTTGTATCCCGCCGGCGGCCGCGCGGTGGCCATGCAGAACAACAATTCGGGCACGATTTCTCTCCCAGTGAACTACCCCAACTTCAATTTGTGTAAGTTGCTTTCGTGGTTCTGATCTGCAAACCTGACTCTGTTCATAGATCCTGCTGTCTACCCGTACTTCGACCTTTATCCGGAAGTTGTGAAAGCGGTTGATACTCGTGGCGTTGACGTCAGCGCGGTGACCAGATATCCATACTTCAATCTCTGTATGTGTTCTTTCATCTCACCATCCCTTCGCTCAACGGTTGTAACTAGATCCCGCGGTGTATCCTCACTTCGAGCTGTTCCCCGCACTCTTGTCACTCCAGGAACCTCGCGTTCGGAAAATGAGTAGATTTACGCGCTCGGACCTCCACGCATTGGTCCAGAAGGCTGGCTTGACCCCTCAGCCCAGCGTCCGTAAACCGTCCAAATCTCACCAAGATCTTCACATGGCTGTACTCCTCGAGGGCGTCATCTCAACTCCCAGCGGACGTGTTCCACGGAAAACGCACTTTGACCTTCATCTTGCCGTGTTTCCAAGTGGCGAGGTCTCCACCCCTAGCGGAACGATTTTGAAGGCTGCGCCCGTACCTGCACCTACACGTGCACCCGCACCCGCACCCTCACCCGTACCCGAAGTCCGCCCTCCACCGGTCACCGCGCCGCGAACGATAACGCGTGTCAGATCAGGGTCCGTGTTGCGACAGAGTTTACCACCATCCCCCAAACCGGTCGGTGGACGCCCTGTAAGCGTCGTTCGGCCTCCAGTCTTGCCCGAGGAACCCACCGTTCCTATTCCATCGACTCTGCCACCATCATCCAAACCGTTGGGTGGACGCGTTGTGAGCGTTCGACCTGCAGTCTTGCCCGAGGAACCCACCATTCCTATTCCTTCGACTTTACCACCGTCCCCAAAACCGGTGGGTGGTCGCTCTCGGCCTGCACTGTCTGAGGAACCCACCATTCCTCTTCCTCCGGCCCCGGCCAATCCCCTGCGGCGAACTCTCTCCTCAGCGATAAGACCTAGTGTGGGAATTGACCGTGTCACGCCGAAGGTAGCGTCTTTGGGTCGGTCTGTCTCGATGAAGACGCCCCAGTCCTCGGCTCCAGAACCCATTGACCGCACGTCGTCTGTGAACGGACCGCGGAAGAGAGACAGCATGGTTCTACAGAGAGTCAGGGCTTTGCAAATGAATTCTGGTAAGGCGAAAAACTCCGACGATTTGGCACAATAAGCTCAATGACCTTTTCAGAACCCTCGATTAAAGAGGACGACCCCCTTTCAAGCTTCCCTTTACCACCCCGAGGATCTGTCTTCCCGCCTAGAAAAGTGGTATCTTAAATGTATTTATTTCTTTAATGTTTGTACTTCTTGCATGAAGTGGATCCGGATCTCTCATGAAAAAGATATTTATGCCTACATACATACAACCTGTCATTATGGAATTACGACCTTCCGGCTAATCAGTCTTCTTGTTGGATGGAACGGAATGCGCAGGCTCTGAACTCTGGCCCAAGACATTGCCAGCCCCTGGCATAATGTCGTCTTCCTCCTCTTCGTCATCTTCCTGATTTGAAGTATCCTGAGCGCCTGCTTCCCGCGTTGCTGCGCGTCTTGCAGCTTCTGCTAATCGTGCAGCCCGTCTCTCTTTCTCCAACTCATCGTGAAGCAGTTTCATCTTACGATCGTCTTCGAATGCCAGTTTGATCTGAGAAATTATTTAGCAAAGCTTCATCTGTCTAAATTGTAGTAGGCGCAGCACCTTCTCTGCAGCAGCGGCAGCCACCGCCTTTTCATCTTTTTTCCCCTGGACTGCGCGAAGTTCTTTCTCGCTCGAGAGAGAAAGTTGATTTCTCAAAATCTCTGCGCCTATGCGCAATTCGAGTTTCTTCCGGGGATTGAATATATAATAGGGCTGAAAGTCCTTGACCTAAATATGTGAGTGTCGAGAATGCGCCTGGCGAACTAGAATTGTATACCTCGGGATAGAAGCCAAGCTGGCAAAGCTTCAATTACGTTCACAGAGCAATGGAAATGCTCACTTCTCGGGCATACTCGACGGTCCCTCTGTTACCTACAACGTCAGAGCCGTAGTCACCGAATGGAGTCTTCATCGCACTTTGGGTCTATTATATTCCGCTTGATTAAAGTATTGGTGGGCTTGAATTGACGAAACCGAGGATTCTCAAAATCATTCAGGAGATTCTCGGATATTGTCAAGAGGGTCTGTATTCAAAAGAGATATAAAAATGGTGACGGAGTAAGTTGGTACCGAGCGCTGTAACCTTTAGGGACGCTAATGCCTGGGCATCGGCATTGGGACGCAAAATCCCTGGATCGATGAGCCTGCGAAATTTCTGACGGAGTTCATGCTCGGCCTATTCGCGGTTAACAGGCATTCTCCTTGGCCGCGAGTCGCCCGCGCTTACTCCAGTGAACTGCAGTTCTGAGGCAGAGGGCCGTTGATTCTGCTGAAGACGCCGTTCAGCGGCAGCCGCAAGATCAGCGGGCGAGATGGTTGTGGATGTAGACGGCGGCGAAGTCATGAAAGTTGGTGACAGGAGGTGTGCGCATATGCGCGAGTCATAAGTATTAGTCAGCATCGTGACGAGTACAAGAATGGTTTCTGCTGGTTTCTCTCCATATAAAAGATTTATCGACTTTCATAAATCTTGTGGAGTCTGACTACAAGTGAGACTATGGTTTCTCGTGTTATAGTAGTTCTACGGATCTTCTACTAATAACGAGGGAAAAACCTGGTCCTCGTCTCCCACCTCCACTAAATCCTCTTCAGACGACGTATCACTACTCCAGCCATCATCTGCAGGATCAATCAACGTCTCATGGAGAGACCTGGTGCGTAACCTTGTGAAGAAGCCCTCAGCGGCCGGAGCTGATAAAGGTGAAATACCAGAAGCTGGAGAAACATTGTCGCCGGTATTCAAGAGGCTGGACGCCCATCTGCGTCGAGCAGCGGGTGAACGGAGCGGATCCGCTTGACGGTTATGCTCTCTGGGCGTCGATGCGCCTGAATTTGACGGAGAGACGCGGATTCGCTTGGTTCTGAAGAATGGCCGATGGTTGTGAGTAAACGCGTGCTCAGCGTCCGTGTCGACTGAAAGGGGACGATCTTCGGAGCCACTCAGCGGAGTTGAGATGGGAGGGGGACGCGGGCCATGCCCTTGCCGCTGCAGCGTATCCGCGGGAGCCGTTGCAACTTTGGGCTTGGAAGATTTTCGAACAAATTGCCGCCCCAGATATATCTGCTTTTCGATTTTCGCTCGGTTGGCAATGATTCGGAGCTGGGAACGCCAGTCAACAAAAAAAAGGCAAAAAAAAGAAACTGTTGCAAGTACCTTCGGCCAGGTCACCAGTTGACCGACTTTGAGCATCCTCTCCAGTTCAGCTCGATCAGGGTCTGAAAGAATTCGAACCCAGTCCCACGCTCTAGTCCGAGGCCATATCCTGCGTTGAAACAACGTTTAAAAAAAAGCCAACATATAGGTATATCTCGTACGTGACATTTCCGTCAAATCTTTGCAGGAACACCGAGGACCAGTCTTGCCCAAGCAATTGAGGTAATAATCTAAGCAAGTGATTAACGAGACAGCAAAGCACTTGTCCATCGAGCACAAACTCGAGATCGCGGATGAGTTTGAAATTCTGGGATGCAGAGTAAGTGCGAGAAGCAAACGTGGGGACGCCCTGATCACCTTCGTCAGTTCATGTTTCAGCCATTGTTCAGCAGCCTGTCATGATTCTAGGGGTCAGATTCTTGCAGAAAATCTATCGGACCCTACCCACCGATAGTATGAAGTTCCCCCGCCAACCTGCATTAGTTGAGAATAAGGAGACAATAAAGGAGAGGGATGAAACCACCTTTGCCCTTGCGGTGGGCGACTGGCTTTCCGGCCGAGCCTCTGCGAGAAATTGAGCCAGTGATGGGGTTCGAGAGACGGGTGAAAGAACCTTGGTGCGAAGAAAAACAAATGTACATGAGGATTTACTTGAGATACGACTGGGAATGTCACATTAAAATATGTGTGCAAAGCTTGGATCGGGACGTCAACTCTGCCTCAATGATTGGGTATCGGCATTCGAAGGCAGTGGCGGAAACTACGAACCTGAGGGACCCATCTTTGAACCGGCTTCCCCAGTCCCAAGGCACTGCGCTACCATCTCGCAACTTCTGCATCAATACGACAGGTGGGAGTATACCCGGAACGGCAGCAGACGCTAGGAGAGCGCTCCAGATGAGTGTATCGGGAGCCGTGAGATAATTGAGCAGTCTGGTGGGACTGTGGCGATCCGCAGGAATCACTTGAGAAATCCATGTTCAAGCACGAACGGAGTACAATCGAAGAAAAGCCATACCACTTATGTTTAATATCCTCCCGGTTCTCAAGTAGGCTTCTTTGAACGTCATCGAACCTCGCGTAAAAAACGTGCACTGAGTTTTCAAGCGGTTAGTTTTGGGACAACCAGAAGTTAACAAACCCGCCTTGCGCGCCCATCTGAACGGCTACGGTCAGCGAAGGAAATTTCAGGCTCAGAAAGGTGGACATACAAAACAGGGTCAAAACGCGCGCCGGTCCTCCACAGACGTTTACCCCAAATACCGAAAGACTCTTCACAAGCAGTGATTCTATCTGCGAGCTCAGGCACCAGCAACAGCTTCAGTTCAGCATCTGCCTCCGAGTCTTAGACAAGTCACAAACGTGTGATATTTCCAGACTACCTTTGCGAGTAGCACAGAGCGCAGAAATCAGGCCACCTGCAGAAGTGCCCGTTATAACTCTTGGTAGGAGCCCCGCGTCAAGGAGTGCTTTGAGGACCCCACAATGATCTACACCAATGTCATTATCGGGCCAAGTATACTCCTAAGGACGTACAGTATCCAAACGAAGCGCCTCCTGATAGGCATAAGGCAGTGGTTCCTGGCGTCTGTTATCAGTGACATAGAAAACCACAAGAAGTTAACAAACCAAGATTCGTGTTGACCGCCTTGAAGAACCGTTTCTTTTCGTCTATCTTTAGGTCTGGAGACTCTCGAATAAATTCAAGGGCCTTTGCCTGCTCTTCGAAATAAGCTGAGAGGCAATGAGTGATCAAGTTGCCTTCAGGGATAATACATACACTCAATGAGGTCCTTTGTCCCCAAGAAGGTCTATGGCAATGCTCGAATCAAAGAAGAGCTGCAAACAACGAACGATAATCTCACTTCGCTATACAACCTGCATGCACGGTGTCAGTCAGCGATAAGAAACTGGCAACGAAATGAACAACCTCGGAGATTCGACGGCGGCAAAATTAGAACGCATACAAGTCTCTAAGACCCCCAGACAGGCTCTGACGTCGTTTTTCTATCAAGAGGTCGGTAGGATAAAGAACCACGTAGTTATTGCTTACTTCTCGCAGTGTCTTCAAGGAGCGGTGTACCTTCCTTTAATAGATTGCATTTCTGTACTTGCTCGAAAGGTAAATGTGAATACCTGACGAGCTTCCAGTCATAAAAGGGATCTTCGTCTTCTTTCTTCCATTGGTCCTGCGTCGATTTATCAGGCAGAGGACAGGCAAGAAAAGTGAAGGCAAACAAAGTGGAGATATTCGTCTAAAACCAGCTGGTCGAGTGTCAGTGACAGTCCCAACGGTTCATTGGGATATTTCTTACAGCGGCTTCCTTCCATTCCTAGGCAAGGTAGTGAATACAATCGTCGAACAAGCGATACAATTGCGGACCTCATAGGTTTGTGAAGCTCGGAGCTTTTTTCTAAGAAGCCCTTTCTTCCCTCTCCCTAAACGGCTGCGTAAATCATAAGCAGTCCTGAGCCACCCGACTTACAGGCCGAGAACCACTCTTTCACATTCACCAGCTGCCTTAGGAATACGTAGAAGCCAAACTGTGCCGCAATAAACAAAAAGATAAATCCCTGCCTCGCGTGAATTTACGGTCGAGTTGTGCTTATTTATCTATAATCTTACCAGCAGGGGCCATCGGAAAACCACAAAGGTCCAGTCGTGTCGTCCTTTCGGGTGATGCAATTTGTCTTTTCGTTTCCGCCTCAATGTACACCATCAGGTTGGCGTCTGAGTGTCACGAGGGATGTAGGCGTACTTCTTGACTTTGAGATTCACTGGCGCGAAATCTGACAGCGCAGAGACTTTGCGGATACGGAATGAAGAGGTTGTCGAAACCACCGGTGAGGGTGGTGCGGATGAGGGCGGTGCGGATGGGTCGACGAGCCTGTTTGCATCATCGCGGCCCTCAAAGTCAGCGTCCAATGCCTCGGCGAAGGCGGCAATATGGCTAGAAAGCAGAAGTCAGCCATACGAATCCCCCGAGCCAGTGCAATTCACGATTCGTTCACGTAGTTGGCTGCGAACAGCGCGTCAGAGGACATGGTGGTACAGTAGCAAGAATTTGGAGTGATCCGGGCGGTGACGTAATGCAAGCTCCCTTTTCTTACACAACGACCATGTATGTTCCGATAACTCCAGTAACCCACTCCGCCCGCCCTTCTGCTTCTGTCGCAGTTTGCCTTGCCGTCCTTGTCACTTTAATTTGCGGCACCTTGCTCCTGGTCTTTCTAAAACGCGTCTATATCCACCAGTCGCGTCGCGTGAATCAGGCGCGCCAGAATTCTATCTTGTCACTCCCAATGTCGTCGACAGACAGTGTCCCTAGCGACAAGGAAAAGAATGCAGGTTTCATCGTCGGTTTTCTCGGGTCTCCAAGCGTCGAGATCCAATGCGCGCTGGACAAGGCCGAATGGAAAGAAAACAAGCAGTCTTCCTTCACGTATCAAATCCATACCGATTCTCGGCGCCACAGGCTCGAATACCCCTCTGTACTCGATATTAGCAGCCGTCTACACCGCCGCACAATATCCTCGCCTCGCGCCGGGAAGAAACCCGTGCTGCCAGAATCACACTCGTTCAAACTGCCTCCTTTACCCGACAAAGCACATTTGCCTCCGCATTCCCGCCGCTTTTCCCTTCCAAACATGAACCGCGGTCTGGCTTACGACGCTAGCCGCCGAAGACACTCGAGTCTCAAGAGTGCACGAAGCCGACGCTCGACATTCTCCCCAAACAGCCTCTCCTCCAAGACGGCACTCTCCTCCGCTGGTCGGGATACGCCACTGCCTCTCTCTCCTCGACCCTCGGAAGATCCGACAACTTCCCCCGCCCCTTCGCCCATCTCAGCATCTAGCCCCTTCAGCCCGAAGACTGGCTCTCGGCTCAGTCGGTCATTCATTCCGCAGCTTCCATCCTTTCCTTTCATGAGCTCGCCGCCAAGCACGACGCAACGTGCAAGCGCCTTTCAAATATCTCACCCCTACGCACTTTCCGCACATCCCAGAAAAGCAGACCCCAAACTTCCGGATCAGGTCTACTACCAGTCAGCTCTAGTTTTGGCCACAGACATCGACCGCATCCCGTTGGAACGTCCCTTGATGAGCCCAGCACCCTCTCCTGCTCTGTCTTCCTTTCCATCTCCGGCCCCTATTGTCGGTATCCTGAAACCGAAGCTCAAAGTTCGCACTCGACGCAGCCCAGTGATAGGTGCTATCGGACCCTCTCCTCTTCGTTCCATGATCCTCCCCGACTCTTTCGATAGCGAAATATCTTCGCATGCACAGATTAGATTCAGCCAATCAGCGTACAGCCCTTGTGCAGCTCCTGGTGCTGCATTGGGGCAGAGCGATGTCAAGAGTAGTTTGGAGACGAACGCAGGAATTGCCAAGAGTGCTTCAAATAGCATCGTTCCGAATACCAGAAGGCGCCAGAACAGCGTTTCCTCGCACCACGCCTCTGGTATGGACGACGATGATCCCGACGTCTTACTGGGGATTCTCCGAGAATTGGTAGAGGAGACCAGCGACTGGGATCAAAGTACGGTATTCATGAACCAGAGTTTCAAAAATCTGCTCCAGGAAACCGGTATCACGCCGACCAAGAGCGCTCGCGAAGGTTTCGTTGAAGCGGAGGTTGTCGGACCGGGAAAGAAACCCGACAGTGGCCAATCTGTTCGTCCTGACGTCAACCTCGAGTTGCTCGGTCTCGATTTCTTCAGAAGTGAATCGTTCTACGATGATCAGACGTCCAAGGCCGACGACGCAACAAAACTGGTTTCCTTTTGGGATGAAGATAGCGGGAATCGGTACGTATTCTATTCTTAAGACATTTTATTGGACGCTGATTTCTGTCCAGAAGCAGGGAGATTGTGGGACTGGCGTGGTGATAGTCTAGGACTCTCCTCTCTTTATCTTCCTCCGGTGAGTGCCCCAAAGATAGCGACGAACCCGCTTTTTAAACTGTTCTGATAGATTATGACCGAATCACACGATCAATCTCTGTCGGCCTCTCAGATCTCAGCTATCAAACTGCCCCGGTCCGACCTGGATCGCTAGCGAACAGTATACCCTTCAACACTTTCTATACCCACAGCTGTAGCCCACTCATCCCACGATCCTTTGTTGTTGTAACCCCGTCCAAGTGCACCCAATATCATGTATCATTGAAGATTTCCGAGAAAAACTGAATGTTTTGAGAGATTGGTCGAAGAATGGTGTGCTCTTTCCGTTCCTCAAAAGAAACCCTGTTTATCTTGGGCGTCTCCCACCAGTCTCTTGCTAGTGCAGAGCGGCTTCAGTGTTCATGGCACCGAAAGCGGGCCAAATCCTGGTCTATTGGGCAACTCGATATTCAACGTCAAGCAAGTCGCACATCGATAGTAAACCATACTTCATAGCATACAACTTTTTAGTACTAGTACAATCCTCTAGTTTTAAAAACACGGCCCTCGATTTATTGCGCCTTCGTAAGCCACTTGGACAGATTGATATCGTTTCTAGTCTGAACGGCCTTCTTCACATCTTCTCTGCTCACAACGGCTCGGAACCTGACAAATTCCTTCCCAACGCTTGCTGACGGGGCGACAGTCGGTGCGACGATTCTTGCTGACATCAGACTTTCGAAAGCCTGCCATGAAATAATAAGATCATCTAGTCGTGCGACATGCGCAAGAACTCACGCTCATCAGCACCGAGCGGGGGCACTTTGGCATGCCAATACTGCTCCCGTTGATCTCCACTGGTGCAGAGCTCGAAAATCGTATTTGGTCGCGAACTCTCTCGTATAACATCTCAAAGGTGAACGTGAGGTGTCCAGCGGTTTCAGAGTGGACGCAGGCAATGAGCAGGCAGATGGATGGGTAAGGAAGAGCTGTGAATAGTTTCAGTACCTACCGAAAGAAAGCCAGAAAGTAAAACTTGCCATGGAGCATCGGAAACCGAGCCCGAGACCGTTGAATCGCTGCAGCGGCAGCTAGCTGGCTGGACATCGGGTACGGCGAAGAAGGCGACAGTTGGATAACGATGGAGGTCTGGAAAGTGCTATCAATCGGCAGAATATCCAAAGAAAAAAACAAACCAGCAGCCGCGCGAGGACTCTCACATCCTTTGTGACGCTAAAGGTCTCCCTCAGAATTGATATCGTGGTTTCGTCTTGCAGAAAAGATTGAACGCCAGCCTCCCACTGCTGATGCCATTCCTCGATCTCGATTCCTTTCAACTCCTCGTGAGCTTTGATTTTGGAACATAAGATGCCTCTGGCGAGCTCTATCCAATCCTGCGACTGGGAAGGCGCCGCAGTTCTCAACGTCCTGCCCGAGAAACGACTCTTGACTCTTTTCTCCAGGAGATTCACGGTATCGACGCGAGTGGTCATCCCAATGACAGCTATGCCTTTGCTGCCCTCCCCGGCTCGACAACTCTGGGCAGTGTCTAGGAGACAATAAAGCAACGATTGCCGAGGATGTTGCGCAAACAAGTCGAATGCATCGAGGATTACGACTGTTGGGCGGGAGAGTGTGTGGAGTAGAGAGATAAGGGCGGGAAGATGGGTGGAAGGAGGCAGAGCCATTGTAACGGGCTTAGATGGTGTATCGAGAAAGGGATTCTCTTCATCCGCATCTTCCGCTCCCGTTGGTACATCGTCGTCTGGGGCGGTAAGAAAGGATTTCCCTGTCTGCTGGGTCAGCTGGTATGCGATTTCACGCATAGCGAGTCGGTCAGATTGTTGAGACCAACCACACAGCCTGAGGACAATGGGTTGTTCAGGTAGATCTCTTAAACACTGGTTCGCGATCTGACCAGAAATCAGAGGCAATGTAAAACAAGGAGAGTTCGCTCCACTCACTCTGGTCTTGCCACTGCCTCTAGGCCCAAGTAATAGACAACTATTTCCTTCTCCTCGAGCCACCGTTCCCTGGAGCAAATCACTGAGCTGCTTAAGTGCAGTTTGATTGGTAGATTCTTCTTCCTCGTCCGCAAGGTCCGGAGGATCCTGGATAGCGCGAAGGATTTCGCGTTTCTGCGCACTCAAACAATGCTGCGAGGAAATAAATTGGAGCTTGTTGGTCGATGGAGAACTGGGAACATGGACGCTGGGGGACGCGGTTGAATCTGTCTCTTCCACTGGGGGTATTATCTCGATGGGTGATGAAGCCTGACTGGAGGAGGTACCAGGCAGCAAAGGCTCCGGACTTTCTTCTTCCGAGTCGGAAACAGGGGTGGGAGTCCTGGCCTTGAGACGTCTTTTTGCGGGGGAAGACGTTTTGCGTGGGGTCGGCTTGGTGGGAGACTTGGCGGGAGGTGGCTTAGCAGGGGATGACATGGTAGACCGTTTGGATGGGGAAGGGGGAGGAGTAGGGATATCCTCCATGGAATCCGCCGATTGACCGAGGGCCACAAGCGTGGGGCGCGGCTTCTCTGGAGACCTAGAGACTCGGACTTTCCCAGAGCGTGTTCTGGGGGCGTCATCGGCAGGGGACGACTTCCGCAAGTTGTCATTGAGCTCGACTTTCCCGGAGCGCGTTCTGGGGAGGTCGGCAACGGCAAGGGGCGACTCGGGCTCCCGCAAGTTGTCATTGAGCTCGTCTTCGCTGTCGGGAGACGTATTCCTCGTTCGCGGGCGAGTCGGAGTTGAGTCTGCCACGAACGAGCGCCGCGTCTTACCGCGCGGGGTGACGGCGGCAGTCTGTCGTGCGGCGACAATCTTGTCACCAATCGCCGCATTGGCGAGGTGGGATGGATGAAGCCTGGTGACGCGTTTTATGGGCGACTCGCCGACCGCGGCATCGCTGGCTTTACGTTTAAGTTTAATAGCCATAGCGTGCGTTGAGCAGACTCGCGGGTGAAAAACGAGAACAACAGAGACGCGTCGCGTCACGTCTGTCACACAGGCGTAACACAGCCACAATGGGTTTCACCGGGTCTGTTTCCTCTCCAACTGCTTACAGCTCCCTGACTGGCTTGCAGTCTAGCCCGCTGGATAAATGCTCCCCCTCAGGGTTTGAAACTGGTACAAGAGAATATCTCTTCCAACCACAATGGCGTATACAAGGGTCCTTGGAATCTTTCTGTTCGCTCGTACCGCTCCACTTTCGGTCAAATTCCTGGCTTACAACTGGCCTCGGAACGCACAATGTGCGCGATAACGATGGACCAAAATGTGTTCGTCCTGGTTGAAGGTGGTACAACTAGTTTCTGCGGCTTGCAGTGCCCTGAGTGAATCTTAGATCCCCTCGCACCAAGGTCTTTATTCACTGACGCTAAACACCCACGCGAACCCTAACCGCGTTCCCAGTCGCGCAGACGTTCTGGCCGCCGCGCCTCCAGGTGAAGCTGCCGCCTATATCCAGCGGCCCTCGCATTATCGAACCACGTTTCTCACTCTGAAACCTCCCGGAGCACTCGAACAGCTTCTTACACAGCTCAAGGCGCGGTGGGTTTCTGTCCGACCTCCAGTCGCTGGTGTCCCTCAAAAAAACCAGTCTGGTCAGCAACTCAGCATCGAAGGACAAATTTTCGCAATCGGAACAGATTGGCTCGTACGAATCGGAAATGTCATCCTAGCCGGCGGTGCGATAAAGGGCATGCTTCTTGAGGTGAGCAATCTTCATTCCGCTAGTCCGCCATTGAACAGTCCAGGCCGAGTATCTACCGTTACCTGCTCTTCACTCTCCGATCGCCGATGGAACTTCTGAGTTGCTGTCCAACCTCCTCACGTCGGTTCTACCGAATATCAGTGATGCAAAAACGGTCGCAGTAACCATCAGTGACTCTCAGTGGGAGGACGTCCTTTGGGACCGCGAGGAGGAGGAGGAGGAACAGAAGGAAAGGGAGATCGACGAG